>JAKCOX010000008.1:6359178-7089178 GCA_022605575.1 Laterallus jamaicensis coturniculus
GTTAAGCCTTTCCTGATATATCATAGCCTTTCACTGAACACATTGAGTTCACTTCAGATAAAGACAAGCTTCTGTTTAGTATTAGTGTCCCATTAGATCTCAGAAACCTATGGGACACAAACACAAATTCTTGTAGTGATAATCTAATGAGTCTTCTGACGAGGACAGGATGCTGTCTGTAATGTTGAAGGTTCTCTACATGAGACCCTAATGTGGTTTTTTTTTATTCTTTCCTCCCACCCTTTGTTTTTTCCATTGTCATTTTTAGGTAAATTAGTATATTTTAATTCCAGCAATTTCCATACAAAATTAAAAACTTAGTCCAAATACTGCTATCTTAAAGAGAATGTCCAGCAAACAGACTACAAAAGCAAAATTCATAGATGTGAATCTTTTTATCAGTAGGCCCATTTTTGTCACCTTTAATTTAGATATGGGGAGCTGAATTTTTGTGCAGGCTTAAGATGTTTAAGAAATAAATCATAATTTTTTTTTTCTAAGAGAGATTGAAGGTTTCTTGATATATGATGTTGAAGAGTTCTTTTTGACTCTTGCATTTTGGGAACTACATGTGACTTAAAGAATGCCATTTAAAAACAGATAAGGTATAACATTTCTGTGATTAGTAACCCATCATTATATTATATTAACAATATAGTATCACAGTAAGGGATTGACTTGAGAGTGCTCACAGGTGGAAACAATGTGGGTTGGTTGGATAGGAAAATCCTACACCAGTTGTGAGTTCCACTCATCACAGAATTGCCTGTCGTTGAGAGATGTGTGGGTTTAGTGGCATTAGGATATACTTTTTGTCGTTGAATGTAATGCAAGAATTATACATGGTAGTTGGGACACAGTAATGGGAAGAGAAAATAAAATACGTGAATATGTATAAAGTTCTTAAATGAGAAGTAATAATGACATTTACTTTCATGAGAATGTGTTAGAGAGAATTATGTTGTACTATGCAGAGAATGCAATTTTTCCCTTCCTCACCATCTTTCACAAAAGCTTAAACTTTCTACTTACAAAAGGACTTATAAAAGGACTTCCAGTGTCAAAGGTACAAAATTGTCTTTCCAGTTGTGCCAGTATGATACTTAGGTCTAGTTGCCTGTTTTCCCTCATAATTAAGGTAGTTTTATATCTAAATCTTTCTGGTTCCTAGCACATCTGTAACAGAGTTGAAAATAACCTGGTTTGGGAGGAACCCACATTGTAGAGCCGTGGTTCAGAATGCACATGTGTTTTGAGGAAGCAGGGCAGAGAGTCAAGCTCTGCATCAGACTTGGTCAGCTTGATTTCACAAGTGGGAAAGAAGTTTTAGGAAGAGGGCTGTGTAGAGGTGTAAGAGGAGGTAGGGACCAAGTAAGTAAAAATGGCAAAATGTGGCAGTTTAATCTTAGGAAACACTTCAGAAAAGGGTTTTAAAGTTATTATTTGGGGATTTACCTCAATCTTGACCACCAGTGTGTGACTAAATGGAGGCAGGGTCTTCTCAATGATAGCCGGCAATAGGATGAGGGGCAACAGGTGCAACCTGGAGCATAGGAAATTCCATGTGAATATAAGAAGAAACTTTTTCACTGTGAAGGTGATGGAGCACTGGGACAGACTGCTCAGAGTTGTGGAGTCTCCTTCTCTGGAGACATTCAAAACCCACCTGGATGCGTTCCTGTGTGATTTAGTCTAGGTGATCCTTCTCTGACAGGGAGGTTGGACTAGGTGATCTCTTGAGGTCCCTTCCAACTCCTAATGTTCTATGATTCTGTGAAATGCCAGTTACCTGGTGCACTAATACAGAATTATCCTCTGCCCATCCACAGGAGGACAGAATGGTGTCACAGAACAGTTGTGAATGTCCTCATGTCAAAAGGGACTCGAGAAGATTCTCTTGTATGGGCCCCAGCTCAGAGCAGGTGGAGGCAGACCATGTTGTTCAGGGCTCTGTCCGTTCCAGTTTTACATCTCCCCATAGCCAGGGAGACTCCACAGTCTCTCAAAAAAACCTGTCCCATGTTTGATCATCCTCACAGGGAAAAATCTTTTCTCACCTCTGACAAAAATGTGCCTCTTGCAGACCTGTGCTGTTTGTCCTTTCTTTTGGGAGCTCCGTTCTCTCTTCTCTAATCCCTCCTGTAAGGCAGCTGAAGATGGTGGCTAGGTCTACCCTCATCTGCTGTCATCCACCTCATGGCTCGGATGTAATCCCACGGATAGGAGAGATGGGATGCTGGGTGACACCAGTCAAGGTCCTTTCAGCTGTCATCTTTTGACCTGTTTGGAGTGCAGCTTGATCCCAAAGAAGAGGATCATTCTTTACCTTCTTGGCATCTCCATGGACATCTGATAAACTCTTCAAATAACCATGTTCTAAGTAAAAATAATAGCAGGCATAACCACTGAGGAGTACAGCATCCTCTATTTTACATGCATTACTGATTTATTAGTGCTTTATCCACATTTCCTTTACTTTGGAATTTAGTTACGTGTTATATATGACATTTAAGTATTTCTTAATAAGATGTTAATATATTACTAACAGATATCAGTATACAAATCATCAATGTTTACCCATAATGCATTAATATATAAAATCTCCATGAAAGTAAAATATAAAATGTTGAACTAATATAGAGATGAATATAATAAACCTATATTATATTTACATAGGTTTGCTGTTCAGTTTATTAAAAAATTTAATTTGTTGAGGAGGAAGGTTATTTTTTAAATTTAACATGTTGGATTTTGTTTTCTTTCTTCCAATTGATAAATATGCTACCTCATGGATTTTAGTGTAAGAGAGCTAACTGCTGAACATAAAATCACAGTCAAATATTGGTCAATGCCATGAAACAGTTACATGGTTTGCCATAGGATCCTCCCCGGTGAGTAAAAGTGATCTGGCCTTTTTAACATACCAAGTAAATCAATCAGTCCATTAGGAAATAATAGGATTAGCTAATGATGCCTTAGAAAAGGATACAGATGGTGCAACTTTAACTTAATCCTGCAGCTCTCTTTCTTCAATAAAAATGTGTGTTGGGAGAGGTTTATCTAGTGTTTTACTCTAGGGAAGCATGTTGAGGGATGGATAGAGCTCTAAATTGTTTTCCCACACAAAGGCTAAATAAATCTCCTACCCATAACAGGAAATATTGAGATTATTTTTCTATAATGTATAAATGTGTAATTATGTCTTGAAAAAAATGTTTTCCTTACAAGTTACTAGAGAGAAAATGTAGTGGTGTGATACTTGAAATAGATATTTTGAAGAATGCTTGTGTAACAGAGATTACCTCAGTATCTGCTGAGCAAATATATGGTGCTTTTCAACTAAAGGATTGCCTCACCCACTAGGTTTTGGCATGTTCTCTAGAAGGTCTTGAGTAAGGAGTGGGAGTGCAGGGCTCTGAATTCCGGTGGTGTTTGCTGGTCAGCATTTCAGCTTTTGCTGCCTGGGCAACATTTGGGAATTAGTTTCTGCCTATGACTGAGACAATGCTATTGTGTAAATAGTTGAGAAAATAAGTTTGTTTTATGTGTAACATAAATACATACATAATATATGTAAAATATACAGGCACAGTGACTTAAATTGTGATCTTGTAAAACAGCATTATGCTGTTCTTGAGAACCTGTACAGTTCATATTTAAGTTGTTCTCTGGTTTCAAAAGTTCACATTACAGAATTTAGCTATGCAGGTTTTTATGTGCAAGATTCCCACTCACCAGAGTAAGTAAAAGCAAAATAACAATGTAGAGGAATTTGTGATTAAAATATAAATCCAATTCTCTGGGTGCTGTACGCAGATATTTAATTAAGGGATTATCTGCATGACTGAAGAACAGAAGTAACAGATGTTCTAAAGTACATAAAATCAATATAAACTTACACTTCTTAAATGTTTAAAAAAGAAGTTAGAAAAATAAGAAAGAAAAACAGTAAAGACAAGGAAAAGTTTGTGCATCAGACTCTGAAGGAGGAAATGCCATAGTTCTTTATAAAAGAGTAACTTTCCCCCCTTATTTATTGACCGTGGCAATAAGTAGAACAGAATAAATAGAATAGAATAAGGAGAACAGTGGCATAGCCTTGTTTAATTCATGTCCGAAATACAGAAAACAGCTTTGAATTATAAACTGCTCATAGTTTCAGGTTATTTATCATGGTCCCTTGGTGTGTTTGGGTCAGGTAGCAAGACAGATCAAAAAGGAGTTTGCGAAGATCTTTGTACCACTCTTACTTGTATATTAAAATTCTTGCCTTCCCTGAGCATCAGCTGCCTATTATCTTTTCTTTGCATTTTATATATTAGCAATTGGGAAGTTCATGAGCCAGCAAAGCCTGATTACATGTTTGGGGAGACATTCCCAAAAAAGAGGTACAGCTGTGCCTTATCTGGGAGCCTTTGGGGTGGTTTTGATGTCTTAATAGGCGATGTACCATTGGGAGAACCTCAGAATTTTCCATTCAGCCTACAGCTGTTGTTCGTGGATAGGAAGAATTTTTTATGGTAGGGTAGTAGGCATTTTAAGCCACTGGTTATTGTCCTGATATTGATTGGATTAAAGTGGAGATGTGTCTCTGACATGTTTCAAAAGCAACTCTGAGTGCCTTTAAACTTACCATGATGTAAATGGGTTTTCAGGGGACTGAGTGCGTTTCAGCATGCTTGCATTAGTACAGCAGTGCAAGATGAGTTTGGATAGGAAAAAGAGATAGTCTGAATCTCTTCTTATGCTCTCATTACTATATCAGGACTAATTTCTATATTTTACTCCAGTATTGAGAGCCCCAGGGGTTGTAAATAGTAGTGCTTTGGTCATGTTCAGTCAAGTATCTCCTTCTTACTTAAATTTCTTAATGTCCAAAGAAGACATGGGCCTGGGATTGCCCCAGTGGAAACTCCATATGGGCTGAACAGGGTTTTTGAAAAGACATTGCTTGGTAATATCACATCTCTCCAGTCTGTTGTATCTACTCCTCTTGTTTTCTTTCCTTAAAAGATCTCTGTAGGTTTGCTAATGAGAAGTCTCATGTGTTTAGTTTCAGTGTTTTTTATACTTTTTAATGTGGTTAAGCAAAATTAATTGAGAAGCCCCAAAAAGGCAAAAAATGGAGATTTCAGATCGATGAATTCTTCACTGTTTAATCCATTTCTACTAACCTGTGTCTGGCTCCATCCTGATCAGGGTTTTGATGAGACCCTCTGGAGATAACTTTGGCTCCTTCCAGCTCAGCCTGCAGCTCTTTGATAACTGCCAGTTTATCAGCTTACTCTCAGGAGACATATATTGATTCCGTATATCTATAAATGTTTTAAATTAAACGTGCATCACCAACAATTTGCTTTTAATTTCTGTTTGGATATTTGCTGTTTCTGCTGATTAATTCTCTGGCCTTATATTTCTAATGGTCTCTCCTTCCTGGACACGTTACCTACACCTTGCATTTCCAGGCCGCTTGCATTTCTTTAGAGGGATTTAGAGAAAAGAGTAAAAAAGTATTAATATTTCACAATCTTTTTTATCTTCAGGAGAGCCGATTGACCAAAATGGGAAATAGGTGGTTTGTGTGTGTATAATTTAAGCAGTAGTTCAGTTTATCCTGGAACATTGTAGATGAGTTATCTTCAAACTGAATATCTCAGTGGGCCATGGTCGCTTCCAAAATCCTTTTTCTCTGCTGTTTGTTTTTCTTCGGTTGTCTTTCTGTTGAAAGAATTTCTTACAAGTCATAGTTCACACCAAAACTTGTGAAACTAGGGTGTCTGGCACTTTTAATTTTCTTCTTATCAAAAATGAACTTCTATAAACTCTATTATTTCAGATATATATATTGACTATATTACGTTTTTTCTAAGGTTTTCTGATATCCTTTTAGGTATTTCAGTACTTAAGAGAGATGAGCTTGCAGGGGGAAAGAGGTTGCAAAACTCTTAATTTTCTCAAGGGTAATCAGATTTGAAATGGTTTTTCTTTTTTTATCTGAAAGTAATTTGTTAGTCAAAAGAAAAGCACCTTTTAAAATATTGATGATTAAAAGATTAAAGAGATGTCTTCATTTTATAGAGCCAAAGATGTAATTCCTTTTTCTACTAGACTGTGGTTGACCCGAAACCACATTATAGGCTTGAAAAAGTCATGTTCTTATGAAGAAATACTGGTGTATTTTTCCTCCTTATGAAAATACAGCATCCTGTATCATCAATTTTCATTTAAACTCACTGTAGAACTATGAAACAGATATGGTAGAGGGGAAAAATTAGGTTGTCTTTGTATGCATATCCTCCAGCCTGCCTGCCTGGTAACTTTCTGTGCAGTGTGGAGGTTACTGAGCCCATCACATTCCTTGTGGGATGATGGCATGCTTCTCCCCAAAAGGAGAAGACAGTTGATGTTACCAGCTGATACAAACAACATTTAAAGTGTGTTGGCACAGTTAGATTCCAGATCCATTTCTTCACCACAGGGCTGAAAGGAGGAAAGGCTGAGCCCCATGAGTAGGACTTGTCTGTCTCTGCTGTCCCAGCACAGCTTGGGAGTGAGAACAGTTAGCTGAAAACAAGCAAAGCAACAGCTGTGTCACTTAGGGATCCTTAAAAACAAATGACACAAACTGCCCAGTTTACCCACACCAGTCAGTTTTAAACAGACTTAAGTAGTCCAAATTAGGTACAGGTTGGTCTGTCAAGTATGTGTGCATGGGTGAAGCTGGAAGAGGGTCTGTAGCTGCCTAGCCCCTGCCAAAAACCATCTCTTGCCCTTGGCCAGCAGCAGCCAACAATATGAGGCACCAGAACTAACCTCACCTTTTTTTTTTTCTTGCACTGATAGAAATCACAAATCATTAAATACTTAGATGGGCTCTAAAGGACGGGAGGTTGTGTGTTTTCTCCCTGAAATTCGGCTTCCATCTGCTCCACAGCTTTCAAACTTCCAGAATCACAGAATGGTTTGGGTTGAAAGGGACCTGTAACGATCAGCATGTCCAAATCCTCTGCTATGTGGAGGGACATCTTTCACTAGACCAGGTTGCTCAAAGCCCCATCCAACCTGACCTTGAATGCTTCCAACAAGGGAACATCCACAACTTCTCTGGGCAACCAGTGTCCCACTACCCTTGTAAAAAATTTCTTCATTGTGCCCGATCTAAATCTGCCTTCTTTCAGTTTGGGGTTTGGAGCTACATGGTTTTTGAGGTCTCTTCCAACCCAAAGCATTTTATGATTCTGTGATTCTAAAACCATTGCTTCTTGTCCTTTCATTACAGGCCCTAGTAGAAAGCTTCTCTCCGTCTTTCTTATAAGTCCCCTTTATATATTGAAAGGCCACAATAAGGTCTCCCTGGAGCCTTTTCTTCAGGCTGAACCCACCTGAAGACCTTACAGGGTTGTGAAAATATGCCAGTGATGGCATGATGCCTCTATTTTCGGTTGACTGGTGACATGGTTTGACTGATCTCTTACTGGTTGGAGGAACAGGTGAGGAAGCAGTAATAAAAAAGAAATATGATGGCCCACATTTCTTTCAATAAAAGAAAATTAATAAATATACATATGTGTGTATGTGTATATGTATGTATGTATGTATTTTCCCTAATGGGAAATTATGATAGAACTGGAATGTCTCTGCAATGTCTACTTACTGATAATATGAGAACATACATATTAATAATATGTATAATAATTACTATTATAATAGCTACTCTGTCACAATAATGTAATATAATAATATATATGAAAACCAGCCTCTTTATTAATAAAAATTTAAGTACACCAGCACAAAGATTTACTCTGGCATGAGTTTCTACCTGTGTCATTTTATTGCCAAAGTTTTGTAGAGCTGAGCATCTGCTTTTTGAGTTTACTGGCAGTATTTGGATTCCAGGGTAAAGATACAATGTTTGGTTTGTTCTCAACTTCCTGTTTTTACTTGTTTCCTAAATCTGGCTTAAAATATGTCTGTTGAAATGTGAACTTTCTGCACTTAAAATAACTTCTAATATTGCAATGTTAACAGTAAGTTTAATACTTTTCTGTTAGACTGCATCCTTTCTGACAGTCATTGTAGCTCCATATGAAAACGCTTCTACATACACATCAGTTAAATCCTGCAGAGTTGGAAGAGAAAATGTGGTATTAGGTTGACAGTGTGCTGGGTTTTTTTCAAAGCATTTTGAAGATATTATAAGGAGACAGTAGAGACATTATAATAAATTGCTGGATATCTCATGAGAGAGAGAATTGTTTTTTTCCATGTAGAAAGTGCTATCTTAATTTAGAGAAGAAATTGTGTTTTGGGAAAATGTTTTTTATAAGGTCTTTTTAATGGATGGCTAAGGGAAACAAACATTAATGTGCAATTATTGTAATGTATAATTGATATTTGCAAAATTGTAAAGGCTTCTTTTGAAATACTACTCTACTGGAATGTTCTTGCCCAAGTTTCCTTATACATCAGCAGTTAGAGGAGATCTACAAATGCGTTTTAAGTTGTGTTCTTTTGACTTTCTAGAGGGGGAAAAAAATAAAAAATCAGTTCGGATTTCTTTCATGGTGCAAACATGAAATGAAATGCAGTAAAATTGTGACCACTTTGGTTTAGTTTGGGACAGAAGACCAGATGGGATATGATAAATTTATCATCTGCATTTCTTTCATCCTGTAGGAAATGTATGTAACTTTTAAGTTAGAAATTGATGCTGATCATTTCATTCCAGATGTATGTGATCATAGCATAACGTGCAGCTGCTTTACTGCTGAAACTGTTCATCATAGGTCATGGAGCCAAAACAACAGTAAAGCAGGATGAGCACTTATGCCTACCTGTCTTTTGAGATCTCGCTAATTCAGTCTCCTAAGCACAAACTAAATTTGTTTCAGACTAGTAAGTGTAATGGATTATTTCTGTTGCACTACATGCCTAATGTTGCTTTTGAAAATACTTTTATTTCACCATGTAAAACTTTGACAATTGTAAAATATGATATATCAGGTTGACAGGGTTTCTTGGATAATCGTGTTAACCCTTTGACATTTGTTTGACTAAATACAATAGATTTGTTTGCCTTAGGTTTAAAGATGTCTAGAAGCACAATTTTGATTTTATTTCTTCAGTGTCGGGAGGTGAAGTGTCCCTCCTGCTCTGCCTGCGGGCGGCTCTGGGAGCTTGTCACCTGCCTGCAGGAGAGATGGGCAGCCTGTGGCTGAGACGAGCTTTCCAGAGAGCATTGCTTTCCTCTCTCTTCCTGCTCGCAGCCTGCCAGCCCCTTCTCTCAGCAAGGGCGGCAGTGGGTCCTCAGGAGAGTAGAAGAGTCATCGTTGGGCTTTGTATGTACTTGAGCTGTGCCATAGTTAATTCAGGGCTGTTCCTTGCACCTTCTGTAAGTAGTGAATTCACTTTCCCTGGGTAATGACAGCCTGTAGCACCTTGACTGGATTTTAAGTAATGACAAATATAATGGATTTAATAGTGAATTTTGAAATCATGTTTGTATATTACCTTTCTAGAACTGCTTTCTTTTCTTTGAGCTTCACAATTTTGACCCAGAAGACAAATCACCACTGATGTCTTTACATCTTTGCATAGAGACATTTTTGTGTGTTTCACCTGTTCTGCTCTTAGATAATATTCAGCGTTTCCATCTGCCAGACTCAAGTTAGCGAGACTTACGTATTACTTTCCTCCTACTCCATTTCTCTTAGAAGTACTTCTGAACCTTGCCAACCCCCCCTGCTGCTGTTCTTCTTTTGAAGTTGTGATTTTGGCTTTCAGATGGTAAGCCTCATGCAGCAAATTGAGCTGCTGTGGCCCCTCTGGCCAAAACTGACTCCTGCAGCTGTGATCTTTGCTTTTCTCTGGTACTGAGCAGTCATGCACAGTGCACCCTGTACTTAATGTCTACCTTCAGTCTTGCTGTTAGTTGGCAACCCAGATGCTTATTTGATAGACATACTGGATATCTCCGGTGTGGCCAGGCATGTCACTGAACTGCTGGGACACCTTGCCCCTCCTGAAGACCCAAACTTCATTCAAAAATAGGTTTTCAAAACTGTAAAGTCCTGCTGTCCAGTGCTTATGAGACCAGTGCAAGAAAACATTTTGCTCTGGAGCAGATCTTTATTTATTAATATAAATTAAAACCTTATTGAAGACAGACAAATGGGACTGAGTCCATGGAGAATGGCAGTATTTTATTTACTTTATTAGTCAATACCTGCAAGCTGCCAGATTTGAGGCTTCTCTCTCTTTCAGCATAACTTGGTGTGTATTTTATTTTACTTTCTTATTAGTACTAGGTGAGAAAGTGATGAAGACAAGAGTTTACTGTAAAATTATTGCTTACTTTAACTACCTAGAATCATACTGGATTTTTTTCATAGCTATTGTTTGAGAAGAGCTTTTTCCAGTTTTCCGGATCGTAGCACATCAGTGGCTGTCCTGGGTGCATTACACTCACCATGCTGGTTTTACTTGAGAGAGCATACTTACTAGATGTGAGAGTTTGGTTTTGTATCATGGGGTTGTCAAGGTTTCATGCACCTCATGAGGGGCTTCAGCCTTAGAGGAGGGGTAATATTTCCATCGCTCAGTTACAGGGGGTCTGTTCAGCAGCCTACATGAAGGATCTGACACGTTAATGACATACCATGGAGACGGTAGGCAGAGGATTTATTTTGTTACACCTGGTAGTGGCAAGCTTTTATGATAGTAGAAGAGCAGTTTGAGGTAGCTTCCATGAACAAGGGTCAAGCTAGATTCAATTATCTTGCATTGCACACAGAGGGATTTTCAGCCAGGTGATTATCATGTGGCAGTAGTCTCTTGCTGACTAATTTTTGGTTCCCTATATAGCTCCCTAGTTAATCAAGCATTTCAGAAGACAAAGTGACAGCCTTTAAATAGTCCTTACTACTCAGTGGAAGGATTTTTGTCCTACTCATGTTTTGGCAGAAACCAATACAAGCCATAAGACAATTAAAGATTTGCTAAAGCAAGGACAAAACTTGAGTATGAAGAGCCACTCTTGCATCCATAATTCATTTTGTGTGCATGTGACAGAACACATTTTGTGCATGTGATTTTCATACTGGATAAAGTTCAGAAAAGTCTACTGTGTTAATAAAATACAAGTTCTTTCCTAAACAAAGATATGATGGGTTTTCCAGAAATCTCCTTCTTGCTAGCTAGCAGTAAGAACATAAAAACATAATAATTATAGTTTGTATTTTTATTGAGTTACATTATGACATTTATCAGAAATAAAATTAAACTTAGGGCATGGAAGACACTGAAGAGTCACCGTCTGAAAGCTTGAATTTAAGACTGCTTGTGACAGTTGCCCTTTTGGCAAGACAGACAGGCTTTCAGCTTTAAGGTAGGTAAAGTAAGATTACTTTAATACTCCTTTTATGAGGCCTGCCCAATCAGATAAAATAATTTTAAAAGCATAAGTTGAAGCAGTGTCTCATACTTTTCAGGATAAATAAGCAAAAATGTACATGATATGTTCAAGTTGCTTTTAATTCAAAGTATTGTCAGGCAGTTTTTACTTGTTTGTTGTAAGATTACTGGTTCTCTGCATCTCCTTCACAGAATCACAGACCAGTAGGACTTGGAAGGGACCTCTGGAGATCATCTAGTCCAATCCCCTGCTAAAGCAAGATCACCTTGAGCAGGTTGCACAGAGTTATGTTCAGGCAGGTTTGGAATATCTCCAGAGAAGGACACTCCACAACCTCTTTGGGTAGCCTGTCCCAGTGCTCTGTCACCCTCAGCATAAAGAAGTTTTTCCTCATGTTCAGATGGAACTTCCCGTGTTCCAGTCTGTGCCTGTTGCCCCTTGTCCTGGCACTGGGAGAGAAGAGTCTAATGCGTCCTTTTCGACATCCACCCTTCAGATATTTATAGGTGTTGGCCAGTTCCCCTCTCAGTCTTCTCCAGGCTAAACAGACCCAGCTCTCTTAGCCTTTCCTCATACAACAGATGCTCCAGTCTCCTGATCATCTTTGCAGCCTTCCACTAGACTCTCTCCAGTAATTCCCTGTCTTTCTTGAACTGGGGAGCCCTGAACTGGACATATTTTCTGTGACAGCCACAGAAAATTGATGTTGATGTTCTCTGTAGTAGCAAAACCATTTAGCCATTTCGATTAAAACATAATTTGGAAAGCTAAATGATAAGGGTTCTCTGTCCACTGTTGCAATTGCACTTTAAAACTTGACTCTCTTTTTCTCCTCCAGTCTTTTGAGCACAGCTTTCCTTTTATTATGTTGATTCAGTGCTTTTTGTGGTGGGGGTGCTCATGCTTCTGGAGATTTTTCAATTCTAAAGAGGCAAGGTTTTCCTTTTTCTTTGAAAAAAAGTGGATGGCATCCACTTTATATTTGCAGAATCCATCTTTCAAAACTGTACTGGCCCAGAGCCAGGAAGGGTACCTGCATGATCTGTGTGGGACTCCTCTGCCCAGCTTTCTCACCCAAGAGTGGATGCACTCCTGTGCTCAAGCAGCAAGAACTCATTCATGCAGCCGCTTATCTGTGGGTAATCCTCTTGGTCTTGAACAATAAATATGTTTGGATAATATTTTACCTTCTGGCATGCACTTTTATTGGGTTTACTCTTCAATTGACTGTGGAAACTTTTCTTCCCTTCAAGACTGAAGTGGTTGATAGTATCTGTTTAAACACTGTGGCTTCCTTTCTTTCTTTACTGCAAGGAATTGAAAACTAAAACTTGAGTTTACTTACAGACAGAACTCCGTGTGTGGTTATTAAGTTTACTAGTGCAATAGAAAAGGCTTTTTCCCAGGATTTTACTTATAAGCAAAAAGTGCTTTTTTGTTACCTTTTTTTTGGAATCTGTTGAGTTTTTAATCAGTAACAGTACGGTTAAAGTTTTCAAGATTAAAGTTTTACTAGCTTGGCATACTGGTTTGGTGTCCAACCATGTATTTCTTTTCCCACACAACGTTTATCTAACCAACTCCCTCATCCAAGACAGTGATTTTATTCACAACTGGGTTTTTTTCAGGGATAAAAAGCAACCAGGAGTTCTGTATGCCTTGTACCAATTGTCTGCCTTGCACAGACTCCCAGTGAGCATTAATATTGCCACGTGTGGTTTTCTTGGGCTAGTACTAACTTTTGCTGGTAATACCAAAGAAGGACTTGCAAAGATCACTTTGAGTTCTTTTCTGTTTTTCATTATGTTTGATCTATGAGGTTTGACTAAGAACAGTAGTAATGCCAAAAAAGTGTCCTTTAAACACTGATGGATATTCTTGAAACCATAACTATATAATGTATTTTAGAATGCATGCTTTTGAAAAACTTGGATGTGTGCTTTTTCTTTTTTTTTTCAGGGATTCTTAAAAATAGCTAAGGTTATATGCATAAATGTTTTTTAACAAAGCTTTGTAAGATTAGTTTGCTCTCTTCCTCTAATTGATTATTCACAGCCCTTAGTTTAGGTAGGAGTCACAGTCTTGACAAGTTCTTTAGACAATGAACACTAGCTGACTTAAAAACATTTGAATGTCAGGATTTTTTAGAGATTTTGGGATATGTGCTCTTTATTTAAGTTATATTAGACAGGGGTGACCATTAAAATCATGCTAAGATTATTGAAAGGCTTGCTGTATTGGGTTTAAAGCATGTGATACACAGATTATACTCATTTTCATTTGTAATCTGGAGTATGTCCAACTTCTACTAAATGGTGTCTGTTTTAAAAGAAATGTGCAGCTGTTTGTACCCAGAATACAGTTACTGTGAGTGACAGTGATACCAGCTGTGTGCTGCAGACTTCAGCTGGTGCTGTAACTGAACAGCTCTCTCGTAGATGCCTCTGCTCTGTTCATTGACCCAACATACAGAGAGGTTTTTCTGTAGCTTTTACAGCTCTGTGCTTTCGCCCCCTCCGCTTGGGCAAATCTGGACAGATAGCTAAGCCTCATATTTTACTTTCTCTCACAAAGGTGGAAAGTTTCTCTTGAGCTTCAGTTATTTCTGTTTGAAGCCAGTCAAGAAGTCGTGTCTCAAAGACAGAAAGCTCAGAGGACTCAAGTCAGCTATAAAGGTCTGGGAGTTTGTTGGCCGTATGTCTGCTTCCATAGCTGCTTCTGCTGTTGGACATGTGGTGGGGACATAGGTGGGTTCATATTTAACACCATGCGTGTCTTCACATCCAGTAACAGACATATACAGGCATGGTGTCTCACCTGCTGCTCTGCCCAGATGTAGCCATGCATGCTGGAACTATTATGAACTGTTAAGCACAGGGGGGTGCTTGGTCAGTGCTGGAACAGTAAAGCAAGCACAATATTCACATGGGGAAAAATATACACCAAAATTCTTTAAGAAAAACAAACCAAACAGACACACCCCCCCCAAAGTCAACAAAATACACATGTACATCCTCCCCATTTCCCACAGCAGCCAAGCTGAAACCATTTTCTTTTTAGAAGAGAGAGAAAAAAATTACGTTTTTTTTCCATTCTAAGCTGATTTTGCTCCTGTAGCTTTCCTAAGTCGTATTCCTGCATGTTGAATGGCAGGGACATGACAGGAGTCAGGATTCTCTCCTCACATCAGCTGTCAATGGAGAAGGTTCATGTTCACTGAGATAAGGAGGTTGTATGAACGGGGCCAACAAAGATCTTCTGCTCTGCCTTTTTGAGGCACAACAATAATAGCCCTGCAAGCACTGTCACTGCTTCGAGCACCCCCTTAGCATTAAGAGTCCCGTGCTCTGCTGCTACCCCAGCCCTTTGAGCCCCCCATGCTGTACCACTATCCTCTCAATATTTGTATTTCAGCCATTGACCTCCATACCACAGAGGCTTTAACCGCTTGGCTTGGCAGGTCGGTTACATAACAGGCCAAGGTAAGCAGTATGTGCTCACAACGGTAGAAGCAACCACCGGCTGGCTAGAAACATATCCTGTACCTGGGCTAACTCAGCTCACCTGTGCTGGCTGCCTGGGGAGGCTAATTCTGGCCTGGCCAGAACCAGGACAGCTTTGCAATTGGCTCTCCAGAATTTCAGATCTGTCACAGGTTAGTGTGCAGGGAATGTCTATAAAATATGAATTTATGCAGTAAATTTGAGTGCAAAGAGTAGAATTGTGTAAATCATGTGAGCAAAATTTGCTGTAGTCTCTATGCTCATTTAGGTTTTTGGTTTGTTTTGGTTTTTTTTTTCTGCTCCTAATTTTTTTCCACAAGACAAGTGGTAGAGAGAAAAAGAATCATAAAATAAACTACCATCTCTCTCTCCCTCTTGGGGCTGATGAAGTCAGTGTTGCTATCGATTACCAGACTTTGTGCCTGATGCTGTAGCAATCACTGAAGTTGAAAAATGTCCAAAAATAGTGTTGAATTGAGTCACTGTAAATGTGTGTATATGTATTGAATCCCCACTTTGTAGCATTATTGCTGTGGTCTCATCCCAAGCTAGCATTATTCATTAATACCGGCTTACCCCCATGATCCTTCTTTCCCATTGTCTATTTGTTTGGATATATTGTGTGCACACATTTGTAACCTTCTGCTTCTTGCTCCATTAATACCATATTTTAAATTGCACTTAGAGCTGGTGGATTTGAACCGTTTATGCAGTCAGACCAGGGAACCCCTGTTCTTGGCTGTGTTTGAGTCTCTGTTACCCCATGTACCATATTAGGAGGCATTAGGGGGACTAAATTCCTCTGGAAATACAGACTGTCTGAATTTTGAAGCATTGGTGTGATTAACTGTAATGTAATACACTCAGTATGAATGCTTGATGGATAAACATTCTTTTGCTTACTCTAGGCAGTTTTGCATCTTACTAGGATGCAATTCATTCTGCTAAACAGTGCGAATGTGAAACTATCATTAGAAAAAATGCAGTCAGCCAAAATTAATTCTGCCTGCAGGTGCAATTAAGGGATTGGTAAGTCTACAATATGAAGTAATTGAGTAGTGATCTGGCGCTGAGAATGCTGCATTGCACTTTCTGTTTGAAAGATGTTTACAAAATAAAGCAAACCTTTTGCTGTATTACAGAAGCTTTTCCGATAAGCCGCTTAGCCTCTGTTTGTCCATTTTTGTGTACAGGCAGCGGCATGAACAGGCCCAACGGATGGGTTTTGGTGGGGGCCGGTGCAGCACTCCTACCCAATTAATGCAACGCCCCAATCATTGATCTCCTCATATCATTGCATGGTGATGATAATGTGAATATAACAATAGGCTGCCGAAGGCTTGAGATTCTGTAGAATCGCAAGCATTTTAGTCAATGTAGAAAAATACCCACTTGTTCTAGAAACTAAGTAAATACTCCCTTTAACATTAACCCCACTTTCTGGTGGGGGATTATACTTACCCTGTACAGAAGGCTGGTTGAAGGGCTGTTTACTATCTAGTGTCATATTTAAGCTGCTCTTCAACTTCTAAGCTGTGTACTTAAGTAATGAATTGTCTGTGTGCTGGCAGTCTGCAGAGGAAGAGTTTAACACCTCTCTGAGGTTTTCTTAATAGAATAGAATAGATTTTCCCACAGTCATTTTAGACCACAGGACTAACTTTATTAAGTAATCCAATCTCAAAGAATTCATTAAGTAAGAATTTCTCATTTAAAAAAAAAATCTTAGCATTTCTTAGGATTTTTATATGAATTTAGTTATTGTGAAGGGGATGGCTTTAGAGATTCAGAAAGGCTTCCAATATGGTCTGGTATGGAAGCCCATTTGCTTATTACACCTTGCTCTGAGTCAAAGCTGTAAAGTCTTCCGCTTTCTGGCACTGGAGATCCTTCTCCCTGTCTCCCTCAGTCTTTGCTGCATCTGCAGCAGTATTGGTAAGGTTGCCAAATGTGGTCACTCCTAGGAAGGAGACAAAAGGCATGTGAGAGAGTCATAAAAACCGTTGCATTAATTGCAACTTTACATCTCAAAAAAGCAGAATAGAATTTGTATTGATGACATAATATTGAGAAAATTGAATACCAAGTCAGACTGTTTCCACCTTACTCTTCATACACCTCTTTTCTCTGCTTTAAGTAAAGGGATAGATAGCAATGTGTACTATTTATAGTATGTTTATATACATATATAAGAGGATTGTATTTTTTTTTCCATTTATAAAATGTCATAAATTCGCAATAAATCCAGGGTTGGATGTGTTATCTCTATATAATTTATTCAGCAAGACTTCTAAATTAATGCCTCTAATCACTTTTTTGTGCCCTTTCTTTCCTTTGAATTATTTTCTTAACAATTCTGACATCTGCAAATGAATAAAAGGAATTGCTTGTGAAATACTGTTTCTGCAGATTCATTTTCAGTGAGTGTGCAGGTTATACAATGTGTCTCTGCTGAGATTTCTTTTAAATAGAAATAAGAATGGTTTATGAATAGCAAGTATTTTGATTCAGGTGTTTGCCACTGAGAACATCTGTGGCATTTTTACTGTGTGTTTGGACATCCTGACTTGTAGGTTGAGAGAGAATGAGATTGCTGGGAGAAGAAACGCTGACATGTTGATTCATGGTGACATTGCTACTGTATGGTAGTCTGTACTAATTGGTACCAGAAGTGGCATTTACTCTTGGCTAGCTCATGTGTCACACTCTTGAAGGCAGAAGAAAAATAGCACCCTCAGTTGTGATGTAAATTGGCAGCAATGCAAGGATCTGGAAGAAATACTGCAGCAGATTTGGGAATAAATATCTGGGACAGAAATTGCAATTTTGCTTTGTGCTCTCCTACCCTTTTAAACATGTTTAGTTGGACACCAAAGGTCCAGACTCAAGGCTGTACTGTATTACAATTAATTTGTCGAACTTGGTTTACTACAAATATTCTGGTTTGCATGGTTTTTTTTATGTTCAAAGATACAAGTATTTGAGTATGCTAGTTTGTTACCTTGGCAATGCAGGGGCTTGCCAAAAGAGTGATAAAATATATCTGCTGTCACACTGGAAATGAATTTACTTCTAAAATATTCATATTGATATTTTTATATATTTCGGTATAGCATAGCTATCAATATGCTGTCATTGCAACTGCTGCTTTGTTTTACTGGCTGGAGACACTCTCAAGGTATAGGCAAGTGTTTTTGCTTTGCCCTGAAATGGGAACGTGGTTATAATCATACAAAGCCGTTCAGGTTTCAAGGTCAGTACAACACTGTTATAGGTTGTAACCTGTTAAGTTGCTGTACCTAGATCTCAAATCTATCCGGGATCTGTGAAAGAAGCCTGGCAGGAGATACTTGGTGAGGAACCTTGAGCTTCATGGGAATGCGATATAGTGGAGCTCATTTCTTGGCTCTTTGCAATTGTCAAGCTACTGTGATGAAAAATACAGGGGGGGTTTTTTCCTGATTTTTACTCTAGTTCTAAATTGTGGATTGCTGACCAAACATAGACAGCAGAAGATACAAACAATTGCTAAGTAGATTGTTGTCATTAACTTTCAGTAATACAAAGTAGAATTTAAAAATAGCAATGTCAGGTCAAAGGAATGAATTGCATATGAAGTATATCTGTGAAGCACACAAGACTGGAAGAGTCTCCTTGGGATTCATATATGATCAGTAAGACTCAGGGGAGTCACCCACTAGTCATTTATTCATCCCGTTATACTGCTGCTTCCAAGCTACTGCATCACCAGGAAATAAAAAAAAAATAAAATCCACTGCCCAAGAAGATTTAGTCAGGTCTGCAGAATTAAACAAACAGAATTCAGTGCTAATCATTTAGCGTGTACCATTAATGTAAGAGAAAACCAGGACTGTATTGAAATTTCCTATTTGTGATAATGGTTCTGACAAAAACAAAGCGGGGGGGAGGTGGAAGGATGGAAAGGAAAAAACCTCATGGAATTGTAACAAGTCACTAGATGCAAAAAAGCAGGAATAGTCAGATGATTTAGATATTTTTGTCAATTCCAGGTTATAATGCACCATGCTGTTCTACTTGCTTACTAAATAAACCCCTGAGACACAGCACCTTGGTAGTCCAAGTTGTGAATTCCGTGCAAGCCATGTTTCAATACCAGTGAATCTTTTTAAGCCTGACCAGGGTGACCCTTTCAGGATAAGCAAGTTGAGTTGCTGAGATTGCCTTCATTCCAGAAAAAGGCATGTCTGATGTTCAGGTACTCTACAAAGGGTTGCGCAGCGAAAGCATGGAAAATAGTTTAATAAGAAAAGAGCAAAGAAATATTCTCAGTCTCCTTGTGTTGAAGTAATTTGATACTTGCCAGTGAGTGAACTGTTTGGGTTTTTAGGGTTGCCAGGAGAAAACAGCTCAAGTTTTTCCAGGGTTGGTTGAGAGGCATATTTGCCCTCGGCAACCATAATTTGTTGCCTGTGTAGAAAAGAAAGAAAAGGTTCCTGTCATCTGTGTTTCTCATGACACAGTGTACCTGGAGTTCTTTATGAGCAGGTTTGGTGCTCTTCACGCGCAAGCCCATTCTACAAGGACTTAAAGAGGAGACAGTTCAGTCTTTGCATTTTTTCACTGTGCACCAGGTCAAGATTACATACAAGGACACAAGGTGTTATATAATGAAGAGTCCTTCATGTTTATGGGACCAGCATTGCATTTTATATCGTTTCTTAGGTAGGTAAGTATTAATGTGTTTTCAGAGGAGCTGATCTTGTTCTCAAATCCGTTAAAAAGTACGCAGGTTTACACTCCCGCTTGCTTGCAACAGGCTTTGGACTCTAAATCCACCTTAAATGGATGCAGCCTCAGAAGGGCCACATTATGTATGCTACTGCAAATTTATTGTAGTTAAACCTTCAGCCTATGAGAAATTCCCTTTCAACAGAAGCTTGCTGTCATTGGGAGTAACTCACTCTTGAACTGCAGGGCACCCTCACGCTCTCCCTGGTATTTAACTGCTGTTGGCAGGAATGGTAGGACAGGCTGCATCTCCAGTAGTATGGTTTTGTTAAATGCTTCATTGATGTATAGTCTCAGCATTCACTGCTTTGCAGAGGACTCATCATCCAGAGTCTCTGAAAGAGGAGCATTTCTTGGCAGTGGCTTTGCATGCAATTAGCAGGTGACTGGAGATTGTCTTTGTCAGGGTAGCCTTAGCCTGGGTCAGTGATACATTCTGTTGTAGAGGAAGGAGGCAAAGGCTATAATAAATAAACTACATTAAAAAAGCACAGGTGAAGTCAAAGGGGTATCTGTTCCTCCCCATGAGGGAGGCAGTGCTGCTAGCTCACTCATGGAGTAAGAGAGTCAGCCTCTGGAGAAATGGAGTTTGTCAGAACTCATCTGGGTTTTGTAAGACTTGAACTGCTGGATTTTTTTTCCCAGACTGGCTTTTTTCAGAAGGGAAAGACTCCCTTCATAACGAGTGAGGAAAACTCACTGTAAGAAAAGTGTCTTTTATCTCCTCATTGACCCTCCCTAGAGTAGCACACACAATACAGGATCTTTTCAACAGAGAGAATGTTACTTACTACTATAAAACTATTACTTATCCTCTACTTATCTGAGTAAAAATATACCTTACCTTCAATGGGCAAGGTTTTAGGTACCACTGATAGGAAAACGTAGTGCTATGAGATCTTCCATCTCTCTCGTCACATAGCATTCATCCATAATGACACAATATTAGCCAAATAATGGTCAGGAAATTTTTTCATGTTCTTAGAAACAGCTGTAAGAACAGACCTATATTAGCTTTGGTTTTACTCTTTAGCAGCAGGGCTCATTTTCACTTGCTAATTACCATGACCTGTCTTAATTAAGAGCAACAGTATGACATTTTCACATGGGACACACACCTCATTTCCAGGAGTGGTGATTTTTTATTTTTCTGCTACGTGGACAAGTGGTGACACAAATTGTACCAAAACTAGTACCTCAGCTACAGCACTAGTGCAGTCTGAACAGATAGTGAATAGCAGGGTGTGTAACTTCCCTGACTCCAGGAAATTGTTTGATAAAATGTTTTTAAAGAAATCACAACTAAACCCAAGCAGTAAGATGGGGCAGAAATCCTTTGAGATGACAAACAAATCTGAAAATTTGGCCTTCTACTTGATTTTGGGTGCCAAAGCCACATTTTTATACCAGTATGTTAATGTTGAGCTACATAGAGTATAAAATGCTGAGGTAAGAGATTTGTAGTGGAAGAGTGGTTGGATATGCTGCTATATACATTGTTGTGTCCTTCTTGGAAGGATTTGAGCACTGAGGTGTATTATTTTCAGTCCCTGCAGCCCTGCTGACCTGAGGCAGTAGGACCTTATGATTTAACAATAGTGAGTGGAGTGGAGAGGTCAAAGAGAGTGTGTCCTCTCATCGTTGATAGCAGGAGATGATCCATCAGTACTACCAAAAACACTTCTTCTGTTGCTCCTCAGTGCATGTCAGAGGAGGTCTCTCTGGGGTGTAGAAATCTAGAGCCCAGATACTTTTAGGATTTCAGAACCCAAAATCTGATGTGTGGGTCTTTTTGCCAGTGTTTCAAGCCACTTAAAACACATCTTTCTCCTGCAGAGCTTTCTGAGGGAAACCCTAGGCTTGGTTTTGGTGTTAGACAATCAGTTTCTTTCAATATTGTAACTGTCTAATTCCCATCTGTGTCTCATCCCTGTAATTGCTTCTTGGGAAGATTTGTCTCCTTGGTGCTTCCCTGCTGAAGCGTTAGTGACAGCTGATGCCCACGCAGGCTTTAGGGGAGCGCGGAGCTAGGGAAGCTGGAGGAAGCCTGTGGTGGCTCCTCCTGACTGACTCACACCCTTTGACTGTGACAAAGCGACCTCATCACACATTCTTTAAAAAAGAAAAGACACCTGTTTCAGACATTGTCAAAGCTTTCTCTCCTCTGTGAAGCTATGCTGTAGAGAGACTTTCGAGCAGAATTCAATGAATGGCCAAACTGACTTCTTTTTCTCTCATTTAGCTTGTTGAGCACAGCTGGAGAGTGTTCTGTGCATGGCTGCTGCCCTGGAGGGGTGCAGCGCAGGAGAACTCCTCACGATTGCTTGAGCTGCATGTGCAACACTGTATATCGGCATCATGTCCATGAATGTGCCTGACATACATAGCACTCATATGGCTCTTCTTCACATCTCTCCCCATGAGACAGTTTTTCATACTTAGTGGAGGAAGCCCAGCAGTCCGATTTATATTCAAAACAGTTGATCGTAAAGCTGCTCTGAAGAAATTGGCAGCTACCCTGCAAATGTACCTGTTCCTCCTCACAGACAGTAGGGAGATGCTGTTACATGCTTCTAGACTTGAAGACTTCTCCAGACTGACAAAGTACTGAAGGTGTCATCCATGACTTAGGATGTTTTTCTGAATATCCTACTTCCAAATTACTTACTTAGCCACTCTATGTCCTTATTTGGATTCTTGCTAACGAGCACAACAAAACTAGTCTGTTTTCAGCTGTTCTGAAATTCCAGCTGTTGTTGTGATTAATAATTATGCTCACCATACAAAATATTTATGATTTCCATCCATGTCCTCATCAGAGACAAGCCTCTGGGTTTTCATCTTTCCCAAAGTCAACAAGATGTATGTGGCAGAACCAGCCAAAGGAAATTGTTATTGCTATCATTATAATTAAGGTTGCCAAACGATGGATCCACAGTGTCAGATTGATTAGTTCCCTTTAGTGTTTGCACATTTCTGTTTTCTCCCAGTTTCAGTACAGGACAAATAAGTTGATTCATGTGGAGAAGTAAATGGGTGACAAAAAAAGATTAGAGTCTGTGCTCTAAGGTCCACACTTTCCAAAGGCAGACATTGTGCCAAGTTTTGTTCTGTGCACATGAGAGAGCCCTCTGTGACTCTCCTCCAGCAATTCCACAGCATACCCTGGAGATCAGTTACAAAAAGATCAAACTGAAAGGTAGTTCTGTAATTATTCACCTTCCTGCATTGGATGTTTGCACAGTAATGACCTAGGACCAGGAGAAGACATGATCATTCTCAGGGATTCTGAATAGGATGTACAGAGAGGTGACCCATTTGATTGCTGCTGCTCTCTGCAAAGAAGGCAAGAAACAAAGGTCCTTTAAATTTTTGAAGTTTTAAAAATGGTACAGAAGAAGGGTAATAAAACCAGTTGTCACTCTGATGGAGCTTGTCATGTGTGCTAAAGCAGTGACCATAGGGTATTCATCAGGGAAACCACATTTGGTCCTTTTACAGTATGTGGTGGCTGTTTCTGCACGAGCCAGGAAACCCAAATTCTGGCCTTGGTCTTGCCTTGGTAGCTGTGAAAAAAGAAGAGGATTTTGGATCATCCCAAGACTAATAATATTGGGGGTTTATGCTTGCAAGCATGCCTGCAAATCTCAGTTCTCTATAATGGGACAGGAGGTGCCTCTGCTAAGTGTCTTTGATTGATGTTGCACAAGGATGGTGATGAAAAGAAAAGAGGAGGTAGGTAGATTGTGCAGGTTTAAGGAGAGGTTTCAGCAATGTTTACTGTTCACACAAGCAGTGCCAGTCTGCTGGCAGGTGTCATTCTCTGCTCAATGACAGCTCTTCATCAGCTATAGAGTACTTCTGAAGACTTAGAAGGGCCACCAAGCTCAGCTGGTTGGCGGCCACCAGCAGCACACGTAGTAATGGCAGTGATGGGGTTCAGAGCACAGGTTGTAATTACTACTCTGTGGGCTAGTATCACTTTCAAAATGACCCACCAGAATTCCAAAACCTTTACCTTGAATTTTCAGAAATAAGTAAATGTTTGGGAAAAGTAATATTTTATTCATCTCACGTGGCATCATTATGGTGAGGTAGTGGCTGTGGTGCCTACTCACCTCCTCAGAGTGGATGCCAGAGGCATGAATTGCTGGCAGATGTTCACTGTGTTTGTGCCAGTTTTGGCAGCTCTGCTTCCCTATGCATGGTGATCATCTCACCCAGATGTCTGGGTCAGATCTTAGGTGCTGTATTTGCTTTCTGAACAGAGGCATGATGAGCAGGCATTATGACAGCGTAGCAATAGTGGGTGGAAAGCATATTTTCATAATTGGTATTGAACAGTGAGCACATTGGCTGTGGTCTGATGTGGAATGACCTGGTGTAATTAAAAACTGCACGTAAGAGAAACTATTTATGTGTGTGGTAGACTTGAGTAACTGAATGTGTGGTAGAACAGCTACTGCAATGAGGTGCAACTAGTATCCAGTTCTTGCACAGTTCTTCCTCTTTGGTGTCCACTAGTCATTGGAGGGGTAAAAATCATGGACATCGAGGCAGTCAGATGAATCAGTTTTTGTGTTGCAGAGTTTCTAGTGTGAACACTAATAACATGGTTAATGTAGCACCAAGCTGACTAGCCCACGGGGGGGAAAGCCCATTTGCTGCTTCATAGTTCATCTTCATTCCGACTCTCTTGAAAAAAAAAAGAAAAAGAGTTGTCACTACTTGGTGGTGACTGCTTGCAAAATCTTGGGAAGATTCTTGGTAGTTGAGAGCTATAAGAAAATGCCACAAACTTATAAAACTTCCTTTTTCTAAGAAAAAGTTTGATTTTTTTCTGGTCTTACTCATAAAATGAAAAATTAGAAAAAGTGGGTTTTTTTCCAAATAGAGTCTGCAGTGTAATTTTATAGTTAGTGATATATCTTACCGAGACAGTGCTCTGTCACTGCTCTCTGAAAGGGAAGAAAGTAGTCATGTACGTGTATGTATGATTTCCCTGGGGTGACACCCAGATGGCTGACAATAATACCTGCTTCTTTCTTTGGTCATACAATTTGTCATTATTTTGGTGCTGGATGAATCACTGATGACCTTTTTCTTTTACTTCAGAGAAGACAGAAGTATGTTCTGTTAACAGCAGCGTTGGAGTGAGCCCATCAGTTGTTCCGGGTTTGTTTGTTTTGACAGACACATTGATCATTGGTATCCACTGGGTTGTCACCACTGGTGGTGGCTTTTTATTTCCACTGTAGATTACAAGTGCTGTTGTAAATCCTAGTAAATGTCACAGCTGAATTCCGTAGAAACTTTTTTTTCCCCTAAATTCTAGGAGAGGTACAGCTAGAGATTAAATGATATATTGGATTTTCCTGAAAAAGACCTTTCTTTAAGTAATGCCTCAGTAGACATTATTGTAGTGCATACTTGGTCAGTGTGATGGCATAACCAGATCTTGTAATTCAAGGAAAATGGGAGAATTCCCATGAGTCTGGAGTCACACACACATACACACACTCTACGAAACACAGTGACAGCAGGCGTAGTGCAAGTAGGTCTCTAAACCAAGTTAAGTGTACCTTGAGGAAGAAGTTATAACTGTTTCTGATATTTTTAGCAAAGTGAGATCTTGAGTGACAGTTCTCACGACTGTACCAAGCAAACAGGTTGTTACTGTCATGGACATGTTTTTTCGCAAAGAAAGAAAATTTCCAAGTACCGAATTTCTTTTCATTGTTTTAACACCCAGAGATTCATTTAATAGAGTCAGTCAACCATTAAATGTGATTGTGCAAAGTGAGGTGACATGCAAGAATATCCTACTTCTTCCCCAAGTCAAAACACATGTTAAAGGCAGTGAAGAAGATCATTATCATATAACCAATGTACAAAAGGTGGTGTAATGTGTTTGTATGGCGAGGCTTTGGTAGCAGGGGCACTACGAGGGTGGCTTCTGTGAGAAGCTGCTAAAAGCTTCCCCTGGGTCTGACAGACCCAACTTCAACTGACTCCAAGATGGACCTGCCACTGGCTAAGGCCAAGTCCATCAGCCATGGTGTTAGTGCCTCTGAGAAAACATAGTTAAGGAAAAAAAAACCTGCTGTGCAACAGCAGTCTGAAGAGAGGAGTGGGGAGATGTGAGAACATCATGTCTACAGGCACCAAGGTCTGTGAAGAAGCTGGAAGAGGAGGCGCTCCAGGCACTGAACCAGAGATTCCCAGGCAGCCTGTAGAGAACACCACAGTGAAGAAGACTGGGAGTTGAAACACCCAGTGGGATTAACAGAAGGAGCAGAATTTAATACATTGTTCAAAGGCTTCAAAGAGTACCCGATGCAGATGCAGTCATTGCATCCACAAACAGAAGCTTAGAGGAGGAGTTGAGGGTGGTCACTTACATTTTTAAGGGGTTGGCTGTTTGGATAGCTTCTCCATTCGTCTGTGCATGGCCAGAACTTGCACATACATTCTGCAGTTTATTATAGCCCAAGTAATTTGTTACATCGCCTTATGCTTATTTCAGCATCAGTATCTTTTGTCCAATCTTATGCATACTAAAGCAGCATAAAATATTCAGCTACATTGGGCAGCGTTCAGTATGGGATTTATTTTACTTACCTTTTGCATATATTTATGAAGGCTTCTTAGGAACACAATGTAGTTCAAACAGCCTTTCATCGATATCACTTTCATAAAATGTTTGTCATCTCAGTATTAGAAGAAGCAGTTTAATAAGTGTTTCACATTATAAGATACTGGAGTTAAAATTTCCAGAGTGGCTGACGTCTTTTGTGTTCCAACTGCTGCTTTTTATAAAGCTGGGAGGTTTTCTTGCAGTAGCTTTGTGGTAGCCATAACACAGTTACTGAACTTACGATAGTATTGAATAGTGGTTCCGTATTGCCATTTTAATGTATTTACTGTTTAAAAGAAATTAATCTGCACTAACAGTATTTTGGGCAGGCAAAACCTCAGGTGGAAATGAGCCTAGTTCCTAGCAACGTACTGGGCAGCAGGCTGGCATCCTTGATCCAGGGAGAGTTAGCAGAGACCCCAAGCAAAGCTGTAAGAGAGCAGGCTTTTTAAGACCTAATCTACCTATATAGCATGTTGCAGTGTTTTATGTTGAAAGAGGATAGTGATACAGAAAAGCATGGTTACACAAGCGTATTTCTGTGAGGTGTCTGTGACTGAGAGGAAATACGGGAAATTGCTTTCTTTTATTTGAAGTAACGAACATGATATATGCATGGGGCTGAAGTTTGGTATAATTATTACCACTTTGTATTCTTTTGTTACTGCCAGATGTGGACAGGTAAATGAGTTAGGCTGGCAAACTGGTATCTAAAATATGAAAATATTATTTTCCTCACTGTTTGAAGTTCCTGAAGGTCTGAATAATCTGATTGAAGACCATGTTCCTCTTGAAAGTAGGATAGAAAGCATAAATAGTATAATCAGGTTAATGTAGTCAATATTAAATTACTGCTTTAGAGCTGGAATAAACCTGCAAATCCAGTCAGTTTAAAAAATACCCATGGCTGTGTATGTATGTTGTTCTCTTAAAAGGCTGATACATAATATGGAGCATTATCTCTAATGGTATCCATAGGTGGATTAATGTACATTAATAATCTTTAGACCTTGCAACTCTGCAACATAGCAGTTTTCATAAGTTGGAAGTCTTTTTGGAGTAAGTGGTTGAGTGGTTTTTGGTCTGTTTCCACAGGTTTTCAATACATATTCCAATGAAGACTATGACAGGAGAAATGATGAAGTTGACCCAGTGGCTGCATCAGCTGAATATGAACTCGAGAAGCGTGTGGAAAAGCTGGAGCTCT
The DNA here is from genome assembly GCA_022605575.1 of Laterallus jamaicensis coturniculus. Taxonomy (NCBI): domain Eukaryota; kingdom Metazoa; phylum Chordata; class Aves; order Gruiformes; family Rallidae; genus Laterallus; species Laterallus jamaicensis. The sequence continues at coordinate 6,386,709 of JAKCOX010000008.1, forward strand.
TCCCAGTTGAACTAGAAAAAGGTATGTGTGCCCTTTCCAGTTGCTGTGACGCTGAGTTACAAGTCTGAAGAAGTCTACACATGCCTACAGAGCCTATCTTGAATTTCCATGTGTTTGCTATAGTAATCACTTTGGCTTTTTGGATTTCAAGAAGTGTTTGATAAGGAATTAAAGAAGCAGTTGAGAGACACACAGTTCTTTATTTTCCTAAGTGGATTGTTTTGTGTCACTCCATTGAAATATGATTTTATACAGTGTTTGATGCCTCTGAGGTCTTCCACTGGACGAGTAAAAATCTTGATTGTTGTTCTGAGCTCCTCATAAGGATGAAGGTGATTTTTTTGTGTGCAATTAAAATGGTAGAATAATGAAGTTGGTAAAAGGAAATAAAAGGATATTAATGTTACTGACATGGAAAACCAAGAAGAACCAGAGCATAAATGTTTACCTTATCATATAACTGCATGAATCCAATGTAAGAATTTTCTGCTTTCCGTTTTCACAGATGAAGATGGACTTGGCATAAGCATTATTGGAATGGGAGTTGGAGCAGATGCAGGACTTGAAAAACTGGGAATATTTGTCAAAACAGTAACAGAAGGTGGGGCAGCAGAAAGAGATGGCAGGTAAACTAGACTCAGTATTTGGAAATGTTCCCAGCAGTAGTTACTATGAATTATGAGAGTTGTTTGCTTAATGTATGTCATAACTCAAAGCTGTAAAATTCGGAGATTTCCTTGGTAAGGTCCAAATACCTGATGTGGTTATGAGAAGACACCAGTTTGGTGTACTGAGTTTAAGCTGTTTAAGGAGAACAGGATTGCCAAAGATGTGTGTTTGTGACTTCTGGAAAACCCAGATGCTTTAGCTTGAGTAAAGCTGGAGATTATAAATTATGTAAAACTTTTGAAGGTAGTTTAGATTTTAAAGGTGTTGAACCTACCATGTGTTCTTTTAGCTTCAGAACAGCTTTAAACAATCAGTGCTTATGAAAAAAGTACCTGCTGAACATTTGATTAGGAAAATAATTAACGTATCTGAATGATTACACTCTTACTAAATGCACATTCCTTTCAAGTGTACTCACAGTGTATTTCCTATTATGCATAGTCTTCTGCTTTAGAGCTCAGTTATCCCCGCTATTAATGCACTGGAAGTACATTAATCAATTGGAATGGGGAGCAGTACCATAACTCTTGCCCACTCAAGAACTGAATTGGTGTTTGTAGTATTATACAATACTCATATAAAACCTAGTTGCTTCTACAGTTGGTTACTTGGTATGTGCAAGTTAAAGAATTCCTTTTGAACATACAGTTTCCTATCATTCAGGACAGAGCTATCTGCGCGTTGCACAATACCTTCCACGATCACACCAATGTTTCTCGTTAAAAGATAGAAAAACATTTTACTATGTAATAATTTAATAATGAAAAGCATTCTTAAACATCTTCCAGCCCATATGTGTTGCTTTGTCCCAGTGAATACCCCTTGTAAATTTGCAATGCAAATAAAATACTACATATCTGATATATTAGCAATTAAGTCTACGTATATGCATTTTGCTACTTCTATTTTTACCATTAATAGTTTTTTATATTAGTTACAAATTATAGCAATCACAAGCACAGCTAAATAGAGTAAGAATAAACTCTACGAAGTTGATACTGTTTTCTAAAGATGTATCGCAGTAACGTGTTCCTCACTGATGAACACCTATAACTTTTCAGCCAGGCAGAAGGCTTTTCTGCTGTGGAAACCCCACACAAATTAAATCAGAAGGCTCTGCATGGCCAGGGGTTGCAACAATAACATTTCTCTGATACTACTGAAGTACACTGTCTCCCACACTGGGTTTGCAGGTATCTTTACAGAACTTGGCAATAAGATCCCAGGTTGAAAGCCAAGTACTGATTTATCATAGGCTTAAAAATATGAAGGGGAGTGAAGAAGCTGACACCTCAAGATGTCATGGCTTCATCCATTACTTTAAGTGAATCTTTTTCTGAAAGCTATGCTTGAGCTCAGCCAGAAGGCATTAAGCTCATAACTGGCATTCTGTGTGAAATTCTCTGGTGAAGAATCAGAGTTGCTCACTACTGCTCTATGATGATCTGTATTTTCTGTTCCTCTCATTATTCACGAGTTAGAGTGGGCTACAGAAATTAATGTTCAATCACAAGTCTCTTATTTCCCTAGATGGCATCTGTAAAGATCTTGTCAGCTGAGAAAAAAATACTATCTTTCTTTGACCATTCTAGTATTTGTGTTGATTTTCAACTGGCTGAATGTTCAGTCAGCTGAGAAATAGCCCTCTGATTTTCTCTTTGAGAGCCTGGCTGATCATTCACTTGGGAAAGGGATATGTAATCCTCTTAGTCAGGAGCAGCTGGTTCTATAATAAACTGCATCACTGTAAAGGGTCTTGTTAACTTCATCTCTGTGAAAAGCCTAGTTAATCATTAACACTGATAGCAAAACAAAGTCTCCTGAGAGAAAATAAAACTGTATTTCAGCACCTGAATCGGATATTCTAAATAACTGCACAGCAACTTTCCAGCAGGCTCTGCTCAAATTACAATTTAAAACATTAGAATGGCTGTAGGATAACTCCCATCTTTTACTGAAAGGCTCATCAAGTTGTTATACAAAGTACTTGCATCCTGTGGAAACTCAGAATCTGTGCAGAGGGGTCTCTCAGTGATGGAACACCACTGGCTTGATTCATGGTGGTGCAAACAGGTTGTGTTCAGTTGTCATACCAAAGGCAGTATGTAACTAAGAAAGGTCCTTCAAAATGAATCCAAAGGCAATCATGTTGATAAGTAACAAGAGATTATTAATAGAGTGTACAATATTAAATCAGTCATTAGACTGAATATGAAAAATAAAATCTTTTCCTGGATGAGTTCATAGCTGCTTCTTTCAAATTATTGTGGTGATGAGTCATTTGCATTTTAAAGTATTTTCATAACACTGAGAACAACAGACACAGTTCTTAACGTGAAAAGTACTCTGAATGTCTCTGCACAGGTTAAATTTTTGCTTCATTATACAGATCAGTAATTATGCGAGTAATTTTGTTCAACTTTAATTAGTTCACTTCTGCAGTTGCTATTTCATTGAAGTGCTGCTTAACATAGGCAAAGATTTAAGCCAGGACTATTAGAAAAAAATTGTCAGAAGAATTACCAATGTTATTAATGATAAAAACAGATAAGCCTCTATATTTAAGGCTTTGCAAATCTGAGCCTAGTTTTTTGTCCATTTTTGAAGTGAGATTTGAGAGACAGAGGAAGTCTGTTCTTCCACCATTTAGTTTTCAGCCAAGAGGGTGACAGCTTCCCACTCAGTGAGCACCAACTTCTTAAACTTCTTTTTTTGGAACTCCTGTGGCCATCTGACTGCACCTTATGTTTGCTCAAGCTAAAAAAAAAGCCAACTTAATTTTACAGTATGAAAATAAAAAAAATATTAGTGTGATTGGTGTATTTTTTAAATGCTTCAGTGAAAATGGAAATAAAATTTTGAGATTAAACTGCCTTATACACTATTCAAGATAGGAGTTTATAGGCTGGCACAAAGATAATTTTTCAAGGTTTCTTGTATATGGGAGATCCTGCCCACAACAGTGACATTCCATGGTGTCAGGCTGCCAAAGAAAAAAATCTTGTATTTCTTACTTATCAGTGGAGTCCCAAGAACAGAAGATAGTGCTTGAACACATGTAGAACTGCAAAGCATTGCCTCAGACTTGACAGAGAAATTAGTACTCCAAGTGAAAATCCTTCAGCTCTCTTTCGAAGCCTGTGTTGTTCTTTGAAAAGAAGTCTTATCTCTAAGATATTGTAAGATATCAGATAGCTTAATTTAGGTATTTTCATATCGTTTTAATGGGATTCTTTTCATAGCTGTTTCTTGGTTCTTTTGTAAACTGTGTCATTCGTATCACTAGCATCCATTTCAGTACTTGAAAATTGCTCCCTTTGACTAGTTCTGAATGGGGGCTGGGGGAGGGTAATTTTTGTAATGATAGGACTTTGTGCAGTTCTGGAGGACATTTTAGTATTGCAGTCCTCCTTCCAGGCATTTGTAATCCAGATGAGCATAATGCCTGCTCTAGGGATTTCGTAGCAGTGCTTGCTTCAGATAAAAGCAGCATAGTTTTTATTCCACCTAACTTCTCCTGCATCAAACATTGTATTGACTGTAAATAAGTGTTTGGTTTCAAAGAGATAGTTCTTTATTAAAACAGTCCAAGGTCTTATTACTGTGTGCAGAAAGATCACATTTATACTGGGAATTCATCTCTTTGGAACAAGTTAGATGAAATATTTTAAGAGAGTAGGTCACAATTAAGTCTGATGCACAAGCTCTTTTCTCCACAAATGAGCAGGTTGTTTTAGTTAAATATTGCATTTTTTTCCCATTAGTGTGAAATACCAGAGCTATGTCTTATGCTGTTTTTCAAGATTGGCTTAGGAAAGAATGATATAAGAACTGTTCAAGTATCTCATTTAATTTAAGTCATATGGCAAATTCAAGAGTTTGTGTTGCAGTATTTATATACAAGGAAAGTGACTGGATTATTTTAATTGCAATGGTAACTTTGAAGCTGGTTTTATGAGATGTCTGCGTGCAAGGAATGATGTATTTTTCTTACCTCAATCTTTTTGTGACTGGGTTTTTGTTTAAAATCAAACTAAGATGATCTCTGTATGCTAAATTTTGCTGAAAATTCACCAAGAATCTACACAATTATTCATATCTTTGTGTTTCTCTCCTGCAAGGATCCAAGTGAATGACCAAATTGTGGAAGTTGATGGCATCAGTCTGGTTGGCGTTACACAAAATTTTGCTGCAACTGTTCTTAGAAACACCAAAGGGAAAGTCAGGTGAGTATTTTAGAAGGAAAGAGAAACCAAAAAAAAGATAAAGTGATTGTATTAAGATTACCTGGCTTCTTTCACAGGGTTGTCAGTATGCCCAGGAGGAATCACAGGTTTTGGCCTCTTTGTGCCTTCTCTGCTTTTATCCCAAGGCAGGGATGAGCTGTGGTATTGCAGATTTTTGTTATGGCTTATATTTTTGAAACACGAGCACTGAAACAAGCTGAAATAGCACATAGAAGATGACTCCTCACTGCTTTATATCTCCGTGGACCTGAAACTGTTTGTCTTAGCTGTAATGACGACAGTCATGGGTGTTGGTCAGATGGAAACTGTGGTGCTACTGATATCCTCCCTGCTTTTCCACTGGGAAGGGTGGCCACGTTACTGCCCCAGGGAGGGAGGAGTAAGGTAATGAACATCCCTGGTGCTTGCAGATGCCACCTCAGAACAGAGAGGAGAGGACTGAATGCAGTAATGCTAACAGGTACCAAGCTGAGGAATGTAACATCACAGTATTTATTCACTGAGCTACCTGCGTCCCAGCGCTCTGCTGCTCTGCTGTGGTTCATTGGAAGGCATCCCTGTGAAAATCCATGCAATATCACATAGGCTAGAAAATGTGATATAGACTGCACACAAACTTGTGAGCTGATGTAAATGCAAGGCTGTAAAATGTTTGTAAATTAATAAGAACAGTTCCCTAGAAATGAACTGGTTTGCCATTTTAAAACCTATGCAGTCAGATATCTTTTCTGTTTAATAGCTTATTAATTTCAGTACAGATGTAACTCCACAAAATAAAGCCAAAAATATCTTTGGCATATTGCAAAGCAGCAGCCATTCTGTAGTCACCCTTTGGTTCTCGCTCAAAATCCTCTCTAGGGAATAAAGCTGAATTTTGTAATTAATGAGTTTAGGGCTGACTGCTTTTGAACCATGACTAAACTAGAGGTGGTAATATATGCAGTCCCCCTCAGATGGTGGTGCTATATGCTGGCATGTACATTTCCACTATAATTCCATACCTGTTCCCACATGACATTAAGGAATAATAGTGCATTGTGGATTCTGAAAAGAATTGTTGATCAGGGTTTTATTTGAAAGAGATTATTCAGGAAAAAAAAGGTTACTAAAATTTAGTGTGAATATATTTTAGTGTAACATTTACAGGTTTAGTTACATCAGTACTATTTCTGCAAAGACTCATACATGCTACTAGGGTTTCTGCTGAGTTAACTAGAAAAACGAGTATATACTTTATTAGGTTTGTTGCAGAGCTGGCACCTTCAGATATAAAATCCTAATGACAGAGATTAATGTCTCCCTGTGTTGCTATATATGTTTTATGTTTGATACTTTAGCTAAAAAGAAAAAAAAAGGAAAAAAAAAAGAAAAAAGCACTCACAATAAACATATACTATACGCATTTAGAATTGGCTCAGTTTGTGTAAATGTTATTGCCTAAGTTACAGAACAGAATACTTGCTTCCATGGAAAAATAATGGGTTTGGAGGAAAGAAGTAACATCAAATTATTTTCACACAAAATGCTCTCAGAATCTTTTCTTGGGAAGTAAATTACAGTCAGACTGGTTTCATCTAAACCCTTTTGCCACAAAATAGTGGACTGTTAAAAGTATTTCTTCACTGTTGTTGAGCTCACATTTGCAGGTGTACTATGTATTTTGGGCACTGGGATCACTGGCTTCTGATGGGTCTCATTTATCAAGGAGATATGTGTGTGCTTCTACATTCTTCCTTGTAAGTAATCTTAAGAGACTGAGCTTTCATGGGAAAAATGACCCAGTGCATTCATGTGACAACTAGATTTAAAAACCTCAAAAAATAATATCAAATTTAAAATAAAATCTAAACTACTTTATCATATTAATTATTAGGTAATATTAAAATGCCCTTAAATAAAACATAGATAAGAATTTATATGCACACTGGCATACTATGTGGTTAGCAACATCTTACTAATGTATATGTCTAATGAGAGGAACAGAATGGCTGGAATTTGGTGCAGCTTGCCCTGGTTTTGATTCATTTAAATCTTCATGGGGAAAAAAAAAACAGAAGGATTTTTGAGGCCAGGTGAGATATGCATGATTTCATTCTTGGTTTGTGATATGCTGTGAGCAAGACTTGGTGAGATGGCTGAGCATTGTGTGGCGCAGGTTCCTGCCTCGCTTGTCCTGGATTACTGAGTTGTCTGATGCTCTGCTGGCACTGATGAACTGTGCTGGCTTTAGCTGCTCAGAAGCAGAAATGGTTCCAGAAAGTGTTCGTTTGGAGATTTCAGGGTGCTTGGCATTTTGGTTTCACTGTAGGTTTAAATGTTTGCCTGTAGAGCAAGTGAGAACCAATATTGATGAATTTAGATATGAACGAAAATGACATATTTTGGTCTTGCAGACTGCTTTTCTTTTGCTGTGTGATAAAAGACCCCTGCCTGCTGCTCATTTTGTGGAGACAGCAATTGTTCCCTGACAGATCCCCTTTCCCACTTACAGCTCTGTTAGAGCTGGGATGGACAAATCCCTCATCTCCACCGTCTTTGGCAGATAGTGCTCACCTCTGCACCTGACCTGCTCCAGAACCTTAGGGACAACATAAGAGGATCTTCTGGGGCAAAATCCCTCGCTGTCCTGCTGACAGCATGGGGAGCAGTGCTGCTGACCCTTGAGAGCACGTCCCCGTGGAGCTGCCAGTAATGATCCATGTCACTACAGGAGGCAGGAGCAGTGGGAGAGGTTGTTGCTATATAAATACCTTCTGCCGTCCTTGTGGCAAGTGTCCCAGCTGTACTACGAGTGTGTAGGCAATGTATAATCACACACCCTGCCTAATGAGAGCCAAGGCACCTTCCTGAGCCCTTCTTTCACAGGGGAAGTCACATACAGACTTAGTCGCATGCCTGCGTTCAGTTGTGTCAATTGAGTGGATTTTATAGAGCTCCTTTAATAAGCAGAGTTAACTTACAATCACAGCATAAACTGTGTGTATCTTCCTTCTGCCTGGCATCCTGTATGCACAGGGATCTGTGTGTGTTTCCCTGGCATTGCTTCATGTTTGTAATACACAGCATTACATCTACACAGCCATTTTATCCTTAATCCAGTCGAAGTGTATGCTAGGTTTTGTAGCAGGGTTTGTTATGTGAGATCAGTTGCAAATAAAGGACATTCATGAACTGGATGACATTAAAGCTGCTCAATTCTTTACAATAAATGCAGTCAATACCTCTTCACAGACCTTACATAGTACCAATACTTAGTGATTTATTTTTCTCCACTGAGTGTTCTGAACACTTTGAATGATCCTGACAGTGGAAGTCGTTGACCTAGAATAGATTTTTGCAGTGTGTCTGCCAGAAGAATGTATCCAGACTGTCTGTAGCTGAAACAGTAAAGAATCTGTGAAAATGAAGACATGGCTTTTACCTTTTGAACTGTTCTAGGTTCACAGGGGCAGGGAAAGAAAAGCTATGATTATTTTATCCATTGTTTCAAGTATTCAGAAGAGTTATCATACCAAAATGGAAGATCACTGACCCACCTGATTTGGCTTTTCCAATGATAATTCCATTATTCTTTCTTAGAATGTTTTATAGGAAGCTAGTCAGCACCTACCTGATCTATTCTGATAGCCTATGAGACAAGGAAAGAGAGGGAATTCTTTCATAATCCCAGCTGGCAATCAGCTTCTGGGTTTAGGGATGAGAATTAGTGTCCTCGTGACTTTAATCTGGCAGATACAACTGTGAGTGTTATTTGTACTGATGTAAATATCAGGTCTTCTTTATAATTTTTATTAACTATTTAGTTTACTAATATCTCCTCTTAGTGGATTTGACAATTTGGTTATATGCAGGAGGGATTTTCCTTTGAAATGTCTGGTGGCTTTTAATATTTCTGAGTGTCGCCCCTGCTCTGAGATTAATGGAACAGTCAGAGGACAGCGCCAGACTAATATCAATAATTGTTCTGTGCTTCTGCTGACCCCATTTAGGATGTAATCCATCAGCTTGAAGCATGCAAGTGGTGCCTGCAATCATAAAAGACAGGATAAGGAGGGAGCTTGACAGTGGGAATCCTGTCCTGTCATGGAGCTTCTCCTGTGTTCCTTTGCTTATACTCTCCTCGTGGACTGTGGTGCTGAGTAGCAGACCTGATGTCCTTTGAAGCTGCTTGGGTGATGCTGAGCATCTGTGAACCCCACTCTTTCACATGTTCTTCAGCATAATGAAAGGGCGCTATGGGACCGTGCTGTTTTCACCAGAGAAAGCTCGCTTGGAGAGTTGTATGCCTCCAGGGAATTTTAGTTTAGTTTATCTTGAACACACCCTCCAGAGGGAAAATCTAGTTCCACAGAGAAAGTGTGTTCTTTTACAGTGCTTACCTAGTCTCTGTCCATCCTAGGACAAATACAGGAGCTTTCAGTGGGGACTGAGCTGCTCAGCCTCACTGGATACAAAGATTAGTGCCCACACAGCTCTGGAAAGCTGGGGTCCTGGGAAAGGAGGACATCGTCCTGGGAAGACTTAACTGTACTGATTGCAGAGAAGATCTTGCGTGAGAGACAGTCACCGGAAAGTCCCAGTCCTTCGTGAGCTGCTTGTGTTTTTATCATTATTGGTTTCCTCTGAAAGGCTCATTTTAAGGAAGTTAACAAAATTCAGTGTTTACTGGAGAGGCGAGTTTTGAATTCCGCGTCCTCCTTCCGTATCCTGTCGTATGAATGTGACTAAACATTTTCTCAGCTTTCCAAACTGTTGCTAGGCACTGAGCGGATGCTCTCAGGATGCTTTCTGAGTCAGTTCTTAAGTTTTCAGGGAACCACTGAGAAACTTGATTGGTTTCTCGTGATTTGCACCACCATGAGAGTAACTAATTGTATTAATCCTAACCTACCAGTGAATTTACCAGGTTTTGTTTAATTAAATTCTGCTGAAATGCGTTAAAAGTCTTCCCATCTTGATACAGAATCTAAATCATTAGTTAGCAAATTTTGCCCTGTTTAATTAATCTTCTAGATCATTGAAGAGTAGGTTCTAGCAGTAGCAGTGTAACTATCAAACCCTGGGGCTTTGCACTATTCTCTTTTCTAATAAAGAATCACATTACCATTTTGGGTTTTTTCTTATCTGGATGGTTTTAATTCAAAGCAAGGTTTTGTCCCAACTCCCACTCCCAGTTCACAGCCTAATTTCTCTTCTGCTGTACTGCAAATGCAATCTTTCAGAAAAGAATGAAGCTTTTACTTTTTTTAGATAGCTTTCATAGAAGAAGCAATTAAAGGATGAGAAGTGAAAATGCTCACTTCTTAATTAACACAACTTGTTATGTCATTTATTCCTTCTGCAGCTATTTCCTCACCCCATCTTGAGCTGATTTTTTTCTGAAAAATTCACTGTCTCAGAAAGCAGCATTTGCATGCCTGCTGTTAGTTTTGTTTAACATCACAGCATCTGGGAAGGTAATTTATACAGTCATGTCTATGCAAGCAGTAAGACAGTATAGAGGACAGATGAAGTCAACCGCAGGATCTAGCCAGCAGCAGTATACCCCGGTGGGAGTGTTTGTCACAGTAACAGTGAACAGCATCGCTTTATTCTTGGGACTCCTTCCTCTAAATAATCATCTTCTCTTCCTGCAGTGCTCACACCAGCGCAGATTTTCCCCTGCTCTTTCTTACTTTTCCTACCTCTGCTTTTGCCCTATGAAACATCTGTGTCCTTCAAAGAAACATTTGCAAGCAATGTCCATACTGCAGATCCACATTATGGAAGGCACAGGAGAGCGTCTTTTACATCTTCCCAGTCCTGGGTAAGAGCCAGGACCCAAAACTGAAAGATATCATCCTCCGTGTCTGATTCAGAGAGCTGGATTATATTGTCTTTTTACTGACTGGAGGTGGTTTTGTTCTTCCTTTCCTTGTCTGTGTCTTTTTCCTCGAATCCAAATGCCAGAGCCAAGGAGAGAAAAGGAAGAGGAAAGGAAAGTCCTTTGTTCTGCATTACTGATTGCTGAGCTGGGACTTTACGAAAGGCTGCATAAGAAGCCATGTGTGCTTGGTGCACATTCTACTTCTTCGATAAACCTGAACCATGGACCCGTCAGAAACTTAACTCATAGTGCCTTGTACCAAACTAGTGTGAATTTCTCCTGTCTATTCCACTATGGTTATACTAAAAATTCCATAATATGAGCTGTTCCGTTCTTTCTGGTCTCCATAAAGAACTCCTACAAGCACTGGTAATCATTCTGTAAGACTACTAAGAGTAGCGTGCTGAACTTAATGTGAAAAATTGCATGCAAACACTGTGCCCCCTTAGCACCGGTGAGGTCAGACTGTATTCATCAGTGCTTTCCTGGTTTATATTCCTTGGCTGTGCCTGTTGTACTAGATGAACTGTGCCTCGGACAGTTCTTGGGTGCTGAGGCCAGCTGGCACCAGAGTGGTCAGCGCTCACACTGCTGAACATTCTTACCCTTCAGAGCAGGGTGGCCATATCCAAAGTGACTGTTGGAAACATCCAAGCTAAGTCCTAGCCTTTGCTAACTCTTGGGCTGTGCCTGAGTACTGTTTGGTAGAATATTGGTTAACTTGGGACAAACTGTTCCACAGACCATTTAGTGGTATAGATGATCCATTACTATTGCTTGGGAGCATTCCTTGGCACCATTTAATTACTGGCATAAATACAGGTCTTCCTAATTTTAATTTTATGGCAGGTTATTTCATGAAATTTTTGCACATTTTGAGTGCAAAATACTTAAATAAATCTTTGTGAAAAAGTTTTTGGCTGAATTATCAACCATCCTGCTAGATATCTAAAGCATTGTTTTTTAAATTAAGTGTAACATGAATTAATAAGATTCAGCAGGGCTGGATTTCACTAAGAGTCTGTTTTCTGTTCCTGTCAAGGAACAACTTGACAGATTTTGGATCACTTCGTCTTCACTTAGGTTGGATCAAAGCATAAACTCCTACTCCTACAACTGAAATATCAACATAAATGTTTATTTAGATGATTTCTGGATTTTTTCAAAGTGTTAGATATGTTGTTGAGGAAGCTTATGTCCAGTTTTGGTGCACCTTGATTAATGTGATACAACACTGTGACAGCTGGGCAGAAATACCCACTATTCACACTTGCTGGATAACTCAGGAAGTCATAGGGATGATGCTGTAGGAGCACTTGACTACACCTGGCGTGTGTTGTAAGTGCGGTACAGCTTGCATGGTATATGGACCGTAATCACCTGGATGAAGGACATACTCTGAACTCAGCAGCTTAATTGTGACCCATCTGTATTTTGTTCCTAGGTGCCAGCAAGGATAAGGGTGAGGGAATGCAGAACTTACCTCAAAATGCAGTCAAGTTTTAGAAGTACTCCCACATAACACTTGCACCTTTTGAACTGATGTATGTGCTTCACTTGTACTGATGTACCTTAGAGTACAGACTTGCAGATGTATTTCTTTGAGCCACCCATTCCTATAAGGATTGTGTGGTGCTATAAAGAAAGCTGATTAAATGATCACCAGGTATTTAAGAAAACCTTTTGTGCAAACATAGTGTTGGGATGCTATCAGGCTGGCTGGAAGAGATTCTCTATCTGCACTCTCAGAAGAGCAGAACAGTGAAAGGACCAGATCCTGGAGAGATGCCAAAACATTGAATCCCCTGGCTAATTTGAAATACTCTTTAATAAAACTAATATGTCAGTGAGACCCTGGGCTGGAATTTATTTTTGTGGTAATAATTAATCTAAGTGCATTAATATTGGTGTGTGGGTTTTTACATGACTTTGTAATTGCCTGACTCTATATGCATTTAGCATTGATAGCAGTGCAGCTTATCAGGGGCTTGTATCCAAGATGCTGGGGGGAGATGCTGAGGCTCTTCCTGCCTTAACGTTATTGCTTTGCTGCTCATCTACCAGAGCAATTAGTACTGCTGAGGAAGACCTTGAGTATGCCACAGTGCTCTGGGGCCTAGGGTGACAAGGCACAAGAAGTATTCTCCTTGATCGTGCATACAGGTCAGCCCCTGTCTGTGCAGCTGATGTTGCAGGACAGGTATTGGTTGTTATATGGACCTTCTCCAAGGAATGAAACGTGCTGGGGAAAGAAGGGGTCTACCTGAAAAAGTGGGACAGGGACATGATTGCCAACAGGTCCCATGGTTTTGTTAGGAGGAATGGTGACTTAGCCTTTGCTTTGGAACAACTGACAAGCAATTTCATAGGTTATGGTTAGGGATTTATGGAAGACTTACACTGCTCCAGTGTCTACTGGAAGGAGAGTATGGTTGGGTGTATGTAATCCAGGAAATTTTTGGAGCTTCTTGACACAAGTGTTCAATGATGCAATCAAGGATGTCTGCCAAATTTGTTCCTCATGAACAAGGAAGAAACAGTTCTTTAGTGAAAGTCAATGACAGTTTTAACCTCATCAAAGCTAAAATACTGGAGTTTAAGAACTGGACTTCAGGAGAGCAAATTCTGGCTTGTGCAGGGATCTTCTTGGCCGGATCCCACAGGACACTGCTCTGACGGGTAAAAGGGCCCAGGAGACCTGTTTGGTGCTTACAAATATATGGATACAAGAGGACACCATGCCAAATGCCTTGCAAAACTCTATTTGAGCAACATCTACTCTCTCCATGGAGCCAAGCTTGCTGCTCAGTGGGGAAGGAGACCTTGTTGAAAATGATGCAGTAAAATAGGAGATAAATAAATTACTGCTTTGCCTCAGTTTTTCCACAGACTGGATAATGACCTGGATATTGTTGCAGGGACATCTTCATGTTTCCTGCACTCTCAAATGGCTTGTCTCAGGACAGCAGGGGCACTAGAGTGCAAGGGTTCATGTGTGGCTCTTGACGCCTTTAGTGCCTGACACCCATGCACCGTATCCCAGACTTCAGAATCATAGAATGGTTTCAGTTGGAAGACGCCTTCAAGATCATTGAGTCCAACCAGTGTGCTCTGACAGTTTGATCAGTATGAGTATGGTTATACAAGTGAAATAGATGAGCCCTTTTTTAATTCAAATACTTAATAATTTTTTTAAAAAGCAAATAAATAACATTAAGGAAAACTAGATAAATTAAAAAATATGTTTAAGTCCAAATGCTGGCTTATGCACCTGGGATGGAGTAACATGGGGCATAAGTTCTGAGAGGGCTGGCAGGAGAACTGCCTTGCAGAAAGGGATCTGGGGATACTGGTGACAGCAGCAGCTCAGCAGGATGCGGCCACACGCCCTGGCAGCCAAGATGGCAAACCACATCCTGGGGTGCACCGAACACTGTATAACCAGCTGGGCAAGAGAGATGGTTACCCAGCTGTATTCAGCATTGGTGCAGCCTCACCTGGGGTACCATGTGCAGTTCTGGGACCCACAACTTTAGAAGGACTTTCAGCTCCTTCAAGGGTCCAGAGGAGGGCAAGCAAGCTGGTGAAAGGGCTGGGAAAAATGGCCTGTGAGGAGCCACTAAGGGCTTTGGGCTTGTCTAGTTTGGAGAAAAGGAGGCTGAGGGGTAACCTCATCACCCTCTACAGCTTCCTGAGAGGGGAAGCAGAGAGAGTGGTGCTGACCTCTGCTCCCTGGTATCCAGTAACAGGACGTGGGGGAATGTTTCAGAGCTGCTCATAGGGAAGTTCAGACTGGACCTTAGGAAGCATACTGAGAGGGTGCTAAAACTATGAGAGGGTGCTCAAACACTGGGACAGGCTTCTAGAGAGGTGGTCAATGTCCTGAGCCCGTCATTGCTTAAGAGGCATTTGGACAATGCCCTTAATACCGTCCTTCAACTTTTGGTCAGCCCTGGAGTGGTCAGACAGTCGGACTACAAGATTGCTGTAGGTGTCTTCCAACTGAAACAGTTCTGTTCTATTCTACTCTATTCTTATGAGTAGTTTAAAAATATTCTATTCTGAACCACTACTTCAACAGTAACAATAGCAAGTAACACAGCACACACTATGCACATGTCTCATTCTTGGTATTACTGTTGCATGTTACCTACAGCTCGTGCTATGGCCAAGGAAGTAATTTTCCCATGCACCTACCCTGACTGTTGACTGGGCAAAAGGGCACCCAGCTTGGCTCAGATCACTGATAAGCCAGGGTCCTGCTGCCTGCTGTCAAATTCAGGATACAGTAATGTGGCTTACTTCATCTTGGGTTTCAGGGCAAGGATGGAAGCTACTGAACTTCTGCACAATAGGTCATTTTACTGGTAGCTCTGTCTCCAGGGTCAGTGGAGGCTCTTCCCAATAGTTTCCTCTTCTGTGTTGGCTTAACATAGCCTGCATCCTCTGCTGGACATTACATGGGCTTTATTTGCGTTAGTTTGGGTCACATCCGTAACTAATCTTCAGGCAAACCTTATTTACTTCCTCCTACCAATCACCCTCAGTTCTTCTTTGTTACAGCTAATAGCTTTAAAAATTGCAGAGTCAACACACTTGTCCCTGGTGCAGAGGAGGGCTGGGTGGACTTAGAGGCATAGGACAGAAGGCATCTGTAGCAAGTTTGCTGTGTGGTTGTTTTATCTGACTCATAAAACCTAAAAGCTTACTGGGTTAAACCACGACAACAGTAAGAAGGTAACAGGCAATGAATAGAAAGTGCATCAAGAGAAATTCTGACTAGGTGCTTCTGCCCCCAAAAAAGTACATGGGAACAAGCTGAATCCCATCATTAGATTCAAAACTGATCAAGGCCATGACAAAGTTGGCCCTGCTTTGAATTAGGGGGTGGGGGTGGGATGGACCAGAGCTTTCTTCCAACTTAATAATATTTTAAGTGATTCAGAGTCTTTGTAACCAGTTTCAGATCACTTTATCTGAAGAAGTGTAACAGAACCTCAGAACTTGTGAATTCCTTACATCCAGCCAGCGACCTCTGCATTTGAGGCTGCCATCTTTTCAGAGAGCTTAATCTTGTTCATGGAAACCAGACAAGTTCCAGCTTGCTGCTGCTAACTAAATAAAACCGCTTTCTTACAGGGTTCACGCCACTTTTAGCACTTTGGATTAATTATATGGCTATTATCCTAATGGAAGCAGCCAGAGTAAGTAATTGAAGACATCTTGAAGTAAATTAGATAAATGGTAGCAGAAGCAGCTTTGTGCTTTAAAGATCAGAGGAGAACCATTTTCAAAACCCATCTGTAAAAACTTCCCCAATTACATTGAAATTTACTTTTTTTTATTGACCAAACTATATTTTAGGAAAGGTTAGGAGAAAAAAATGTGAATTCTAGTGCATCAAAAGACCTCAATTTTGTTCTTTATTTCTTAGAAGGAGTCTGCTGTTGTCTCATTTGATTTTTTCTGAATTTAAAGAATCCATGCTAAATTATTTTTAACTGAGCATTTAATGCCTGAGGCATTTTTAGGATAAATCATTCACAGAAAATAAATCACTGAAAACCCATGCTGCAGAATTTGAATTTTATGTCACAGAGTTGGTGCCTCCACATATAGTTCTAGTACCAAAGTTCTTTTCAAAATGGAAATATTTCTTATCTGGTTCCTCAGGTTGGTAAAAAAAAAATCAATAAATTCTTTTGTTTGTTATTTCAGGAAGCACAGACCTGCAGATCCTTGTTTAATAAAAGCTGGAAATATGCAGAGAGCTATATAACAGCTGTACTTTAAAATCATTAAATTGTGACTGGATTGCAGGAGATGTAGGGGTTGCAGCCAATTTCAGGAGAATGTTTTTCTTAAGCACCATTAGTGGAGTTTAATTTTCAGTTTATCCAGGTACTGTATTCCTTTAGATCTTCTTAAATCTGAGGTAGAGTCAAATATTAATAATATTCCTAGGTCTGTCCCTGTTTATTTTAACGATGACCAGAGAGA
Organism: Laterallus jamaicensis coturniculus; assembly: GCA_022605575.1. NCBI lineage: Eukaryota > Metazoa > Chordata > Aves > Gruiformes > Rallidae > Laterallus > Laterallus jamaicensis. The sequence goes on from JAKCOX010000008.1 coordinate 6,403,491, forward strand.
GTATTTCACAGCTGGCAATTCAGCTAGATGGTGGTTAACTCCAAAGATCAAGGTCAGTTCATGCCCCACTGCTCTGTGATGTTCTCTCTTTTTTATGGACATCAGAAACAATCAGTAATGGCCTGAGATTTTTAGTACAGTGATGGCTTGGGGTGCAGCTGCACAGATTTTCTGGGGTTTATTTTGCAGTTGCTGGCTTTGATAATTGCAGGGAATAGTATAGTGAAGAAGTTTAAAGGCTTTAAAACCCTCATTTGTCTCCTATCCGGAAACATAACCAGCTTCTTAAGTATATTATTGCTGATAGAATTTACAGTGCCTTGTTATAATACTTTTGGCCCTTGAGACTAATTAATCAAGTCTGAAATGCATGTGCTTAATTTTGGTGAGGCAGAGTGATGAGAAATACATAATTAGCCACTTTGTTGAAGTGTGCATATTATGGTTCAGTGACTAATTTTCTGGTCAGTGAATCACAACCTTATGTCTCTTTTTGTATTTAAACACTTCAGATTATGATAGTTCTTGTATTTAAAGCCATTCTAAGCATAAAGATCTAATTCACACTGAGCATTTTAATAACTGCCTCTGCTTTAGGGTTTTCTGAAAGAGAAATACTTCTTCATCTCTCTTTAATTTATGAAATTATAATTTATGGCTTATTTTAATTACAAATTAAAAATAATTACATGTAGCAAGGTATTCTTAGGGTCAAGGAGTGTAGTATGGCAAAAAGTTTGGGTCAATTTGTAAAAACTGTAATTGTTGGCAAGGCAATATTCCATTTTACAAATACACAGTTCTGTATCTACAACTAACATCGATGACCAAATGCTTCTAAATATTTATTTTTTTAACACTTTGGAAATGTCTCACTTTGAAGCAGGAATTTGTAGGAGAATAAAACATTCCTTGCATATTTCTGTTTCGGAAAATGTTTGATTTAAACTTTGTCCTTGTTTTGAGGTTTTTATTCATTCATCATCTGACAGCTTCAGATATCATTGAGGAACTTCATTTTGACATGTGATTCAAGCCTTGAAAATCCCACCACTCTAAACTGTGAGTGGCTTTAGCATGAGAAGAAAAATTCAATTAATAAGCTTTAGCAGTTTTAGTTCCTATTTAAACTTGTTTGACTGTATGAAAATATTACTGCATGTGTCAAAACCACTCCTAAATTATCAAGAGTTGTCAGACCTCAGATGCTTTGTATGCTGTCTGTTGTAAGTTTTCAGTGTACAAAAATGATTGTATGAAGTTTTTCAAATATCTTCTTTTCTAAGGGACATGAATTATCAGGCAGAGGGCAGGAGGGAATACAGTATTTGCATCAGTTTGTGTGGTTTTGTAATTTACCACTTTGGTAATCTCGTTCATGCATTTAAAAAATATGATGCTCTCTCTGTATAAATCATACACACATCTATAATGTTGCTTAAGGTGTTTATTGAAAATTGAAGTGGAGTTTTTCTATATTCTCTTTTAACTTGTTTTTACATAGAGAGGATGATAAATACTTTGCAAATACGGGTTGAATCCTTCCTTACTTCATGTAGTATTATCGAAAGTTCTTTGTTCCTCCCCATTGAGACTGAAAACATGGCTGGTTTAATCTTTGCAATACTTGGCTCTAAAATTAAAATTCAGAGGAAACAGGATCCAACTATGAGTCAGTATCCAGAACGGATGAAGTATAGGGACCATGAAGAAACATTCTTTTTCTTTCAGCCCAAGCTCTTGATCATTAATGAGAACCAATGTCAGATTTCGTAATTGTAGCATATGAGTGCCAGGCTCTGATCTGTTTCGATCAGGATTAAAATGCTGATGTTTTTCTTTGATTTTGTTCTAGTTTCTGCTGTATTTTCTGTAAATGTTTTTAAACAAAGACACTTCCTTGCAAGTTATTTTCAGAGCACCTTGTATCGTTATTTCAAATGGAGTCCCATGTTCTCACCTTACTTACCCTTTTGGAAGTAATTACTGACGTGGATATTTTGATGATGTTGAAATAATCTTTCTATAACCTATCTATAGTGCCTGACTTCGTAGAGTTTAACAAATTGTTTGGCATAGGAAGTGCATTCAGGGTCACCCACTCAGGGGAAGTCGGCTTATGCATGAACACCAAATCCCAAATGACTTTTAACAGTGATAGGCAGTACTAATGAAAATCATTTTCTTACGTGTGATACAATGCACATTTCTACCTCTCATTCCGATAATATATTAAATTCATCATTTGAGCCTGATGTTGTGGAAGCAATTTCCCATACACAGTATCTCAGTGTCACTTGATTGTGCTTTTCAGCTCTCCATACTACTTTTTTCACCTGTAATTACCTAATTGTCTTTCCAGCCTTTTAAGAAAATAATCCTTCAGCTTGACATGTTTAAATTGTGCTTTTGTTCAGTAGTTTACAGTGTTGGTACTGTATAATCCGTGTTTATCATTAATACCATAGATAGCAAAATATCTAATTACAGTTACACCGCTGTGGTGAAAAGAAGTATTACAATCTAAGCCAATTCTGGATTTCAGTTGCCGTGCCTTCTGTTAAGCCAGAGAAATGTGCTTCCAGTGTTCAGCCGTAGCTAACTGGAGAAGAATAATGCTCCTTAGCAACAGAAGTTGATGAAATAAAGGATTTAAATGCAGCTTAAAATTAGGGAGATAGTGTCTATGTCAGATTTTAAAATGTGTAATTAGGTTCACTGTTAGAGACTGAAGGAAAATACAAACGTTCAGAAGTCAAGTCTCCGTCTTCTAAGTCAAGATGGAGAAAGAAGTTTCTCTGGTGCATGTACCTTTCCCTATGAGCTGCTAGAAGTTTGTCTATGCTGTGACTGTACATCTTGTCTTCTGTAGGTTCCTGAAAAATGTGTGGCTCTTAAGGGGATAACTTTTGGGTTTTTAATTGCGCCACACTAGGTCTGTGTCCATAAAGGTGAAACTGATCACATCTTTTTTGCTGACATGTGGAATGTAGGCTTCAGTGGTCACTTCTCCCATGCTCCGGTAAATGCCTTCAGTCTGATCACTCCAAGTCTTGCACAGAGGGCCCTTCTGGCAAATGTCACACAACACATTTAGAACCATCACAGCCATGTATCTCTGAAGAACAAGTCTGCCCTCTATACAAGGCACAGCTGAAAATCAAGAACTTGGGTAAATCAATAGGAGTAATATTTTTCCACTGATGTTTTTATATAGGTTTGTAATTGGAAGAGAAAAACCGGGACAAGTGAGTGAGGTTGCGCAGCTGATTAGCCAAACTCTAGAACAAGAACGCCGCCAGAGAGAGCTGCTGGAGCAGCATTATGCACAGTATGATGCAGATGATGATGAGGTAAGACATTGTCTAGTGTTTCACTATTCAGTGTTTTTTAATGTTCTGTTTTCTATTCCTAATTCCTGCTTTTTAATTGTCACTCAGAGGTCAACTTCTGGCCCTCCCCATTACCTCTGATGATGCTTTTTACGGATTTCGATGATGAATATTATTTGAAGACCAAAGTTACTCAAAAGCTTTTCAGCATGGTTTTTAAATGTTTGTTTTGTTCCAGAAGAGCAAATATCAAATAAGTCAATGCTTCTGTAATCATTGCTCTTCTTCTGAAAGTGTATGCTTTGTCTGAAATGAGGGAATAAAGTTGGTTTTCTTGTGCACTGAAATACTGGGAGGGATTTGGGAAAATGGTAAAAATCACCTTCTAACTTTTAGAGGGTTGTGGAAGTTTTGCACCTTTTTTTTTCCTAAAGGAACTGATGTTGTTCTGAATTGAGAACATTGAGAAGTTTTCTAAAATTTCCAGGTAGGACATCTCCATCCACACACTGCTTTTTGTGAATTGGATAAAGAATTGTCTACCTTGTCAAAGAGTGTATTGGTGTTGATGATTGATGCCTGATACGCCAATACAAACTTTTTGAAGCTATCAGCTTTATTCAGTAAATTTTACATAATTTCTTCCATTCTGTTAAAATTTGAATATACCTAAATACCAAGGTGCCTGGAAAGATTAGGAAAGCTCTTTTTCAGAGACTATTGTCTGTCTTACTCCCTAAATTAGCTGCTGGGTTGAGGTAAAAAGACAGTTGCTTTAATAAGCCACTTAGCTCAAGCATACCATCTTCATTTCCCATTGTCTTGAATGTTACTTGAAGTGCCAGATACTGTGTATGAGTGCGGTTTTGATCAGGGCAGATTGCTTTGGTTTGTTCAAGGAAGGAGGCAGTGGGGGAGATAGAGGATTCACACAGTGCATTTGTTTCAGTTTAGGGCTTTTTTAGGTACTGAGACAGGGCATTTAAACAGTGAAATGGGAAAAAAATACTTGGATGTAAAATCAGGGAACACTCGGAGTTTGAAACATACTGTTAAACTACCAATAGGTCAGAACAATCAGAAGTGTCCCAGAAAACCCAGGAGAACATCCTGTCTAGGCACAGTGTTGCTTCAGTCACTTTAATGTCCACTGATACTAAAATTAAAAATACTGGAGTATGTGTTAGAATGAATCCTGTCATAGGTGCATATTTAACTCGTATAAATAAAAATTGCATTTAGATTTAATGGGGATGTATATGTACGTGTGCCTGAGTGAGACTATGAAGGCTGGAAAATCCATATCCTCTCAGTTCTTCCTTAACCCTTAGAAGCACACAAGTTTTCTAAGTTCTATTTAGTTTAGAATTGTTTAGTTTAGAGTTTCAGCACAAATAAAAGATTTAGCTTGACGCAGCCTTTGTTATGGTGATTTGGGGAAGGTCTGTCTGCTGCTGCTCCTTCTTTCTTTAGAATTCAAGTTCTTGACTGATTTCTTGAAGATAGCTTATCTCCTCCTCATGAGGCAACTCTCTCTGGCCTTTAGAATACTAAGACTTCTCACAGCTCATCATAGCATGCTGTAGATGTCAGGGTTTGAAGACCTGTCACAGGAGAGGTGTCTCTTAAATGCCTGAAGTACAAATCCTTCTTGCTGTGTATTCACTCGCATGTCGAGGAACGTGTGACATCCCTTACTATGTGAGTAATGGATGCGTTACTCCTTTTACCTAGAGGATGCATCCACCTGCAGAAAAGGCTTGTGTTACTTACCTTCATGCATCACACAGATGACATAACTCAAGATCTGGCAATAAAGGAAGTGTTGTTCAAACCATACAGGTCAATATTGATCCTGGTAGTAGCTCAGCCTTCAGTAGGAATTACTGCTGATGCTGACTGTGACACTTATATACTGATGTCCGTGCAGGTGTTTCTTAGCACAGTAGTGAAAGAGGAGGACAGGGACATGTAGGTATCAGATACTTTTTGTGATGCAGCTTGTCCTTGAAATTCAGTGGTTACAAACTCTCAAGTCCTGTTCACTGCATAAAGTTTTAACACAAAAAATACTAAATGCTTGGGCTTTTATTGGTAGTGCCTTTGGATGATAGAGAGAAAATAAGATAGGGCAAGTAATTAACAGAGTTAAAGGCATCTTTTCTAATTGTAGCACTACACTGAGGATGATAACCACCTCTGTGACCATGACATGTTTTTTTGGCTGTTAGCATTTGCAGTGCAGAGGACTCCTATGCCATGCGTGAGGAAAGGAAAAGGCATCTACCAGGGGAGGTCCGGAGGTCAAAGATCTTTTTTGAAAGGAGAAGGAATTAGGCTTCAGAGCAAACGCAGTGCTTCAGTTCTCAAAAACTACATTGGGATCATCGAAGGTCATACACATTTCCTGCTTGATGCCGTACAGATATTTGGGAGGGGGGCTGGTAAGCCTTGCTCTCAGAATACACATGTAGTTTCTGGAGGCTTATCAGAAGTAGATTTTAATGGAAAGCTGCAGCAATCCTGAATTTTATTTTATTTTTTTGTCATGTCACCTCACTATGCCATCCAAGTAAACTCACACAACTTGCACCATTGCCAGGCAATTGACACAATGGAAACTGTGATCTAATGCACATTAGACACAGTTCAAAGACATTTTTGGTCACCACAAGCACTTCTGCTCCATTTACTGTCAAATATGAGCATTACTTCTTTGAGTTCACCTTGCTCTGTGAGGGCAAAGGTGGCTGGGCTTGTTTTGCTGTATTCCAGACACCACTGCCAGCCCTGAGATCTGTGGTTCTGGTATGCAGGGCATCTTTTGGGCAAGAAAATCTTAATTTACACTGTCTGAATGAATATCCACAAATGTAGAAAAAACTCTACACTTCTGAGTCCATTTCTTCAGAGTGATAGTGATTCTGACTGCATGAAGCTCAGGAGTGTTGGGATTGGCAGTGTAAGGAGTTTTGTGCTAAGGTGGAAGAGAGTTGTTAGGTGTCAGAGCTATCAAGCAGTCCTGTTCATTTTCATACAGTTCTTGAAATACAGTAACATGGATATCTATCTACAACGCTGCATAAATAAACAAGAAAGGGATCTGTATTCAGTCCTTCATTGAGGCTGTCAAATTCTGAGCCTCAAGAGACTTTACCACAAGGACAGCAATAACATACCAGGTTTCTGGAGCAGGGTATCAGTGATCTGTGTTTGAGTCCTGGAGTCACTGCACGTGACTGACAGAGCTGGTCAAATCACAGGAGGAGAGTATGTACCAGGCGTCTGCAAGTCCTGGTGTTTTATCTTGCTGTGCCACCAGCAGGCTAGATTTCCTCTGTTTTGAAATTTCAGACAGTCTTCATCATAACCCAAGCATCATCCAGCTATTTTATAAGGATCTGAGTTCTTTAAGGAGTCAGTTTTGACTTCCAAAAGCCAGTGTGCACTGGACTTGAGTCAGATGCTAAATTAGACAGACACTTGTTAGCCCACAGCAACTTCTCATTCTATTGCCTTGCAGAAGTGTTAAATGACTTCCTCATTGGTGAAGGTTCACAGTAATACACATAATGTTCCCAAAACTTACATCATTTACTATATAAATGCCCTGCATCCTTGCACTTCAGAATCTCCTGTTATTGTGGACTGCAGGTCATCACAGGGTTGCAGGATGCTTTTGGGTGCTCCTTCATTGAAATCTTTGCATGGAGACAGCAGAACCATGTGCAGAACTGACAAACACTAAAAGAAAGGGGATGCCCACAACGGGGTCCATGCAAAGACAAGCAGGGTAACTGTGCAAGAGCTCATAGTTTGTCATGAAGCTCCCAGGAGCCACGTGGAGCTGGGAGTTACCAGTTATTTCTCAAGTACTACTTCCAATAGGCAGTGTCGGCATTTCACGATGTTTCAGGTGCTGCCTGTAGATAGCCTGCTGCAGAGTTTACTCATCACCAGTTCATCTAGCTCCCTAAAATCCCACATCCTCTTGATTTGTTGTATCCCGTCGGAAAACAAAACTCAAAGGTTTGAAGTAGGTAATCTCTTTGTATTTCCTACCTAGGGTTTTAAGTACAACCTGAATCTGTATCCTTGACTGAAACCTTTTGATTGCCCTGTGTTAACAACAGTGTTCTGTGCACATTTTAGTCAAATTCTGCCATTTCTTGGAATTGTGATTTGAAAATGCTATTATCTTCTTCATCTTCTGCAGTGAGTGGCAAAAGCCACATAAAGCAGATGACCTGTGTCCCTGGAAAGCTGCTTATGGTGACGCAGGATGTGAAATTAATAACATACTCCAGACTTCTATTCACTCTGTGGGCACAGACAAGTCGTTTTATGCAAGTGACATTTTATTGTATTTTAATATCAGTAATAGGCATTTGAATATTTTTTCAATTTAAATTCCCATTTACCAGGACGTTCAGAGAGCAAAGTAACATTAGAACCATTGAAGAAAATCTTGACACAGGAAAAGAAAAATGTTGCAATGTTCTTGAATGTCTGACACTCAAAGAATACCTTTGTTAAACAAGAGCTTTCAGAGAGTAGTTTTCCCAACATCATTAATATGAAGCACTCCTGTAAAAGTGATGATTGATCCAATAGCATTATATTTTTCTTTGCTCCTTTGAAAGAACTACATATAAAGCATGAAAAAAAATCTCATTAAGAGGTGGGCTTGAGTTATTTTTATAGTTCCACAAATGGTGTTCCATGATTGTGGGAGAGCTTCAGCACAAATAAAAGATTTAGCTTGATGCAGCCTTTGTTATGGTGATTTGGGGAAGGTCTGTCTGAATTATCCTGGCTGGTGCTGCTGCTCCTTCTTTCTGCTTGGGAGCATTAGGCCCATTTCAAGAATTTACAAGGCAGTTAAACAATGTGAGTAACACATTTTCCCTTTTAAAGTGGGAAATTGCAGTTCATGTTGGCAAAGATAATTTCACGCTATTGGCTGTGATAGCATGGAGCAAAATTGAATGGCTAAAATGGGAAGCTGTTGCTGGGGATGGGGTAAGCTTAAGCCCTAGGTGCTGCTGAAATGAGAACTAGGTCTTTTGCATGGATGAGTTTTGCTCACCAATACGAACTGAAGAGTCGGAGATTTTCCTTCAAGAGCATGTAAGTTTTTATTAACTATTGAGTACCAAAAATATTGTTGTTGTCAGCTAAGAAAACAAAATGTATTGCAGGGAACCTCAGGCAGCTACAAGAGCTACTGTTCCTTACAAGGCTTTGTAATTTTTAAGTAAAATAACTTTTATCTCTGCTTTGCTGCTTCTTGTAAACCACTGAATTTCCCATTCTAGCATATTGGTGCAGGGTCTGAACAACCTTCTAATAGTTTCATGTGAAGCAGAAGCCAGAAGAAATCATTTTCTCAGGGAAAATATGCTTCGTGTAGTTTATCACACATATTCCTGTAAAGCACACATCAGTTCTTCTGAACCTCCATTTGTGTCTCATGTGACTAAGATCAGACCCCTTTCTTTTGGAGACAAAAGCTGAAGTCTGACTTGTTTCTGTGCTCAATAACATGTTTGTGCCATCCTGCTGTCTTGTTTACCTGAGCAAACTGCAGTGCTTCGCTTTGATGACTACTTTTTGCATTAATTGAAGCAAAAATGACTGTGCCCATTGACATTCATTATGTACCATCTGAAGCAAGATTTTCCTTTGTGTTCATTGTCAGCTGTCTCATGTCCCTTTTCAAACACTGGCTCCTGCAGTCAGGAGAATACTGCCTGCTCTTGAATATTTACCCAATATAAATTAGTCCATCATACAAGGGGGAATGGATTAAAGCTAAAGGAAGGAAGCTTTAGATTAGGTATTAGGGGGAAGTTTTTTACAGAGAGAGTGGTGAGGTGCTGGAACAGGCTGCCCAGAGAAGTAGTGGATGCCCGGTCCCTGGAAGTGTTCAAGGCCAGGTTGGATGGGGCACTGGGCAACCTTGTGTAGATCCAGGCCTGAGGTTGGTGGCCCTGCCTGTGGAAGGGGGTTGGAACTCTATGATCCTTGTGGTCCCTTCCAACCCAGACCATTCTATGATTCTATGATTTTATGTGTTTGTTTTTCTTTTTTTATGAATTACTTCCTTTTAGTTCTTTGGAGATCTTTGGAGGGATCAGTTGTAACTAAAGTGATCTGCTTTATTCTTTTACCAAAACTGGTAAATATAATTAGGATTTTGCATTAAATGACTATGTTCCTTTATGGTGCATATGTAGCTGAGCCAGATCTGGGCTTTTTATGTAAACTGGGATTGATTTTGCTAGTTAACAATCCTACTTCTGCCTTCTCTTTGCATGCTCCAGGGATTTCCTTGCCATTACTGGTGGACCCATGAAGATGATTTTTTCACATAGAAATGATGGTTGTGTATCATGATATTATCAGTTTTTCAGGGATAAGGACTGCAAAATCGACAGTACATGCATTGTGTTAGTATTCTGTCCCCACAATTACTCATTTCATTGAAATCGCACCTACATTTTAGGGTTGTTCCACTTCTCCACACCCCGGTGGGGTGTGAAGGTGGTGTTACATTTACATGCTGCTGGAAAAAGCCTAAATTTCTGTTTAGGCAGTAACTGCATGTAGCTGTAAGGAATAAAACAGAAGTAGAAGTTACTACAAGTGTAGCATAACAGAAGATTTTGTATGTGTGAGATCTAGACATATGAATGATGTATTTAATATCAGTGTTGTTTTGTTTAGCTGTGATGCTAACATGAGGGAATTCTAACTGAGAGGGATCATGTGTTCTTTGCTTCTGTTTAAAATAAGAAAAAAGAAGCAAAAACAACTGGGTTTTTTGGTTGAAGACTACAGAGATTCTTAGTACAGATAAAGTATGTAAAGTAAAGTTACTGTTTGAAGAATATGTAACCATTTATAGAAACAGAGTTCTTCCTGCTAAGAAATCATGTGCATTGATGGTGATGTTTAAAGTATGAATGGCTTGCAAATGTTTGTAAATTACCTTTTTTTTTCATAGTTCCTTTAACATAAGATTTACCCAATTCATTCAATGCTTTTTGTGTGTTTTGGCTTTCTTTCTTTTTAAAACTTTAGTGGTTTTTATAAGAAAAGGACAATATGGACATTTCATGTCCTTTAAAAAGTCCCTTCCAACCCAAGCCATTCTAGGTGCTATTTTTCCAAGAAATGGTGATGTTTTATTGCAATTATATGACCCTGTTGTTGGACATATATGTCTTCTGTGTGTCCTTCTGCACTTAGACTTAACAATTTTCCATGCACTGCTTTTTTAATTGAGAGACATTTACATAAGCCTAAACAACAGCTGGGAAACTAAATTAAGGTGGGAAGTTGAGATTTGAACTGCTGTTTGGACATCTGAGTTCTTCCCTGTTGTTTTGAAAAGTTCTTTTGACAAAAAAATTACTCTAGTAGATAATCCTAGCACTACTGGGAGTACACTCCTGATAATATTATGTGCCTTCATCTCAGGAGCTGAAAGCTCATGAACAAAAACTTGAGCAGTTCTGTCGGATTTTGGTATTATTGCTGTATAAACATGAGAAGGACTGCACCCCTTTCCCCGCCCTTCCTTTTCCATGTATTTCTTGAGTCCCAAGCTTTATAAATCCAGATGGGGCCCTGAGGGAAGTGTTTGCTTTGCAACATGTTTGCGTAGTCATTTGCAATGCCATCAGGCTGTTTGTGATCAGTATGCTATGTACTCCAGCTTCCAGAGGGAGCCCCGCTGAAGTAGAGTGGTACCCAGGCACGTTAGTCATGGGGAGAGATGAGCACAGATGAGATGTGCAGAAGACTGTCAAGGCAACTTGAGGTTTAATACTGCGAGCTTTTTCCCTGCAATTTTATTGTTTTATCTTGTTTAATCTTGAGATATGGATTGTAGCATATGAATTTTTTTAATTCTATTTTTTCAGCAAATTGTTCACATCTCGTGGCTTACCATCCCAAGAAAAATCCACATTTTCTATTTAAAACTAGGCAGAAGCTCCCTATTCAGTGAAAATTCAGTGAATTGACTTCAGTTTCTGAACTTGTCTCTTGACACTCAGTTTCTTTTTCTGCTATAGTTTTTCTGTGTGGGTGTTTCTTTCCTATTGTTAATTTGTTTATAAGGAACAAACCAATGGATTTTAAAATTCACCATGGAATGTCACTGGAGAATTGCTTCCTCCAGATGGCTTTAAAAAGACTAATCAAGCTCCTATCATCCTATTGTCCTTTTATTTCTGTTTGGAAAAAATTCCTTGTTGAATCTGAGAAAATTTGCAGAGTTCTTCTTGTGGAAAAGAGGCCTCGCTTGGAAAAGGATGAAACCAATTGAAATATAGAGCCAGTAATGCTTAAGCGCTAAATTCCTAGTGCTCAAGACACTGTTTTCTCCCCTCTCTTGATATTCTGAAATACTGCTGTGGAGTAGTATTTTGCCTGGTAGAATTAGTAAGTACTGAGGTTATAGCTAATGAAGAAGATAAACTTTTGTATGCAGTATGCTGGGTTTACACAGTAGTTTAATTACTCTTTGAACAGTATCTGCCTAATAAGAGGATAACTGGAATTTTTTAAATGCTATAAAATTAAGACAGGGGAATATGCTACAGATGAAGAAGATGAAGACATGGGGCCTGTCCTTCCAGGAGGTGACATGGCTATTGAAGTGTTTGATCTCCCTGAGAATGATGACATGTTCTCTCCCAGTGATGTGGACACCAACAAGCTTGCTCACAAATTCAAAGAGGTAAGTTATAGATTGGAAAATATTCCTGAAATTGCTCAGTACTGTTGAATTACTCAAAAAGTTCTGCTTAAAAGAAGCAGAATTCTAGTTTGGACATATGTTAGCATGAGCTTTCAGTTTGCTTGATATTGATGGAAGATGGCTTATAATTTCGATTTTCAGCACAGAAGTTATTTGCCTCAGCATTTAGTTCGCGTTTTTCTATGAGGAACAGGAAGACAAAGTGCATGTTAATTTATTATTAGCAGATTGCTGCTTTTCTTTTTCTGTTTTTTTTTGAGGGGGGCTTGGGGGTGGGTTTTCTTGGTAGGATTCCAGTCAAAAGTGTTTGGGAAAACCAAACAGCAAATGCTAAATTTCAGTGAAAAGGGACATGTGGAGCTCACCCTATGCCACTGTGCAGCGACTCATCAATGTACAGCACTGTCATATGTTTGGCCATGTGTTTAGAAAGATGCTGTATTGGGGAAGCAGGCATATTTCAAGCTGGTGTTTTACCAAACCCTGTGGTTACAGAGTTTGTTAGCAGCAGCTGGTACTAACTGGGACTTTAATCAGTGGCGTTCCTTGCGATCACTGAATTCATGCAACTTAACGTGCCAAAGTGCTGAGAAGCATTTCTTCTGTATCTGAGTCTGGGCTTTTGATGTGGTTTATTTTTGAGCTTTCCTGAATTTTGATGCAAATAAATACATGAAACAATTTGATTTATTAAAGCCAGTAATTAAAAAACAGTAATGGACTGAGTGATGACAATAAAGAACATTTTTCTTTTTAAATGGAGGACTATGGAAGGGGTGAAATAGAACCACACGAGATTTTAGCAGCAGACCCTGCACCCAGAAAAGAGTTTTAAAGTACAGAGGCTCCCGTTTTATCTTTCTTCTTCTGTCCTCTCCCTAACTAGATAGATAAACTATCTAGTTTATCTTCTATAAATAAGTATTTTTATTACTCTCTGGTGAGAGTAATGTATGGAAAGTAATGAGTCAAGCAGTCTTTCCCTTTTCTGCTGATACCCTTTTCAGCCTTTGGATGCCTACTGTTATTCATCATTGTTTCCTGAAAGCTTTTTACATTACTTAAATGATAATTTTGTCACCACATATTTCAAGTTCCATGCTCTTATGCAATTAGCAGAAGAGTTTTCTTAATTTTCCAGTACTTTGCATGATGTGAGTGATACTTTCTCATAGTGGTGGGAAGTTGCTACCATTCTGATTGTGCCAGTGTAACAAAGCTATACAGGCCTCAGATGGGTGATGGCCAAGGCACTCGCCGCTGATCAATTACCTGTAAAACTGCGGTCGAATACAGTTTCCATCAACTTGGGCTGTTGCCACACTTCAGCATGTCCAAACTGATTTGAAGCTATTTGCAGACCTCTTTGATGTAACGACCTCAAAATGCTGGTGTAGAGGCAGTCAGATGAAGGGACTCTGCGATGCTCCAGCTTAAGTGCAGATGAGAGCCTGGGAAGAAAGCATTAAATACTCCTGCATAAGAGTGGACTTTTTTTCGCTAACCCACGCAGTTGCCACTGTTACAAGTATGCCCCTTTTGTTTCACTGATTGTATTTAACAGTACACAGCTGCATTTTGTTGGCTGCTGCAGAGTGAGTACATGTATTTTTCTTGGTATTTGCCCTAAATTCTTTTAACACTAGAGGACTTGTTCGCGATCACGCTGCACAAGCCCACACAGTGTTTTCTGGAATTGTATTTAAAGAATAGCTGTTCTTTCTTGTTCTTACTCCAGAGATTAATGAAAGTATTAAACAAGTGAGTTGGACGTAATCTTTAAGCATAATAGTTTGACCTAATTAGTTGAATTTGGTCTTTGCACTGAAAAATGCTCACATACTTTGAGAGCACTCTTACTTGAAATTCGTTGCTTTTGGAATGAGAGTCAGAAGAGAGATGGGCATTCCTGGGTGAATCACTGTACTTCTGCAAATCTTGTTTTGCTGGATGTAAAATAGGAAAAATGGGACTGATTTTCCTTAACTGCTTTGAGGGAAAGAGCTAGAAGCCTTATTTTAGCTCTGATGTTTGAAGAGAGATAAGATCTGTAGGGAGAAGGGACATCTTATTTAAGATTTAGGGTTTTTTTTCATGTCTTAATGAAAACAATGTTGTTGCTATTATTACTATTATTTAAAAGTTGTCATTGAGATTATTACATTCTATTGAGTGCTTTCTTTTCCAGTGTACAATGGATATTTTAACATGTTCTAGCTTTTAATCCCATTCTACCTTTTGCAGTTTTCAATTAATTATATTTCAATTAATATATTTCTCTCTGTAGATCATATTTTTTATGAAATGTTTTATTGTTTTGAAGAAAATGGATCAGCTTTCCAAGACATATGATAAGGAAATGTGCCAAAAAATATTCAAAATGCCTTTGTTAAAATGAAGCCTTCACAATTTCGCATTATCTTAGAAAACATAAAAAGACAAAATAGCATCTGCCAAGTATTTGTCTGCCATTCCATGGGGCATGGAATAAGGTATTTCTGCTCCCCTGTTAGTAAACTCGCTTTAAAATTTTTAGCTATGGAGTCCAGATCTGCTTGCCAAACAGTTGACCTCTCCCTTTGTTCAGTCTAACCTATAAATGTGTTAGGATTTCTCATGCATTCTGCAAGCATTAGTTCCTAAAAAAAAAAAACCAAAAAACAAGGAAAGAACAGAAAAAAGGGAGATGTCCAGCTACACATTTGTCTGTTCAGCAGGAAATTGACTTTTTCCTTCTGGCTCAGTGGGATCTGCTGTACCATGTACTGATTCAGTGATCTGACTGAATGTCAGAATGCTCAGTATTCATTTTTTAACTTAATAACAGAGCATAAAAATAACTGTTAAAACCATCTGTACCTGAGCAGATTGTCATTTATGCAACAATTTGGAGTTTATTTGTATGTAATAATAAGCTGTTTAAGTGCTGCTGATGGGTTTGTGGGATTTTAGAAGACATGGGAGCGGACTGTAAGCAGGTGGCCTAAAGCTTTGAGTCTTGGTGTTTTGATTTCATTATTAACTCTGCAAAGGGCAAAGTCTAGCTCATCCATCCTTCCCCTGATTTCATCTTGCTCCAATCCAGTGAGGTAGCAGAACTGAGCAAAGGCCTGGGCACTTCATAAACACCATAACGTTTCAGAAGGTTCTTTTGTAATTTTTCACTACTAACAAAAACTGGAGTGATGAGAAAATAACAGTTCTCAGTCTCTGAAATTTGCAGATCAGAGGTTGGATTGAATGAGCTCAGAAATTGCAGGTAACCTCTTGCAAATGCTAATAAATTATTTCCTTAATCTCCCCGATGTATAATTACAAAAAGGTACATATCTTTCTCTGCTCCCTGGTCTACAGGGTGGAGTAGCACCACTGGCCAATTCTTGCTGTTACCACCAGCTCCAGGGCTACTGAGTGCCCTGTTGCCAGCTGTACTGGCATGTCTCCATCCTGGACCAGTAGCCCTGCTTTCATGTGGTGTGTCCTCAGGAATCCCTTGTCATCTGTGGGTTAGCTGTGTGCTCAAGGCAGCTTCAGTCTGGCCTCATGTGCATGTTCCACCTGCTAGTGTGCCTGGTGGGCCTCCACATTTTACATGTCTCTGCAAGCTGTTATGGTCAGTGAGTGGTTTCATTTGAAGTGAAATACCTGTTTTCACTGACCACTTGACAGTTTGTTACACTTTTCAGTGCAAAGTCAAAACTGGATTGTAACAGATAATCCTGGCAATGAGAAGTGCTTGCAATCTCCTCAGACCAAGAAATTAGCTGTGGAAAAAACATTTTGAAACTGCTCCTCATGTGGGATTGGTTGCATCAGTGTCTCCTTTATTCCTTCCAGCAGAAATTCAGCAGCTCTCCACCAGAAAGTACAAGGTTTATTCGCTAGATCATTAAGGCTGATTTGCAAACTGACCTGCATCTAAGAGTGCTGCCATAAGAAATGCCTTCAAGATATGTCTGATGAAAAGGGCATTTGAAAAGTAGCTTGGCCTTTCTTAAAGATTGTTGTACTGATCAGTTCTGTGATGGTTCCTATTTTTGAAAATTACTCCTCTCCTCCAGAAGAACTTTTTTTTTTAATTATTTTTACTTTTTTTTCTTTTTTACTAACAGGCTGGTCTTCAAGAATGTAGCCATTGCTTCACCAAAGATGATAATTTCTGGTTCAGTACAACTCCCTCACATACTCCATTAGGTCAACATAAGCTATTCCCAAAGGTTCCCGTTAGTCTTGTACAAGAGTTAACCCCCATGTAAAACATGCTTTTCCATAACTATTCCTGGTAGTCATAAATAATGAATGAAAGCTTTGTCTCCACTATAATGCCAGGTGCCAGCTCAAGCTGTAGTTCAGGGTTTACCCTTGCCCTCAACATACAACACAAAAGTCTGTGATTCAGATTAAGCAGTGCCTTAAAGTTTTGAGGGCCTGTCAGAAGTTTATCTGTGCTGCCTGCTTTAAATGATAAAGCTGCAGGGATTTGAGTGCAGACCAGTACTGGGTGAATGTGCATGATTGTTCTCATTTAGGTTAGGGTTATGCTGTTGAGCGTGCAAATAGCAAACCTTTGGGGTGAAACTGAAGATATTTCAGGATGTTGCCTGATGCACTCAAAAAACTAGTTGGTATTCACTCCACAGGATCACTGCAATGTAGGTTAGTCCAAAAGAAATCCCTGCGCAATGTGTGCAGGGGGATGGCAGGTCCTCAGCATCAACCCTTTCACGGTGCAGATCCACTCTTCCTGTGGCACGCTGCTGGGTAACTTAACGCCAACCTTTAGCACGCTGCCTGGGCTGTTAATCTACTTGTGGTCACTTTGGGTGCTTGAGTGGTGTTTCCTGTTTTTTACAGTTTCCTCATGTAACTGCTCTCAAATGAGGCTTGCTGGCTCAAGGTAGCTCCAGCTAACAGTGGAAAAGCATAGCATCAGTTTACCTTTTTTCTTGCATGGCATAAACGTGTGAATCTTCCCTCAAGGTGTTCCTGACTTCCTGTGTTGTTAAACCGCTTATTTCCATATTTGCTTTTTTGTACCATGCCTGCTTTAATCAGTGCAGTGGGACTTGCTGACAGCACTGAGATGTATCTCACATTCACATCAGAGAGCAAAGCCCAGCAGGATAACATCTCTGCTTTTTTTTTTTTTTTAAGCATAAGACATTTGGTTTTGCTAAACAGATTGGATGTTCTGATTTGAAATTATGAGTGGTTAGACGGCATCCTATCTTTAATTAGGTTGCACAGACTGAGTCATTTTGCAAGCTAGACATTTTAATTTACAATCTACTGCACTGCAGCACTCTTCAAGGCCTTCTGCTATGTAATGAGATATTCAACTTGCAGCACTGGCTTTAAAAATACTGGAGTACTCTCTGTGACTTCACTTGTTTATTTTATATTTTCAATTTTAGTTGCAAATCAAACATGCAGTTACAGAAGCTGAAATTCAGAAGCTGAAGACGAAGGTAAGAATCAATATACAGTTAATATATGCTGTTTTTTCCTTTCTCATGCAAAATCAGATCTGAAGACGTATCTTTATGTGGGTGGAGAAGTCAACATCATTATTAAAGGCTGATTAAGAAGCGCAGTGGCTCAGCTAAATCTTGTCTTGGTATATTCTCTGTTCAGAGTTTCAAGTAAAATTTCAAGTGCTGCTATTAAGAGAAACTGCCAACTTTTGTAGCTTCTATTTAACGTAGATTTTAAGGGCTATCATAATGACTAACTAGCAGACTTCTAGTTTTACAATCCTAATGCAGGTTTTTAAATTGCATTTGGATTTAATATACAAGTCTAACTAGGGTTTTTATTTGCTGGTGATGTTAAAGTATCTTTGTAAAAAAATCATATATTTAAAGGTATTTAATTAAAATTCCTCTTTTACATACAGAAGAAAAAGACCTGTTTAATATTGCTGCAGTTCTTTTTAAAAGACAATATAGGAAGGAAAAATCTTACTACTTTAACGGAAAACAACATCTCACAATTGGCTGCTATTTGTTAGATTGAATTTGCTATAGCAATAAAAAGAAATTGTGTTTTTTGTACTAGGATAACCTTTATGAGAAGTCAACTGATAATCATTTGTTGAGTAATATTAGGTTTTATAATGACATCCTTCTCTTTGATTTTGAGTACATTATGAAGGAAATAATAAAAGGACAAAAGGAAAATTGTATTTCAGAAAAAGATCTTACTCTTTCTAGCAGCTGTTTCCACACACCGTACATTTTGCATAGTGTTTATCAAATCTGCATAAATTATTGTTAAAGATAAATCCAGAGTGCAACTATTTTCTGTAATAATTTCTATTGTACTGTTTCAGTTCAGAAAGTCAGAAATCTTTTCTTCCTCTGCTTTCCAGTTCCAGTCTAGCAATCAGAGCCAAATGGTCAATCCCTTGGGATTGTGCCAGGCCCCGCTGACTTCACGGCAGTGATCCATGAGTGTAAACATTTATCTGTGCAAATCTATGGGCAAGATTAGGGTTAATGTGCCTTTTTGTGTTGGAGACTTCTTTACCTAGTGTGTTGAATAGAGCCAAATAAAATGTGGCTAGTTTAGGTATATTGCTAATAAGACCGCAAAGAAGTTATTTTCTTTTTGTGAGCATCATCCTCTATGCTAGTAGAATTGCCTAAAGCAAATTAAACAACCTTGATAAGTAAGTAAGGATGTTAAGGCTTCTATTTCTCCTTCAATTCTGGCAGCTTGAATATAGAAGCTGCTGCTGAACAACCCTACCCTTATCCAGCACCAAACATCCAAACCGGCAGCTAGCTTCAGCTGGGAATTGAGAAGCCTAACAAAAAATAATCTAATAAAAAACCTAGCAAGGGAGATAAAGTTTATTATAAACTCAGCAGTAAAAAGGTCACTTGGGAAAAGTCATGGGACTTCGTTGGAGCCAAATAGCAGAACTTGTAGTGGAACTGGACTGGTCATAGACTTAAGCAGCACTGGTGTGTTTGGCAGAGTTAGCACCTGAGATCTTATACAGCAAGGACATACCTTTCTTTTCATTTTAGCACCTTACGACTCAGTAAGCAAGTTTAAAGAAGACACCAGTAATATATCTGTAACAGGTTCTCTTCATGCTCATAATAGTTCTGGCAGAGTTTCAGTACTGAATGCAAAACTCTGTGCTTGCGTAAATGAAACAAGATTCTAGGGTATGACCAGATGTTGAATTTTGAATTACGCTCCAAGCTCTTCGTTTGGCTTTCTAGATTAAGCAAGATTATGACGTGAAAACAGACATTGTAAAAATTGAACAGATTTTCCAGTGTGGATTAAAAAAAGCAGATAGTTGTGGGGTGGTTGGGGTTTTTTCCCCCTTTTGTTTTCTAAATTCTTCTTAAACCAAATACAGAACCTGGAAATCAGATTCCCCCAAAATAAGGAATTTCTCATTTAATGATGAAAGTCTAGGAATGCTTTCTAACATCCCAACATTTCCAACCTCTGAGCCGGATGCACAGAGCAAAACACAGCTCAGGGACGAACTGATAAACCCTACATTTTTAAAGCTCGTTGCTGTTACAGCACAGGGACTAGCTCCTCAGAGCAAGGTTGTACTTCAGTTCATGAGGAAGAATAGTATATGCATCAGCCTGTATTCTTTGCCTCTGAAAGCTCTTTCCACTGCTAGCATATTACTTTTATACCTATTAATTGACTGATTTTCGCTATTCATGTTGTTTACAACCATCCTAAATGATTAGGCCGCACTTCGCACCATTTTACTGACTGGCATCTCCACTCTTGTTCAGCTGCAGGCTGCTGAGAATGAGAAGGTGAGGTGGGAATTGGAGAAGACCCAACTCCAGCAGAACATTGAGGAGAATAAGGAAAGGATGATGAAATTAGAGAGTTACTGGATTGAGGCACAAACCCTCTGTCACACGGTGAATGAGCACCTCAAGGAGACGCAAAGCCAGTATCAGGCTCTGGAGAAGAAATATAACAAGGCAAAGAAATTAATCAAGGATTTTCAGCAAAAGTAAGCAGCTACGCCAGGCTCAGCAAATGACTTAGTGGCCAGATAGGAAACATATATGTGATATATTTTGAAATATGAAACCCACTATTAAACACCTGTAAGGTAAACACTATTTTCCACTTTTTTTCATGAAAAACATGTGGTCTTTGTTATGGAAAAATGTTTTTAGTATCCAAGTATTAGTTTAGTACTGTTGAAAAATAATACTATAACTAAATGAAGACTCCCATCTATAGTGTTCCAGGTTGTAATGTTTCAGAATTACTAGATAACTCAATGTGATTGCAAATAGCCAAGAGCAATCATAGTAAAGCATTTGATGAGCAAGGTTTACAGCAATTTATATTGGTATTGTGTCAGGTGGATTCACTCCTGCTGTGTACTAATGTAACATCAAAAAGGAAATGGTTTTGCTACATTTTACATTTTATTTTTCTTCTTCTTGTAGATGTCAAGAATGTTTCAGCTGAGTTGAGCTAACTGATGATTACCTGGCCCCCTCTGTTTCATGTGGTCCCCTCTCCCTGATGGCTAGCAAGAATAATAACATCTTACATTTCTATAACAGTTTCCATTCCCCCAAATTTCTTTTTTTTGCAGCAACTTTCTAATTTTCTGCTGAAATATACTCATTTAAGGAAGAAAACGCAAAACCATATAGCAATGTCAAGTGACAGCCAGGACTGAAGAACTGAATATCCTGTCCCCTTTAAAAGGGGGTTAAATAGTCAAAATTTCATTATGCATCTTAGAATTTTGGGACTCTTCTGGAACTAGCTGTCTTCTTGTGGGCTTTCTCACTAACACCTTAGATTTTCAAATAAAAAGAAATAGGGAAGATAGCTAGAATGACTGTGGATAGCCTTTCTGCTGTTATTCTGCTTTATGGTAGTAAAAGGTGTAGTCATTTGCTTTTTGCTATCTCAGATTCCTAAAATCACCTAACAGATTTCCTTCTAGCTTACTAGAAAATCGATTTGTGCCTGGAAACATACAGGTGCCCTTTCTTTAAAGGAGTGCAGTCATACTCTTTAAAAAAAAAAAAAAAAGAAAAAAGATTTTGCCCCATTTTCTACATAAGAATACAGAATAAACTAAGCTAAAACTGTTTTCGTTGTAAATACAGATCATGAAAAGTTCAGTTTGATTTAACTGTTTGATTATCAGTTAGAACAACTGAATATATTTTTTTCAGATTAATTCCTTTTACCGTTTTTATATCTTCACCTGCATATTCACTTAGACTAAGTAATTTTTTAAGGTTCTATCCTAATTGGAGTTTCATGCTTCTTACTAGGTTTGTAATGAAATATTTGCTAAGGACAGATTTTTACGATGAATAGCTGAAGCTATAGCAGAATATTTTGTTTTCTGTTTGAATCTGATTGCTTTGATGACAGCAAATACTTTTTTTTCCCTAAGAGAACTTGACTTCATCAAACGCCAGGAAGCTGAACGGAAGAAAATAGAAGATTTGGAGAAAGCACACCTTGCAGAGGTTCAAGGCTTACAAGCTCGTGTGAGTAGTATTTACTTTCATTTTTGAAGAATGAGACAATTCTGTCTGATAGCTTGGGGAGAAAAACATACCTTAGAGATGTGTGTATGTTATGGGTAACACTGTTGTATTTCTTTCAGATACGAGACTTGGAAGCAGAAGTTTTCAGGCTAATGAAGCAAAATGGGAGCCAGGTTAATAATAACAACAACATTTTTGAAAGACAGACATCTTTTGGAGAAGTTTCTAGAGGAGATCCAGTGGAAAATCTAGATACTAAGCAAGTGTCCTGCCTGGATGGCTTAACTCAAGGTTTGTTTGAACCAAAACGTAATTCCTATTAATATGTATGTAAATAGCATGGTTACTATTTGGGATTTAAAAGAATCAATAATGCACAGATGTTGTTATTTATCTGAAATTGGGTATCTAATGACAGCTATCTCAGTGTTATACCAAATAATGCCGATAGAGTCCCAGAATAGCTGTATAATGTATATACTTAAAGAAATGGAAGCAAGTACTGACAAAGTAGAGCCTTAGCAGTTTCTGTAAGGTTTCAGTGGGATGCCATCAGCAATTAGCTTTAATTCAGTACTTCTATTATGCTAATAAAACAGGAGAAAATTATGATTCCTCCTATGTTCCTAAATATGTCCTTAATTAGCCAACCACCGAAGATCAAACAGGAACACAATTACCAGAATCAGGAAAAAAAAAGTTAAATTTAGCATTTTGAATGGATCTCTGCAGGTTCTGAACCCACCTTGGTATAGACATCAAAAGGAACCATGTGGGGGTGGCACTCACCATTTCTCAGATTGAGCCTTTTGTGAATAGAATGCAAATTCTTTACTAGCACATTAATTAAAAAAACTTACTCAGCTATAGCACAGTCTGATTTATAACATAAGATTTGTAGGATTTTGTTCTACGTTACCAAAGAGCCAAAACAATTTTTGGCAACACTTGAGTTCTAGATAGATGCTGTCAGCGTGGTAACTGCAACCTACACTTGTTTTGCATATAAAAGATAATTTGCATTTTTCAGGCTGTGCAAGTGCAGATACACAAATAACTTCAGTTAAAGTTCTGTAATTGGAAGTAGCTCCTCCCTGTTGAAGTATATGCAGAATTAAAGCCAGTTTAAGGCTTGAACCAGATTTAATCAAAAGGTCCCCAGCCATGGAACAAAATTGTTGCTGGAGCAGTAACTGCTGTGTGTTTGGTAACATCTGTGAAATCAGGGGGCAGAGGTGTTGGGATTCTGACAAGGGGGAACCAGACTCTGCTCCTATAGAGATTTTAATTTTAAATAAAACATAATATTATTAATTTCTCTGGTGGAAAAAATAATGCATTACATTACCAAATAGATTCATTTCCATCAAGCAGAAAGATGTTTTATTAAAATTTATATTTTAGAAGTTGTTTCATGTGTGGACCCAAACTGAGTATTGCTCTACAAACAAATCAATATACATTAATTTTTTAACAAAGTATGTGTGTAAGAAAGAAGTCGTACTGCTGACAGGGTATTTGGGTGATCAGCAGACTTTGTGAAACTGGATTCCACAAATCTTCACATTCTAGCAAGTGACTTCTATACTGAAATGTCTGAAGCTTGGAAAAGCACTCAGGATGACGAGAAAGTCTGTCTTTAAGTCATGGAGATTCAGTAAGCGTTACAGAATATTAAAGCATAGCAACACTGTCAGCAGAAACCCTTTCAGTAGTTCACATCAGGAGAGGAAAATGTCTTTTCTTTACCTGACTCACAAAAATAATATTTACACTTTACCCTTGTAACAATGACAAGACACATCCGTGGCTCGAGAGCTGAAATCCAGGAATTTCCACCTGGGGAAAAAAAAAATCTAGAATTCTTTCTAAAAATTTGAAAACTCTTGGTAAAACATTCAAAACCTGTGTGTCGGTTACTGTCAAGTTATAGTTTTCAATTGATATATTTGCATGAAAATTTAAATTTTTTAAGAGCTGCTCTTTTTCATTGCAAAAACATTTTCCCTGGAGAAACGTTACCAGTGTTCAGTGCTCCTGAGAGTTAGGATAGATGATTTGTGAATTTAAATGCCCAAGTTTAACCGGCTGCAAACAGATTATTTGCTAGGAAAAATACATAATCAGCAGTGATTTTTTTGAGAGCAGAAAAAGCATAGTTAAACCTTAGCTTCCAGGCTGGATTTGTGTTTTTAACAAGAGAAAAAGAAAAGCCCTTTTTTAAGATGAAGATATCCCTACACATGCTGCAGCACTCTTTGACTTCCACATACCTTTGTCTGTAAATTCCATAGCAAAGTCTGTGATGTCTGACCAGGACAGTAATGTAACAATGCTTGCTCTGCACACAAAGAGCCTCTGTCTCCATATCACCTTTGTGTAAACCTTGTGCAAACCTTCTAAGAAAAGGACTTGCCATTAGTAATACTAATCACTAATAATTAGCATATTTCCTAATCAACCCATGGATGTAACTGCATCAGTGGACTAGGGAAGAGCTACAGATGTCATCTGTCTGGATTTCTGTAAGGCCTTGGACATGGTCCCCCACAATAGCCTTCTCTTTAAGTTGGAGAGATATGGATTTGATGGGTGGAGGGTTCAGTGGAAAAGGAATGGGCTGGTTGGTTGCATCCAGAGGTTGGTGGTCAATGGCTCCAAGTCCAGATGGAAGACGGTGACAAGGGATGTTCCTCAAGGGTCTGTGCTGGGACTGCTGCTGTTTAACATCTTTATTAATGGTATTGACAGTGGGATTGAGTACACCAAGCTGAGCGGTGAAATTAATGTGCCAGAGGGATGAGATGCCATCCAGAGGGACCTGGACAGGCTGGAGAAGTGGGCCCAGGTGAACCTTGTGGGTTCAACAAAGCCAAATGCAGGGTCCTGCACCTGGGTCAGGACAATCCTGGTTATCCATACAGGTTAGGAGATGATGTGCTTGAAAGCAGCCCTGAGGAAAAGGACATGGGAATACTTGTGGATGAGAAGGTGGACTTGAGCCTCCAATGTGCATCTGCACAATGTTTTCAGAGGGTAAGCAGAGTTCCTCCAGGTGCAGTGTGTTGTGTACACTGTCTCTGTGACATTCGTGGAAGTGCTTCTGTCTCTTTATGGATTTTACTTGGCAAATATAACACATGCTTCTTCTTAAGCCTCAGCATTAGGTTTGTGGGGTGGGCCTGAGTATAAGCAACCAAATCCTGCAATTTTCATTCTGAAATTTGCAGGTCTGTCTTCCCTCCAAAAATGAAGTTTTGTAAAAATATATTTTTTAATTAAAATTATGCTAAGAATGTTTTTTACTTCAGTGTGATCCAAGGTGGTTATTACATTCTTGAGTGGCAATAGATTTGAGAAGAACAATAATGGACATGACCTGAAGGTTCCATACGTACAAACATAGCTGTTCTGGCACTGCAGGTGCCCCAGCTGTGTTCAGCATCATGCAAGGCTGTACAGCTCCTCAGGCTGTGACCTAAGCTCATACTGAGTTTGAGGGGCTGCCAGAAACATCAGGGAAAGTTAGAAAATCAAAACCAGTATGGCCCACGTAGTTCTTCCTTTGCTTTGCCAGGTAATACTAGAAGCATGAGGATTGTGTTTCTTTTACAAATCAGTGACTTATCCTGAGAGTCCAGAAAAAATTGATAAAATGCATTGTATATTTCTGGTTTAGTGGTCATGATCTGTATCTGCCATAGAGCATCAAACTGACTACTGGAAGGACTCAGTAGTTTAAAATCTAACCAGTTCAGTGCTGATGCGGTCTCTGACGGTATTTACTCATCTCGGTGCAGATGCCCATTCAAACCACTTTCTGGGTGCCTTCAGATACCCTGGGATGCATCAGTTCACAGGAGATTTTGAAATCTATCAGCCTGTGTAATGGAAAAACAGTGGGAGGACAGGCGAACGCTTTCCTGCTGCACAGTGGTACTGAAATAATTCAGATGGAAGCCCATTGGAGTCAAGTGGTGCAGCACCTCCTGAAAGAAAGTCTAATTGCATCATCTCCGAGAGCAAAATAAAACCTCCTATGACTTCTATGTGAGAGATTTGTCAGGCTCCCCAATGTGCTGGGAGATTCCTATACAAATACGTGGGGTACGTGCTTATGCCAGGGACCAGCAAGGGCTGGTGGCTCTCTGGGAACAGGGAGTTGGGACTGAGCCATGTGGCATCAGTTGTGGCCGAGGCAGAGACAAACCAGCAATACCCCAGTCTTGCTGTACCCGAGTGTGTGGAGCAGGACGGGTCCAGTCACAGATACTGGGCTCAGCTGGGAGCCTAGGCAAGTTCGTGGTGGCGAGGCAGGTCTGAGATCAAGCCAGGACGTCTGTCCCTGGGCTCTGGCTCAGGTCCAGATGCACAGGGTGCATGGCCTGAGATGAGAGCCCAGCTTGAACGCTACCTCTGATTAGGAAGGAGCCCTCAGGGGTGTTGTGTGAGCTATTTCTGTTACCATGGTTAGGTACCTGCAGCGCAACAGGGAGCTGCCATTGAGTGTGAGCAGCCCAGCTCTGAGCTAGAGAGAGCAGTGAGCTCCAGGCCCAGGTGGTATTTTGCTTAACAAGGCTGATATGCCCACTTCAGTGAGTGAGTGTTTGTGCTGCTGTGTCAATAGCTTGCATAATTTCAGCAGTGAAAGGAAGGGGGGTGTATGGAAATGCATACACCTGACAGAACAAATGTAAGCAGTTCAGGTCATGGCAACATGCAGTTATTCTACTGAGTACTTTGGGTGCAAGCATAACTACAAGTCAGACAATGGTAATGATTCTGTAGTGTCATCTATATGTAGAGTTCAACTCTTTCACAGAGAGGGGGGAAAAAATGTGGTACTGGAAGTCTGTGCAGTGCTTTGAGGTAGAAAATCTGCAAAAACAACCATTAGTTTGAATGAGTCTTACCCCTCAGTTGTTTACTAGCATACTAACTCAACATGTGGCTCTGATCTCTAGGGACAGTTTGAGCTGAACTGATGGATTACTGTTGAGTTGGGAGACTATGACATCCCTGCCTTTGTCCAGCAGCCTGGTTCTGCCTCTTCTATCACCCTGTTCTGGCACTTACACTCTAGTGTGCACGCACCAATTCACTGAAACAACAGAAAACTGATCTAAGAGGGGAAGAGGTTGGAGTATCAGACTAAAATTGGATAGTTTCTGCTGGGTCAGTCATTTGAATCAGGAAGCTGCAGTCCAAATCCTATGGGAGGTCTATATTCAGGAATAGGATGGGTTTGAACCTAGGAAGGTAAGGTGGTTTGATTATTCTGGTTTTATATAAAATATTTCTCCAGTTTTCATGTATCACATAATGATATTTGGGCAGTAGATGAAAGGGGAAAGATCTCAAACTGCTTTCCCTTCAAAACTAAAGAAATAAGTTTTCATGATTTTTCCAGCAGAAATCAGTGTGTACAAAGGCATTGGTGGGTATGCATGAAAGTGACAGAATCCAGCACTTTTCTGATGGTGTATAAAAGTAATGCAGCACTAGAGTTATGGGGGGATTTCCATTTTGTTGTTTTAAGGTACATATGGCAAAAGAGAACATCTGCACAAACCCCAGATGTGCAGAAATACAACAACTATGTAGAGTTACAAAGCAGGAGAATAGACTACAACTCCCAGCTTTCGCCATGATACTCTGGTGACTGTTGGTTTTTGTTGGGATAATTACTGCTGCATTACTGCCATTCTCTCACAGAGTTCTTGAGTTACTAGATCAGGATAATGAGAGACCTACACGTCCTACACAATGTAGTCATTTTTCTAATCAGGGAGAACCACAGTCCCTTTACTCTTGTACGGATCATGGCCTTCCCATGCCTGCCTTGAGCAGCTGTGATTCAGTGTGCCTTTCGTGGACCTTCTGGGTGGATTAACTTCATTTCCTTTTCACTGTCATGATAAACTTTATGCACCATCACTGACAGCTGATTGCAGTGAAAATTTATTTCAGCGCTCGTGGGTTCCCCCTGCAAAGCTGTAACATTACCTTGCTCGTGGCTTTGCCAAAGTGCCTTCCTGTTGGAAAGCTGAAACCAGACAACTGCAGTAGATGGTGATAATCGCAGTAATGATTGCACCCTCTAGACTCCTGCTTAAGGAAAGGGACTTGGCAGAGTGTCTTCTGATGTGATCCAAGTGCAAGTGAGGCAGGGCAGTATTTGTGTTTGTTAGGTAATTCTTACAATCTGTATGTATGAGGGACCATGATGGTTGGTGCTGACAAAGATGTTTTACTTAATTTTATCTGAGTTTATGTAAATGTTAGGAGTTTGAAAGAATTGTGAATAAAAGAGAAGAATTTACAAGAGGAGATAGTGGTTCTGAGGACAGTGCAATAAGGAAGGAAGTAACAAATGAGATTGCAAGTCTCAGAAGTGTGGGTTAGATAGTGAGGTGGCTTAAGAACCAGTGGAATGGTATAGCTTAGAGGGTTCTGACAAGTGGCGCAGAGTCTATTTATAGGCCTGTAGCCAGCGGTGTGCCTCAGGGGTCAGCACTGGGTCCGGTCTTCTATGACGTATTCATCAATGACTTGGACAAGAGGACAGAGAGTATGTACCCTCAGCAAGTTTTCTGACAATACAAAACTGTGAGGAGTGAGTGGCTGACACACCAGAAGGCTAGAAAGCTAGAAAGTTGGGAGGAGAGGAACCAAATGAAATTCAACAAGGACAAGTGTAGGGTCCTCCACTGAAGCAGGAATAACCCCATGCACCAATACAGGTTAGGGGTTGACCTTCTGCGAACTAGCACTGTGGAGAAGGACCTGGGAGTCCTGGTGGAAAACAAGCTCTCCAGGAACCATCAGTCAGCCCTCATGGCCAGGAGGACCGATGGTGTTCTGCCAGCAAGTTGAGGGAGGTTATCCTCTCCATCTGCTCTGCCCTGGTGAGGTCACATCTGTAGTACTGTGTTCAGTTCTGGGCTCCTCTAGTTCAGGAAAGACAGGGAACCACTGGAGAGACTCCCACAAAGGGCTGCAAAGATGAACAGGGGTCTGGAGCATCTTTCGTATGAGGAAAGGCTGAGCTGAGTCTGTTTATCCTGGGGAAGAGTCAGAGGGGATCTGATCAATACTTACACATATCCAAAGGGTGGGTGTCAAAAGGATGGGGCCAGACTCTTCTCAGTAGTGCCCAGTGAGTGATAGGACAAGGGGCAATGGACACAAACTGGAACACAGGAACTTCTGTCTGAACATGAGGAGGGACATGAGGAGGAACTTTCTCACTGTGAGAGTGACAGAGCACTGCCCAGAGAGGTCATGGAGTCTCGTTCACTGAAGTTACTCGAAACCTGCCTGGACACAGTCCTGCAACCTGCTCTAGGTGATCCTGCTTTAGCAGGGGGGTTGGACTGGATGATCTCTAAAGGTCCATTCCAGCCCCTACTGCTCTGTGATTCTGTGCTAATAAAAAGTTCCTTGCAAAAGGTGTGGGGTGAATAATTGGGGCACCTTATTTGAATTGTCACATAGAACTTTGAACAACAGATGACCTCAGAATCCAAAGGACATTTTGGATTCCTCTCTGCTGTCCCCTCCTGAGAAGGGCAGTATGATAGAGTAAGCAACCTGTTTCACTCTAGGTCCAAAGGAATGAGTTTGACAGTTGTTTCATAATCCTGTGAAATGCTGCCTGTAAAACAATCCAATCACCAGTGGTTATCTGATTATTTTGATACTGCCTCTGTCACTCTCTGTGTGCTACTGACTGCAGGCATTGCTTGCTCATGATTTGCACATATTGTACAAAGTTATTTTGGGAGACATTTGGTACAGGAGAGAACATGTCCTGTTCTTTACATGTGTGAGCCATTCTGGGTATGATAAAGCAGCCAGAGGACTGCCCTAGATGTTTCTTCTGTAATTCAACGAGCAGCCTGCAGAGCTGGTGAAGCTGTAAAGGAAAAGCTTAGTGGAACAACTGTGTGAAAAAATAACAGTCCGGTCCCTCCTCCTCAAGTGGCTTCCAAGGGCAGGATTGGGGATGAATGAATTGGTCCCCTGGGTCTGAATTGGTATGTTCGTCCAGGTTGGGGGAAATGGCTGTCAAAGAGCAGTGAGGTGAGAATTCCTTTGCTGTGTGCCCTGATGGAGGAGAACTCTCTGTGGGCCAAGCAAATGCAAGTGCCTTTGAGGGATTCTAGGTAGACATGCTTTCTGGGCTAGCACAGCTGGTTTTGTGTGTCCTTCATGCAACAGTTTGTTGGATTTTTGAATATTTGCAGTTGATTCTTCACTGTGTACTCTGGATCTGTGCATAGAAACCTGTTAATGGTTTATGAAAATAACTTTTTTTACATGTGTGCTGTAACAGTTTTGAAGCTACAGGTACAAGTAAACCATATAAAGTGCATGTACTTGCAGTTGCAGGTCCTGTCTTAGGAAAAAGTAGTGAAAGATTCTTCTGTTAAATAGCTTCAAATCGTGTTTCCATACAGATTTCAACGAAGCAGTGCCAGAAACAGAGAGGCTGGACTCCAAAGCTCTGAAGACTCGAGCTCAGCTTTCGGTGAAGAACAAGCGGCAGAGGCCTTCTAGAACAAGGCTGTATGATAGCATCAGCTCAACTGATGGAGAGGACAGCCTTGAACGAAAGGTGAGAAGGACTCTACCCTCTCTTGCAGGCTTCCTGTGGAGCACTAGATTGCCCCTGTAAGTCATTTCATCCTCTGTCTTTGTCCTTTCATTGTAGCACAGGCAGTATTTATTCCTCTGTGGCCAGTGTGCTCTGAGTGTCCTTGAGTGATGTGTGACTTGGGTCTCCTTTGAGTCAGCACACCTGTTTTTTTGGTGGTGTTGTGGTTTTTATTTTTTAACAGGAATCCTGGGCTTTCTGATCTATGTGTGCTTTATAATGCAGAGTGGGTCCTTTCATTTACGCAGGAGATGAAAGGAGCTTGACTTGTACATTTCTCTATTTGTTGTTAATCTGTTAACACAATTGATACGATATTCACTCATTGTTTTGTCCTATTCTGACTTCTGTCTGAAAGCAAATACCAATAAACAACCCTCTGTGTGGTATCAAAAGGTAATGGCATGAATTGCTAAAGCGTTTCGTACAAATAGAAGGCTAAATAGTGAATTAAAGAATTGCATGTTCAAAGTAAACCTTGCTCTGATTGGTTATTAAGTGGTATAACCTGCTTTATAATCTCTTATACCAACAGCCGTCAAACAGTTACAGTAGTCCCATGCACATTTCAAAATCACCACTGCCCTTATGCATGAGAGCATCCTCACCAGCATCAGATTCTGGTGCTTCCTCCCTCTCCCCCGTGGCTAGCAGTGCAGCAATCTCACTTGACAACTTAACTGAAAACCAAGAAGAAGGACAGCACCACAAAGGAGGTGTCCTTTCCCCACATGCTCGGGGAGACACTCCACTTTCCTCTCCTTCAAAATCTGGGCACAGCTCTGAAGCATCTCCTTTGCATCACCCAGCTGGCAGGATTATTTTACAGGATAAAGGTATTACTATTTCTTACAATAAATTGATGCATCATTTTGATCACTTACATCTACATCATAAAGTTTGGTTGTGTAGTAGGACCTTAGCAACTAGATCTCAATCTCAATTTCCTTTCTTTACCTGGAAGTCAAAAAATTACAAATTACCTTGTATGATGGTGTAAGAAAAGGACAAAGTTTAAAATGAAATCAGGAACTTCTTCCTTGCTTTTTTCTGTTCAGTTTTGTTTGCTTTTTTTTCTTTATTAGAACTCCCTGAAAAAAGCTAGAGGGGAGTTGGCTTTAAGAAAATGTTCAATTTTGTTTAAAAAAATATTGGACCTTGGGACATTTCTGTATTAGAAACATGCTTAACACAGTGTACTTACTCAAATTATGTGATTTTGGCAGTGCTAGATGCTTTTTTTGGAGGGTGGAGAAAGGAGTGTAAAGGAAGAATAACAGATTGTAGCTCTTAATTGCCGAGAGGCGGCATAGTCTGGATTGAACCAGAGGTTAATGTCTGGAGACTCTTCATTTACGGGAAAAAATATCAAGTAATTAGTTTGGGAAGTTTGCCGCATTCTTATTTATTTAATTCAGATTCTTTAAGTGTAAACTGGATAAAACATGATGCAATCATACCTAGCTCAGGTACACGTCTCAGAGACCGGTTGATTAAACGCATTAACAACATAGTATGGCACAGAATAGTGAGCCTTCCTCTTCAGATGCCTGGTCAAGTCTCCATTAGCATTTCACACAACTCAGGTGTTCCTAGCGATGCACCTTGAGTTCACAAAGAGACTTTGGCTTACTTAAAAGTAACCCAAAAGAGCGATTTGTTGAGGATTTGTATTTGTGTGTCTGAAAAGACTTCCCACTGATCTGCGGCCTCTTATTTCATCATCTTCATGCGGGGCTTTCACACATTATTACACAGAATAATGAAATCTGTTGAATTTAGGATGGGTTAATACATGCTAGCATTTTTGCCTGGGATCTGAAAATGCTAGTCTAACTGTATAGCTGCTAATTGTATAATTGTTAATAAGTCAAAGTTAAATATTTGAGGTTTGCCAGGAAAAATAAGGGTGTGAACATAAGGATGTGACTTTCTGATCTTGTTCTTCAGCTTTAGTACATGATTGCTTTATCAGTGAAGTCATGAGCTCTGCATTTCCAATTGATGTGTGAAAAATACCTTGCTCAAAATTTAGTGGAGACTAGCCTTGTAGTGTAAGGAATAGGGTATTACATTCCACCCACAGTGTTGCTCTTTCCAATTTAGTTTTGAAAAATAATCTCTGTCTAAATATTCATGTCATGCTTTCCCCACTGTGACTGTTAAGTAAATAACCAGTGCTTTTGGGTGTATCGGGATTCTGATGAGTACATGAAAATTAAACCAGAGCAATCTAGTTTCAAATGGAAAATTTGCATTTAGGAGGTCCTACAAAAAAGAAATAGCCTAAAGCAGTTGTTTGGCAACAAGTGTTGTAGGAATATTATTTTAATTGATTATTAATTTGGCTGTCAAACTCTTGCAGGTCAGAAAATAAAAAGCGTGTTTGCTCTGTGTTCATGTAGGGCTTTTTTAGAGGTGGAAAGAGAACACACCTGTGGACACGTGTGTGTCCATTTCTTAATCTCTCATTATCAACAGTGAGCATTAGCAAGCTCACACATATCTATTGTTTTGGGGCTTGTTCTTAGGAGAACCTGCAGTGTTGTGGGACAAGCTGAAGTGGCATGAGATGAGTTTCACTGCAAAATGATGAGGAATTTTGCTTTTTTGCCTGGTGGCACTACTCCGCGCGTGTGAGGCCGCCTGCAACTGTTCTGTGATCTTGGGGAAGAAAGTTAGGTCTAGTCTTCTTTCACACCCATCAGCCGCAGATTACTTGCACCAGCTCTTTGAGGCTGAAGGTGATGGATTAAACAGCTTCTGTGTGATTTATTCTGAGGAAACAACTCTCTCACACCCTCTCTGAAGAACTACAAGAACTTAGGGAAGATGCACCTATCCAGAGTGGTCAAGGTCCCTTCCTGCCCTGCGGACAGGCACTGCGTACCTCCATCTGTGTAGGTCCCTGTAGATTCAAACCTATTCTGCCACTGAAGCTGGTTTTGGGATCTAGCCCATCCATCTTCCACTGTATCCCAAAGCCAGCATGAATGTTTTCCCCAGCAAGCTGTCATTATTGAGAGGGCCCTGGTAGGGCCAAGCTGAACATGAGTGGGAGCAGAGAGAAACAAGAGCCCGAACAGAAATTTGCTGCAGGAGACAGCTGCTGCATATATCTGCTGAGCTCTCCAGATTATTTCTTCTACTACAGCAGCAAAACCTCCAGCTACTAAATTCCTTCATTATTTGTCCACCATAAAAGCAGTGTACCTGATAGTTTAATTTACTTCCATTGAGAAAGCTCACCACTTGCCTGTGAATAGCTGTGTGAAAATAAACATTATGAATTTTATTCTTGAAAGTGACAATCTTGCAAGTGGTTAAAGGAGAAGTATGTATTCAAGGAAAAACAGGGACCATAAGAGGAGGCAGGAGTAGGGTTGATGCAAAGTGCATTGCCTAAACTTCTCCTTGGCCTTCCTGGGGGATAGATAACTTCCCAAGAGACTTCACCTTACCTTTGTTTTCTTTTTTTCTTTCTTCTTTCTTTTTTCTTCTCTTACCTTTTTTTTTTTTTTTGACATGAATTTGCTTGTCAGTTGTTCTTAAATTTTTTTTTTAATGTAAGGACTGGTGTTGGTAGAAATGTGCAAGAGGCTTATATTCTTGCTTTTCCCAGGGTTTATGAATCAGTTGCACACTCAGTTTTTTACTGGACTGAAAACTTGGTCAAGTATTATTCACAAAGCAATGTACAAAGTTCTATACACGTAGTTGACTGTTTTGTGATAGTGTCATGGTGTTTGGGGTTAATTCTAAGGGCTACAGGAGGAGAAATCATAGAATCACAGGCTGGTTTGGGTTGGAAGGGACCTTAAAACCCATCTAGTTCCAACCCCCTGCCATGGGCAGGGACCTTCTTCACTAGCTTAGGTTGCCCGAAGCCCTATCCAACCTGGCCTTTTTTAACTGCTGTGTGTTTTCTTTTAGCTTCCATGTAGATTTCACAGGATGTTTTACAGACTGTGATTCATTGTTTTGGCTTATAGGAAATGCAGGCTGTTTCCTCTTTAGTTATTAGTGTCTGTAGAAACGATCAAAAATTGGTGGAAATCTCAGGGCAAATTTATTAACAAAGCTACTTTTAATTATTTTTTTAATTCAGATTGGTTGGACATAAGAGTTACATGCTTATTTTAATAAAGACATTCAAGCTAAACAGATAGCTATTACCTAGCATGCCCATCAGAAAAGGTACCCTTGTCTCCAAGGTTCAAGAAAGTATTTCAGGAATCATTTTGAAAATACAGCGTACATATCAAATTAATTCTGTAAATGGAGATTTAAGTAGCTACTGCTGAGTTTAAAAATGGATTCACTATAATGTTTACATCTAAATCTTTCGTGTTGTTGGACTTACAACTATTTATTAAAACTCAACCAAAATCAAATTTTCATTTACTTCAATTAAAACAAGATTTTTTTCACGTGTATTTTCAAATTCTGAAAGTATTTATTTATTTTTATCCCTCTTCACACCATCTTCTTGAAAATTAGAAGAATTCACCTAATTAAGTTGTGTTCTCCCACAATGTGCACAGACATGTATGCATATGTAATTAGGAAAAGATAACACAAACTGTTCTGGATGGAAAGTGGAATAGCTATCAGTAGGAATTAACAGTAATAATGTACATTCTTCATGTACAAATGTATCCTAGATGGTGCCCCATGTGCTCAGGCAGCAAGAACAACTAGCCCTAGTATAGGGCATACAGAAAAACTAAAGCGAAAACTTGCAGATCTTGGGTAAGTATTTCGTTATTTAAAATACTTTTTTTTTCATTTAAAGGATTAAAAGTAAAATTTCGAAGATGTTTCCTGATGTTTTCTAATATTCTTGTAGGGCTCCCTTGAGAAGGAGTTCAAACAAGGGCAAGAAGCGGAAAGAGAAAGAAGCTGTTAGGGTGACCTATGGCAGTAGGTACGGGTAAATGCTTGAGGGTGCAAGCAGGGGTTTGCCAGAAACATTGGAAAAAGCTAATCAGCCTGGCAGATGGGAACATTAACGGTCCCACTGACTTCATATAAAAAAATGTTATGTTTTGAGATAACCTGAGTTTACAGATTTCTTAACTAATGAAAGACAGATGATCTAAAAATACCGGGAAGCTTATAGTACCGTGGCATCGCTAATACTGTTCCATCCGCTAATGGGATTTGCAAATAGGTTATCAGAGCTGGCCTACACACAGTAGGTTAATAACACCCATGAGCCAGAAATCCTGACACAATTCCACTTTTTTTTTTTTTAAAAGCCCCCCAGGTGAGGTTGGGCAGCAGCTGTTCGCTGCAGTTTCATGGCACTCACATCAGGAGTGCTTTCAGAAGGGTTTGTTCCTGGAGATGGATGTTATAAGTTGAAAATGGATAGGAAAAGTGCTGACTGCGTTTGTCACATCACCAGCTCTCAGGGAAGGAACTGCGAATTCCTTGTGAGATCTGATGAGACCACATCACCAGCATCTGGATTCTGAATAAATAAATGAGTGTACAGAACAGCAGGAAGCAATCTTCTCTGCAAAAGCCAGTGTAGATTTTTACTGAAGGTCTCTCCTCGCGTACTGATGAGTCTGACAAGGTCACAGGTACAGGTTGTAATACCTGGTTCCAGGTATGAAAGACCAGTTAATGTCAGGAGTGCTAAGCAAGCTTAATGCATTCCAAAAATCGAGAAAGGACATAGCAACACATAGCAACTCTGCATATAAGACAGGCAAAGTATTGGAAGAAAGCAAACTTTGAATGCTACTCAGAAAATCATTGTGGTGGAAAACCAGTATGTGCCCATTTGTGGGGTGTTGCTGACAGTCTGATACATGGAGACCCAGTGACAAGTATATTGTGTAGCTCCACAGAATCAGAAAAGCAAAAGAAGCCTTAGGCTTCTGCCTGACTCCCTCAGGCACACTGTACTGAAGTGTGACCTTCTGTCTCAGCGTGCATTTGTACATTTGTATCCTGCAAATCTCTGGCAGGATCTCCTGTGATCTTAGGCAGCAGTCTTCTCCTCTGCGCTGGTGTCAGAACACCGTTCCAGTTGGTTCCACTGGTGTGTCCGCTGGCAGTGGGACTTGGAGTCAGTGGTACTCGCTGCTGGATTTCCCTAGCAACAGGGAGAGATTTGTTAAAGCAAATTCTCTGCAACGCAGTGTAGCTGTAAGGCAGCTAGAGCTCTTAGCAAGGTATTAAACATCACATAGCACTTAAATACCAAGCCACAGGGTGAGGGAAATGAGTGTATACTTCTCTGTAAGAACTTGGTATGTTCCTTAAACCAACATAGGACGTTAGAGACATTGTGAGCTCCCACAGGTATCAGAGAAAGCAGATCTTAGTGTGGAGAGGTGAGTTACTTATTAGACCCTTTGATAAATGGGTTGTTTGTATTATTTGTTAGTATTTCTGAGTTTGAATACAGTTACTCAAAGGGAAGTTTAATACTGATTTCAGTGTCAAAATCCATTTCTAATTCTCACTGTACCTCTGAAAACTGGAATGTTACTATTTCAGAATGACTTTTTAAACACACTTTGTCACTTCCTTTGTTACAAACTCCAAAGCCTCAGAAGAAATGAGGATGTTTTCTCTGCAGTCCAAAGATGTATAAGCTCTTTGAAAGAAGGAAAATTATGATCAAAAGACAACATCCTGTTATAATTATGTCCATTGCAGCAACTGATTGAAGTAGAATTAATCATGCTGTCAGATGGGTGTTGCATGCATTATTTTGTTGTTGCTGAAAAAAAATAACACTCAGGATGTGCAAATAAAATCCTGAATTATTTCCTAAGACTACTACTAATGTTAGTTATAGAAAAATTCCCCGTTTAAGTAAGAAGCATGTATCGCTCTACCTGAAGCTAGGTGATTCAGGAGACATAATTTGGTTTTCCTTTCTACTTTCAAGCAAGATTAGAGGATGAGGGAGGAGACAGGACTGGGTCAGATAGATCTACATTTACGGAGCCAGAGGGATGGAGGATTCTTCTGCTTCCATGGGTGGGGCCCCTTGGATAACCTTCGTTTCATCCATGCAGAAAAGAGGCTTCACAATACACAAAGCTTGAATGATTATGTTAATAATGATTTAGAAGCTGTCCAGAAGGTCCCTCCAGCGGAGGGGAGATTTACATACGTGCAATTTACTAGTGGCTGCTTGGAGCAGCAGAAGTTTAATGCTCTGAAACAGTAATATATACGATGATATAAATAATATGGGAATATGACACATGCATAAGTTCTTTGAGGCAGCACTTTGCATAGCTATTTTTAATTTACATACTGTACTGTTGACATGATACATTTAGCAAATAATTTAGGCATTTCATTTTGTAACTGTTACATTTGCCTTGGTCACATTATCCACTGCAGTCTTTGTTACTACACAGAGAGAAGCTGGTAGTATCACATAGGTGGCGCGGGGGGGACACACGTCTATATTAGAATTTTTTATTTTCAGTAACTTTACAATCAAGATAATAATACTCTGTCGGTATTTAGCTGTTGTAACAAAGCCCCAGTGGGGCTCAGAAATCAATCAACACAATATGTGGCTTCTTGACTGGAGCTGGTCCACATATAAAAGGTGGGAGTATGGGCATTTTCAGCTGGTGTCTGTCTCTGTTGGCTGGCTGTACGTTGTCTAAGCCAGTTTCAATTGGGAAAAGAATTGAAACCCTCCCACTTTTTGCTTTTTGTGCTGAAGGATTTCCAGCATGCCCCTACCAGCTCCCTGCCACAGCTCTTCAGTCACAGTTAAGGGACTGTCACTATGTTTACAGTTAAGAGTCTCTGTAGCATTTTGTTTTATTTTATAATCTAACACATATTCCCACTCCTTTCTCTCAAACAGGACCTCCAGAGAGATGCTGCAGAAATCAGCAAACACTAAATCTTTAGCAGAGCGATCCTCCTCTCTCCCACACTGTGTACCATTCACATGGTATGGAGAGAGTGGCAAGGGATCCAATTCTTCCAGCAACCTGCCATCACCTACCAGCTCAACTGAGCCTTCTTCTGAAAATATAAGTCCAGCTAAAAAAGGGTCAAAGGTAGAAAACAAAAACTACCTTATTCCCTGTGTCGAGTGGCATAATTGGCTTCATGTTTCTGGAAAAAGAACAGGCCAATATGTGACTACTACAATAAACAGTGCATGGTGTTCATTGTACGGTTAAAGTTCATCCAAACAGAACATCTCTGTCATTGTACCCATTCCCATTCTACCTTATTACTCTGTCTCGATGTACATTAATTCAGTAAACTAACTGTGGTGTGCTGTACTGTAACAAAAGCAAGTGGTGCCAGTGGAAATTAGCATTTGGATCCACTGAACAAATGCTAGATTTGTGTATTCAGTTATAGATATTCTCTGCATTCTTCAGGACTGATGCTCAAATGAGGTGTTTGCAAGTGAAGAAATGCTGTATGCTGTCAGTCATCTGCCTTTTTTCCCCCAGTAATGAAATCTGTTTGTCATGCATGCTGGATGTTGGATTTAATTCTCTATATGATGATGCTTGAACTGTAAATACGAACTATTGCAATTTAATACATCTGTGTGATTCCTTTCTATGTGCATGAATGTTTCAGCATGGTAACTCCTTAAATAACCCTTAGTTACAGTAATATACTTCGCTTTTTTCATGTTTATTTTCACTACTGGAAAATATTTCTCTGCCTGTATCTCCTTATAACTCAGAGCAGTTGACTTTTTATTTCTGTCTGGTAAAAAGAAACAGATACGGTTCTCAACTTACAGGAATATGAATCAGAAATCTAATTTCTCTGTCTTCTACAAACACATGTGCGTACATAATAGCAGTTTCCACGAGCATTTCTTACGCTTTTTAGCGCCAAAAGCTGGTGATATCTTACTACTGCTGTGCACCAAGCTGTGTAAGGTCATAGCTGTGCTTGTGTTAACTGGCAGGGAGAGCAATGAAAGGCTCACCACTCCAAATCAGACTGATAGATAAGACCACAGTTGAAATATCTGAAGATTAAAGAGAAGGTAATTGGATACCTGGTTTCCTTTGAAAAAGAAAGATGAGGATTAGACAGAGAATCATAGAATGGTTTGTGTTGGAAGGGACCTCACAGATCCGACGCCCTGCCGTGGGCAGGGACACCCTTCACTAGCCCAGGTTGCCCAAAGCCCCATCCAGCCTGGCCATGAACACTGCCAGGGAGGGGGCAGCCACAGCTTCTCTGGGCAGCCTGTGCCAGCGCCTCACCACCCTCATCACGAAGATTTTTTTTCCTAATATCTAATTTAAATCTACCCTCTTTCAGCTTAAGGCCATTGCCTTTTGTCATGTCACTACATGATAACTCCTATTTGTGCCTTTAAACAAACATTTTATAAAAATAATTTTCAAATGGGGAAAAAGCTCCCTCTTCTGCAGTTAATACTAGATTGAGGTTTTCTTGTGGGGAGGGTTGTCCTGTCATCATTATTTGCAGGTCTTCGCTATCTGGTGTTTTTCCTTTAGAAAATTAAGTTTTAAAGACTTTAATTCATTATAAGGCCAAAGCTTGCACAAAATGGAGGTGAAAGAAAAATCAGAGTACATAGAAAAAGATGCACTTCACAGAACAGGGGGTAGAGCTGTTGAACTTCTGGCCTAAGAACACTGTGGGGGCTAAAAGTCTGCGTATTAAGGAAGCTGCTCCGATTTTTTTCTCCTCCGTAAAGACTTGGGAAAAGCAGAACAGGAGTGATAAATGTAGGTGTGAGAAAACTGATCACAAAAATGTTTTGATGTTCTCTGTAAAGTTTTCAAGGTCTTCAATTAACAGTTCCTGTACTACTATTCAGGTTTTTAAAGTGCAGCTCAATACCAACATTTAGTTAATATAACCAACATTTAGTTAATATAACCAACATTTGGGGTTCTTGGAAGACTTGTTTTCAGGAAAGATAGGTCACATACCTTGCGGGGGGAGGATGGGAGAGTAAAAGGATAATGTTTCTAGTGCTGGTTTTGGTTTTGATGTTTGGATCAGGTTTTTATAAATTGAATATCAAAGGTGAATTGAATTTGGTGCTAATTTGTATGTTAGAGTAGAGATTAGAGATTTCCATATCATCAACTGTATATTCAAATTTAATAGAATATCACGGTGTCCTTAATTTTTTATGGGTTTTGGTTTTTTCATGGCTCTCACTCGAATGTGAAATACTTGTTAATTTTTGTCTCCTTCTGATGGCAATTTTTCTGTATTGCTGGAAAATGCGTGCACGCTTTTGCTGTTCTTTGCTGTGAGGTGTGATGTCTGTCATTGCATTGTTAAGAAAAAGCAGGGTTTGTTTTACGGTTATTAGTAAGGCAAATAACATTCAGTATCCAAAGATCTCTTGACTTCCATTTTTTTCCAAACATATAGGCAAAGAGGGAGGATCCTTTCACTTTTCTAGGAGATTATTTGCGAGTCAGAAATGGATTCACGGGATATTCTCCTTGCTCCTTAAATAGCATTTTTCACTTCTCTCTGCTAATTAATCCTCTGTCCCATTCTTTGTGCTACTGCCTGTGCTACACTTGTCCTGAGCTTTTGGAGGACAGCAAAATGCTAGTGATTAACCCATGGAAACAGTAATTTAGCTCCAGGATGAGAGCCAGCATTTTAAGAGGGTGTCTGGAAATTATTTTCAGACCCCTTTGCTCTTCATTGAGGCATTAAGCTGGCAAAGGTGTGTCTTGAGGTACACAGTGGTAAAAATACTGTGTATTTTATAGACATTAACCATACTAAAAATTAGGCTGGTGTGTTGTAACTGGTTTGGTAAATGACTGAAATCACTCCTGAACTATGCCAACTCGGAAGACAAAAAGCAAATTTCCCTTTCAGATGCACGTATGACATTGCTCATTCTAACTCATCTTTTTCTCCACAGAATTTCACATTCAACGATGATTTCAGTCCCAGCAGCACAAGTTCAGCTGATTTGAGCGGTTTAGGAGCAGAACCTAAAACCCCAGGTTTCTCACACTCCTTAGTACTGTCGTCAGATGAGGTATGTTCACAAAATTGTTTAAGGTGGGAAAAAGTTGTTTGGCATTTTGCTTGATAATTACTCCAGTAATAAAGGGATTTTTTTTAGGCAGTAGAATGGGAGAAGAAAATCTTGTTTTCTAGATTGTGTTTTTTCTTGTTCTTATAATAATGACTGTTCCTGTGGCATTACTATAAAAACCAGAATGCAGTTGGTTTTCTGAGAGCAGTCCTAAGAGATGCTGTATCCTTACTGTATCCTTACACTTTTCAACACATTTTTCCTACATTCTGAATATGTACATGTGGACCCAGAGATACATATATACATACACTAAACTAGATGTAATTGAGTCAATTTTAAGAAAATAAACATCCAGTATAGTTTGGTAAATATAGTTGAGATGTAAAGCCTCTTCACCTAGACTAATTTTTACCCTCATACATTAAAATAATTATGGCCTGTACATGCAGTAATTGTGGGTTACTGTACTTGAATATATGTATATTAATTAGAATTTATATGTGTTAAACCACTTTGCATTCTTTGTGCTTGCTTTGCACAGTGGATTTGAGTTCAGCCTCTTCAAAACAGAGGTTTTTCAAGCAATGATAAAGTGAAAAAGCATTCCTAGCACTGTAAATGGGTGAGATAATTGAGCTGAATATAATATATTGAAAATACTTTTCTTAAAATGCTAGTTTTGTTAACTCAGTTGTCAGTGAAGTTGCACAGTAGCTGACAATGTGTCCTGTGGATGTAGGAAACCTGTGCCTTTGTTCTTTTTCACGAGAGGTTTGAGCCACGGTTTTGTTCCAGAGAAGAGGAATTTGAATTATCTATGTCTTATTTTGTTTTAATGATAGTTCGGTTCGTTGGGTTAGTGCCTGCATGCTTTGCATGGGTTTAAAGAATGAGATCTGTACTGTGCTATCCAATCTGCCAAAAGGCAAGCCTGCAAGCCCAACCATTTTTTAGAGGTTACTTGCTGCGGGTAATAAAGGGCAAAAATTTATAAGACCCATAGGAGAGTTCTGTCTATTCTATGAATTACTGAAAACAACAAACTCATCATTTACACTTTATTTAGCATTAATACTATTAATACTATCTTGATACCACATTTCTTTCTCTTGCCATGTTTCATTCCCCTTATATTAAGTATTTTTGTTGTGCCAGTGCCCTGTTCCTGATGGTATTGAATCAGAACTCCGAAAATGCTTTCATTTTGCTTGTTCAGCTCTCTGTTTTACCGTTTCTAAACCACCAAGCCTGAACAGGTCTATAAAAATGGATGCTTTTTCTCCATCATCTGCTGTATGCCAAATTGCAGCCCCTGAATCATGCCGGGCACTCGGGGCGAGCTGCAGCGGAAGCCTCCAGCATGGCTCTGCAGGGGACTCGGCCAGCGCAGCTCTCCAGCCTTTCACAGCATATTGCTGCAGGCACTCCTCCACTCCCGCCTCTCTGGCAGAGCTGGCGTGGTTGTTTGAAGGAGATGAAAAAAATGAAAGGATGGGGGGGAACCCAGTTTTTACAGGTTGTTCTTCTCTAGTTGAGGAGCTTTTGCTCTGACAGTTGGAGCCATCAGGAAGAGTCCCACCAGTTCTAGGGTGTCAAGACCAGGAACTCCAAGGGGGTTTCACTGACAGTCTCAGGTTTAGCTGCAAATCACATGTGTGCTGAGCTTTCAACATAACCCCTCTGCTTATGGAAATAATTTTTTTAAAGAAATCTCTTTGGCTTTGAGTAGCTGTATCTGTTTGCAGTCTCGGTGCTGCCCTTGCCTGAACTTCTACATGCTGTTACATGTCCTGTATTTTCTTTCTATAATGCTTTTCTTTCCCATTTCTTTGTTGCTCCCTCACTCAGAGCCTGGATATGATTGATGATGAGGTGAGATACTAGTGTGCTGTTGTGGTGAATTGTGTGACCATGATGTGGCAACGTATTGTCTCGTCTGCAGTTTCGCATTTCTTGCTTTACGGCATTGTGTGGCAAACCCCCTTGCTCGAGCAGAACACACAGATGTGGCTGGCTCCTCTCTCCTTGTCTTGAGTTCCCCTCCCCTACCTGCTAAGTTTTCAAGGCCATAGCAAATTGCAGTTTTTGCAGTATGCTAGAAGGGAGAGGATGGCTGTTGTCAGGCCAAGCATCAGCTGCACTGAACTCCTGCTGGCAATGGGAGAAGGGAAAACCATCTTTTCCCCAGCCCTGAGAACTGGACAGCCAGAAGTTGAGACCTCCCAGCATTGTCTAACACAGTGTAAGAACTGCTCTAACAGCAGACAGCTGCTGCAGCCTGTAGCAGCTGCTTTCCTGACTGTGGCTGGGACAGAGTAGCTTTTGTTTCAGGGCCCAGTGGCATACCCCTGGGTGGATAAAGTGGCAGAGCAGAGACAGGGAGTTGCTCCAGCAGCTGATGCCCCACCTGTTGCTCCTGGTCTGCACTCTCCTCCTCCACAGTACAACGCAACAAGAGCAGGGCCAGGGCTGTGGGATCACAGAATCATAGAATCTCCTGAGTTGGGAGGGACCCACAAGGATCATCATGTCCAACCCCTGGCTCCACACAGGGCCAGCCAAGTCAGAGCATGTGACTGAGTGCATCGTCCTCAGTCAAGCTCAGTGCTGTGACCACTTCCCTGGAAGTCTGTTCCAGTGCCCGACCACCCTCTCAGTATAGAACCTCTTCCTGATACCCAACGTAAACCTCCCTTGTCTCAGCTGTGTGTTCTTTATTGCTCTTCTGTGTCATGTCATAGTCCTCCATAGATAGTATGTCTCACTAGCTGTTTGATGTCATCACTTAGAACTTCAGAGTTTTCTGCAGCATTTTTCCCCCTGAATTTCTTGGTTTATAGCTTAAACATGTTGTAAAGATCTGTGAATGAGCTGTGGAAGTGGAATGCAGAATTCATTGCATCCTTTAGAACTGTTCTAATTTGAAGAATAAAAGTCTGCTGAGGGACTGGGAGCATACCTGTTCTGAATGGTGCCACCTGTCCATTTCAGTCCCTGTTGAGGGTAGAGGGAATGCCACTTCCTTTTTCTTCTGTATAGTCAGAAGCCTTTTCGGGTACCTTGTACCAGTTCTTAGGTATAGACGTCATACAGCAGTGTGAAATAGTTTTCACTATTGTGTAAAGATAGTACAGATTCCTCTGCTCTCATGCTGGCAATCTGTGCAGAAAAATGTTACTTGTCCATGTTACCCTTTTAATAATAATAATAATAACAATGCAGCATGTTTTCCTCACAGATCCTTGATGATGGCCAGTCTCCGAAGCACAGCCAGTGTCAGAGCCGTGCCGTTCAGGAGTGGAGCGTGCAGCAGGTTTCCCACTGGTTAATGAGCCTGAACCTTGAGCAGTACGTTTCTGAATTCAGTGCCCAAAACATTAATGGGGAGCACCTCCTTCAGCTGGATGGGAGTAAGCTCAAGGTAATTGACTGGTTGGACTCCCAGACAAACTCTTTTCCTTGTTGTCACTTTGGGTAATCTTAAAGGAAGTAAGAACGTGGACAGAAAGCAGTGAATCCCTCTGTGGGGAGTGATGATAGACTAGAATAATTAACAGAGTATAGAGCCACGGCAACATTTTAAGAAATCCCCATATGCACTTGGATTCAGAAGGTTCAGAAATAGAGGGCATTTGCTTTTCAAATCTCTGGGTG
Source organism: Laterallus jamaicensis coturniculus (assembly GCA_022605575.1). Taxonomy (NCBI): domain Eukaryota; kingdom Metazoa; phylum Chordata; class Aves; order Gruiformes; family Rallidae; genus Laterallus; species Laterallus jamaicensis. The sequence goes on from JAKCOX010000008.1 coordinate 6,448,465, forward strand.
TATATAATGTGCCCGTATTTGCATGTGCAAATGTATAATGTGCTTGTAGAAGTGGTATTTGCATGAACATATTTCTCATCCAGCTCTGTTCTGTGAAAGGGTGATTCAGAGAAGGTAGTAAATAGGCATACAGCAGAAATAGCAGCTGAAAAATGCGTTAGTGGGATCCTAGAGGCATAAGCTGTTACCAGTTGTACTATGTTAGAACTAAACACAGTTTTGATGTATAAAGCATGCATTGTTTCTTGTAGTGAAAATATGAGCCTACTTTAGTCAAAAATAATTACAGGAATGATTTGTGGGAAGCTCAGCAGATCTGAAAGTCCAAATTTGGTGATTCCTTTCTGAAATCTTTTGCTGGTGCTTCACTGACTCCAGGGCTTTTAGAAGAAATCAAGTGAACTTTTGACTAAGGCATAGCAGTAAGAACTGGGAAGTCTTGCTCTGTGTAGACTTAGATGACTTCAGGCAAATAATTTAATCTTTATTTGCCTCACTGGATCAATGAAATCAATGTCAGTGGTGGCAGTGAGATCTAATTCTTTAATATTCTGGAAGGCATTGAAAGCAGCACAGAAGTTAATTTCTTACACTGAGTCTGTCTGAACTTTGCTTAGTTGCTGTAGTCTTCTACCTAAGAAGAGTTACTACTACATTATGAAAAAATAGTGATGAACTCTATGAAATATTTTTTCTTAATTGTTTTCCCCACCTCAGGCACTTGGTATGACATCTTCCCAGGACAGAGCAATCATTAAAAAAAAGCTAAAGGAAATGAAAGCCTCCTTGGAAAAAGCCCGCAAAGCTCAGGAGAAAATGGAAAAGCAAAGGGAAAAGCTTCGGAAGAAGGAACAAGAGCAACTGCAGAGGAAATTGAAGAAAACAGACAAGTCTACATCAGATGCAACAGAGGGCACTAATGAGCAGTGATACGCAGAAGTGCTGCCGTGTTAGGAAAGTGGAGGCACTTCAAGGGAAGAGAAACTCATATCCACTCCGGTGCCCCTTCAGCTTTCTTGTGTTCGTTCCACAAGAGTGTGTACAGAGAAAGGGGGCTGTACATAGAATGACATAGGGACGTTTCTATCGTGTAGTTTTCTTTCCCCACATACCCAGCTCACGCTCGTTGCCATTGCCATGTGAAACAACCCCAGCCCCTCCGTTTGTTTTGTTGTTGTTGACAGCTAACAGATTTCATATTTGTGTGGCAGTGTTTCCTTCCAAACTTCTCTTCTCTGTTGAGCTCTGTGTGTTTGGTCACTTCAGTAACCAGCATGATGCTGAGGAGCATGGTCCACTGCTTCACCTCTTCTGAACAGGATGACCAGTCAAAACGACTGGTGAACGTTTCTTCAGCTGGGTAAAAGGAGTTGTGCTCAGTCTGGTAAGAGTTGACTTCACTTTCTAACTGGAAGGTCAGCTTCTTTACGGTCTTCGGATACTCAGTTCCATCTACTGGAGTAAGTTTCATCTTGCATCAGTACCTTGAAGTGACACTGCTCTGGAAACAAAACTGTTCAGTGACTTCTTATTATACACTGGAGATAAAGACAGGAGAGTCGATATCCCCCCTGGTCAAAAGACAGGAGGTGAAACTCTTTCTGTTAACTGTACAATAGTTAATCCAGGAAGGAGGCAAAGCCTTAAATGATTATGTGGGTTTACACAGAAATCTGAGGATAACATTTATCCTTTAGATATCTGAGCAAGGATAAATTTCTAACTAGAACACAGCGTATAGATCTGTATAAATTTCATTGTGCTCCTAGTGTGTAGGCAACTTTCTTACAGCACACTCTGCTTTCTTTTTCATGTGTTTTGAATGGGAAACTGGGCTTGTTTTGTTTCATTGTGGTTTTGTTTTGTTCTTTCCAAGAAAAACACATCTCCAGATTCATTCTCCAGTGAGCATTGGGAGAATAAGCTTTGTGCTGTGCTGTTACGAAGCTGTTGTTGGAAACAATTCTCAAACTTGAGTCTGCTGAAGATTTTCAGTTTTTACAGAAGTGCACTTTAAGAAGAGGAAGACGGGGGGGGTTCTGGTTAAAATTAATTTCAGTACACTGCTGTTAAGATCAATGCTGCCGTGGAGGTGACGGTTACTAAATCCAAAGCATCCATATATTAACTGTTTCGATTGATGTGTTTAAAGACTGTCCCCACCAAAACCTGAATTTCTGGGCACGGGCTGCCGAATGTTTTGATGGCTTAGCAGTGGTCATATTACATCCTTCAGGGATTCCAGTTTTCCTGCTACGTGAGGCCATCGGTGAAGCCTGCTGTGTAGTTTTGACTCTGACAGAAGCAGTGTACAGCTGGCACTGCATGGTGTTACTGCCACTTAGAAGTATTAAAATGCTCAGTATTTCTTCAAAAGAATGGACAGAGAACAGGCAAATATCCACAACAAGAGTTAGAGGTATTAGCTTATGGCTTTACAGTCAAAGCTAATGACATAGCGGCATTTATAGTTGAGAAGTGTCACCTCCCTTTCATGCATCCTGGAAGTGAGTCTTCATCAAGTTGTGCCAACCCATAAATTGTTTAAGATGTCAATGCAAAGTTAGAATCTTGAAAATTTGCCAGCCTAAAAAATGCAAATATTGAGTCCTTTTGAAGAAAATGTTTTGTTTAGTTTGGCTTGGCTTCTCTTCTGCTCCGTACTTTATGGTGTTCAGATTTGTGTCAGTAAAGTTCTCTGAAGCTCAGATTTGAAACAGTTGGGGTGCAATGTTTATAGTTACATTTCTTTTGATCCTGGTAATTTCTTTGACATGTAAAACAGTCTGTAAACTGAGAGAGTCTAGTTCATTCAAAATTAATGCACAACAGATCTACTTAGCATTAGCTTTGTTTTTCCTTCCAAATCTAATTTCTACAAGATTATGATGTATATTTTATTCAGATCTAAAAATGAAGTTGCTGTAAAAGATGCCTCCTAATATTTCTAAAAGGCTTGTGCTATTTTCCTCGAGATAGATCACCATCACAGAAATACACCTGCAAACAAAAACTCCACATTGTGGTGAAGCTTTCTGCACTTGTTTGTTGGAGAAAAATTATACAAATGTTTAACAGTCTCATAAACTAAGCAATCAGTTCTTTTAGGAGGTTATCAATTTATATTTGAATAAGCAAAGTTATCTGGAAGAAACTGGAAATTTGATATTTTAAATACAATGTTGATAAATGCATTCGATGATGATTTTCTTTTAAAGTTATGTTTACATTGTAGTAATGTTTAAGTGGTTGTATATAGTAAACTAAGGTGGTGTCCCCGTCTTATGTCCTTTGTTTTCTTAGAAACCTGAGCAGGCTGCTTGGCATTATACAGTGAACTTTCATTCTTGCTGCTTAGAACAGTGCGTAGTTAATCTCTTCGTAAATCAGATTCTTATTCTGCAGAGTAACTAATTCGACTTAAATCCTTTAAGTATTAGGGGGGGTTACTGCTTTGTGGTAATGTTATTTTGTTATTCTCGGACACAAAAAAAACCCAACCAACAAAAATCTAGTGTAAAAAACCTAGCTCCTTAAATTTAAAATAAAGCCATCAAATGCATTCTGATCAACACATGAAAACTAAGCAAACCAAGCAATGTCAAGAGTTTTGCTCTTCTTTCTGTGATAAGAGAGATTTATGTGGTTCCTTTTATTAGGTATGGTAACTCATTGTTGGGACGTGCAGAAATGTCACTGGATAACAGATGTAAAGCACAGTTTGCAACTTCTGTTACTGTTCTATAGGACCTTTAAAGTTGTGTTGCGTTTTTTTCCTGTGTATTGTGTAATGACATATATGAAACAAAAGATATGGATGTCTCATCATTCTTAACTTAAACCTCCTGTAGACCGATGCTAAGTCGGACTCATGTGGGGTTTTGATGTAATAAGAAGAAACAAATATTCCATGTTAAATAACTGGAAAGACTTTTATCTTTTGGCACCCCTGCAAATGCAACTGTCGCCTACTTTTGCATATTTGATTGTGGAGCTCAAGCAGTTTTGAGTATGCTGACTTGACTGGCCCCCTCTAAACTGCTGTGCATGCTGTGTGGTGTTTCCACACCTCCAACCGTGCATCTGTGTCATCTTTACACTTAGGTGACCACAACAGGCTGGTGAAGTTAACTGCTCCCTGGTTAGGATGGTAGACCAGTTCTATAAACTCTTAATTCTGTTCATTGCTGCAGTGTGAATATATCAAACCTCTGGAGGGGCAAAGAAAGGAGAGCTAGCAAAAAATGGAACTCTGAAAAGTAGAAAATAGAGGATACAGCACTGCAGGTTACTTCAGTCCCCAAAACCCTCGTGTTTTTACTGACATTGTGGAGAGTGCTGGCTCCTTGCCCTGTCCCAGTCAGACAGTCATACTGACATCACCTGCTTCCAGCTCATATTTTCCTGTGGGGTGCTGCACCTCTGCAACTTCCCCGTGAAAACTCCCAATTTGGTTTCAGGCTGCCCAGGCAGATCAGGATCAGGGCATGAGGAAGAGAAGGAACCTGTTCATTGCCATGCACAGATTATTTGCCCACTGCTGCTTGCATTTCATTTTACCTGCTGCTCAGAGCGGGGCTGGTGGGGGTCTCCGTAGGTTGAGCTTGTAGGCTGGACTCACACAGTGGAACAGAAGGTAGTAATAAAACGCTGAGCAGAGTGAGGTGATAGCTGTGTCTCAGCGTATACAAATGGGTTTGCATTTTTTTAAAACCTTTTTGTAAAGGCTCATACTGTGCTGTGACTCTGTGCTGCTGCAGGGATACCACAAGAATTGAGCTTTTACTAGAATTATTGAGCAGCTTTTCCCTGAAGTTTGCCAGTCCTCAGCTCTCAGTGATGTGCAGAGATGCTTGACACTGATTTTCGATGTCCCTCATACTTCACTGCTTCCATCAAAGCCGTCTGTCCTCCTGAGCTGCTCCACCTTCACCTCCTGGCTCCCATGCTGGCGAGTAAGAGCTGTGCATATTGTGTGATGTTTGAGAATGAATGATGCTTGAGAAATGCCATTCCAGGTGCCAACACTGAAAATCAAAAGGAGAAAAGGTTTGCACAGCAGCAGCTGTAGTTCTTTACAGCATCTGCACTGCAGTCAGTACTGCTGCTCAACAAGGAAATTTAGGGGAGGTTTGCAAGAATTAAGTCTCATGTTGATTTCTTAGCTGTGTGTTCACAGAGAGAAAACACTGTCAAGGCAAAAGTAAAATCTGATCTTGCTTTTTTCAGGTGTGGCCTCATTCCCTGTGCTATCATCAAACTAAGTGGTAGGGGGGCTGGACCCTTTTAATAGCCCTTCCCTCATTTTGTGCTGTCCCTCGCTTGAAAACCTCGGGAGACTTGTGTTGTGGTCTGAAACGCCGAAAAACCAGGCGTTGGAAAAAAGCAGCTCACACTTAATTAATTAAGTTGTAAATCTTTAGCAGTCGAAACAGGCAGAGTGCACAGAGCAGTTAGATGGGGTTTTGGTTAATTTCATTAATTTAGTGATCGAAAACAATGACATCAATTAGCCTTTCTAGAAATGTTTACGTGATTTGTGGCTTGATTGCCTCTAAATAAACACGTATGGTTTTCTGTGTGTATGTACGTGGGCGTTCACGGGGCTTTACACTGCACCGGTAGCAGCTGGCACATGGGCAGCAGTGTGTGGCAGGCCCTTAAGCACACAGTCCCTGAGGTGGGCCAGGGGTCCCTGCACTGTCTGCAAGCTGGAGGAGCAACGCGCTACCCCTTCTGCTCAGCCCCATCTGAGCTGGTAGCTTTGCGCCCTTGTTTCTTGTGGGGTTTTATGCATCTTGCAGATGAGGCAATTTTAATGTTTGGGGTTTTTTTTAAAAAAAACAAAATATACAGAATGATGCTCTGCTGGTCCTTCTGCATGCTGCATTCCACTTGGTTTTTGGGGGTGGAGGGTTGGCGGGATGGCTTTATTGTGCAAAGAATCCTGGGAAGGAAACCCTTATTCCTCTTGTTCACCCTAACCTTGATTTCTGTTGGAGCGATTGCAGGCACTGATTTTTGAAGAGGCTCATGATTGGTATCCAAGGTGACTTACCCACTCACCACAGCGGAGTGCGGGTCATCTGCAGATTGCACAGCCCCTTTTGTTAACTTCCCCTGTGGGTTTCACTGCACTTGGTCCACCTCTAAAACTGGTTTTTCAAAGCTGTGACACCTTGGTCCTGACACCGAGCCCACCACCCCTCATTATAAAACGAGCTTGGATACTACCTGGCCATACTAACTGGTACTTTTGCTGTTGGCGTTAATGATTTAAGAAAACACATGTTTTCCTGGGAGGTTTGGTGGCAGTGCCCTGCCTGTGTCCTCAGGACATGGGACTGTGTAAGATGGGGCTGTAGGGCTGCAGAAACCTGGGCTGCACAGTTAGGCACGTTTCTTCTTCCGGAGCGGGGAGAGGTGAGGAGGGCTGGCAGCTCAGGAGATCAGGTCCAAGCCATGTAACCCAGGAGCCTTAGCCTCCTGCTGGGTTTTTGGCAGGCGCTTTGTCGTTGATGGCACTGGAGGTGGATTGGGGAGCGGGTTCAGGCCATGGTGCAGAAGCATCTGAAGGAAAGGGGGATCCCAGGGCACCAGACGCAATGGGTGACCAGCCCATTTGGAAGTGAGGAGTGCACAGTGAACCTCTTCTGACTCAACTTTCCCATACACACCTACTGTTGGAACAACCGCTTTCATATTTTCCAGTCATCTTGCAGTGGTAGCTCACTGGTCGCTGAAAAGTGTTAGGACATACTGCTAGAAGACTGGGCAGCTGAAAGACTAAAATGCACTGTGCTCACTGTAAAAATTGGCTTCTTACATTGTTTCTTTTATCATGGTGGAAGAGGTGGTTGCGCTTCAGATATTTTTTCCTTTTTATTTTCTTTATTTTTTTTAAAGAGGTCAAATGTATATGAAGTGCATGTTACCCTGAACTTTTTGTTTGTACATCTCGGTGTCTGATCATCTGCATGAAAGACACGGTAGTGCCATGTCTGAGCTTGTTCTCTTGTGCTTGGTTGCTATGAACTTCTCTAGATAGCTGCATTTTCCCCAAAATAACTTTGATTAATATTCAGTTATTGGGAGACATAAAATAAGACATCATGGTGTCCCTTTGTTTTCTTACAGTTTAAATACAAATGACAAAGCCTTGTGGTTTAATTTGTTAGTGTAAATAAATTTCTTGCCAATGAGTATTATTGTTGTTAGACAACGAATGCAATAAAATGAGAAATCCTGAATCTTTATTAGAATTTGTATCAAGTCCTCACTTTCCTGCCTGTTTGTTGGTCATCCCAGAAGAAATAATAGGCAGCACAACTGGACAGATGTTGCTGCACGGGTCAGACTGGTGGGGAGGACAGCCTTGCCCTGCCTATTCTTTCCTTCCTTCTGCTCAGTGTTGAAGATTATTTTAATCCCAGCAGTGGGACAAATTGGCATGATTCACAGGCCTCCGCATGGATCTCATTTACGATTTGTACTTATGTAAAAAGAAGTTTAAAAAAACCACATGGACTAAGGCAAGAGAATGGCCTTTTTCTTCAAGTGCAGGTGGAATGTGGCGTGCAGCATCCTGCTGCAGGTTCATGTGAAAACAGACTGCCTTCACACTGGTGCTGGGCAGCGGTTGTTTAAAAGGCCTGGATTAGTTGTGGGATATAAAAACATTTTACCATTTTTACACTCAAGTGCAGCTTAAGTTATAATGGGCATTTTGTGTTTAATATGTCTTTATTCTTTCTGTATTTTGTTTTAGTAAAGCATCAAATTAGGGAAAAGCAGAGGGCACAGACTGGCCAATTTGTGTAGCCATTTCAGTGGATTTACATCTGGCACAATCTAGGCCAAATACCTCTGCATGTAATCTGTCTATCCCAGTCTGTGTTTCCCAGAGGATGAATCATTAATCTCGCTTTCCACTAATATGGCCACCACCTGCAAGAAGATAAAAGAATCCTCAATCCATAAAATAACTATCTTAATTAAAATAGGTATATTAACAGGCTTTAAATCCATGACTGACATGTAAAATGTGTCTGCTCAGCAGCTTCTGAAGCCTGGAGCCATCTATACGTACGTCCTTGTTTGTGCAAGTTGTCTCAGATGCCTGAAATGCCCAGAACTGCTCCAGACTCTACAGCCTGTAAATGATGGGTTGTGTCCTCCTCTGGGAAGGAAGACCGAATTTTCCCTATGCAGGTCGCCTTGAAATTGGGAATTGAGGCTTGAGGACCATCTCCCACTGGTTTTAGCACTGTGGCTGCCAGTGGCTGAGCTGTATGCCAGCATTGCCTTTGCTGCAGAACTCCCGCTGCCATCTCATCCTGCCCAGCACCACTGTAAGGCACAGTGGTCCCGCACTGCGAGGCCAGGACACCCTTACAGGAGGATGGCAGCAGGCTTCTCATCCACCCTGCTTCAGGCTAAAATTAAACATTTTAGCAGTAATCCGTACTAAATCCCACCTACAACCTTTCTCCTCTCAAGTGCTGTAGGAAAAGACAAGGCCCGTTCTGTCTGTGGGCAGGCCACTGAGTAAACCTTCAGTACAGGAATAGTTAAGAAAAAAAAAAAGCCAGTGGTGACTGAACACATTCTTTATTTACCAAAATGCAAAAACCAGCAAGAAAGTAGAAGTCTGACAAGATCCAACACCACGTAGATTCACTCATTTGAAGATGTTCTACACTACTGGAAAACTTGTAATTAATGTTTTCATGGGTTACTTCTACCAGGGCTGAGGGAAACACTTGCTGTTACACCTCTGCAACCACAGGGCAAAGCCAGGAGCAGCAGAGTGACTTCAGTGTTACTGTGTTTTGGCTGTGTTCCTGCCGCTAACTCTTTAGAAAATGGCACTAAATTTACTTGAGAAGAGTGGCACAAGCCTGAAATAATTATTTTTAAATGCTAATGCAGACTATTGATGGTTAATCGCAAGTTAGTAGCCCAACCTCTCCTTATTATGAGAACTTCCTTCAGAGCAGCTTTTTCTGCTTGGTCGCTGGAAAGAACGTCCATTCCTAAAGGGTGAAAATGGACTACAAGATCCCGTAAGAAAGCACCCTGCTTCCCAGGGAAGCTGAAAATGGCCTGCAGGAACAGTTGCTAAGGAAGGGGTAGCAAATCCAGAATTACAGTAAATTATGTTCTTGGGCACTTGGTGCAGTTGGCTGATGCCAAAAGCAAAGGGATGAGACAAAAGCTGCCCTCATTCTGGGCTAGCTCTGCTCTGGGAAGGGCCGTCTGTGCATCACGGTCAGCAGAAAACTTGAAACCATGACCTGGACAGATGAGTCCTTGGTTACCAAGGCCTCCATAAGCAGATGGTAAACCCTGGGTAGTGCTCAAGTCCCCAAATTAACTATGGGCATTTGGGAGAGGAGCCGTGCCCAAGAGACAAGGTCGGTTAGCCCATGATTAGCATTAAAGCTCGAGACTCCCCCTCCAGCCATCACTAGACCTCTGTGGCATATGCTGTTAGTATATGAAGCATCACAAATACCAGCAACCAGAACTGCTGTGTGGGGATCTAAGAGCTGTCTGGCACACAGCTCTAGGAAGCTGCCGCATCGGGGAGGATGCCACAGCCAAGGTGACATGTCGCCGCTGCCAGCAGCCACCCTTGCCTAACTTCTTGTGCCCAAGGAGGTGCCTGACACCACACTGTCTGTGCCAGCAGCAGGACAGGGGCACAGGCTGGAGCAGATGCTCTCTGGGGATAGGCAGGCGATGTGGCAACACCCATAGCCCACTGCAGCTGTGCAGAGGAAGGGGGATGACACCATCCTTCCCATTCAGCAGTTCTGCCTCAACACAAGCCCTGGCACCAGCCCCTTGCTCTGATGAGAGCTGCCCCTATCCTTGGAGGAGTGGTAACTCCCTCGTACCAGTGGGTGAAAGCCATGAGGCTCATCTGTGCAAGAAAGGAAAGACACAGGAGCCCAGCGGCGCCCACACACTGCTGCTCACCCAAACCTTAGGCTGCAGTGAGGCTTCCTCCCAGCCTGATGGCAGAGCCCAAGGACTGGTGAAGGCTTGCACATCCCCCGGCTCCAGTGTCTGCACCCGAGCTGCTGTACAGGGGTATTTGCTCTGTCTTGTAGGCAGAGGCGCGTTTGTGGTTTCAAAATACTGAACTTCCCACGTGCTGCCCAGCTTAGAGGAGGCCCTGGCAGGTGGTGAAGCAGCGTGGGGCAGCAAAGCCAGAACAGCAACCAGCACCCAGGGACTGGCCCTTCCCCCTCCAGAGATCACGCTTTGTAAGCTGGCTGCCTGTCACCTCCACACAGCTGTGGGAGAACAGCAGTGAGGCAACACCACCGCATTGCCTTAAGAATGTGGGCAAGATGGTGGCCCCGGGCAGGTCTGTCTGGCAATACCATTTCGAGGGACAGCCAAGCTCCTGAGACGTGCCAGGTGCAGGCAGGGGCAGGCAGGTGCAGGCACCACAGCGGCAGCCCCAGCAGGGGGGCAGCCATGGGGAACACAGAGCTTTTAGCTGATCATTCCCAAAGCTGGAACACTGATCAGAGATGGGAACTTGGAGGACAAAACCAGCTGCAGAAGCTATTCTGCAAGGAGGAACACCCACACTAATGAAAGAAAAGATCACTCCCCAGCACGAAACCAAGCAGGGCCTCAAAGCGGTGCTTAGGCAAGGTCAGTGTATTGCTGTGCATGCTGGAAAGCACACAGCTGACTCCCAGCTTCAAAGAGCTACCAGTGGAGTTTATTGCAAGTGATTGCTAACTGACACCTTTCTAAAATGGCCAATCCACAGAAACCCAGATAGGTCTTTCAGCAGCGCAGGCCGTTACCAGGACTGCTGCTGGACGTGAAGCGAAGTGGGTGCCTGCGGCGCAGAGGCACAGCGGGGATTGGCTCCGTACAGACTGGGAGTTAAACGCAGAATGCACGTGACCCACGCTTGGAGGTAGTCACTGTAGCAAAGCGCCCAGAAACAGACATGTCACCATGACAGACAACAGTAATCGCTAACACACTTTCCACTGAAGGTGCTCAGATCTTGGGTGCTTTTTAAAAAGAAAAAAATCAAGGCTTTTCTGAAACTCCCTTTGGAAGAGCCATTAAGAATCCACTCTGAAGCGATGCCTCCTGCTTTTCTCAGTAGGATTACGACAAATTTATGAAATTGAAATAACATTAGGAAATGGCTTCAAGGAGGAAGATGGAAGAAATGAGACGTCAGTAACATTCGTTCTCCTTCCAGTTACTTTGGAAGCACTTGGGAAAGCCAAGAATAAGGTTCAGAAGATGAACCCTCCACGGTAGTCCCTGGGAAAGCTGAGGGGCTGGCGACAAGAAAGCACACCGTGCTGGCAGCCAGGAACCCACACTTACAAAATCAGTATTCCCTGGGGAAACACAGAAATCCAGTTGCACCAGGAAATTCAGTGTCTGGCAGTTGCATCATTGATAATCTGAATTTGAACTTTCAAGGATACCCTGTTACTGACACGGGGTCCTCCACGTTACACAAACTCTGATTTCTCACCTTTGATTCCATTTCCTTTACTATGGCGTAAAACTCTCATTTTGAGAGAGGAAAGCTAACATACATCTCCATGACTCAAGTTAGCCTTTATTGGAACAGTCTTCTTGTTAGCAAATCTAGCAGAAACTAAGTAAATTCCCAAGGAATTAAATCCTTCCCACTGCAGCAGATCTTACCCGCGAGACGAGCTATAGCTCACAGTAGAGAGCTCTGTGGAAGACTGTGCCGATGAGCAGTTTTCCCTCATAGATGGATGCCACTGAGCTTCCCTGCAGCACGGAGCCATCGTCAGCATAGACACGTGTCACCTCAGGCTCCTCTGCGAGGATGTTGTGGATGCGCAGGACCTGCCAGAGGAGGGGGATACGGCTACTGAAACAGCTGCGGGTGAAAACCCTCCACGGATGGAGGGAGCACCAGTATGTTAATTTAAACATATTTGTTAGGTCGATCAGCTGCTGTAACGTGCAACCAAGTGATTCCTGTGATAGGGCCACAATTTCTGCTTCAGCGAAGCATGGGTTGTGACAGCTAATTTTGTGAAGCAGTTGTGCAACAGCCAGGCCAGGTCAGGCAGTGAGCAGGCAGTTATTCCCAGCACTGGACATGTGCAGTTTTTTCCAGCCCAAGAATTACTTACTACCTTCTTATTCTCATGTTTTTTCCAACTGCCTAGTATCATAAATCTGCTGCTATTGAACATGGTAATTTAGCAGAGTGCCTCATGGGGAGCTTCAGACACGGCTGAAATCAAACGGCCACCAAGCAGCCACCTGCACTCACGGCCACTGGCACCAGTGCCAGACCCTCATCGATTCCAGCAGGAAAGAAGAATTACAGTGTCACCTACTGATGAACTGCACTCTTGGAAATAAATCATTCCAGTGTGGATGTTTCTGGTCATGCACTGCGCTCAGTCAATTATTTTTTTGTTTGGCAAAGAGGCGCTGGCTCAGTAATTAACGCAGTTCATCAAAATCTGACTGCGCGGCCACAGCTGCACAGAGAGCAGCCTGAGGAGTCCAGAATGACTGAGCTACTGGGTGGAAATTATTCAGCTGTCTCCTAAGGATGTGAATAGGTGTTTGTTAGTGAGTATACACCATTCGGCTTTCCACTTGAGAGCAGAAGCTTGAAGCTGGAAGCCAGCTTGGTCTTTGCTTTCACAAAGGCTGGCCGGGCACTTCTCTGTGTGATGCAGTTATGTTACACCAGGGTGAATCGAACTGAGCAATTTTCTGGCACAGACACAGCCAAGAGACTGGTGATGTCTCCCAAAAGGCACCTCAGATGCAGGCAGATTTTCAGGGTCATTGTAGAACAGCTTCATCCCATTGGGATGACATCCTATCCAGATGTCTCCAGTGTGAGGGTCAATAGACAAGTTATCGACCAGAGTGTCCAGCTGCAGCGTCTGTCCAACACAGAGGGAAAAGAAGAAAAAGAGAGAAGTTAAAGCTATTGAAGTCCTGGAAGCAAGCTGTAACTTGTCCAAGACTCTCATCTGACGTCGCTTAGACTGATTTTTTAAGAAACATTTTCTCCCCCATGGCCATTTGTCTTTTCCCCCAGTATGCTTCATCCCCTCCTCTGAATTCCCTGCACTGAGACTTCCCCATCTGCTCATTCACACCTACGCTTGTGTTAATTACTTCAGTGTTTTGTGCTCTGACCCACGCTGACTGAGGCAGACTTCCACAGCGGCTCTACAGCACACCCAAGGGCTCCTCTCTGGTGGGCTGGTGTGAGGGTAGAAGACCTGAAGCTAGGTAACGGGGCACACAGCACCTCTGCAAACCCACTGCAGGGGCCATCCAGATCAGAACTTCACACACAGTCAGGCTGAAATCTCAAGTGTTCATGAGGACTAATCTGCCCAAAATTCACACATGCCTCTTTTTTACGGAACAGCAGCACCTTACCTTCACATGGGTTAAATTCCAATTAGCATGTTTTTCCATAACATGGACATTATGACCAAGTACATCTGCAACATATATGTACCTTCAAAAGAAAGCACCTCTTAGCAATGTGTATGAGTAAGCAGACACCAAAACCAGCCAGTTCCTCCTGCGCAAGCCCAGCTCTTCCCGCGAGGAATGCCAGCTCTCACACAGTAGCAGACATTGCAAGCAGCACACAGGGCACTGAACTGAAGCTGAGACGCTAATGCAGCTTCACACTGTGCCAGTTCTTCCATTACAACACTGAAGCAGGTCTTGGATTGTAAGATCCACAAATATGCAACTCTTTTTTAATTTTTTTTTAATTTAAGATCACCTGTCTACACCACAGGGCCGATTAATTCAGTCTTGTAAGACTGTAGAGTGTCCCCCACTCACAGAAATCCTTCCCCATTAATCCCTGCAAGCAATATGCACAAACTTCTGTACTGGCTGGTTAAAAATGCAGTAACCTTTGATCTTATTACATCTGAACTCCCAGGCAAAGCAGCAAACATTGCCTCCAGTTAAAGACCAAGACACATGACTTGTGTCCTACAAACCCGGTGAATCGCTTACGCTGTACAGGTAGCACCTTGCCTAATGTGAGACAGTTCAGACTCTTGGAATGTACAAATTAGGATTTCGGGGTTCTCTGGTGTGATGAAACCAAATCGAAGGCCAGGAGAAACTTACTTGCTGTCAGGTGAAATGTTAATCCCATTGGCTGAATAAAAGCCAGCTGCTACTTCTTTAACTTCTTTTGGACTGTAGTAAACAACATTTGACCAGGTTAAACCCAAGAACATCTCCAAGAACATCAAGATGAAGTCATAGAAGTAGTGGTCATTGGTAGCATAGAAGCTGTCTGGTCCCATAGCTACTATATCATTCACACTAAAAAAAAATAAAAAGAGAAGAACAATAAATAAAAAAATTAAATAAGAGGCATGAAGGAGCATTGTGGGACTGCCTAGAATCCAGCCAGGACATAGTCATCCCACAGACACAAAAGGGCAGCAATTAGAGATGGTACTTCACAAAGGCACTGAGTTATTGAGATCCTTTTTCCTTTCTTTTCTTTTTTTTTTAATGTGAGCCATGACTAAGCAGTGCTGAGACCTGAACAGGGCCATAAGGCATCATCTGGAGATCTGGCTACCTGGCCCTAAGTCCCTGGAAATGTTTTTCTCTTTTGATTACATTCAACTGGAAACCAGAGAGCAGGTAGGAACTGTGACAACTTTATCTACCGATCTTTATCTGTTTATCTTACAGTCATTTTGCAGTAGAACAGACCAAGAAAATGTTGTATGCGGCAAACAAAAAAAAAAATCTAAAAATATGTTTATTTTTACACTGTTGCAAATTCAGAATAATGTATTATCTGAAGATTCATATCTGCAAAGACCTGAGAGCTGGCTACATGAGAGAAGGAGAAATGCATGCCAGGCTAATTCACTGGCATCAATCACAGCAGCTCTTAAGACAGATTTAGTGATACAACTACTAAAAATCTCATTTACAGAAGAGATGGGAGAAATACAGTTGTTCATTACAGAGACAGGAAGATAGGAAGCAATCAGTAAGAGAAACAGGAAAGGTGGTTAAAGAGAAAATATACTAGCAATGCCCTAAAGCCAAAATCATCCTACTTTAGATTTTGCCAAAGCACCCTGTTCTTCTGAGGAAAGACAGGTTTGGTTTCCAGTACCTTGTCAGAAGGTCATGTCGAATGGTTTTCAGGTGTACAAGAGAACTGTCATCTTCCACAAATTTAAACAATTCTACTGTGCTCTTCTGATGGGGATGGTTCACAACAAAGAGGTACACGGTGTCATCTTTAAAGAAAGAAAAAAGAAATAGAAAGAGCTGAATTCTCTGCAACAGCTTGTATGGCTGATCTCCCACAACTCTGAAGCAGGCCCTAGTACAGAGCACACATTGGGTTGGGTGCATATGTCTCAGGGTTCTTCAGAGGACAAGTACCAAAGTAATGTGGGATGCCACTTCAACTGGATCCAGATCTCCAGGATTGCTCACTCGAAAGGGAACAGCTGTGTCAGCTATATTTTTGATATTTCTACCAGGGAGGAAAGAAATCATGGCTTCATCCTTGTGCCCAAGCCACTGGGTTTTGCAGTCTGATGCACTATCATGACTGATTGTGTGAGCAGGGAAGGAGAACTTGTAGCTCAACCAGCTTGGGCTCTTTGGTTTATTTTCCACACCCTGAGAAAGCTGAATCACAGAATCATAGAATGTGCAAGGTTGGAAGGGACCTTCTCCAGAGGCCATCCAGTCCAACCCCCTGCAGTAAGCAGGGACATCTTCACTAGTTCAGGTCGCTCAGAGCCCCAGCAAGCCTGACCTTGAATATCTCCAGGGATGGGGCCTCCACTACCACTCTGAGCAACCTGTTCCAGTGATCTACCACCCTCATATTGAAGAATTCTTTCCTAATATCCAACCTAAATCTCCCCGTTCCTAGTTGAAAACCATTACCCCTTGTCCTACATGCCCTCATGAACAGTTCTTCCCCAGCTTCCTTACAGGCACCTTTCAGGTATTGGAAGGCTGCTATAAGGTCCCCCCCAGAGCCTTCTCTTCTCCAAGCTGAACAAGTCCAACTCTCTCAGCCTGTCTTCACAGGAGAGGTGGTCCAGCCCTCTGATCAGTTTTGTGGCCCTCCTCTGGATGCACTCCAACAGGTCCATGCTCTTGTGTTGAGGGCTCCAAAGCTGGACACAGTACTCCAGGTGAGGTCTCACCAGAGCAGAGGGGCAGAATCACCTCCCTTGATCTGCTGGCCACACTTTTGATGCAGCCCAGTATGTGGCTGGTCTTCTGGGTTGCAGATGGACATTGGTGGCTCATGTTCAGCTTCTCATTCTCCACGAATACTCCCAAGTCCTTTTCCTCAGGGCTGCTTTCAAGTGGATGCAACCATCCAGCCAATTCCTTATCCACTGAACAGTCCACCCATCAAATCCATATCTCTCCAACTTAGAGAGAAGGATGTTGTCAGGGACCATGTCCAAGGCCTTGCAGAAATCCAAATAGATGACATCCATAGCTCTTTCCTTGTCCACAGATACAGTCACTCCATAGTAGAAAGCCACTAGATTGGTCAGGCAGTACTTGTCCCCAGTAAAGCCATGCTGGCTGTCTCAAATCACCTCCCTGTCCTCCATGTTCCTCAGCATAGCTTCTAGAAGAATCTGTTCCACGATCTTCCCAGGCACAGAGGTGAGGCTGACAGGGCAGTAGCTCCCAGGGTCCTCCTTCCTACCCTTCTTTTTAAATGGCCGTGTGAAGGAGCATCCTTCTGCACTCAGTGTAAGGCTGTGGTCCCTCTGCCCAGCCCTTCTGGTGAGACCCCGAATTAGCCACCACTGAGTCCTCTAACTCCTTGTGAGAGCTGGACTACAGGGTGACTGTATGGGGTCACAGGTCAAGCTGCAGCAGTGGTTCTCTTTCTTTTAATATTTGCAGACTTCTAATCACCCTGATAAAACCCCCAGTGCAGGGCATAAGAGAGGAAGGAGAGCATGAAGGGTCTTTTACTGGTAGTCAGAGCCTGCTGTAAGAGAACACGTCTTGGAGAGGAGAACATGGCCATGGCTTGGTCACAGAGTAATTGGTAATTTAGAATGGTTTCATACTGTTTAGCCACAGAAGTCTCCATTCTGGTCATTACTTGTCAGTGAAGCATGTGTATCCTCAAATTGCTTGACCTCAGGGTGAGACAGATGTAAATTGGTAAAATAAACTGTGTGGCTTTCAACTCCTCAGACTTTTTCAATGTCTTCTTTCCTTCCAGTACACAGGACATCTTTCTGTCCCAGCCAGCCAGAGATTATATGCAAAAGTGTTTGCTTTAGCAGCTGACATTTAGAAAAGAGCCCAACAAAGATAAAAAGCCTGAAAACCTTTTTCTCTCCCAGGAAGCACTGACTACAAGGGGTGCAATGTGAGGCTGCCAAGGGATTTCTGCCTGCGACCTTGAGGCTGAGATTTGCCACCACCTCAAGTTAATGATCACTTTACCTTTGTCTATATAGGTGCTGATTCCATGAGGGTTAAATGATGCCAGGTCAAACCCTCGGCTGATTCTTAGCTCCACAGCTCTAGGACTGTCTTCATTCAAGTCCATCAAAAATATTTCACCTGGCTTGTCTGGTGCAGGAACCTTTATTCCTGGGTATTTCAGCCCCTGTGAAATCAAAACATAAGAAAATAATTCCCAGATAAAAGATAAAGGGAAGCATCCTGGGGCTGAAAACACTGGAGCCATGTTTGGATTTGCAAGCACACATGAGGATCTCTCTGTGCCATGACAGAGGGATCTGCTCTCCCTGGTGAGCCCTTAACCGCAGTGCAGAGCTGTGTGTAGAGCACAAGGAGCCATTCCCAAGGCACCTGCCCCCTGCGTGGTGGCACCATTGCCACCCTCTGCAATCACCACCCGTGTGAGTGCTTCCCATGTGTCAAACCAGCCCGCTGACAGACACACTGGGGGACAAACTGGAAGCAGAGAATCACTGAATGCATCCACGTGGTAAAGCCACAGGGAACAGCAGCAGTGTGACAGCTCACCATTTCTGGTGTGAACTTTGCAGTGCTATCATTCCCTGGGGGCCACTGGAGCACGTGGATTAAAACACCAGCTTTTGTTTTAGAAAAAGCATTAGCCCTCCTGATGGCAGAGAAACGCTTGAAAACCTCTGTCCTGAAGGCTAAAGCAAATCAGGAATAACATCAGCACACAGTATCTGATTTTTTTTTTTTTAAAGACTTGGAATTAACACACCTTCTTAGCAGGGGAGAGGTTTGACACTTCAACATTTCAAGAAAGCAGCACGTAAAAAATTCAAGGTTACGTGGGCAGATAAGCCAGCACAATGGGATACATGTGTTGGAGCCAACACCACCACTTCAGCGTCAAGAAGTGCACTTGTTCAAGCAAAAGGAAACACCAACTACGCTGACACAAGCCTGGGTTGTTCCTAAGGAGCCAGCCAGCCCTGTAGAAAAAAAGAGTCTGGGCCCCAGTTTTCTACCTTCAGCTTCTATGGATAAGGAAGCAGGGAAGCCCTCGCGCAGGGCAGATGCCTGGGCACTTACGGAGCTAATGAAAGCCAGTCCATTGGGAAGTATGTCGATGTCTTCTGAACCAGTTTCTGCAACACAGAGATAAACAGGGGGGGTTCAGGTGACATTAGATATTCCCCACTGAAAATCCTCCTGTTTCATACAATTCCAGCTCTCAGGAATGCCCCTTCCCAGCATGGCCATGGTGAAGTCCAGCGGAAAAGTTTGCGTCATTAAAAAAAGTGGCAGAAGGCAGCAGCACGCCAGGTTAGGAAATAGTACTGGGGTTCACCTCTTTCCGGGGGCTTAGGGGTGCCCTTGTGGTGGCCAGCAGTCTCCTCCCAACTCCACACACTCAAGGATAGCATGGGATGAATCACCCACTTTTGAAGAGAGTGTTTTGCAGCAAGCAGTTAGCACCAATGACGAGATGCTCAGGGCAAGACCATACCCATCACTCAGGCTGCATGCCTGCATAAAGCACCTTTGGGAATTGCACACACTAATTCTCCTGGTGACCCAGGGCACTTCATTAAGATGGATTGCCAAATATTGTTAAAGCTCTCAAGTGATAGAGAATCTACCATATATTTAACAGCTGAAGGCTTTAATAGAGCGCATTTTTAACCGCAGGGAATAATTTCCAATACTGCTAGTTCCTGTAATATTTTCCCTGCTAGGAACGTAAGAAAATAAGATGAATAGAATAGAATAAGAATAGAATAGAATAGAATAGAATAGAATAGAATAGAATAGAATAGAATAGAATAGAATAGAACAGAACAGAACAGAACAGAACAAAATAGAATAGAATAGAATAGAATAGAATAGAATAGAATAGAATAGAATAGAATAGAATAGAATAGAATAGAATAGAATAGAATAGAATAGAATAGAATAGAATAGAATAGAATAGAATAGAATAGAATAGGAATCTTGTTCTCCAGGCTTCTCTTCTCCAAGCTTGTGCAGCCTGGACAAGATAAGGCTCCAGGGGCACCTTATAGCAGCCTTCCAACACCTGAAAGGTGCCTATAAGAAAGCTGGGGAAGAACTGTTCATGAGAGCATGTAGCAGTAGGACAAGGGGTAATGGTTTTAAACTCAAATAGGGGAGATTTAGGTTGGCTATTAGGAAAAAATTCTTCAATATAAGGGTGGTGGATCACTGGGACGTATTGCCCAGAGAGGTAGTGGAGGCCTCATCCCTGGAGATATTCAAGGTCAGGCTTGCTGGGGCTCTGAGCGATCTGATCTAGTGAAGATGTCCCTGCTTACTGCAGGGGGTTGAACTGAATGGCCTCTGGAGGAGATCCCTTCCAACTTAATGAATTCTATAATTCTGTGATTCTATTAAAAAAAAATTAAAATAAAATAAAATAAAAATTCTTTTAGTAAGAACACTAGACCAATTTTAGGCTTTTTTCATGCACTCGCTATAGAACTTTCAGTCTATATGCTTGCCATCCTGCATTTTCACAGCTCACCTAACAAGCCTCCCTTCTCTTCTTCAAATGATCTGCACAATCAGCATTCCCCATAAGCCATTTTCCAGCTGGTGGCTGGATTAAACCCATCGTGGGGGGGTTGCTTAAAGGAGGAAACTGTTCTGCAGGTTTCACTTAATAGGGCCACCCACACAAGGGGTTTGCACCCAGTTTTCCCCATCCCTCCACACTCCCTCCTGCTTGGCCACAGACCACTCACATGCCCTTCTGTGGGTCCCACCATCTCTGGCCTGCCCTCACGAAGGTAAGCATCAGCAAATTAGAGCTGTTTTTATTATTTGATTTTATGAAGCTCCTATTTATTACAGCACTCATTCTTCTGGGCTGTAATTTACCCTGAGGCTGCCAAACAGCCCTTATGGGGAGGAACCAGATCTCCAGATTCACCCATTCGGACCAGTTCTAACCCAGCTCAGCCCTGGGGTGATGCAATGGCAGGACTTCACCTGGAAGGATAGTGGATGGATACAGGCCCAGCTAGTCTTCAGGCTCAGCAAGCCCTGACTCCACCCCATTACATGAACAAGCAACGCATCCCCACCTTCTGAAGAGCAAAAGGTCTAAAGATATATCTCAGGAGGAGGGACAACCCATTACCCCACTGCCTGGGGGTTTTGGCTCTGCATTTTGACTGGGCTGAGGCAGGAGGCAGACATGTGCACTGATGTGCCCAGAAACATGTAGAACCTGTTTTCCAATTTAAATTTTGGGTGGTTTTTTTTGTTTGGGGTTTTTTTTTGGGGGGGGACAGGGGGGTTAAGCTCAGCTCAGGCCCTTTTCTTTGTCCCAGCTTTTGGTTTCTCCAAGTCTGGGCTCATTTATGAGACAGGGTTAGTGGCAATTCCCCACTGCCTGGGACTGCTGCAAAGATAACAGCACACATAAATGCAGAGAGGCTCAATTACCATGGTGATGTGAGCTGGACAGACAGCTTTTGCTGGCAGAGCACACTGGTGAGTGAACAGAGATGCAATCATTTATCGCTGCTGAATTAGCCAGGCTGCCAAGCAGAAAGATGAGCAGGCTAATTGGGAACGGAGAATTAAAAAGTCCAAGTTTCTGGCGGAAGGAGCATAATGAGAGCACTGCACCCAACTACTCTGAAAGAAACCGCCCAGCAAAGCACAGTGCGGCCACTTCTCAGCCACTTCTCCTCTCCTGGTATGCGAAAAGAGAGCAAGAGCTGTCAAGAGCAGTGAAATGCTGATTCAGCATGATCCTGGTACCACTGAGGTGGCAAGGAGGGGATGGACAGAGCCGGGTGCAGGGAAGCTCCCAGGCACTCATGCGGGGATCTGTTTTGGGAGGGCTCTGGGATGTTGCCACAGATGTGTATGGACAAGAGGATTAGGAACTGATTTATGAGGTATCAGTTACCTGCACTGTATTGCTTAATTGCATCACCAAGCCCAGCTTGTCCATGGGATTATCTGAATAGGTAGTGTTTAAAAAAATAAGTAAATAAAGAGACAAATTACTGCCTACCCTAGAAATGTTTGGGATTTGTTGTTCTTTATTTTATCTTGGTATGATATAATTCCCTGGGTGCATCTAACAAAGAACCCACCTAGATTTCATGTCCAAAAGAAATGGGCTATTTCACCTATATCCCACTAATAGTTCCAAGATGTGAGTCCTCCTGGCAATTTCTATGGCAGCTTCTTGAGCTTTAGGAATTAGTTCAGGACACATGGTTAGTTTATGATAAACTAGTAACATGAGTAGACACTCATATAATCCAGAAGATACTGTTTACTCTACAACTATGGCCTTTTCTACTTGAATGTGGTGTAGGACAAGCTGCAGTTTTTTACTGGTTTGTCCAATGTTTGCATCTGATTTTACATTGCACAATATTTGAAATTGATGGATTTGAAAAGATCAAGGTCTTAAAAAAAAAAACAGAGTGAGAGACACAAAGGATGAAACCGTGCAGAAAAAAAAGGGTCCACTAGAGAATTTTTCCATTTACTCTGAGTTTGCATCCTTTACTTCACAATAGACTGTGCCAGCTGCCTGTTCTTCCATGGACAGAATGGAAAGTTTAAGATTATTCTGTTCTGAGCTGATCCAGCTCATCACCTATGTCCCACTTAAGAGGACAGAAAGACTATTTTAAGTATTTAAATAAAGACAGACTGTTTATTCAATGTTGTCACAGCATTTTAAAGGAGGAAAGCCTAGGAGGACCAAGATGTCCCTGTAGAAAGATGTCAACACAGAAGGTCACCCACAGGAGCATCCTTACAGAGCTGAGCCCCGCAAAAGCCCTGCTTTGAGGAGCGCTACCTGGACAGCGTCTAGATGTTAGGGCTCCTTGGTGTCCCTGAGGGATATACACACACACCCCCAGTCATAGTAAATGAATTCTGAAGGATGTTTGTGGGACCATACCAACTCTTACTTTGCAGCAACCCTTTGTTATTTCTAATCCTGCCACGTCAGACCCGCTGGGTTACGTTCTGGCATTTCAATATTTCTAAAGAGCCGCAAACCACAGAGTGAAGTGAGGTGCAGAGCTCCACGTGAAGGGGCAGTGTTACAGGAGCAGAGTGAGAAGCAGAAATGAAGCTCTGTAAATCGATCTGCCGCTGCCTCTGTGCAGAGCAGGGTTCTCAGAATTCACCTAATCTCCATGCAAATGTCAGGCACCAAAAGCAAGATATTGCTCGGAAATTAAACACAACTGTATTTGCAACTTCCAGCCTTCCTTCTCTCCTCAACGGAGCAATCACATTGCAAATAGTCTTGTAACGATTGCAATAGTGATACATGTAAAAGAATTACTCAGAAATGGTCTTTATATGAATCACTATCAAGCAAGGGTTATTCACAGTAAAGTATGGCTCAATTGAGAAGACCTGGAGAGGCTTTTTTAAATGCAATTTCTTCTGCACATAACCTCAAGCAAAGGAGGTGCACACTTACTCATGGCAGCAATTTGACTTTACAATGATGTTTGATTCCTGACACAAGGAAGAAGTGAGATTTACGAAATCAACACAGGGACTCAGCAAGCTCGAAGACACTGCTCTTAAAGCTCATCCAGTGACAATGACATTTTACACACACAAAATCCAGGTGAATTTCAACTGAATTCCAGAGGAAAAACACACCCCCACTCTCACCGCCCCTCCTCCCAGGCATAAATCCTGCATTAAATTTTAAAATTATGATATGGGGGAAAAGAGAGACACAAAGCTGCCACCAATTATAGAGCTGTCCATTTTATACTCCGGTTATCCCAAAGAGATAGGAAAAAACCCAACCAAAACCCAAGAAAGAAGATTGCAGTGTGCTAAACACATGATCCAAGGGACAAAGTCAACGTTTCAGCCCCTCTGTTAAACCTCTTTGCAAACCAGCCTAAGATGACAAATATAACCCCTTGCTCTTTGAAACCACACAGCTCAGTTGCACAACTGCCCCCGGCTCCTGCCTGCTGTTTGCACGGTGCAGTACCCAGCACCGGCCGCTCCTAAATCTCGGCAAAATGAGGCGCTAAAGCAGGCAATCCTGGCTGGCATTTAGCAGCCGTTCCTCGGCCACATACCTGTGGCCTTCTCTGAAAGCCAGCACCCTTGCAGCTAGTCCTGTCTTCAGGATGTCACCGGCTGACAGCCACCTGTAAATACCTGCCTGGAGAGCCAGCACACCCTTGTCTAGAAGTCAAACAACTTCTTCAGCGGCTGAGCGGAGGAGAAGTGTTTGCAAGGCACTTGTTTTCAAGAAAAGGAACAGAAACGTTAAACACCAGGAGCAAAACCCAGCTAGTTTTTCAGTGTCATTTTCTTCCTGCGGCTTCTCCCTACCTCAAAGTCCAAGTAAGAAATGAAAGTCAAATTAGCACTTAGTTTTCAGGATCAGGCTTGGAAGCTGCCTTTAAGAAGCAGTTGCAAAATAAGACTAGACAAAAGCAAACGCATTCAGTGATTTTGAGCACGTACCGATCCCTTTAATGAGCCGGCAGTTCGGGAGGCTTACTGGGGGTATTTCCCGCGAAGCATTGAGCCTGTTCCTGCAAGAGGAAAGAGGGTTAAGAGCACACAGCCAGTTTTAAAACAGGCAACATTCCTAGCGTAGCTTTATCTTAGTTTTATTGTGTGCCATATTGCAGCAACAAATCAGCTGTAAAATTCCGAATAAGCAAAACCCAGCACTGACAACGGCAACTGCTGCAAGTGACCCTGGTGGTTACACATGCCCTGGGGTTTCGTGATTCTCCCGCACTGGATGTCTGCAGGGACCTGACTTGGTTCATCAGCTTTCAGGACCCACCACAGCTCAAGCGATAAAACAACACGGCCATGTTTTCTTCAGGTTTCAGCCACCTAAATATAGCAGCAGCCTGCAGTTAGGACCAGCATTTCAGTTGAGGTGAGGGCGACCTTCAACCCCAACCCACTGGCTATTTTTGGTGACCAGGCCACCAGCAGTCGCATTTTCTCTGTTCATAGCCCATGTTCAAAGGTAGCAATAGCATTGCTGCAAGGCAGGACAACCCAACTCCTAACACCAGTGGGACTTGTCAGTACAGTTTTCAGCACTTAGCCTTGTTCCTTCCTCTTCTCTCCTGGTACCCACCCAGAGCATTACACTGCAGCAGGGCTTATTTCATGCTGAAAAACCCACAAAATTCAATCTCTCGTTCATTGTTTACTGGACAAGCAGATACAGACAGGTCCTATGCATCAGCTCCTGTTTCTCCTTCTCTACCCCTACAAATCTATACAAAAGGCACCTCGCTGCCAGGACTGCTGTGTTTGACCAGGGTGGTCTGCAGTGCCATAAGCAAGTTATGTTGTATTTCTATGTGAAAATGTCATCAATGTACTAGAAAATGTCTTTCCCCAAAAGAAAGCTCTTAAACTATGGCAGTTAGTAAAAACTCCTGTGCCCAGCATGGGCGCGTGGGGAGGCTGTGCTTGCTCCAACAGCAGGAAATTCTGAATGCAGTGATCCCATACCAGAACCTAGCTCTGTTTATGTTATAGTTTTAGTCATAAACTAAACAGCAGTATCAGTTTATGATATGAAAAATATGCAGTGCAGCTGAGCACTGTATGATATAGCAGCCCTGCATTGTTTTAATGCATTCATTATGAATTATAAATTGCTTCAATGCTGTATCATTGGCACAGGTTGTTAACATAAGGCTGGGGGGGAAGAAGAAAAAAGGACATAAAGGGCAGAGGACAGCAAGGGAAAGGAGCCAAGTTAAACTCTCCCAAGCCCTCTCCCCCAGCTCAGGGGTCCCGACAGCACATAACAGGGGGTCCCAGCCCACAGGCAGCACAAGAGGGATATCAGCTTCCCCCCTCACCCCCAGCATCCCAGCACAGATGAACCCACTGGGTCACAGCAGCTGACTCAGGGAGATCATACCCATTCTGCACTGCTGCCCGCTTAGGGCTTTTCCCTTCTGAATTTGCATCAGCTTTTCCAGGGCAGCCTGTAAGCCACCCAGCCCCCAAAGCACAGCGGGAACCCAGCCAGCAGCCAAGGAGGGATGATGATATCCCGACAGCATTCCCAGGGAAACACTTCACTGGCTGGTATGAGAGTAATTCAAAAGGACACTGGTCACAAGCCTGCAGCACACACAGAGGCTTTTCCAAAATGTGTCAGTTTATCTAGCTCAGACAGCCTCAGCTACTAAGCCAGATGGCCTAGATAACTACCCAGGGGTACTAAAAACACAGTTCACTTCCAAACTGTGGGGGATGCAACTTCAAAAAAACTCAGGAACTTTGCTACTTTGTGCCACCCCAGTGCATGGCACCTTTCCCACCCAGTTACCCTTTCCAGTTTCAGTCCCCCACCTCTTGTCCCACTTCATGGAATGCAGACCACAGGCATGCGCTTTACTTTGGCAGCAACCTGTCACACATCCAAAAACCTCACTTTTCCTCTTCTCTGGACTTAGCCAGTCCCAGAAATTCGAGGTTTCTTCCTGACAGGACTGATAATCAACGCTTATTTTTGGGGTTGCTCCCAATTCTTTGCAAATTGCCAGAATCTTTCAGAAGGTGGCTGCTGTTTTGAACACGGTATGTAAGCTGGGAGCCGTATCAGTACAGGGTGTTATGAAATTATAACACTGTATGTGTATATAGGAATATATAAACATATATGAACAATACTGCTACCTGCATATTGTTCTGAGGAAAACAGTAACACAGAATAATTCCCATTCAAGTTTTACAAATGAGCTTAGACCTTCATATTGTTCTGAGGAAAACAGTAACACAGGATAATTCCCATTCAAGTTTTACAAATGAGCTCAGACCTTCCTTCAGAGAAGACTTAGCAATTTAAAATGTCGATAGGGCAATCAGTGTAATTTCAGTTGGCAACACTCAAGAACTTCACCAGTTCTCTGAGGCATGAGCGCTACTCAAGTCCATTTGGTAGCTATCAACAGTACAACTGATGCATAAACAAGCTTGATTTAAGAAGTATTAAGTTTCTAAGTGATTTGTAATAATTCTTCAAGCCTTAGCTTATAAGCATTTCAGGGATTCTTGTGTCGTACAATATACCAAATAGACACAATATACCAAACTTGGAAGGAACAGCAAAAAGTCTTTGCTGGATTCCTGCCTGATAGAGGGGAGGGGGGTTGGGGGAGGGGGGGTGGATAACAGAGAGGCCTGTAGCTAATGCTACCCACAGTTTCTCCTCTCAAGGCTGTGTTAAATGATTTTAGAGTACGTTGTTATCGGAAGTTATTTGTTTCTAAACCCTGCAGCTGTCTTAAGCCCACTATTATGATGCAGTTTGCAGAAAACACAGCACATGGAAAAAGCTCACAGAGAGCTACAGAGACTAGGGACATCCTGTCTGTCAGGAGAGGCTGGGGACATCCTGTTTCTGTCAGGAGATTCTGCTTTACCAGACTCTCGATATTACATTTGTTCATACGATTTGGAGGGGACGTGGGATGCCCTGCTCTTCACAGTGCTTTGAAGTGGTTCTCTCCACTAAAACCAGGGAGTGTTTTCCAGCTCCACCATCCCACTTGTGCATCTCCAGGGCAGGAAAGTCCGGTTGCCACCGCGGTTATCACTAATGCTTGCTGTGGATTTAGTGCAAGATGCAAACACACCTACGTAAGGTACCTGGGTCCAGGGAGCATAGCTCTCCTTTTAGCTACACTTGCTGTCTAACCAAAGATCAGTTAGCTGGATGTTGTTGCTTTGAGCTTGCAGCTCAGTAATTCAGCATCACTCTTCTGGCCTGCAACAGCCAGTTGTGTGTTCAGTAGCTTCCAGGACAGAAGCAGTTGTAACACCAGTGTTCACGTTCATACTTAATGAAATGGGGTGTACATCAAGGAGCATGGTATGAAAGGAGTATTTTAGCTCAGAGAGAGTGAGGTCCTAATTTATGATCAAGGAAGCCTGTGCCCCTTCAGAGGAAATCTCATGTACACGAGGGCTATCATTATCCAGAGGTCAGCATCAGTAGAGAATAAATACAAGAGTTTCTGGCAACCAGATTTCCACTTACTGTTTGACTAACTGGCAGAAGATGAAGTAAATGTGCAAATACCAGTTTTTGGAACTCCCCTATTAAGTGCAGCCTCTGCAAAAACACAGGTACCCCTGCCCTATGGCACCCTGTCCCCTTGGCCCTCTGCACCCCAGCATCTTCAGGGGATGATTTCACATCCCTATTATCATGAAGGACATTTCCGCTGGACAAATGCTCCTAAAGTTAGTTTATCCCTGACAGAGGATGAGAAGGGCATCGCTGAGCAAGCCGGAGACTACTCTTCCCCTTGGGAAAACCGGTTCCCTTGATAATAACGATGATGTTGGCGATGATGTTGGTGATTAACCCTTCCCCTCTGGCCGGAACTGGGCTTGTGCAAGGGCAACTATCTGCTGAAGTTACGCCTCAGATAAGGGGCCGAGGTGCCCCCACGCTCGGAGCGAGTTGGGGCGCACCCGCCGCCCCCCAGCCCGGCTATGCCCCACGGCGGGCACCGGCTGCCACCCCCCACCCGCGGGGTCGGCTCAGCCCCATCCCACGCCGCCGGCCCGCAGCCCCAAGAGCCCGCAGCCCACCCCGCCCGGGGTCCCCGGTACCCGCGGCTGCCCGTAGCCTCGTTACCCCCCTGGGGCCGCCCCATACACCCGGGAACCGTCCGGCACCCTGCGCGCCGCTCCGCGCCCCCGCCGCTCGCCGTCCGGGGGCCCCGCGGTGGCAGGTCGGCTCACCGAAAGGCCAGCAGCCGCTCCGCCGCCAAAGCTGCCGCTATCCCGACGAGAGCCACCGCCAGCAGCTTCCCCATGGCCGGTTCCCGCTTCCCGCTCCGAGCTCCCCGTTCTCCGCTCCCGGCTCCGCCGCGTCCCGCCCCGCCGCACCGCCCCGGGCCGCCCCCGGCGCTGCACACACGGCCGGCAGCACCCCCACCCGCCCCGGGCGGAGCGGCCCGGCCCGGCCCGGCCCCGCCCGGCCCGGCCGGAGCGGCGCTGGGAAACGCGTGGTTCTCCGTGCAGACACGGCTCCGTCAAGCCGCTGCCCGGCCATGGAGCCGCCGGTCCCGGGGCAGCGGGAGAAGGGCTGGAGGAGCCGGTCAGTGCCGCTCTGCAGGCTCCGCGTCGCGGCGGCCGTGAGAGAGGCCGGGGGCGCTGAGGGCCAGGCTCTACTTCAGAGAGTTGGGCTGTGTAAAAATGTGGGTGTTCAGGCGGCGTGGTGGACAATGTACATGCACCCCACATACGCCTCTCTACTGAGGTGCACGTGGTAATACGTGTGCCCCAATACCATCTTTTCTGCCCCAAAGCGATGCTTGCTCTCACCACCCCACTCCCACCAACCGCCTTCTTGGTGCAGGAGAAGAGCTACCCCAGGTTCGGGGCTGTGGGGTTTCTCAGTGCAGCGATCTGCTCTTGCATCGGCTGCAGCACTGGCCTCCCTGCGCCATCTACTTTTTTTGGGAATGCTCCTTGGCAGGTCGATGCCTTCCCTGAGCAGATCTCATTCCCTCTTCTACACAGTGAATGCTCTCACCTGCAAGGCTCATATTCCTTTGCACTTCCCTGAAAGACTGAGAAATCACTAAAAAGTGCCCCTCTGCTTTTCCTGTCTAAGCAGATGCTCCGTGCTTAGTAAAACTTCAAGTGTGCTGAGGAGGTGGAGGCACTTTGAAATACCTTTTCCCTTCAGTTCTGGAATGTCTCTCTTCCTCTTTCTGGTCCTTGATTACTTCGGATTTGGGAGACAGAGTTGTTTTAGTTTGGGGAGGGAGGGGATTCCCTGTGCATACAAATCTCTCTGACGAAGTCTGCTTCGAGCCCTGAAGTGTGCAGTAGAATGGGAAGGCAGCAGTGTTTCAAGTCGGGATGATAAAATAAAGTTCAGTCACCACTACTCAGACCCCAGCATTTAATCCTCCTGTGACCATCTGCTGTGTCTTCTCTATGAACACACCTACATTTCAAAAATAGATGCCATGGCATAAAGGAAACCACAAAATACTTTGTGCCTGAATTTGAATCTATCGTACAACAGTGCGAAAAGACTGACATGAGAATGATTTCTAATCTCAGCCTGCTGCAGGACCATGTCGCTGGCATGGTATTTCTCATTTCTTCATTTACACCACAGTTTCATTTGCAAGAGCACATGCTGCTTACTGCCTGGATTTCAATCTTGGCATGAAGCGGTTGCAACTCATCTGATAAAATGTAAATGGCCACAGGGCATGTGGAGACATCAGAGCTGGTCATAAGATTGCCAGAGTAGCCATACTGTGTCAGACCAAGGGTGCACCTAGGTCAACTGCCAATAGAAGCAGTAGGCTTCAGAAGAATAAGAAGATGGAGGGCAAGTTGGATAAATCTCCCTAGATTCTTTCTCAGCTCCTAATTATTTTCAGCCCAGTATGATGAGCTTTAACTGTTTAGTAACTCTTAATAGATCTATCTTTCACTTTCCTGTTTTCCCTGGAAGCCAGTTGTGGTTTTACCATATTTTTCGCTAATGCCAAGCCTCCTAGGTACCCTGTATAGTCAGGAAAACAATTACTCTGAGGTAGCACATCATATGAAAAGTGCTTAAAATAGACCAAGAAATCTTTCCTAAGGAGTGGCCATTCCTCTGCATTCACTGGAAAGGCACCTACAGTGACTGTTTCAAGTGCAGCAGTCTGCTCTGTAGGTGCCTGAAGGTAGATGGAGTGGATCTCCCTTGAAGTCTCTGCTCATCAAGTCACCCTTGACTGAAGAAAGAGCCTGGTTTTCTCAGCAGCTTACCTCCTCAGCACCATCCCAGCCAGCCTGGGGTTTGCCTGTTAGCACTGTCAGCGGCTGCTTCAGCTTGTCCACCTCAGCACCCCATGGGCTGGCCATGTAGCTGCAGCAGAAACACACGCCTGCCCTTTAGTCTGTTAGAAATTCCCTTGAGCTCTTTACCTTTGGGCGCACGTAGAGACCTGCGAGTGACCTACTGCTATGCAGCACAGTGCCTAAGAGCAGGAATTGTGTGGAAATCATCAGCTGTAGAGGGAGTGGAGGAAGTGAACAAAACAGGGAGACTCTATTTTAGTCATTTAGGCTGCTCTACAGACAAAGGAAGAAAAGCAGCCCTATGTAAGGATGTCCAGGGGTGTATTTATTCCATCAGGAGAAGCACAGGTGAAGCAGGACAAGGAGCGGTCTGTAGATGCCTAGCTTCCACTCCTGACAGAGGAAAGTTAGACAACTTGCTAAGAAAATATGAGGTAACATTTCCATGGCTAAGGATGAAGGGAATCATTCCTACCAAATACTTTTGAAGTCTTAATCATTCACATGTGAAAGACAGGTCCTTTACATCTGCCACTCTATCACATAGCACCATCTTTAGTAAGAGGTAAAATGTATAAGCTATCTACACACAGATTTGGATTTCACAACAAACTATTTCAAAACGCATCATGCCTGAGTCATTAATGAGACACAATGTCTTAGCAAACCAACTTCAAAAATCTCCTTTTAACCAGATTTTGCTCTTTCTAGATTAATCTGAGGTGAATTCACCAACATCTGCATTACTAAAGTATTTATAATAGGTTTAGACTAAAGACTAAAGGTCAGAATATTATTCTAGAGCAATTTTGGGGGGGCTGATGTGACTAAGTACAGAATCCTCCAATGCAGACATGGTAGTATCAACTAGACCCTTCAGGCAGTGGAGGGCATTGAGGGACTCAAGCTATGGAGGGCATCGCTGGCAGATCTGCTCAGTGACTAGTGAGGAGTCAGCACTCCCTGACTCAGAGCAGCTTTACAAATACTGAAACAGAGGAGGACATGTGGGCATGGAACAAGGCAGATATGAGGAAACAAGTAGAAACCATCCTTGATGATGCTTTAGGTTAACTGTAGAAACAAGCTGGAAATGTCAGCACAGTATGTAAAGTTTCAAAGAGAGGCTAATGAGATCTTAAACCGAACTTAATGCAGATCTTAGGACTGGGTTAATGGGAAGGTTGCATCCATCAGATTGCTGCCAGCATGCAGGTGCTGCACCAGCTTCAGGTAAAAATAAAAACTGGCAGGCAAGAAATTTGCTTACCACGAAACTAGGCAGAAATTGCAAGCAAAGCCTGTGGTTTGCGTACTGAAAGATGAGGGGAAAGGCTTCAAAAGCTGCCAGTCACAGAATTTACAAGATTCTCTACAGAAGCTGTGGCCTAAAACCACTTTTTTAATTAAGGGCAATTGCAGATTGCTTGCTTAAATTGCTCAGCAATTTCTTAAACCCTGCAAGCTTCAGCTCTGCTAGAGTTAAAAACTCTCAGCTCTCCTTTCCGAAGCAGTGAGCAGAGATTTCTAGAGCTGCCAAGAAGCTACCACAGGGCAAGGCAAAGTCCCTGCTCACACCCTACCACTGCACATAAATACAGCGTCACCAACTCGTTAGAAAACGGGAGTTTACTGTAATCACCTAATAAAGAGACAGGGGCTTCAAGAATACAGATGCATAGTGCCTTTTGTAAAGAAAAAGGTAAAACCATTCCTGCAGCGACACCAAAGTGTATTGATTTTCTCCACTGCTGAGAAAAAATCTGTGTCAAAATGACATCAATGGATTTGTTGCTGAGGTTGTTGAAAAGACTTTTGGAGAAACAATCTGTCTTTCAAGCTTGTCCTACTTCAAAGAGAGCAAAGGTCTCTACCTGGCCTTTCCAGAGCTAGCCCAAGTCCCCAGCACTGTCAGCCACAAGCAGCCCAGAGGCACCTGCATAAATTTGGATGTCCAAATACGTTTGTGAGCATATTTTTCTTATTTCATGGTGGTGTGAAGTAATGCAAAGGTTCCTTGTGATGACAAGATGTCAGAACATGTCACTGTCAAAAACAGCCCCAAGCAAGGCTGTGTCCTAACCCAGCTCTCGTTGGCTGGCTTTTATGCAGCAGTGCTTCTTGCTGCATCTGGAAGCAGCAGCGAAGGGAGCTGCTTTAATTATTTTATAGGTGGCAGAATTGCTAAACTGGAGAGACGCCAGGCTAAATCGAAAGTCAGAGAGGTCCTCCCAGGCTGTCTGCCCTTTGCTGCTGACAGTGTGCTGGGTGTGCAGAATATTACTGATGGCTTTGATTGGACTGCCATGGCTCAGCCTTGTCATGGGCACAAAGCAAATAACGCCGTCTTTTTCCAGGCAGAAGCAAGCTGAGCCAGTAGTGTGCCTTGGCAATGCAGTGCTTAAGTCTGGCAGGTGAAATCCTGCTCTCCCGGCAGCAAGCTCCTTGAACACTGTGACTGATGACGGTCAGTCAGAGGAGGCGAAGGGCCGTGTGGCTTTTGAAAGATTAAAGCGGTGTATGAAACGAAGGAGGCTTCAAACACCACCCTTCTGTGCAGTGGGACTCACAGGCAATGCGCAATTACTCCAAACCCATGTGCACTGTTGTGCCCTTGCAGATGAAAAGACACCCCTACATCCTGAGCGCTGAGCGCTGAACCGCTGTCAAATATTAACCACTGCCAACGGCTCCTGCCGGCTTAACTACGGCACGGTGGGCACTGGTGCAGGGCATCACGCATGGCTGTGTCTGGGGGTAGAAAGTGAAGTACAGTCCAACTTAGCCTTACAAGCAGGTACCCAGCACTGATTTCCAGTTGTGTCATCAGTTTCACAACACAGGAGGCTCTGCGCCGGCTGCTGTGGTGGGGATGAGGCACTGATGCCATCGCGGCTTCCCACTGAGCATTACTCCCGCGCTAGCCCTGTTTGTTTGTGCACTGCAAATATCAGGGAAATTTCTCAGAAATAAGACCACAAAAGCTGGATTTTCACCTCTCAACATCTCAGTGAAAAGATACACAGCGACATTTAGAACTTCAACAGCTTTCAGAAGACTTTAACCCAAAGGAAGTGAGGACATAGCCTTGAGTCATAAATACAGCGGCAAGCAAGAAAAAACTATTGCACACATTATGCTATGAAGTTTCATGCTAAAACAAAATGCAAGTGTGCTGAAGAGCTTTGGTATCTAAAGCTTATTTATAAAATGCAGTTTTCTTAAGTTGTCTTGGCACTGTGAAGCATAAAAAAATTAGGAAATGGACGTGTAGCATAAATATGCATGAAATGCACATTTCTTCAACTACTATGATTCCTACACCTGGTTTCTCCCTTTTTGGACTGTCCTGCATGCACACCCCAGCCTACTTTCAGACTTACATCAGTGTAAAGTCAGTATAACACCACCATGATTAATGTAATCTTTTCTCACAGCTTCAAGTCCTGGTACTGGTGTTAGTGGAGTTGCTTCAAATACATGAGTGTAGATGTTGCATGTAGAGCTTCTTGCATGAGACAAAGGTAAGAAGACCTTCAAACCAGACTGTTCTAGTGGAGTATTCATCAATTCTGATGCTGTGAAAAGCACTTCATACTTCTTCATTGGAGGGATGATGGCCACAGCCTGGAACTGCACAAGTAGATTTGGACTAGATGCAATGTTTGGTGAGAACATATGGGGGTTCAGGCAACCAGGAGCAGCAGAAAGACCCAAATTAACATCCTTACTTCCTTGCAGAGTGCAAGGGAGTAGTTTGGCCTGATCACCCATTGTGCACTGAGCTAACTGAGCTGCAGGCTACTTCATGTCCTGTGAGGAGCAGCTGAGGACCTTGAGTTTGTCTAGTTCAGAGGCAGAGGAGCATCTCATCACTCTCTACAGCTTCCTGAGGAGGGGAAGTAGAGATGGAGGCACTGAGCTCTTCTTCTTGGTATCCAGCGACAGGACATGTGGGAATGGCTCAAAGCTGCCCCAGGGGAGGCTTAGACTGGGCCTCAAGAAGCATTTCTTTACCAAGAGGATGGTCAAACACTGGGACAGGCTTCCTGGAGAAGTCGTCAGTGCCCTGAGACTGTCAATATTTAAGAGGTATTTGGACAATGCCGGTAATGCCATGCTTTAACTTTTGGTCAGCTCTGGAGTGGTCAGGCTGTTGGACTAGATGATAATTGTAGGTCCCTCCAACTGAAATAGTTCTGTTCTGCTCTATTCTAAATTCAGCTTCATGTTCAGCTGTAGCCATGTAGGAAGAGACAAGAATCGCATTAGGCTGTGCTGAACCTTCTAGAAAAGAAACTAGACTTTGTCTTTTCTTTCTAGTATCATCACAAGGAGAACACAAAAAAGAGCTTGAAGGTTCAGAGTGGAGTATTGTACACTTCACACCCAGAAACACCAATATTTCTCCTTCTCTCCTTGGAGTACCCTGTGTGACTGGTCCCATCAGCCTTCCAGCAGGCAGACAGCTTGAGCTCTTAGGGTTTGGTTGCCAGCATGCATTTTAGGAGACATTGCATGATTTTTTCTGTGTTTCTCCTTTTGTTCTAACATCAACATAAATTTGAACTCTAAAAGCAAAAGGCAGGGTTTGGGGTTTTTTTTATTTTATTGTAAGAAATAAGCAATTATTGTATTTTAAACCTTTCACTAGCATCTTTGAGGGAAGCTTTCTGACCTCAGTGTGGATGTACACACGATGCAGAACATATATTCTAAGTTTTGACCACATTAGTTTGACTTATAAATATCAGCATAATGAATAAGAAATCAGTTCATTTACCTTAATCTTTTAGAAATCTTACAGACAATGATTGGGAGGATGTAGAGTACTCCAGCATCACCTGTTAAAAGGTTCTTGTGATTTACCATGAAGATCTCATCCCCATGTGTATAATTTTGTCTTTTCAATTCTATTATCTATATAAGTGGGTTTATGTTCTGCTTTTTTATACTAATAACTTTAAAAATCATTGATTTAATGTTTTATTGCAACCTAGTGTCACAATTTTGTAATTTAGCAAAATTTCACACGGTTGAAACTTTCAGCACTCTTCCTTAAAACCTAGGTGGGGCTTCAAGAGTTGTGTAAAGACTCTTCACTGATGCAAGTAAGTGCTTTGAAAAGCTCAAAAGAAAATAGGGACAGATGAGTCTGCTGGCATCAGGCTGGCCTAAGGGCTTCTCTGCAAGCAAGTCAAATGCAACCATGGATGTTTAGGCTGTCCCAGCACAGATCCCGGGCATCTTGAGTGGGAGACTCACACAATCGGGTGTTCTTGCTGCTTCTTTGAAGTTGTATATTGAGAGTCTAGTTTTGCTGAGCTCTAAAACCTCTTATAGTCTCCTGTGTTTTGTGGAACTGATTTGTCTCAGGAATCACAGAATCACAGAATTGTAGGGGTTGGAAGGGACCTCGAGAGATCATCGGGTCCAACCCCCCTGCCAAAGCAGCTCCCCAGCTCATAGTGCACAGATAGGTGTCCAGACGGGTCTTGAATATCTCCAGGGAAGGAGACTCCACCACCTCCCTGGGCAGCCTATTCCAGGGCTCTGTCACCCTCACTGGGAAAAAGTTCCTCCACATGTTGGTGCGGAACTTCCTGTGCTCCAATTTGCAGCCATTGCCCCTTGTCTTGTCCCCACAGACCACTGAAAAGGGGCTGGCCAATTCCCTCTGCATCCTGTACTTAAGATATTTATAAACATTGATTAGGTCCCCCCTCAGTCTTCTTTTCTCCAGGCTGAACAGCCCCAGCTCTCTCAGCCTTTCCTCATAGGATAGATGTTCCAGGCCCTTAATCATCTTCGTAGCCCTTCTCTGGACTCTCTCCAGGAGATCCCTGTCCTTTTCACACCAGGGAGCCCAGAACTGGACACATTACTCCAGGTGGGGCCTGACCAGGGCAGAGTAGAGTGGGAGGATCGCCTCCTTCGACCTGCTGGCCACACTCCTCCTGATGCACCCCAGGATCCCATTGGTCTCTTAGCCACCAGGGCACACTGCTGGCTCATAGCCAACCTGTCATCAACAAGGACCCCCAGATCCTTCTCCACAGAGCTCTTCTCCAGCAGGTCATCCCCCAGCCTGTACTGATACATGTGGTTATTCTTCCCCAGGTGCAAGACTTTACACTTGCTTTTGTTCTGGTTTCTCCCTGCCCAGTTTTCCAGCCTGTCCAGATCTTGCTGGAAGAGGAGACTGCATTCCTGCTGACCTTCCCCTAGGAGTACACCAGGCACTTCTGGCACAGATGCCACTAGATTGCCAACACAGTGCTGTGTATGTCCCCCAGGGTGCTGGTCTCAGGTAGACTTTGGGTGCTGGGAGGGAAGGGTGTGGGCTGGAGCTCCGTATCTGTGGGCTTCAAGCCTCCTTCCATCCTTCACCCACCCCAGGGATCCCCTGCATTCAGTCCCACAGCATCAATGGCCAAACTGGGGCAAAACCATACATTTGGGCCCCTCCAAATCACCCTGCCTTGGGTACAAAACAGAATTCACTGACCTGCATATTAACACAGAAGCCTTGCCCAAAGTATTTCCTCTGTAATTCATTGGATTGCAAGAACTTTGGCTATTTGTTCTTACTTTCTGCAGAGAGTAAAAACTTTCTCAGAGCTTTTAATATGTGAACTTGTAAGGAAACAATTCAGAATTATATAATCAGAGGTTGGGGAAATTTAACACTTACCAGGTCATTTTATAAAAGACCAAATAAAAATGTCCCTAGAAGGAAAAGTAGCAAGATTTATTTTTTCAGAAGGGAATTCTCTGATTTCTTCTGCAGACCTGTCCTCCAAGAATGAGGCATATTTGCAAGATGATCAATGCCTTCAGTGCACTCTGCATTCTGCTCAGTGATGTGCATTTAGATGGATGAAGAAAAACATTTTCCTCTGTTCAGTAGCACAATGGCTGTTTGGATCACAGGTCTGATTTGAATGTTAGATAAATGCTACATTTAAACGCTAAAAGACATGCAATAATGTTCTATTTCTTCATAGTATTCAAAAGTAGTTTCTAATACCACGATGGCACAAATCTTATTTACTAATCAACTTTTATTTCTGCATAATTTTACTAAACATGTTCTAGAAATGAACTGACTAAACTAAATATCAATTGAATTACTGCCTTTGAGAAACATCTATAATTTCCTTTAAAAAGTGCTCTCCTAAAGAACCAGATTATATTTAGCTCACTTTATACTTAATAGAGGAAAATTAATATTTCTAGAGTATGTCTCATCTGGTTTTGATTTCCATCTTCAGAGTGAAATTGCACCAAACAGACGTGTCCACAGACTCTCCCAGGAAATGATGAGACAAGCTCAAGAGTCAGATGTCTACGCTGTAGGCATCTGTGTTTGGAGAAAGGAGGAGAAAAGCTTTCTTGTCTGATCTGAGCGAGAGTCACGTAATCTTTCCAACTATCTCATTCCGGCTGGTGTCTACTTCTGCAGAGATCTTTTTACACCTCTGCTTGCCTATCAAAGAAACAGAAGTCTGGTCTTGGGAAAGGTGATGGCAAAAATGAGTAACTGCATCTTCCTCAGGAGTTATTTCCTTCAGAAATGTTCTCCCTGCCTCTCCCCATGCAAAAACCTTCCACCAGCCACAGCAGGAGAGGATACACTGGTGTGCAGGATCTGCAGCTTGTTCTTTTCTTGGAGACGATATCTATTTCAAGCAGGAATAAAAACACTACTTTAAGTTACCGTTTCGCAGAAGGAGGTATTTTATTGACAATATTTGTGCTGCAACAGAGTGATAAGTGGGTTGATTTTTTTAAAGGTTTGGTTATAAAGGACCATCTTGAAATATCAAGGCTTTTCTCCAAGAGCTTTTCAGTTTTAGATGTAATTCACCGTATCTTTGACATGACTGTTATGTTGATACTGAAAGGTATCAGACTCCCAAGGCTTTGGATACTTCAGGATTCCTTCTCTTCTTAGGTCCGTGTGACTTGTTGATGATAAAGAAAGCCCACAGTGTGCAGCATTGTATTTTCATTTAAAAGGAAGAGTCCAAGTCAGGATCTTCATTTTAAACTGAGAACTCTTACTGGCTTAATTGAGAATATTGTTGGAAAAGGACAGACTATAAAAAGAATAGAAATGAGTTAAATGAGGACTTGGCCCAGAGAATGCGGGAGAAAAAATAAAACAAAGCAAAAATAAAGCCTAAATCCAATTCCTAGACAAAGCTACTGAGAAAGTTGTGATCAGTCACTATGGCAACAGATTTTTAAATGGAAATAAAATCCTGCAAGCACATTTTTCTATACAGACCTTATATATTAACTCAGACCTCATTAAAGTGAATATAATTTTACAATAGGTGTTCTATATAATGTTAGAAATACTGATACACAGAGAACCAAAACATAAATAACTACAAGATGTTGATGTTTTTACTGCATTACTGGTTCAGTCATTTAGAGGCTCAGGAGATAAATGATAGCATTAGTTATTTCCTTTCCTTGGGGAGTCATTTAATAACTGGTATAAATCAAGGCAACCGTAAGCTTAAATGAGAAATATTTGCTTTTGTTTTCTTGGCTTTTATACTAATGGACTCGGGTTGGTGAATCAACATATTGAGCTCTATTCCGCCACGTTACGAATTTGTTCATACAGCCTCCACTCGGACGGAGGCAATTCACTTCTCACCCCCTTTGCTCTGCACCCCTCACACAGGCATCGAGGCCAAGCCAGCCTTGCACTGTTCACAGAAATTTGAATTTCTGTCTGTGAGAGGTGGAATTCCTGCAGTTGGAGCAAGATTTATCCAGTACTGAACCAATAAAATCAGCACCCAATTCTGGTTTAGACTGACATATCTGTCTTGTCACTTCTGCACCTAGGACTTTGGTCTGTCACACCCAGGGAAGGTAAACGGCAACACTCTGAAGGACCAAGTTTAACAGCTTACGTTGCTTAAAAATATAACAAACAGCCACTGCCTATCCATGACTGATTTTTCACGGATGGGTGGGAAACACAGGCAACAGCGGAGATTGAAAACACTGATCAAAAGCGCTGACACAACCATACTGGCACGGGATGATTACGGAGCTGCCACAGAGCTGCCCTATCCTCCTCTGCCTCACCACTGCATCCCGCCTTGCTTGTTGTACTGCTTATTTCATGCTATCTCATCTCCCCTCTCAGCACGTTCTGTCCTTTCGGCAGATTTTTCCACATAGTTTATTTCAGCATCGCTTCGAATTTAGTCCTTCAGAGCAGGAACAGTCTTATTCCTAGGCTGCCTGATGGGTGTTTGGAGAAAACCAGTACAGCTTCTGCTGAATGTGGTCATATTTCTTTGGTGTTTTGATCCAAAAGGACTGGCATTTTAGAGCAGTCAAGAAAAGGGATGTCCTTTCACACTTTGGCTGTTTGTCTACCCTATAAACCCCCATCACTTGATTTCATACATACTTATTATATAGGAAAACAATTTAATATAAAGGAATCATCCTCATTTAATATAAAGGAACCATAGGCCAGCTCAGCTCTGCACCAATTTCACTTCAGCAGACAAGGCCAAAGTTGCTTGGAAGGACCTGATGAGTCTGTCTCATCTTTGGCCAACTGCTGTTGGAGTTTAGCCCCAGCCAGCCCTGCCAGGGAGCAGGGCCAAGAGGCAGGCAGCCGGGCATGAGAGAGGGTAGGAGAGACACAGGCGCCTGCGGGGATCTTTCTATGGGCCATGAATTATTTTTGTCTCACTGCTGTGAAGGAACATTTATCTTCAAAGAACTACTTTCCAAGGGCTGCATTTAAACCCATAGTCCCTGTCTCACTTCATCAGGAGGAAAGAAGAGGAAGGGATTCACATTTTAAGTTTGGTTGCAAAATCCCACCTTTTCAATACTGTCAGATACGATGACATCAAGCTGCAAAAAATATGAGAAGAATTTTACACTAAACATGGATAGGCAAGATTTTTCTCCCATGCCTTGACAATTCTGTCCACCTGATTTTAATTCCTGTCTGTGCACGAGCCCTGTTTACAGCGTTCATGCCCTTTGAATCAAAGAGAACTCACAAGCATTGTAGCTGGGTAGAGATGGTATTTGTTCTGCAAAAGAGGTACATTTTGTGTATACTTTTTATAGGAGAAAAAGCTATTAATTAAATTGTCTTTGTCATAATTTTTAAGAGACCATTCCTCATTTTAAAACAACCTAAATTCAACAGCTAACATCCTAACATTAATAGCTCGTTCAACCCTGAGCTTCTAGACATCCTAATAAATGCCCTGATGACAGACATTGGAACAATGTGCAGAAATGGAGGGAAGAGATCCCTGGAGCTGGAGGTAGAAAAAGCAGGCACGAAAGCCAAAATGAACCCTGTGGAAGGATGGGCTAAGTTTTTGCCATGAAGTCGTCAGACATGAAGTTCACTTCAGAAGTGAACAAAATTCAGCAATGTTGGCACCAACCTTTGGTTTCATAACACACACGCACCCTAGGGCTTAAGCACCAAGCTTGATCTGTATTTCTAAATTATCCTTGCTTTACTGAAAATGAAAACAGAAGGCCCAGACTCTCAAAGATCGGTGGGTTCCTAGCTCCTAGGATCTGGACTTCCCAGGGAGTTTTATGTCTAATGCCATTGAGGATTAGGACTGTTTGTCTCCAATACCCCGAGAAAATGAGCACAAAATTGAAACACTACAACAAGAGGAAGATTCCAAACTGCTGGTATTAAGACAGTTTCGGTTAACCAGTCACAAGGACGAATTTACAGAGAGAACTTTTCTCAAAAGATGATTCACAGCTGAGCACCTGGAGGAAACAGTTTGCACCTGGCACCACTAAAGAACTTTTTTCCTACAGAGAAATAAAGCAGGAATCACGGGGAAGATTTATGTAACCTCCACACTCAGACAGCACCCTGAAAGAAGAAAATCAGATAAAATATAGCAATGGCTCAAGCAGGCAGAAAGATGTACAGCAGTGAAAAGTATTCTATATTAATATTACTGAAAGGATGTGTGATACGAATAAGCAAGAGGACCATGCTTAATGCAGCTTGGGAACTGAGAGCTGTCAAGAAGAAACAAGGGAGATACTTGGCAGCACAAGGGATGCACGAGGCAACGCTGTGGGCAGCAGTGTGGCAGGCTTGGCCTGGTGCTGCAGGGCCGTGGGCGCCACAGCAAGGCGAGGGGATTGCAACGGTATTTTTACAAGCGTCTGCTGTTCAGGGGAGATGAAAGCGTGGGATTAACCCAACGATCTGGGGTTTGCTTCAGGCCCACAGATCTGATGTTCTGTCTGTTTCCCTCCTGAGCATGTAAGGCTTCAGAGCAAGCATGGAGCCTGTGTTACTACTCCTCAAGCAACCCACTCTAGGCAGCTCCCTGCTGAGAGAAGGGCAGAGCTGAAGCCTCACTGGCTGAGTGTGATGATGCACTGCCGCAAGGCTCAGGGCTGCAGGTTGCAACCAACGTTTCAAGGTCCTCTCTGTAAGTCGTGGGGAGGAAGAATGTTTGCAAGAACCCCACTGAAGCTGCAGGTAGGTGGCCCTGCATCTATTACTGCTCTCTGTACTCACTGGCGCCAGCGCTGCCCTTGGGACAGGGTTGGGTTGGTGGGCAGGGAGCTAGTGGGGAGGTGCCAGGCTTCTCTGTGTTGCAGCTAGGATCGGCTCCACTGCTCCAGTTGCAACACCACGATTCTTTTGCGGGATTGCTCCTTTTGCCGGCTGTCTGCCTGCCCCAGTGGAGAGTTCAGGCTGTCGAGTTTCAGCTCCAAAATTCTGCCCGAGCTGTTCCCAGCGCTGCTGTGAGTTATGTAGCTGGCAATAGATCATTGCTGCGCATCAGCAAGTGCCAGCAGAGGGGCCTCAGTCCTTCAGGAGCATGTCACGTGGAGGAAAAGTTTGGAGGCAGGAGTTGTCCCCCTAGTAAAAATGTACCTTTACATTAGCAGGATCATTTAGACAATTGATCTTAAATGAGGAAAACGGGTTTTCTTAGTGGATACCATGGGTGGAGTGCACAGTGCCCATCACAGTGGCCTCAAGACTAAAATATAAATATAATAAATACTAGTACTGTTATTTATATTAAGCAAGTGATGAGCTATTGTTTCAGAGTGAGATGTTCAGAATATTTGACAGCCGTGGGGTTTGGATGACATCAGTTTTAACTTTCAAAATCAAACTGCCACCTTGTGGTACAGAGGGGAGAAGTCTGTAGGAAATTACACAGCAAAAATTTAGATACGTAGTGAAAATCGGTCCCTTTGCCCCACCAGTGACTTACAGCATTTATGTATTCTGTATTCTAACTATCCTGAAACCACCAGTGCACTCATCTGAGTAGGCTTTTCCAAGATTTGACCCAAATGCAACTTACAGGAAAACAATAGCTACAACGTCTATAGGTATCTATAATTGTTCTCTTTCCCTCTTAAGGGAAAAATGTTAGAAAAAATTTCCATGAAAGTCAGTTTAGGACCATACAAATTGCTGAAAGTGAGCAAGTTGTAGTGCCTCATCCGTTCTGAGGTGCTGTGCCACTCCATCCTCTTGGACCATGATGGATGTAAGATAATTTTAGTCAGCTTTCTCTTTCACTGTGGGCCAAGCCATCACAAATTACTTCAC
This sequence comes from Laterallus jamaicensis coturniculus, assembly GCA_022605575.1. Taxonomy (NCBI): domain Eukaryota; kingdom Metazoa; phylum Chordata; class Aves; order Gruiformes; family Rallidae; genus Laterallus; species Laterallus jamaicensis. The sequence continues at coordinate 6,491,465 of JAKCOX010000008.1, forward strand.
CTTGCTTGTCAACCAAGAGCAAGCACGATGGATCAGCAGATGTGCAGTAATCTGTTACAGCAGCATGCTTGTGCATCTCAACCTTGGAGCAGCAGCCCAGCATGGAGATGTACTGGCAGAGCCCTTTCAGCTAGATCGAATACTATTATGAAAGATGATAGATGCAAAGCAGTCCCTTACAAATCAAAAAGCGTATCTGAGGTGAACAGTTGATTGCAGCCACGTATCAGTGCTCTGTGCATACATGACTTTTAAGGGATACAGTGGTTTAAAATAAAAAGGTGCAGGTAACAATAACCCCGTAAGACCTGGAGTTCACATCTTGCCTTCTGCTCATGCCAGACAAGCATTAACACTTTATTCAAAGCATGAAGGGGAGTTATCCACTACTGAAAGTAATGAAGTAAGAGGGACGCAGTCATGCAAGAGGGAATGTAGTGGTATAGAGAGCCTGATGCTGACTCGCTTCTTAAGTAAGCCTAGAAAGACCCAGATAAACTGCCTGGGACCTATAGCAACAGGGCAAGCCATTTGTCTTCCAGCTGTGTCTATTTCAAAGTGCAGTGCCTCAGGGAAGTAGCTTTTATGAAGCATTCTTCATCCAAAAGCACATAGGTAGAAGGAACTCACAAATCTCACAGTTCTCCATGAACTGCTGTCCTGGAACACCTTTGTTGAGCACTGGCTCTAGGAGAGAGCTGGTGAGAGTTGCCATGAGCAAGGGTCCTGCAAATCCTTATGGGACTGCCTGAGGAACCTGACCCCTGGAGACCCTACAAGCAAGCACAGATCTTGCTCTGACTTCCAGTGTCACCTGTCCCACATTTCCCCATAGCCCACTCAGCAGCCAAACTCCCTGGAAGGATAAACACGAATATTTCTTCTTAATGGTTGTGGGAGCTCCCACTTGGGGATCTAAATCAATGGTGGATGGTCTCGTTCTAGCTGTGGTCTCACCCAGCATCCCAAGTGGGTGCAGGTGTGAACTACTTTTATGTGGCGCATGGCAGCAGCTCATGCTGGCCATGTGCGGGTTTGCGTCATCACAGACTGCTGTCAACGCAGGGACAGGACCAGCAAAGAGAGAAGGAAAGGAGGAGGAGGAGGAAGTGTTCAGTGTGTGATGGGGTTGTGAGGGAGGAGGTCTGAATTTAGATGAAGGGTGGGCAGTGGAAGGAGAAGGCCTATGGACCCATGCAGCCTTTCGTGCTTGCACCTGAGTAGTACAAGTAAGCCCTTGTGATGTGTGTGATCCCCCACCCCATAACATGCTGTACAGCTCTGCAGCCTCCTCATCTCACCATTTCTCTTTCCTAGGAGCACTCCTTATAGCTCCTGAGCAAGCAAGGGATATCCTGCTGCTCGGGCTATTATGCAGGAGACCAGGCTAGATCAGCACAATGATCCCTTGGAGCTTTACAGATCAGGTTATCAGTGAGGCTGGGGCTGGGGTGTGTCTTGTGGAGGAAGGAAAGCAAGACCAACATGCCTAATGCTGTCCTGGGGAGGAGTGTGCTACGTCCCACAGGAAGAGTGCATTTGGGATTTGTTTTTCTGAAATTCACCAGTGAAAAGGCATCTGCAGACAGAGTACTGCACCCCATTGCAGTCAATAAATCAGCAATGGCAACTATGAAAGGAGTTGTGCTTCTCCTGCTGAGGAACAACACCTGGGATTAGTGTCTTTTAATGCAAACGTATGAGGAGCAGAGGGTAACCGTGTGGTTAGTGAAGCTTAATGTGTGTAAAGCCCATGGAGATAACCCTTTCTTTGGTGTTATTGCTAGCATGTCTGCCCTCGCTTTCATAAAAAGAGTGTGGTGATATCTAAGAGTGGCATTTCGATGCCTGAAATGCTCCTCATATAAATAGAACAAACAGATCAGCATGACCAAGTGATAAAATTACCTTCTGGTCTTCAGGAACTTCAGCATGCAACTGTGCTATAGGGACCTCAGTGCACCCCTCTTCACAGCACCAACAAATACATTGGGAAATGGATCTGGAGGAGACATACAAAGAGGGTGAGAATATGGAGGGGAAAATGACTCGAGCTGCAGCTGCAAAGCTGGTGAAGAAGGCTTTCCTTGAAGCCCTGAAGTCCAATGACTTTGAAACACTAGAACAGCTCTTGAGCCAAAAGAAAATAGATGTGGACACGGTGTTTGAAGTAGAAGATGAAAACCTGACTCTGGCATCCTACAAACAAGGTAACTGTGGCAGTGTTCACCAGCCAGGAAGTAGATGGGTTTGAGTGATTTGCAAGAAACTGTGGCCTTTTGTCTCTTCTGAAGCTGCAGCCTAAGCTGACTCGTGGGCAGTAATCTCTCAGTAGGTTCATAGGCCCAGGTCACTGCAGGAGGGGAGCTTATGGGCTGTAACTGCTTATGGGTTTGGTGGAGGGCAAGCCAGGGACCAGTCTGAGCCTCTGTACTGCCAAGGCAGCTGCTGCAGCTTCAGGGGACTCCAGAGAGTCTTTCGCTGTTTCCTCACAGAGAACTTGGGTGCAAAGCCCAAAATAGATGCATGCAGGCTAAGTGTGGTCTATACATTTCTTGCTTGTGCCCAGTCACATATACAGACCATTTAGAAATATAAAATACTAAATCTCTTCCATTTTCACCTTTCAGTAGTAGTACAGTGAATTCTCCCTAGTTTAGGAGATCTAAGGAAATCCTGCAGATCTTGGATGGTTCTGCATGGGATGAGATTTATTTTTCAAGCTGACAGAAAGTGAGGATGTGCTAGTTTATCAAAACAGATAGATCATCTGGAAAAACACAACCAGAAAAGACTTCAGGTTTGGAGTGTCGAAAACCCAGATCAGTTTTAAGCCTGGCACTTATCAAGTTCCCTAGAACTTAGAGCAATAGACCAAGTTTGCTTCAAGTTCCCTAGAACTTAGAGCAATAGAGCAAGTTTGCTCTCTGCTAAAATCAACATAGTTCATGACCTACCTGCTAACAGACACTTTGTGTGTATCTAGAAAACAGTAATGATCAGCCTTTGCCAGAAGTTAATCATATGGGGAGATAAACTCCTCCAGTCTCAGCAGCACAGCAAATGCACTTACATTTCTGTAGTGTAAAGGAGGGACAACAACCCACCCCTTCTCCTTTTCTCTGTTTACCTCTCAGGTAATGATTGGATCCTGAATTTTGATTATTTTTTTATTTTATTTTTATTTTTAGTGTGAGGATGATGCAGTCATGACATACTTCCCTTGGGTCAGTGTCTGAACTAACCCGCACAGTGACAAATCTATCTTACAGTACCTTTTCTTCTGTCCTTGGCAGGCTGAGATGCATTCTGACTGTGGCTTGTGACTACAGGATTAATGCATAGATTTTTAACTGTAGATCATTTGGCTGCAAACATTAACCATCTCTTTTGGAGACGTCTCTCCTTTCTCAGAAAAGCAGAGAGGTAAATGCACCCTATGGCCTAGATCATGGCAGTGTTTTCACTTTGTCTGAAAGGCAGGAGGTACTCTGTCAACTCTCCAGCAAATTTTACTTTTATTCTGAATGCCAGATAATTGTGATATGAGATGGGATTTCCCTGAGAAGGGAGAGGGGAGAAAAATTAAGCACTACCATCCCACCATTCAAACAGTCTGAACCTTTCCATAGCTTTAAGCAATGGAAGTGGAAAGATGTCATGGGTGGCTTTGCTTCCTCTCTTCCAAAGAGGCTGAGAGCTGCTGAGGCCACGGACTTCATATGCACCATGGCTTTTTTGTGCTTCTAACCAAAGAAACAGGCAAGTTAAACAAGGCCTCCCCTGGAGCCCACATCTGCTTCCTTCTCAGTGCCTGTCCCTGGCCCTCTGGGCTCAGGGCTGCCTGTGGATTTGGGCAGAGGACACAGGAGATGCTCCCTCAGGATGCCTGAGCACAGTTCACCCACAGCAGCACAGGCAAAGGAAATAAACGAAGGTCCCAGGCAGGGAAATTGTGGCTATATAAAGTGATAACCTGGCTTTTAAGGACGCCTTTCGTGCTGTCACGTACTACATCTGGCTCACATTTGGCCATAAATGTTCTGTGTGGGAGAAGTCAGCAGTGCTCCACAGCTTGCTAGTAACAAGGAGGAATACTGCAGACAGGAGGCTGATGTAAGAAATTTGCTCCACTGCATGCAGACTCCGGTGCAGAGCCCACCTGCTTTGTGCCCAGTTTGGGGCTGTATGATGAAATGGTTGTCTTACTGAAGCTGCCAGCATAACCTGGACAGTCAGGGGATTGAGAGAGGGCTGAGCAGCTGCAGAGGAGCCCATTGCCCAGCTCGGGCACTCAGCTGCCTTTGGGCTACCTGCTGCTGCCATTCACTGCGTGGGTTCCCTGGGGTCTGGTTTGTCAGTCCCTTGCAGGCTGCTTCTCACCCCTGACATCTCGCGCACTGGCAGTAATTAATGCTTGTATGGGCCGGGAGCAAGCCAGAGCCACCATGCCAGAGCAGGGGGTGCAGCTGCTGCCATGGCTGTCAGTTTTATGAGCACAACATTTCAGTGGAAATCTGGCATTTTTCGGAGATGTACATGACTGGCATCTATCTCAGAACACACTTGGAGTTTAACTGGGAGGGAAGAACTCTAATCCACGTTTCTCCTGGCCACCAGCAATTTGTTTCTACCTACCTCTTGCAGTCCTTTCCATCCTCTGTCTAATGCAACACACATTAATACTGCAAAAACTGTATCTATGTTGCATTCAGGTTGAAAACTATATGCAACTAGAGATTAAAAATGAAGGTCTGCATCAATTTGACCTCATTATATATCCTTAGTAATTTTTTCTGAGTCTTCTACATGATAACAGTATTCAACCAGGCATTTGTCCAAGGAGAAATAGATACATCAAAGCCTGAAAATGTTGTAGGCGCATTCTAGCTAAGATGCAGCTGCTATATGTAAAAAGAAAAGAGAAAAGAGGAAGGTTTAGACTTCTCCTGCCCTTCCGCACATTATCATTGTGTTTTACTTTTTAAAAACAAATGATTATAGTAATCACTTCTGAGACTGTCTCTGTGCAGTCATTAAGCATGTAGTCCAATTTAGGGAACAAATATTTAACTGTTATTTGGTCTTACACCTGTTTGCAAGTTTAAAAAAAAATTGTGAAATTTTATGAGAAAATTCCAAACATTTTGGAGCCAAATTTCATGCTTATGTGTCACTGCTGCTATTTGGCTCTTCGATCTAGTTTACATCATCCAAATTCCTCACACCATCCTCCTCAGGGGCAGTAGTTGGCAGTAGGGCTGTGCTACAGCTTCAGCCACATTGCTGGGGGCCATCTATGTGCAATGCATCACTGGGCATATGAATCCAGCTTCTGACATGCAAGATCCTGCTATCTCCCACACAGGAACAGCAGGATGAGCTATCTGTTGAGTCACTGGCCTGAATAAATGCTGCCCTCTTACTCCAACACCACCTTTGTTCAGCTATTGGCAGGCTGAAGGTCCCATTTTCCCCATAGTTTCTTAGCTGGTGGCATTTCAGATGCTCTAAGATTTGGGGTTTTTTTAGTATTTAGTCTGCACAGGTCACGAGAAAGACAAAAGCTGCCTCTAGAGTACATCTGTGTGGGAATTATCCCTCCAAAAGGCAGGCTGTTCAGCACACATAGTAACGGTGCTTAATGAAAATGAAGTTTTTGCCTGAGAGAACTTTGTGTGCGCTAAGCTGTAGCTGGTGAAATTACAGTAAATTAAAGCTAAAGCCCAACCCCTCCTTCCCCCTCAATTATTCTCAGTAGGTGGATAGTCCAAAGACAACTCTTTGTGAAGGATGGTAACACATTTTCTCTTTGTGTAGGGTACTGGCTGCCTAGCTACAAATTAAAAATATCCTGGGCAACTGGACTGCATCTAGCTGTCATGTATGGACATCTGGAGAGTCTTTTGGTGCTGCTCAATCACAAAGCTACAATCAACTGCCGGCCCAACGGAAAAGCTGCAATCCATATAGCATGTGAAATGGCAAATCTCGAGTGTCTCAAGATCCTTTGCAACCACGGAGCTAAACTGAACTGCTTTTCAATGAGTGGGCAGGCGCCCTTGCACTTCTGTACAACACGAACCTCCGTGCCTTGTGCCCAGCTGCTGGTTTGGAGAGGTAAGGCAAAGTTCCAGAGGGTTCTTACAGCATGCCCAGAGATGGTGGGCATGGTACGTGGTTTCTCTTAGGAAGCAGTTTTGATGTCAGTAAAATTCTTTCAACAACTTATTTTTTTAAGACCCAGCCTTGAAAAACTAAACACAGTTTTTCATACTGTCTCTTGTCAGCAGCATCTATAGAGGGATTGGGGGAAAAGGATTTTTTTTGGGTTTTTTTCCTCTCCAAAGTAGCATACATGATGCTGCTGGTCATTTGTAACACCTGAAGCTATGGATAGGCATAATTCCTGAATACATATATTAGTGTTGCACACTATTTTCTTCACACAAGGTTGCTGACTCAGGATACAGTAAAGAACTGACCCAAAAAGGTACAGCAAAGTCAGTTCAAGTCTTAAGGTGCAAAGAGACAGATTCCCCCGTTTATTACACTCTGCTGTGGCAAATACAAATGCTTTGGGGGTTAATTTTGCTACACATGTTGTTATTGAAGGCTTATCTTGAGATGCAGAGCCCAAGTGTGCTTTGCGGGCACAGCAATCTGCAGTCCCAAATGAATAACTGCATTGCTTTTCTTCTCCTGGAAAGATACATATTATTTTGTTTGGTGGAAAGGAAAATAAGTGCTGCCAGTTGTGCCCTGCCCCAAGCAAACAGTCCTGACAGCAGGAGCTGAATTTGCTACCATGGAAAAGCTTAAAAGTCAAATGTAGTCCTGTAAAATGTAGCATACGATGAATGCAAATGGAAGGATGCGTTCTACAGGCTTTCTCCACCCACCCATCAGCAACAGAATAATAACACTTTAGCAGTCACCCTTCATCCCAGAGCCCTCAATAAACTTGAACCTCCCTATGAGCCAAACACTGAGACCCCAAACAACATGGGAGAGGTCTGGAGCAGTGTGTGGCAGGTGAGGACATTCATGTAGCAGCACCCCTGACAGCTGGGGCCAGGGTTTCATTTCATGTCCCTGTACCCTCCCTCTCCACTCAGCGGTGTCACATGGGGTCAGTTCAGGTGAATGCAGTTCAGCCACTTTCTGTTTTGGGCAACTGGCCAACCAAGCCAAACCGATCCTGCATTCGCTTACCGCCTCCAAACGCCAACTGCTGATACTCTCATGGACATGACTAACACCTAAACACAGCTTACTGGCATTAGCACTCGGGTTTTCCAGCCCAGAGGTAAATCCTGGCTCGTGTCCCTCCCTCTCCATCCCCACACCTTGGTCTTAGCATAAGTTTGGCTACATAAGGGCTTTCCTGAGCCTGGAGAGAAGATGAGTGGCCATGCTGTCCCACAAGCACCTTATGGACAGTTTGCCAGGGTCCCAGGTTCAGGGAGCCCTTGCCTACCCAGCTGCAATACCGATATCGCACCCTCCGTCTCTGGAGGAAGCCCCTTACCCCTCCAGCCTCCACCCCTCCCCAGCCCCGCTGCGGTTTTTGTTCTTGCCAACCTTCCCTCTTCCCTCTAACACGCAGCGTCCAGCAGCGTTCCTATGGCCACTTGCGCTTCTTTAGGGCGACTTAGGGGCTGTGGAGTCTCCTTTTCTGGAGATGATTCAAGACCCATCTGGACGCCTGCCTGTGCGACCTGTCCTAGGGAGCCTCCTTTGGCAGGGGGGTTGGACCTGATGATCTCTCGCGGTCCCTTCCAACCCCTACGATTCTGTGATTGCCGCTCGCTGGAAGGCGGGAGGGAGGCAGCCGGCCGGCGCTGGGGTGCGGGCCCGGCCGCTCGGCAGGTGACGCTATTGCTTCGCCTGTTCAGCAGGTGGCGTTGTTGCACTGGCTGTTCGGCCGGTGGCGCTGTTGCTTTGGTGGCTCGGCAGGTTGTGCTGTTGCTGCCTCGGCCTCTCGGCAGATGGCGCTGTTGCCCCTTCGCAGCCTGGCGGCGGGATGCGGCCCCCCAGCTAGGGACACCAGCAGTGGCGGTGGTTTATAAACATATATATATATATTTAATATCATGTACGGACTCACCATACAGCGTCCTTTCTTCCCGGCTTGCCGTTAAGGAGGCGCCGCAGGGCACAGCTTTGCGCAGAGCTGCGCTCGGGGCAGGTGTAAAGCTCTCCCTGTTCCTGCAGGGCTGAGCTTAAGGAAGCAGCATGTCACCTTCGTGCTGCCCCAACACAGAGTGCTGATAAGGTCTTCTGCCAGCTCGGGGCCAAGCTCTCTCATCTGAAGCTGGATGCAAGAACATGAATTTTCTGAGGCTTTCCTGGAGGCTTAAGAAGTGCAGAATCCATGTCCCCAGCTACCTGCATTCCCATGTCCCCAGCTACCTGCATTCCCATGTCCCCAGCTACCTGCATTCCCGTGTCCTTAGCTACCTGCATTCCCATGTCCCCAGTTACCTGCATTCCCATGTCTCCAGCTACCTGCATTCCCGTGTCCTTAGCTACCTGCATTCCCATGTCCCCAGCTACCTGCATTCCCATGTCCCCACCTGCATTCCCATGTCCCCAGCTACCTGCATTCCCGTGTCCTTAGCTACCTGCATTCCCATGTCCCCAGCTACCTGCATTCCCATGTCCCCAGCTACCTGCATTCCCGTGTCCTTAGCTACCTGCATTCCCATGTCCCCAGCTACCTGCATTCCCGTGTCCTTAGCTACCTGCATTCCCATGTCCCCAGCTACCTGTATTCCCATGTCCCCAGCTACCTGCATTCCCGTGTCCCCAGCTACCTGCATTCCCATGTCCCCAGCTACCTGCATTCCCATGTCCTTAGCTACCTGCATTCCTGTGTCCCCAGCTACCTGCATTTCCAGGGGTGTCTCTCAGGCCAGCTTCCCACCCTCACCTATCCTTGGGTACGAGAGCTCAAGCAGAGAGGTCACCAAACCAGGCTTTTGTTGCATTTGTTTTTTTCCCATCATCTTTCTCTGGCAGGAGCAAATGTGAACATAAAAACAAACAACCAAGATGAAGAGACTCCTCTGCACACCGTTGCACGTTTAGGTGTCCCTGAGCTCGTGGCCTTTTATGTGGAACAAGGAGCACAAGTTGATGCTCTCAATGCCTACATGGAGACTCCTCTGGCCTGTGCAGCCTATTGGGCCCTTCACTACAAGGATCAGATATACAGCCCAGATCACCACCTCATCTGTCGGATGCTCTTAGACTATAAAGCTGAAGTGAACGCCCGTGATGAGGATTTCAAGTCACCACTCCACAAAGCTGCCTGGAACTGTGATCATGTCCTACTGAATATGCTGCTGGAGGCAGGAGCAGAAGCAAACATCATGGACGTCAATGGCTGTGCACCCCTACAGTATATCATAAAAGTGACATCTGTGCGGCCAGCTGCCCAGCCTGACATCTGCTACCAGCTGCTCCTGAACCATGGAGCTGCCAGGATATATCCACTGCAATTCCACAAGGTTAAGGATGTGTTTCTACAGTAGGGATATGGAGAGAGGTGATGTCTTGAACAGGATCGGGGTGAGAGATCCAAACTGCAGGGCTTGGTAGTAGCTGGACTTGCTGGAGCCTCATAAACCGTGGCCCCAGAATGCCCAAATACTTGTGATCTGGCCTGCTGTAAGAGTGTTAACTGAAGTGAAATTGCAGTTGCTAATGCAGGAGAACAGACCCAGATCCCATTTTCATTCTTAATCAACCTGAAACCCCAAACTCTAAATGCTGGCTCACGCCTAATTTTTCAGAGCTGATTCACCCTCCCATTTCAGAAAACCTGCAAGCTGCTGTCAAACCTGGCTCCATGCAGGTTTAGCCGGGTTATAAAAAAATGTATATTTCATAGCGTCCACCAAAGATCAGAAACTGGACCAGTTGATTTGGTTTGTTGCTTCTGACCTTTAAAAATCTATTCAAATGAAATGGAGCTCAGTAAAGCTTTGTCTGATTCCCAAGAAATATGAGAAATTAAGGGGAAATGCTGAGCCTGGGCTCATAGCTTTCAGAGGGGAAAAAAAGAAAAGAAAGAAAAGAAAAAGAAAAAACTTGCAGGATCCCTCCCAAAGGCTTTCTGAAGGTCTGCAAAACCCAAGGCACTGACAAAAATAGCTGAGAGATGTCTTAAATAAGGCAGCTAAGTAAGCTTGCTGCAGTCAGGTCTCATTCTCTCCTGTCCTGTGCCCTAAGCAACATTTGCAGCTCCTCTACTGTATAGAGTGTTACAAGCCAAGCAACCAGAAGCCTTTGAATAAAATGCCAAACTTTTGATTGTGCCCTCTTGAGCCCAGAATGAGCTGGCCCTGCCCCTAGCAGAACAACACTTGGTCTCGAAACTGTCTGAGAGCCAGGTCTCCCCTTCCTGCCTCCAGCTTTCGCCTTTTCTCTTTGTCACATGGAGTGAACCTCCCTTCCAAACCACCGGGTGCCATTTCTAAAATACGTAGGATGTTTCTCCCAGTGGGATGTTCCACACTTTTGTTTGTGAAAGCCCATCCACTGTGTGGGACAAAATTGTGCATGATGCGGTGTGAACACAAAGTGTTATTCCATGCATGTGAATGACAGTAGACTTTGGGTTTTTTCCTACTGGGCTAAAGTTACTGGGCAGAGCAGCTGTTTCCAAGCCTTGTGTGACTGGAAACCTTACTTCTGAGCTGTGTTGGCTTCCAGTGTTCCTTTAAATTTTCCTGTAGCAATACATTTTTGATTCACATGATAGGATTTCTTTCTGTTCCTGTGCTGCATGACCTGGAGCAAGGACTTAGTGCATGGCTTTCCCTGGTGTTGAGACGCTCAACCTCACAATGAACAAGTTATTTCCAGATTCAGATGATGAAGCTCCCCGCATCAGCAACCTACACTGCTCTGGAGACCTAGGCCAGTATTTTCATATGGTGTTGACCTGGGGTGTGCACAGGCTGCACTGGTGGCTAGTGGAGAGGTTCTTGCTGTACTTGCATGGAGCGGTGCACACAGGGCTTGTGTGTTTTGCATCTCCAACCTGATCCTGTCATCATCCTTCATCTGCGTCTGTCTTAGATGCTGTTGCACAGTGCCAAGCATCCCAGCTAGCCCCAGCTTCTTGGTGGTACTCATGGTCTCTCTGCATCCTGCCTGCAGGTCCTACAAGCCTGTCATTCCTACCCCAGAGCCGTGGAGGTTGTCATCAATACCTATGAACACATCAAATCAACATCTAAGTGGAAGGCAGCCATACCTGACGATGTCTTTGAGGTAAGCTCTTAATGACTTGCAACTGAGTAAAATCCGAGATCATTATTTGCATTGTCTATATCTGGCCAAAGAAAGTGGGAATGCATTTGAAAGAGAAGAACATCTCAGAGGATTTGCGACTTCCCCATTTAATATCCCTCACTTGACAAATGACATATTTTTGAGAAATGTTCATTGTGACATTCTCCTCTGGAGCACCCTGGTAAGGGGCTGTAGGAGCTGCTCAGCTGCTCAGCAGCAAGTGCAGAGCTTCTGGCTGTGATCCTTGTCTCTTCAGATCTGTCAATGCATATATTTACATTTTATTCAGTCAGTGAATCTTTTAAAAGTACTGTGTTACATGTGAATGACTATATATCTTTAGGTTTTGTGGGCAGGACTGGTTAGCTGCAAACACAAGGAAGAATTCAAATGAAGAGAAACAAAAAAGAGAACAAAGAGGAAAAGGCAAAACTGTAGGACAAACTACATGCTCTGACATAGTTATCCCTTTGCTTCAGAAATCTGCAGTTCCAATATTACACTTTTGCTTTTGCAAAATTTTCAAGTTGGTGCTGAAGTTAAGAGCGCCAATATCTGCTGTGCACGATCAGTGATGTTTAGGGAACCCCAGATGTATTATAATGCAGAGTTATATAGCCAGAGAAACGGTAAGACTTTTTTCAGGTCAGCTTACTTCAGAAAAACAATTAAACCATTTTGGGTGAACACAAAATTAAATGTTAAAGGGCCTTTTTCACCAAAAAAAAAAAAAAGAATTTGCTGAGCTACAAGTGTTATTAGGAAGAAGACATCTAATTCTGTTTCTCCAAACAAAAATTGTAATTGAAATATTGAAACATTCGTATTTGGAAAAGCCTACAGTTGCTCTATTTCTTGTTGAAATTGTTATTTGTTGTTGTCAAAAACATTTGCCCAACTCGACATGAAATTGAAGAGAAATTTTGTTGCAACTAATCTGTACTTTTCAATACATAATATATTCAATACAATACATGTGAAAAGAAGTGTAACCAGATCTGTCAAGTAGTAAGAATATAAAGAAAGGTCAAGTCATGCATAGTCGATGTATTTACCACTTGCTTCTTTTATTTCAACATCATTTGTAAGCATCTGCACTTTTCCTCTCACGGGGATGCAATTTTATGTATTCTAAGAGGCCACTGGGGCGATGAGCCAGGCCCGGGGTACCCTACCATTGGCAGCGCCAGCCAACTCATCAGTAGCGCCGGCATTATGCTGCCTCGCTGCCCTGCGGTGAGGTTTAGGGGATTAACTCGTCCACATGCGCTACCCCTGAGCTGGCTGCAGCATCTGTTCGGATCAGGACTAATACCGCAGCAGAACCCCTACTTTAAACTGATGGATATAAGGCACACCGAGTCCAAAGATTTCATCATGGGCTTTAACTCGACAGTAAATATTAGAGGCGAGTGTAAGAATTCTGTGCGGGCGTTTGGCTACACCAAGTCCTTGCTGCCCCTGAGGGACAGGATGGCTGTCTGTCCTTCTTACTTTGTTCTGCCAAGGGCTACAAGGGGGAAGGGAGGGAAGGAAAAAAGCTTTGCTGCCCTAAACCATGCTTGTGTTTCCTTACAGCGGCACCAGGATTTCTATGACTCCTTGTTCACTGTGTGCAGCAACTCCCCGCGGTCACTCATGCACTTATGCAGATGTGCAATTCGGGCGATACTGTCAGGAAGGTGCCACCGAGGTGTCCCCTTGCTCTCCATCCCCTCCTCCATGAAGAAGTACTTGCTGCTGGAACCAGAAGGAATCATCTACTGAGCCACAGCAGAGCAGCCCCGGTGTCTCCCTTCCCAGATTGGTGAGCCTCTGCGGGGTGCTGGAGTTCCAGGCACAGCCCGTATGCAGCCCTTCGCTTTTGTACAGTCGCAGGCCAGCCTGAAGCTGAGCTGAGATTTACTTGATCTCCTTGGAGCCGCCGTGTTTCCCTGCACTGAGGAATCACAGCTGCAGGTTGTGGGTCACGTTTTGGCGGGGACAGAGCTGGAAAGGTCACACACACACACCCCTCCAAATGAGCAGAGGGGCACATACTTCCATGCTTTGTTCAACCTAGTTTAAACGATGCTGCTGCCACCTTTGGTATTTATTCCCCTGCCTGCTAGATTGTGTTGGATTCAATCTGAACCACCTTTGATACTGTTTCACTGTAATTTTCTTCAGCTGTCATTTTGGGAGTAAAAGAAAGGATACCATCAAAAAAAGAGGACATTTATTAGTGCTTTCCCAGAAATGCTTTCCCAGGAAGAAATGGGTGAACTGCTTTGAATTGTGACCACGGGCAGGATTTCAGTAGTTTCTGTATTTTCCTGTGGATTTACTCTCAATTCAATGTTAGTTCACTGTTCACTGCACCTGTCTGCATCTTATAAGGCTTTGTCATAATAATACCCTTTTTAATTGTAAGAATTTTTACCATTATCAATCACAATATTGAAATGTTCAGCACTGTTATGTCTGTACATTGCTATTCATGCCTTGGTAGCTTTCAGCAGATGCGGTCCCTGTTTCTGCTCGCACTGTGACAGATGATAATTTCATGTCCTGGTGTTGAGAAAGGCAGGTAGAACGGACTTCCCCTGTAACCTGCACAGCTGGGCTTATGCTCATCCATATATCCCTCAGGATGGTGTTGGATGGGATCTGGGAAGAATATGAAACCTCTCAATTGACTATAAAAGGAACTGAGCCTCGAATGTGGACTATGCACCTTATTTTCTGGTAGCTAAGCGCAGGTGAGAGGAATCCCACCTTAAGCGAAAGGTGTCTCCAAGGTGAAGAGGTGTTGGCTATACTGCTACAGACCTGCTTGTGCCGTAGGTTCCCCCCCCCCCCCCCCCCCACTATTTGCAGGCCCTCTGCTTTTGGGCCTGCCAGTGCTTGTTTCCCTGCTCTCAGGAAGCCTTTACTCCTGACAGAAATGCTGCCTCCAGTCCAGGCGGATGAAATGCAGGACAGGGGCAGTTCACACACCAACTACCCTGCAGAGAAGGCAAGTGTGTGATCTACAGAAAAAAACCCACCCGAAACCACCCACATTTTTCTTCCCTTTTGTAGTCTGATGCGATCCATCTGGGCTGTTCTACTTTGTTTAGACCCTGACAACTCTGGGCTCTGTTCAATGGCAGGTGAGCCGTGCCTAACACTGGGACCTAGCTGCTCCTGACTTCTCTTTGCATCTCTGACTGTGAAGCTGTCTGTCCTTATCACTATCATTATCTCTTTGCAAGAGAGCCCACGACAGGTTAGGATCTTCCCAGCGAGACAGGAGCAGCCGAGCTGTTCAGTGTTTCTGTGTCTTGCAAAGCAGCAATAACGGCACTTGAAGAAATAGGCAGATTGTTTAGTGTTATAAATCACTTTGCTTTCTTTTCATCTCAGTTTTCATGAATCAAAGCCTGCATGGTGTTAGGAGAGAATCCAGTTCATGGGTCAGTTTATATTTAGCTAGGCAGCAATGTAGATTGCTATTTAGCAGCTCCCAGTTCCAGTGGAGAATCTCAAAGACAGCACAGGCCACGAGAAAGTGCTTTCTCACACAAATGAAGTGGTAATGTAGGTCCCTGTACTTTACTAAACTGATGAAAGAAAGTTGAAGAGCTACATCTGTCAGAGACACTGTGGCAGTTTACAGGGGGGAGTGGTCAGCATCTGGGGCAGTTTGTCTACAGAAAAATCCACTCGAGGCAGTTCCAGGTTGATGGGATCTGCTGAGGAAAAACAGTGAATTTGGAAGAGTGGAAAAAGTTTAGATTATCTAAGCCCAGTGCTTTTGGGTGACATACCTGTGTGAGTCAGGCATGAGGAAGAGGATTTGTAAACGGGTGCAGGCAAAACAAATGTTTGTTTCTTTCTGAACAGTTTGAAAAATGGGGCAATCCGGGTAGTCCAGAAGAGACAGATGGAGGTAGCTGATTTTATTGGGAATGCATTCACACATTGGCTGTTTCTGGAAGCGAAATTCTGCATCTGGAAGAGGGAGGTTTAAGGCAGAACAATAGCAGCGTTTTTAGACCTGTTGTAGTCAGCACTCTCTTGCTGAGAGAGAAGAAAAAAGGCTGTCACTAGTGTTCCTAAATTCCCTCTGATCCTCCCCCTCTGGAGTGAACATACTTAATTTTTATTCTGTGGGCACCCAGCCTCAATTCCAAGCTTTGTACCAAGCAGGTGCCAGATTATAGCCATTGTGGTATCTGACAGGGAGCTCAGTGGGATCAGGCTGATTATAGTCATAGGAATTTGCAAGCTGTTAAAAACACTGGAGAACATCCCTATCACAGGGGCAAAAAAAAAAAGGAAAAAAAAAATAGACCTGATTGATGCACTTTAATTGCTTCTGTTGTTCGGGATAGAAAGACCAAACATTATTTTTTACCTTTTTGCATCTCTTTTTTTTTTTTTTTTCATTTACTGTAGTTTATTCCCATAGACTGGCTGGAGTTGCTCACGTGAGGCATGGGGTTACCTGATCATAATCTCATCATTTATTCTGTGTATGAGATGCACACTCTTACTATTCTGACTTAGTGTGGATGCCTTGAAATTTCATACTGTCATATAACTTCTGATCTTGCTTTTATATTTTCAACACTACAACATATTGAATGGCTGCAGCTGAAAATAATGAGACCAAGTTGTCGCTACTACGCTGCAATTTTCAACCTAGTCATGACCCAAAAATGACAGAAGATTGTTTTCAGTGTTGTTCGGTGCCTTCTGTGAAATGAGTCGCTTTTTACTCTTTGGCTTCCTAGTAGAGATGTAACCATGTTTGAGACATTTCCACTGCATTTCACAGCCCATTAGAATATTCAAAGCACAGATGGGCACAGCTGTCTTAATGACTTCTCAATGTATAGCAGTGAGCATCCATGTTTTGGCCCTTGTGCTTTTCTGGGTATATAGGAAGACAAGTCCTTAAACCACACACACAAAAGAAGTAATCCCACCTATGAAGGTAGAGACTCTGTGTGTTTTTTGTGGGCCAGTGCAGAGGTGTTAATTCATCTATTCATGGAGATACAGACATCATCTTTGTAAAGTGACCTTGCAATAATTTTAAACCTAGGCCCTGATGTCTGATTCCTTCCAGTTTGGTTCAAAACTTGGGTGATTTTCTCCATGGAGACCATGTAGGGGAAACTGAAGTCAGAGTCATTCTAACAGTGTTCAGGAATGTATTTTCCTTCAACAGCCTTTAAATGTCTATTCATACCTCGTCAGCAGTTCTTGGTCAGTCTCCAGTCAACATGCCCTGAAAACCTTCACCATTCACCCTCGAGACAGGCTAGTTTCCCAGTGCTGCTGGCAGCGGGAGGCAAGGATATATCCTCAGCTGCATTCTTCTGCGTGTACGGCGTGCAATGGGTTGCACAAGGCTTTAGGGATATGATAAGCAAATCTTCTCTTTACAAAGGAAGCTTTGGATGACTATCGAGAACTGTCCGCATACCGACTGGTGACTGGTCCTAGAGCATGATAATGAGGTCACAGAATCACAGAATCACAGAGTTGTAGGGGTTGAAAGGGACCACGAGAGATCATCGGGTCCAACCCCCCTGCCAAAGCAGGCTCCCTAGCTCATACTGCACAGATAGGCATCCAGATGGGTCTTGAATATCTCCAGAGAAGGAGACTCCACCACCTCCCTGGGCAGCCTGTCCCAGGGCTCTGGCACCCTCACTGGGAAAAAGTTCCTCTGCATGTTGGTGTGGAACTTCCTGTGCTCCAATTTGCAGCCATTGCCCCTTGTCCTCTCTCCACAGACCACAGAAAAGGGGCTGGCCAATTCCCCCTGCACCCCATACTTAAGATATTTATAAACGTTGATTAGGTCCCCCCTCAGTCTTCTTTTCTCCAGGCTGAACAGCCCCAGCTCTCTCAGCCTTTCCTCGTAGGGTAGATGTTCCAGGCCCTTCATCATCTTTGTAGCCGTTCTCTGGGCTGTCTCCAGGAGATCCCTGTCCTTTTTATACCAGGGAGCCCAGAACTGGACACAGTACTCCAGGTGGGGCCTGACCAGGGCAGAGTAAAGGGGGAGGATCACCTCCTTCGACCTGCTGGCCACACTCCTCCTGATGCACCCCAGGATCCCAGTGTCTCTCTTAGCCACCAGGGTACACTGTTGACTCAAAGCCAACCTGTCATCAACCAGAACCCCCAGGTCCTTCTCCACAGAGCTCTTCTCCAGCAGGTCATCCCCCAGCCTGTACTGATAGATGCGGTTGTTCCTCCCCAGGTGCAAGACTTTACACTTGCTTTTGTTGAATTTCATCTGGTTTCTCCCTGCCCAGTTTTCCAGCCTGTCCAGGTGTTGCTGGATGACAGCGCAGTGTTCCTGCATGTCAGCCACCCCTCCCAGCTTTGTCATTAGTGGCAGGTCATTAGTGGCAGTTTAAGACAGCATTCACAAGTCAGTATCACCAACCTGTACTCCAAAAACAAGCTACCTGATGAGAGTCTATTGCTTGGACAAATAGCAGCAATGCTCAAGCCTCAGGACCTTCAGCACCAGCCTGTATTATAAAGACAAAAGGGCTCAAAGCCCAAGCCATAAATTAAGGGCCTTGAGGCCACCTAGCCCAGGCAGCCAGGATCTTTCTTCCCTTAGCGTATGAAAAGCTGGCAGAGGAAGGGGATGGGTTGCCTTCGGCCTCTTCCACGATCTTACACGATCTTGTCCCTAGGGTTGTGTGGAGGATGATGAATCATCTTGAAAAGTTTTGGACTGAAACTCCTGGTTGTAGGAAAGCAGAGTGGTGTTGAAATGCCCCTTTGTATATGTGTGCATCAGCATGTGTGCAGAGATTTTCACAGAGATCCCAGTCAAAATTTATGCTCTGGTTTCAATCAGGTTTTCAACCCAAATCAGGGTATCAGAGCTGAAACCCAGTAAGTTCCCCTAAGTGCTTTGGCATCAATAAAATGTTAATACTCAAAACCACTTACCGTCTTGAAAGACTATTTCTCCTTTTCCTGTGGGGCAATACCTTACAGCCTGTACACCAGTTTTGACAGAATCAAATTAAGTGCTGCGATCCTTAATTTATCTAAATTTCCCAGCCTGAGCAAGACTGACGACTATTTTTCGTAAAATTTCAGAAACACTAATATTAGGGGGTAGGGAAAAAGGTCTGGCCTGCCATGAGAGGCGACAGCTTTACTTTTAGCTGTAAAGCGCTGCTGGACCAATAAATAGGATCACAGAGGCTCAGCTCATTCGTATTTGAGGAGCGTCCTTTGAAAACACGCTAATGCTTTTGGCAGCACATTTTGCCCATGGGACAAGTACCTTTCAATTAAACATACGAGACTTCAGCCTTTAAGATTGGAAGGAAGATTGAAACAGTCTGGGGCGGCCTATGCTATTATATACCTTTATTAAACTATGAGAAGCCAAAGAGGCATGCCAGCTTTTCAGTCTGCTGGAAGGTTTTGAATGGCTGCTGCTGCTTTTCTGAAATGCTACAAGATAGAGATGGGTCAGACACAGCAATATTTCCATTTACTTTCAGGATATGGCAGTAGAATTTCCCTTCACTCCCTGGGTTCACTCTTCTACTAAATGACAGTGCAGAACATGCTATTAGCAGAGATGCCAAAGCCTAGCTAGCATCTGACACCTTAACCTCCCCAAGAATTATATTAAAGTACTGGAAAGATCTACCACAGTCTCTATTTGAGGAACGGCAGGGACCTCTGGTACGGCAGACGGGTGGGTCAGAAAAGATTGCTATATACAGCAACTGTCAGATGAAATTGGTTGGCTGCTCAGAAATCTGTTTCTGGCTCTTTCTCCAAATGTATCTTAAGCTTCATAAGACACAAAGCGGAGAGGTGACGAGGTTATATTACGCATTCCGATGACCTGTTTGATTTTAATACACAGTTAACATTTTCATAGTGTGTGGCAGCTGCTTGTTGCCCTTTACCTTGCACAGGCACCCTACAGAGTGCTGCTAAATTACAATTAAGGCAAGGAAACAAGGACAGCAGGGCACGTGAGGATTTTTACACCACGGGTGAACCGCTCAGTTCTGTTCTCTCAAGCTGGGGCTTGCTAGGGATGCTGATATTGGCCTTTTGCCTGGTGCAAGAAAACCACCACGTTTTAGCCTTGTGACAGTGCAATTCATACAACTGCTTATGCTATTCGTACAAATTAGCACTACATTAGATTATGTCAGTAGTAACTGTCAGGGGGGGCTTGCACTGGGTGGGTATAACCATAAGCTTGCTGGCTATTTGCGGGGGGAAAGAATAACTTTGTTCAAGAAACAGGACTTTTATGTACTCCTGATAACCCTACAAAACCCACTAGTTGGCAAGGGACTGCAAATAAATTTAAGATGTGATGAAAACGGCACAGGAATAAACGAGCAGAAAGTCTACTCTGTAATAACAAACTATAAAGGAGGGAACGGAATCATGCACCCCATAAATATATGGACTTCATTGGCTCACACAGTACCACAATGCAGTCATATAGTGGAAGGGCAGGGCAGTGTCCAGGCAGGCTACAGGCACACGATGAGCTAGAGAGCACAGGTGAAGAGACAGCGCTGCAGTCAGGGCAAAGCTGTTTCCTGATGAATGGTAATATGGGTATTTTAACAGCCATGCAGGGTGAAACTGACCCTAGAGAGCCAGCAGCAACAAAGGCCAATGAATTACATCTGCCTCCCAAAGTTGAGCAAACCCTTGGGCAAGTCTGTCCTGCTGTTTCCAAGTTCACTGCTGGGGAAAAGATGTGTAGCTGGGCATGATGCCTGCCAGCGCCTGTGGTGAGCACATCCCTTGGTGACAGCAGCTCTGAACTACTCCTTGCTGGGGATCTGGAACCCAGTCTGTCATTTGGGCCCACTTTCCCCATAGCCCTGCCCTTGCCTTCAACATAAACCCACAGAATTCCAGTGATTTCTTTCTTTCCCTCCTTTCAGCAATTTTTGGTAGCTTTTTTCTGGGGCAATTTTTTGATAGGGTGAAGGAATTTTCTCCCAGTTAAAAATAATCTGAAATGAATTGCATGGGCCCCTGCAGACAGAGTAAAACGACACTAACAAAGTCAAACTCTTCTCAACTAAAGGAACTTCAACCAACTGAAAAGAAGTAATACATATTTAGAATTAACATTTGGGGGATTTATATGTCAGTACACGGGTGGTGTAGTTTTCAGGTGTTGGGTAGAAGGAGTACAGTATGTATCACAGCAATGCCCCAGCCAGAAAGGTCTCTCATGCTCTCAAGCCTGATCTGACCTGCAGAATATGCACTAGTCCAGTCTAAAACTGAGACCAAACTGCCCTACTATTTTTGCGGGATTACTTTAGAAATTACTTGGAGGGGTTAGCACAGGAATCTTTAGTTCCTGCGAGAATTTACAATATTTGCACATTATCTCAATGTTTCTCTGATAGTGTGCTACATTACCCAGGAGCTGGGCTTTGGACAGGGGGGTGCAGTAGCAGCAAAGGTGGCAAGCACCATCCGCAGCATGCCCTGTAATCAGAAACATGGGAGAGACAGGACAGCTTTCTCCAAAATCAAATTCTCCATCCTCCAGTGCTGTGGAAACACATACAAACCAAAGACCTGGACTTCAGATGACACCACGACCCTCTGGATATATGTGAGGTTTGTCAGCAAAGTTGCTGTCCATGAAGACATTTATCTCTGGCAGGATTTTGTGCCACTGAGGCGATGGCTGCATCCTGTCCTGGCCAAGTCAGTGCCATCAGGGTGGGTGGAAATGGGCAGATGTGGGAAGGAACTGTGCAGGGGAGATGCAGGAGCTCAGTCCAGTATAGTGGTGTGTGTTTGTGTGTGAAGAACTGGGGGAGAAAGGGGAGATGTGGCATTAGAAGTGATGTTGCGGATTTTCACATGTTGGAAAATGAGAGACTCAGTAAACCAGGGAGAACAGGCACACATACCCAGAGATGAAGTCCAAAAGCAAACTACAAAAAGAAAAAAGATTAAGCATTGTTTATTTAGCAATGGGAATTAACATTTTAAAGGCTATGAACTGTGACTTCACTGCGACTGTGAGACTTGACACTGCTGATGCTGAGAACTTGCTGATACTTGAAGCTGACAGTATTGTTTTGAAGACAGGACTCTCCACTTGTCACAGATGATAACATTTCTATCTGCTCTCCTCCCAGGCACACCCAAAGGCCTCTCCCTGGCTGAAGGACTCCAGCCACCAACTGCGGGCTGCAGCTTCTCAGTGGAGAGTGGCTTCCCACCACAGTGGCTACAAGTTCAGGACAAAGCTAAACATTTTCTCCCGCACTTGTCCTCAGGGACAGCTGAGAACTCTCAGGGGGGACCTCACAACAGACAAACAAATAGGTGAATACACACCCCTGGCAGACACACAGCCTTTAGCAAGCCTTAGACAGAAGGAGATATGAGAGATGCCCTGACACAGCTATGGGGAGCTGGGTGCCTCTATAACCAATGCCCTCATTTTCCTTTCCAGCTGGTTCAAACTCCACCGCTACCTGGCACACTGCACTACTGCTGTCACAGTCCCCTCTTGCAGGGCATCTCATGCAGCATCCACACATCTCTGTGCTTCAGGGGTGTACCCGAGCTGCACTCCCAGTATCCCCTTAACATCCTTACCCTCTTCCATCCTCTCAAGAGCTTGGACAGAGGGCTGGTTCTGCCAGAAGATCAAGGAGGACTCCCTTTTCAGCTGACTGGGACACGCATGTGCTGTCACCCAGCTGGCTGTGTGGGAGTGTTTGCTGTTAAATGCCACTCAGTCCTGCCTGGTCTCTGGCACCCATGTGTGACAGGGGCATGAGGGGATAGGCAGCCCTGGCTCCCCTTCATTTTCAGGGGACCTGAGTGTGCTGGTGAGACTGGGGGGAAGTGGCTCTGTGCAGGCGGGAGCAAACTGCAGGCAGCACCTGGAACGGGCTCAAACGTGGGCTTGAACTTTGACACTGCTCCTTCCAGCAGCCTTGAAAGGGAGGGAGAGTGGTGACGTGACCAGCCCAGGCGGCTCTTGCTGACTCAACATAAGCATGTTTTTAAGCTCCTGGTGCAGCCAGCGGGGAACGCGCTGTCCCTGTGGGCCCCTTTCCTCTCACCTTGGAGGCTGCCATAACATCACCAAGCACTGCTGCTTCCTGCATCCCCCAGCTCCGACCGCAGGAGGCCCTGATGTACACTTAGCCAGTGTTTGGCCTTAAAAAAATAATATTAAATAAAGGAAGAAAAGATGAAAAGCTGGAAGTAGAACAAAAGAGCCAGCAGCTAGCAACTGAACAGCAGCCCCGTGTTTCCTGAAGGGTATTTTTAAGGTTTCTAATCGTTCCCTCCTTATTTACAATGCTGTTTTGTGTCCTTTTATCTAGCTTTGGCTGCCAGCCTGCTCTGTGCTTAAACCAAGCTATTCACGGCCAAGTGTCTGGAGCTCCACTGCCTATGGGAGGCAAGCTTAGCTTTTTTAGGTTCCCAGCCCCAAACAGCTGGAATAATCTTCCAGTCATATTGAAGCGGGTCTTCACATTGTTCAAGGTTTGAACACTCATAATCCTTTTTCTAAAAAACCCTCAGCTGTGTGAAATGAGCACAGGCAGTGGCTGGTGACTGTTGTGCGCTGTTAAAAGAAAGAGTCCTGTCCTCTGTCTCCAGGAGTGGGGCAAAGCCCCTTTATCCCAGCCAAGCTCTTGGTGGCCGGGAACACAAGGACAAACTGCCCGCTTTGCCAGACAGGGACAGACTTGCCCCTCAGACCCAGCAGTAGCTCTGTACCCAGATGTCCTCAGCATGAACCTGGGCTTTTGGTGTCTCCTGGCTTGAACAGAAAGGCTGCAAGCTGACCTCCCTCTGATCTGGGGTGTTTGGAGCTCAAGGTGTTCTGCTATACCAGCTGCAGAGCACCCTGAGCCCAGGTCCATGCTGAGGAAAGGCGATGGAGCTGAAGAAGGAGTTGTCAGCCAGTCCTGTACTTTTAAATTTGCTGTATGTGGATATGCACATGGTTCTGTTCAACATGTCTTGAATGTCTAAATGTATGTCATGTACTTCTCTTCCTCTCCTAGGTGTGCCACTTGATCACAAATTCCTCCAGCACAACACATGCCATCTTACAGACTATGTGGCAGGCAACACAAGTGAGGCCAGCATCTTGCCTGGTCTTGTACTCTGAAGGAGTTAAAAATTAATTTACTTCTTGTCTTCTAGAGACCTTCAGGACTGTATGTGTCTCTTCTGCTGACCAGCAGCAGAAAAAAACATTTTGGCATTTTCCACAATTCACGGTATCAACAGAAAGCTTGTCATAGATTTCAGTGAGCATGGTGCAAGGTCTAAAAATTATTTCTTACTGTTCTAATATTTATCATTTACATTGATTAATATGCTGATCACACATTATATTATACTTTTTTATTGCTCGAGAAAGAAAATAAAGCATTGGCATACATTAGACCTATGTTACAGGAAAGAACAGTGTTGACTATGGGACGTAGTATTACATCAGCCAAAGGTCTCAGAGAACCTTATATACAACCTATTGACCCATTACCTGTATTCTGTATTCTATACCCATGAAAATTAGAACAATTAAGTAACTGATTCTGGAAAACTGGTATCTTAAAAAGTCTTCTATGTGAAAGCCTGAGATAATGTATGCCAATCTACTTCTGTTCTGCTAGAAATGTGTACAGGTAAAAACAAACACACAAAAGCAACCTTCATAAACTTCAGAGAAATAGTGAAGAGCATTTATTTTAGCGTTTCACTGTCAACAGCTTTGCTGGAATTTCTTTTCTGTTCTAATGAAATTATATGATGTCCCTCTGAAAGAGCTTGCTGTTGAGGATAGTCCTTCTCCCCCCAAACTCTAATTTCCTATAGCAGTGGTTGTGTTTATTCCTGGGAAGAAATGGGAGGATCCGCAGTTCTCCTCTGCTCTGCTTGACTGCAGTAGTGCAGATTTAAAGTCAAGACACATCCTCTCCCTTAACATCAATACTCACAGGTGGCAAATATCATTCTGCTGCAGAGCAAAGGAGAAGGCAAGGACAACTCTTTGGAGAAGGATGAAAGCAACTCTCTCAGTCAACCCTGAATACTAATTTCTGTAATATAATTTCCAAGGTCTGCCTACATTAATTTTGGGTACTCCAGTGTGTAGTTTTGCCATTGCTCCAGCTATTTTGACATGGATGTTGTCATCCAAGAGACAGAAGCCTGGGATTATGCAGAAGTTACTATGATTTAAAAAAAAAAATATTTTCTGTCTCAAATGAACTGACCATCCAGTGGCCTTGAAAAATCATCAGAAGCTTTTGGAAGTGTGAAATGCCTCTGAAACATTGTTCCCATCCTTTAGCTACAGAAGATACCCTCAGAGCAGGAGCGCAAGGCCACAGAGGCAAAGCTCATGTAGGGACCTGGACTAGCAGAAGGCTTCTGGTCATATCCACAAATGACACAAATAATGAAAACTTAAGCGTGTTCCCAGAGTTAGAAAGTGAAGCTTTCTCCATCATGTGCTTGTGTAAAACCTGAGGCAGAGTTGATTAGAAACAAGGGACAGTTGTCCAGTGAGTTCAGAAGGTTTTAAAAAAGGCACAAACAAGTGCTTCTGTGTTAACACAAACCAAGTTTTATG
Organism: Laterallus jamaicensis coturniculus; assembly: GCA_022605575.1. Classification (NCBI taxonomy): domain Eukaryota; kingdom Metazoa; phylum Chordata; class Aves; order Gruiformes; family Rallidae; genus Laterallus; species Laterallus jamaicensis. Next base: position 6,516,414 of record JAKCOX010000008.1, read on the forward strand.
CCTGAGCAAACAGCTTCCTATGGCCTGTGAAGCAACGGCACATGCCTGTTAATATCCAGAGTGGTGTAAACCAACCCCAGCACGAAGGTTGAGTTCCTCCAGTAATGCCCTTTGTAAGCAGGGGCGTGCCTCAGGGGCACCAATACCCTTTGCAATGCATGATACTCGATGCTCGTTGGACTGCATGCTACACCGATTGAGGGAAGGACAAGTATCCCTGCCAGGTATGCCCCCCTGTTTCCCAGTTAATTTGTTAAAAATCAACCAGGAGTGTTGTGGACAGTAAAGCCACTAGAAAAGAGAAAGCCACAAGCTTAAACAATGCTTCCAATGCATCTGGTTTCTCAGTGTGCCTCACGGCATTCAACAATCAGAGTCAGTCACAGTTAGCTCCCAATTTTCTGTAAATGTTCTGCCCAGGTGACAAGTTAATGTCCTGTGAGCAGTAAGCATGGCTCAGACGGCTCTCAGGTGCTTGTGCTGCTGCCCTGCGGGGTGCAGACCCCCAAGTGATGAGCCTTACTCTGTCTCCTGCCGTTGTGCGGACTGTGGCCAGCCCCAAACTGGACAGACCGGCAGTGATGGAAAATAGAGCCAGCGGTGACAAGCTGCACAGGGGCAGCTCCAGGCTGACGCAGCTTGTGCTGGCAGCCAGTGGGTTCCTCTGCTACAGTCCTGTTGGCAGTTGCTGTGGGATAAATATTGTCTGGGATTTTCCATTATCTATTCACCCTAGCCAGCAATGACACAGTGGTGACGGTGGTTCAAGTTCTGTATTTCCAGCCTCCCACAACCGCCCAGAATTAGTAAGGGGACTTGAGTCATGTACCTAAACATAAACATTCACTGATACTGGAGAAAGCCAAGAGTGTCCATACAAGGTGTTTGCATGGGACTGGCAGACATGACAAAGGACCTGTGGAAAATCTCTGTTCTTCTGGAGTGACAGATGAGAGACAGGCAGAGTGCTCTAGGGTTCCTCATCAGGCGTATATTTTTAGGTAACTGAATTAGCTGGGAGCCAGCTCAGAGCTGAAGCCATCTAAATGCAGGTGCTTACATGTGCCCCAGGTGTCTTGGGTCCCATTACAGTCAGTTGAGCTCTGCTGTTGAAGACAGAAGAGCTGTTCAGCTGGCCAGAATTAGGTATCTGCTTCAGGAGAAAAGCTGATAGCTTTCTCCAGTTCTCTGGATATATCAACTGGAGAAGGAGCTTAGATATCTGACTCACACCTCAGCATATGCATACAGACACATATGTTGAATCATCATAAGGTGTTATATTTGATGTGCCACATCCCATGTCAAGGTTCTCTGTTTTTGGACCCAATCCTCTGATGCAGCATAGTACAGAGAGACCAACCTATAAAGAATAAGTAAACCAATTATCTTTTTTCATTGGTTGCAGGGCTGTCTAGGTTTTCAACCAGACTTGACTCCAGGAATGTACCATGAGGCTTGTTCCTTGAGGCTGTCCCACTCATACAGCAGGAAATCAGGCAGGTCCTTTCTTTTCTTGCCTCTCCATTCTAGGAACTGCAAAGCAAGGCAGTGAAGTGGGAAAATCTGTGCTAAATTTTGTGTGCCAGTTTCTTGTGCTCTGGTTTGGTTTTCTGTCATAGCTGCAGAAGGAGAGGTAGTGAGGAGCAGCTCCTGATACTCCACACATATTTTTCTACTTATATAAAAATATGACATTATAAAAAGGCCCCACAATATCCTGAAGACCCAGGACTGTGTTTCAACCTCTTGCTGTGCCACCCAACAGTTGAGATTACAGGGAAGAATTCAGAGTTCCCACAGGGATTTTCTGCCCTTTCCTCCCCCCTACGAGGTGAGTAGAGAGAAGCAGGATAGACTGAGAATGCCTGCTGGGGTGTCTTGCTTTCTCTCTGGTGGCTGCAAGGAGGAGCAGCATCTGGCCAGGCATTAGGGAAGTCATTATGTCTAGAATGTGCATGCCAGCACAGATTTGCAAAGTCCCTTTAGGACCTGTAATGCAGGACTGGGGGACAGGCACTTAAAACTGTGCTGTCAGCTTTTAGGGAATCCAAACCCAAAGATGTCAACCCAGAAGTGTGACCCTTCCTCTACACTATCCCCACTCCCTCAAATTAGCTGAGCTGAGGGATCATAAATTGACAAGTTCTACCTTCATTTGCCAGAACTGATCAAGGATTTAAAGGCAGGCAGTTTTGGGGGGTTATAACCTGATCCTCTCAAGTCATCATCACTACTGTAGTGGGGAGGGGGGAGAATCTATTTTTCCAGCTCAGTAGTGTTTCGTATCAAAGGTAGCAAACCTTGTTTTGTAATAATGCCATGGGAAGGACATTATAGCACGCTAAGGGCAAAGTCTGGTGGATTTGAAAGCTTGGTTAAGTGATAGGAAAAAGATGATAATGAACAACTGCTTATCAAGGCTCCAGGGAGATTAATCTGGATTTGTGCCCAAGGCACCAGCAGCAAAATCAGTGTATGCACTTTAACTAACGATCTGGAAGAGAAAACAGGGTGCTTTGGTGCAGTTTCTATTGACATCAGGAACCTGGCTTTGCAAGGTCCTGATCAGGGGGCAGGAGGGGGAAGTGCAACATCTGCTTATCTCCTGTGAAACCAGAACGCCTTTAAGCAGTGAGTAAACTCACTGATGTCAGTGAACCTTTGAAGAGGGCTAGAAGCAAGCCAGTCCCAGCCCTGTACCTCCGGTGCTTCGCTGAATCAGGAGCTGGGTGCATGGCCTCTGTCACTCACTTGGGTTTGTGGGGGGGAAGGAGAAAGGAAAGAAAAAAAACCCAAACTTCTAGTGCCTTCTGGCCTGCAGGAGCTTGTGCTGCAGAGAGACCACATTGCCTGCTGGGCAGTGAGCTCTACACGGGGCCACACAGCAAGCTATGCACATCCCTACTGCATCCACAGCATGCCCAGCTCCCCTGTACAGCATGTCTATCTCCTGAGCCTGCCATGGATGAGGTATAGAATGGATGTATATGTATTTCTGCTTGGAAGAACCTGGGGAGAAGTGCTAGTCCTGTCTCTAGTGACTGCAGGGCAGTAAAGGTTGATGGGGAAAACACAATGGGTGTTTGTGTTGTTTTTTCTGTAGTAGCTTATTAAAGTCCCTGGTCTACTTCACATCTGGGCTGTTACTCCTGACACACCCAACATACTCATAAATACTGATAAGATGTCAGAGCAGGACATTTCTGTAACTGCAAAACATTTAAATGTTTACAGCATCTCCTCTGCTGCCCTGGCATTGCAAGTCAAAACAACACTGTTATGAATGGGAACTCAGCACCCAAGGCTGTCACTTCTAGATTTACTGCCAGACTCTAGGTGTCTGGCAGTAAGAGTCTGGCTAGTTTGCACCTCTCAGCTTCCAGGTAAAGCACCTACACATGCTTTTACAGTTACTCTATCTTAAGGAAGATTGCAGGACATTCCCAGGCTACAGGTCTGTTCCATCCATGCTATACTCTCTTACAAACTAGCTATTGTTTCAGAACTGAAAGGCTTTCAAGTCCATCTTGGGAAAAAGATATTTGTAATATATATATAGACTCAGTGAGGGATGCCTTCCTCTTAATGTAAAAGTGGTGGTAGATTTTCACCTTGTACTCTCAAAATAGCCATTTTTGTTCAGCTACAAACAACGTGCACTGGTGGAAGATTCTAATCTCTGAAGATGAATGCTATCCCAATTTGAAAGGACAACCTGATATGTGAGGTGATGCACTCATGTTAAGCAATATGTAAGCACATCTTCAGCAGATGCAACATTAAACCTAATTAGACTGTCATTCATTGTTTCCCCAGCCACACCTCTCTGAAGGTATGCAATTCCATTTGGTAATACCTTAAAAAAAGCTCTTGATTGCACTAGACTTCTTAGAAGAAAAGAAAGATACTTGACACCCATTTAGAAAACATTTATTATAAAATTATTTTAACATCTACATCCACATAAAAGGCTTAGAACCAAAACTATTTGGGAATAAAAATTCAGCTAAGTGTTGAAAAAGGTATGTGTTATCTAGGTAGATAGCCCTTAAGTAATTTCTAACACTACAGAGACCCCACATGCCATACACCCCTCTGTCTGCATCATGACCATGTTCTGCAGCTTCTCTTGCAGGAAGGATTACAGACATGTTTACAGCACCGTGCTTCAGCTGCTTTGAGACAGAACTTACAGCTCTTACCTGGAGTAGCCACAGCTAATGTACAGTGTATCATGAGATTATAAAACTCATGTTTAAGCATTACAGGCATCAGAGAGAGGGGTGTAAATTGTGCTTACTTGACAGTGACTACTAGGTATGTTTTGTGACCTTGTATTCAATACAAAAAAAAAAAAAAATCAACAAATATTCAAGTATATAATGGCAGTGAAGACAGCTCTTTCACACCTGGATATTCCAGACAAAGATGTCTCATTTTTGTTACCCATTCCATTCACTGACCTGAGCTCAGCTACATAACCTGGTGACCCCTGGTGAGTGCAGCTTATTCACTGGGATAAAAAACAGCCTTAATGCAGTACTGAAGCCATTATGCTCAGTAACCATCGCCAATACTTCTAAACTTAAGTTTTTAAAAGAAATTAAGCATATCCAAATACTATTTTATTTTTGGTTGAGAAGTCTATCCTAACAGGACTTTCATAACACAAAGATAGTTCCAGCTTTCCCTCATCCCTATTAAAAAAATATTTGCTATTCACAGTAGAGTATGGAGTGGCTTTCTGTCCAAAAAATACAGATCTGTTTTAGAAAACCGAGCAGGACACTTTAAATACTGTACTTGCAACATCTTGCAAAGGATACACTTAATATGCTAATTAGTAAAAAAATAAATCAAGTCTTATTATACAGCCCTGGTGAACTTTGACTGGCCAGTTTAACTTCTACTCAGTCTTTTAAGTTTACCTTGCTTACAAGACCAGGGGGAAACATCCACAAAGATGGGAAAGGAAGCATCTTATTGAGACTGGAATATTTTCTCAACAGCTCTTTCCCACAGGCAATGTTCCTGAGACAATTCCCCATTAATCTGCTGTTCATAAGTTATTCCATAATTTTCAGTGCTGTTCATATTTTGGAACTTCTCTTCTCCTAAGCCCTTTCCATTGCAAGGAGCAACTTAGAACAGAATTCCAGCTCCAGTGTCACTCTTCCCAAGACTTTCAGTGCTTAACACAGCTTTAACGGTGTAGAACCCACAGGTACCTCTGAGCTAGCTCCAGTACTCATTTGATGAAGACAATTTGGTACTGAGCCACTAACCTTCAAACAGCATGGCAAAAGGAAGGTTTGAACATGCAGTTTCCCTTCCCATGTCGTGCTTATGTAATACAGATCACAGAACCCCTTCTTTTCAACTTGCATTCTGACTTCAGTTGTTGGAAAATCCTAACCTACTTACTTTGCACACGCTTTCTAGAGTACAGGGATGTAGGGTAGATGCAACCTTACAGCTGCTATAACCAAGTAGCTTTCCATTTCTTTCCAGTAGCCTTCTCAAATATCCCAATTTCTTTCTTAGTTACCTTATGCATAGGAGACCTACTTGGCTAGCTTTTCCATGAACAGCTTAACAGAAAAAAGCCTAGTAATTAACTCACAGTGCAAGGCATCACCTAAGAATTATTACTGGAATACAGGTGTGGGTTTTTTTTAAAACAGGACTTCTGTATATGGAAAACACTTCCCCCCTACCTCCCAGTGCTCCCTCCCTTCCAGTCAGGCTGCATTTGAATGGTGTTTGTATCTTGCTACAAGACTGACATGTTAAGTGGATCTTTTCCAGATGTTATAAATACAGCTTTAAAAGTACAGGTGTTATCTGTCTATCTGAGAAGTTCTGCAATAAGATGAACCACCAGTAACTGTTCTAGGAGGAAAAAATATACACCAGCATGACCGACATTTATCAGTATTTGGAATTCAAGCATTAAACAGAACTCAAAAATTGCACACCTCTACCACACCATGTCTTTGATCATAAGGAAAAAGTAGTCTGATTTCCCTCTACACACATAGCTTAAGACATACGTGCTCCTATTTTCCTTATCCTGAAGTCCACAGCAAGATTTCACATTCAGTGCATACAGCCTATGCTATAACAGCCTTATCTCCTTTCTCTTCTGCCAGTTCTGAAACTGAAGAATTTGCTTGTTTGGAGGCAGATGAATACTTCCAAATGCTAGTCTTTTGCAAGAAGCCAGCTTGATCCCTTTGGGTGCCTGGATGCCAACTTCTCTTCAGAGAGCTGCACTCTGCTTTGCAACATTCTTTGGGTCTTTACTTGGGACACACCAGTCATCTGCTTCTGAGGTAGCCTGGTAATGCTTGGAAGCTGATTTGTTAAAAACTGGGAGTTTTTCTACCGATTCTGTCGATAGAGCCTACAAATCAAGAAGGAAAGAAATGTTACTTGGTTTCTACCTCTCAATATTGCCACTTTGCAAGAATTCAAGCTGTATGTTTCAAGTGTGAAACCAGTGACACTACAAACTAAAGGATTGACACAAATGTTTCTACAGTAGCCTAGATGGTTCAGTACTATGCTTGCTTTGGATAACCTGGTAGGACAAATGCAGTAACATCAGATCATATATAGGCAATTTTATATACCATAAGCATTACTCTAACCTGTTTGCAAGACAGTCTTGGAAACCATGAGGAAAACAAACTTTCATTTACAAAGTTCCAATGAAACTTTAAAACACATTCCTTTCCTACTTAGGTATTTTGATTATGCAGCTAAAAAAAATAATTAATACAGTACAAGCAAATAAGTTAAATAGGAATGTGACACATAGGTGTGGTGTCTCTTCCTTTTTTACTGTTTCCCTGTGCTGTGCTTCCATGTGCTCAGAACAAAGTTTTTTGTTTAGTAGAAGAAAACCAAAGCAAGTTTTTCCCCCCATGAGTAAGTGCAAAAAGAAGAACATGTAGGCTTTTTTCCCAGGTTATCTATAAAAACAGTAGTTCACGTCATACACTGGATATTCAGGATACAGAATATAGTACTTGGTCCTATTCGGCATTGGCCATGTAGCAAATATAAGGGATTCTGGTAAGGATTAGTTGATACAGATTTTCTAGTTTTCAGAGCAATGAAACAGCAGTAAAGAAACTAGATTTGTTGCTTGAACTTTTCTGTTGCTACACTTTCTCCCAGTACTTTGCATTCCAAGAACTAGCGGATAACAAAATCTGAAAACTAATGGGGCTCTCACTAGTAGTTACTTAAGTAGACTAGTTAGTAAGTAAGTAGACTAGCTTAGTAGCTAAGTGATCTCTACAGTTCTAGATGCCAGTTACATATCTTACTGGCATTTCTTAATAAAAACAAGAGCTCTTCAACTCATGAGCATAGAATCTGTTTACCTTAAAAAGGTACCAAGTAGTTACCTCACTGCATTAATGGCAGTTAACTATCTTTTATTTATCCAAATTAAAATACGTACCTTCAAGTAAATAATAGCATCTGTCCCATAACCACATATGGAGTAAAGATTTAGGTCTCCTTGGAAATACTTTGCATACAGACGAGAAATTGGTAAGCCATACCCAAAGCCAGCCTAAAAATAAAGTACAAGACAAAAACAATTTCTTTTTTACTAGCTCTTAAGACTTAAATAGCTGGAAAGCGTTCAGAGATTTTAAACAGTTCGAAAGTCCTTGGCACTTACTCATCTCAAGAAAGAAAACAGAAATCTCTAATCAGTTTTTACACAGGATCTTGAATCTGATCATTAAAAATACAAAACCACAAGAAAAAAAAATCTCCATGAAAGAGAAGGTGTTTATAGGTACATCTCTTGGTTTTGCTAGCACAGTTTAGTTAGTAGGAGGAGTTTGCTACTGGTAGATAAACAATAGTCTAAGCCTAGGAGATATGCCTGCCTGAATAAAGATAGAGCAGTTTATAATGAGTTTTAGGACTGAGTGGGAGTGAAGACTAAGCAAGGTATTGTCGTTTAGGAGTATCAGAAAAAAAAACAAACCCAGGCAGGGTTAGATTCAAGAGAGAATGTCCTTCTTTGTTTATACCTTTAAAAGCATAGTTTAGTCCACTAAGCTAGGCATTAAAAAATCTGTTTCAGAAAGTGTTAAATGATATTTATGAGGCTCAATGAGCTTTGCATACCCAGAGAGCAGTAAGGAAGACACGGTGTTTCAGAATTTATTAGCCTACCTATCTGTTCAACACTTATAGCAGCCTTATTAGTAACATGAACATTGAAAATATCTTACAAGAGGAGTATTTCGACCATCATCCATCCTTGGCCTTGGTGCAGTGGAATACATGTAGCTGAACAGCTGCTCAATTTTCCTTACTGGAACACCGCCTCCTCTGTCTGAGATCTAAGTTAAGAGAGAATAAAGTTACTGCAATCATGTGCTAAGAATGGCATCAAAAACACTGCTATTTGAGTAAACTCTTCCAACAGTAATAAATGCAAACATTTCTTTTTTTGCAGCTTATTTTTTTTCAATTAGCTGATAGCCTCCATTTAGTGCTATTAACAGAAGGCTAATGCCGCCTTTGATCTGTTGTCAGAAGCTGCCAATTCTTCTATCAGAATCTGTGGCAGCATATGCAATCATAAAGCTTACATTAAGTACCTACTGAGCAGGCTAACAAAATACCTTAATTGCCAGGTCTTCTTGTCCTAGAACAACCGTCACTTCAATTGGAGGAAGGGAAGGACTGCTTTCTTGGAATTCAACAGTTGCTCTCATTGAATTCTACAGAAATGAAGGTTACCATTATCAGAAAGTCTTGGTTCTATGCACTTCAAATCATGTCCCTATTATGCAGAGGCTGAGCACACCTACCCTCCATTCTATTCCTACCAGTGCCTAGTTGCCAAGGAACACACTTAGTAGTTTAGCTTAACAGGAGCAAAGGAGGTCTCACACCTAAAAGTGACCAAGCATGGTCCAGACTTCAAATGCCAAGTATTTGAACAGTGCTTCAAATCTTACACTGCTCTTGCCCAACACACATGTAAATTAAAGAAAGTAACTCCCTTAAAGCACCGGGTATCTGGAGATCAGAGTTCAGCAGCCACTCTAAGGCTGTCAGAATTCTGCATCCCCTGTTGGCAGCACATTAGCACCCTGTTCTCTACTTGCAAGATGTATCACCCACTTCAGAAAACACACCGCAGGGCAAACCTGCATGACAGATGTAATCTCCTAAAGCAGAAAGCTAGCAGTGGTCACAACCTGGTGTCCCACCCATTTACCTCGACACAAAAGTATACAAATAGCGTCTTAAACTGAAATCTTTCCTTTCCCAGCTGCAAGCTACTTCCCCAAGAAAGTGTTAGAAATCTCACTGTCCTATGCAAAGCTTTACTTCATGCACATCTAGATATTTACAATACTGACACTCCAGCTCCAACTGCTAAGCGAGGAAACAGTTTATATCAACAAACCTTAAAGAGCTCAAATAGCATGTGAAACAGATGAGATGGAACATATACGATGTTAATTGGCTCTCCTGGAAGTTTTCCTAGAGAAAAAAAGAGACAAGTGACATTTAAAAAAGTGAGGGATTTCTGTATTGTATCCAAGTTTTACAATAAGCAAGTTGTATGCCAAAGCAAACAAGAAACTTAATCTTTTTTTTGGGTTTCTTTCACCCCAATGGGCAAACAGCTTTATAGTTTACACATAACAGTGTTTAGTACTACTAGCACTTCCTTAAAACCAGTTTACTTTCAAATAAACTGAAAAAGCCAAGTATTAATTCCATTTTATAAATAAAGGATTTTAGAGGTTAGGCAGACTGCCCAAGATCAGACACATGCAGGAAGCTTGGGCCAGAACCAGTGTTTCTCAGTCAGCCCTCACTTCCTCACCCGATATAGAACTCCCCTCTAGCAACTTTATCACGTTACTTTAAGTGTGGGCTAGTCTTACTTCCTCAAATTCATAAACATCACCTCAGGAAATCAAGTGCTTAAGATACAGTGACATTTGAATTCTAACACAGGAGATTGAAGTAGGTACTTATAACACAAAATGAACAGGAACTAGCCCGAGACAGATCAACTGGCCTCTACCATCATGGCTACAGAAATGGGAGTCTTTTGACCCCAGTAAAAGCAGTAGTATGGCTACTGATTTGAAAGCAGACATAATGGCTCTCAACTTACCATTCACTTGAGTAAGTTTCAGTTCTGGAGATGTTAAGTAATACTGGTCACACAACATCTTAGAACTTTCAAAAGCATCTGAAAGAAATATTTAAATAAGAGTATATGAATGTATTATCAATGCATGATAAAATATATGATTCTTAACTGCACCAGCCACTAAGGTGTTACAGACTCTGAGCCCCCGTTTCAAAGGGAACAATAATTTGTGCCCACTGTGTGCATTAAAAATTGGGAATAAATAAGAGCAGTTTGGGCACATTTTCACTACAGTGAAACAATTCTGTAACACAGATGCATTTGTTATCTAACATTAGGAAAAGGCTCTCAACACTACAGACAACTTGAACTCCCACCTCATCTGTCATTTGCTAGGCCTCATTCCAACCCCTTTTTTTAAAAAATGTTATTTTGTATTTTAACTTCTGTCCTACAAAAGCTTGTGTTTTGATAGCCTGCTTTCATTTCAGCCACTGCAATGAAAAGCAGCCCGCATCCTATACAACACACGTTGGTTACCCAAGTCGCTTGCAAGCGGATATAAACTGAGATCATGAAGAGAAATGTTAGGGATCTGAGAATACGTACCATTGACGACTTCAGCAACATCACAGCAAGGATCAATACTTCCAATGTGCCTTGGGTGCCCTGAGCCAGATTTATCATCAAAAAGAAGTGCTGTTTGAGATGAAAACAATACTGAATTTAAACCCAAATACTGTATTATAAAAAAGGCCTTAAATTTGACTAATACAGTGAGATCACAACCTATAATCATATAAAATACTGAGTGTTGTTTATGCCTTCTGCAAGTTAAAAATGCTACCTACTGCCAGCACCAGTGTTGACTTTTCTATAGCTCAACATCTAAAGGTGTTTCAGATGTAAAGAATGAGATCCCTACATACTCCCCACAAGTTGTTACAATCAGCTTGTAATCTAGAAAATAAGATTTCCTGATTTATCATACATTCAATTTCTAACTTCTCAGTGTCAGACAAAATCATCTGAGACAGATATCCAACAGTTTTAAGGAATGTTTACATTAACATGTTTATCACTAGGTTGAAGTTTTTCCTCAGGTAGAAGTCTTCACTTACTGTGTTGGTTCATTAGCATCCGGGTGGAAATACGGCTCATGTAAAAGCGATCCAAAAAGTACTGAATGTTTTGATTGGTGACAGGATCAACTTTAAAAGTGTCTTTGTATTCGATTACTCCTTGTGCCATTGTAGGAACCACATCATGATGTCTGTTTCGGACTCTAATTAACGTATCTATAAAGCTAGGTCAGAAAGAGAGCTTTTTAAAACATTATTCAAAGAATACATAGCAACATACTTTATGCAACGCTATTATCTAATCCAGCAGCAGCACAAGTAACTGCTAAACCACCTTAATATTAAAATACAGTCTATTTACTTGTTCTTTTAAAAGTAATTTCTTACTGACCTAAACCAGAAGAGCTTGATTTTTTAAATATAAAAGGTATTATCATTAGACATGTCAAATCCATTGCCTGTTACTCATTCAAACTAGTTTGAGCAGAGGAGAACGCAGGAAGGGAAAGAGAACCCTAGCTGACATCTTGGTCAGCTGATATTTTTCCATCATGGGAGTTCAGGGGGCAGTATGCCCTCAAAATCAAGCTCCACTTTTTTATTTAAAGCACTACTAAACATGATCAGAGATTTAAGACCAGCTTGCTCTGTGCACAGCACTTCATGCTAGATTATCAAATTCAGCTCATGACAGCTGCCATTCTAAACTGACTACTTTGTGAAAAACAAAATGTGAGATCAAGAGCTCAAAGAAACAAATTAAAAGCTTACTCAGATAAGACTTTTTGGTCTTCTGGGCTTTTCTGATGGAACTCAACCAGCTCCATTAGGCTTTGGATGTACCTATCGAAAAAGAACACAAGAAATATATGCTATTAATTTGACTTTTGTATTAGTCTAGGAGTAGGAAAAATACAATATTCTCTGTATCCTTACTCTTAAATAAGTGATAAGTTTGAATATCACAATTCTGTTCCAGTCTGGAATCACAGATAGACACTTCTTGCATAACTAAACCCCAGGAGCTTTTTAAGTCTTTTCTTGTGCCTGCCACCCAGAGAGGAATCTGAGCCCTCACTTAAGGTACACAGGATCTCCTTACAATTCTTCAGAAGAGAGGCATTTTAAAGAAGACTCACGTCAGAATACTGACCAGAAAACCACCTAAGCAAAGTTTTTTCAAGTCTGATCAGCTTTGGCACAAGTTAAGCACTTGAGCCTCTTTTGCTACCATCTGACAGCCTTCACACATGTTGTAAAGGCAGAAGTGTTCACTAGATTAAGAACAGCCTCTGGATCTCACTAATACTTTTACCCTTTATGTCAGGCATCCTTGCAAAAGCTGCAACTGTGCCAGTAAAGCAAGGTTAAGTCAGATTCAATCACTCTGTCAATGATGATGTTAACTGAATTCCAAACACTTGGTGCATGGGCCAAGGCAACATACTATGAAACAGAATCCCAGTTAGTAATTCCATCAGCAAGAGATTTAAGTGTATAGCCTGCTTTTCCACTGCTGTGTAGCTCTCATGGTCTGTAGTGCTACATGAAAACACAACACTTTTTATACCCTCTCAAAAAGTGAGATTTGCTGTACCAGCTATTTTGAATTGTTAGTTTAAAATAATACAGCATAAAAATAACAATGCAGCCATAGTGGTTTGCAATTTAATTTTAGCATCCTAGAAAGGGACAGCATGTAACAACAGCTTGCAAGTCAGCTATTGATGAAGGAACTGCGTTTCCAATGTAGTTTGTTATTGTCATCTCTTTAAAAAAAAGTCTATGCCAACAAAGCTGAGAGAGCTGTGTTGTCTTACAGACTGAATTCACGCAGTTCTTACTTACCAGCTTTTTACTAACTTTACTGATGGAGTGCCTAGTAATTTATCAGGGAGAAGTTCAATTTCTCTCAGTATGTTTGCAAACCTCACAGGAAGTTCTTGTCGCAAGAAGGCAAAAGATGTTCTCTCACACCCGTTAGTGGAGCCTACAAGTAAACCCAAGGTAAAAACCCTGTGAAAAAAGGTTTCAAGATAGAAGCACTGCTCCCTTCCATCCCACACCCTGCAGGACTGTCCTCCTTTGCAATCACGACGCTGCCGGCCAGTTCTCCCCCGCGTCACGCACGGGCTCGTGCTGAACGTTGTTTACGTGACAGCAAGACACAGCACGTTCCTGGGAGGAATAGTTGTACGTTTTCTATTTAAAGGCAGGATTTAAGTGTAATCCTCTAGAAGGGGCACTCCAGCCTGTGTAAACACGGGCCGCTTCTTGGCGGTGACGCCTGACGGTGTCATGTGAGCAGACCTCACTGCTGCCAAAGCGGTAATCGGATCTGGGTACAGCGTGTTCACTCCATCTAGACAGGGCTAATGGCTCCTCCCCGATAACGCGTACCGAGAACACGAAAACACCCAGTAACTGATTTAACTCCGCTCCCTTCCCCATCCCTTTAGCACTACTGAAACAGAGCTGTAGCGCACCTTCAGCTTTCATCCGGGCAGCCGCGGGCCCCCCGCGCCTGGCCAGCCGGCCGGCGGGTGCCCACGGCCGAGGGTCGGCACCGCACCGGGCCCCCCGGCTGCCGGAGCTGGGCTCACCCCCGCCCGCGAGAGGGTCGCTCCCCATCCCCGCCTTGGCACCGGGGAGTCAGCCGGGAGGCGACGGCTGAGCCCGGACCCCGCCAGGCGGGGATGGCCGCCTCCCCCGGCCCGAGCAGCGCCGCTCTCACAGCCCCCTCCCGCCGCAGCCCGCTCCGCTCGCCCCTCAGGGGGACAGGTCTCCGAGAGACAGGCTTGCGGCCGTCCCCCACCGACCCGATCCCCGACCTCCCCCTCCGCCCCGGCCCTCCCTGCTCGCCCTGCCTCACCGAAGTCCAGCAGCTGCTTGATGGAGAGCGGGGAGGGGGAGAAGCGGGAGAACTGCTCCACTTCCCGCGGCAACTGGCCGCGGCTGCTGCTGGCGCTGACCCCAGCCAGGGGCGCAGCGCTGCGCAGGGCGATCCGGGCGGCCTTCATCGCTCCCGGGGCGTCGGGCGGTTAGTCGGTCAGTGGGTGGGTGGCGGGCGAGCCGGTCGGAGGGTGGCTGGGGGGTGGCTGGGTTGTGGCTGGGTTAGCCAGTGAGTAGCTGCGGAACTCGCGCTGTCCGCTCACCTGTGGCGGGCCGCTGCACGTGCCGCCTCTATTTACGACCCCGGGGGGCGGGGCTGCAGCAGGCCCCGCCCCGCCTCCTGTTCGGAACGTTCCCTGCGCGGGGCGGCTCGTGACAGCCGCTGGCTTCCATCTCCGTCCCTCCCCCCCCACTTCCCGCGCCGCCTCCCGTTCCCCGCGGGCAGCGGGCGCTTTGCCAGCCCCCCGGGGGAAGGGCCAGGGGCGCCGAGCCGGGGCGGCAGGGAAGCATCGGGGCCGGGCTGCGGGGGTGTGTGCTGGCCCTGCACCGCCTCCCGTGACCTTGTTTACCGGTCCCGGGCTGACCAATGTCAGCGGCGGGGCGGCCTGCCAACATCCAGGGCCGCCGCGCTCCTCACGCTTCCCATTGGCTGCTCGGGGGGATCCGGCCTTCATAGGGAGCCAATGGGCTCTTCCCCCTCTCCCCAGGCGAGGGCGGCGGGCCGCGGCAGTGCGGTGCCATGCCGCCGAGGGGTATACTGATGGCCTGTGGGTTAACCGGGGGGGACGGTATCTCTCTGCGCTAAGTGCGGGGGATGCCAGCGGTGGAGTCAAAGTCCGGGGTCAGTGCCGGGAATGGCAGGAGGTGCGAGGGGAGCAGAACGAGATCCTGGCCGCGGGGTGCTTCACATGTAGGTCATCGCGGTGACCTGGATTAATAGTGACCAAATATCCGCAGACAGCTGCTCTGGTGACGCACTGGTCCCAGATCGCCGTGTGACCCTTATTTACTCTTTCTAGAGCTGACCTGCGGGGGACTGACAGGACTGCTCTGGGTCACCGCCTTGGCCAGGGACAGCGAAGGGCCGAGAGGAGCCCGCACACCTTTCCTCTCCCCCACCGCGCTCCCCGGGGCTGCCTGGCTTTTCCCCAGAGCCCCAGGTCCGGTTCACCACAGGCAGAGTGAGCATAACACACTGAGAACGGGGTAGCCTTGGCGGATAGCAGCAGGAACTCGTAGCAGTACAGCAACAACAGGCACTCCTGCGTGCTTACATCCAGCTCCCTGACCCCAGTTCCAGATGCCTGTGTTTCTGCACACACAAATGCGTGCACTTTTCTGCCATGGGAAGGAAGAGGCGTTCCTAACAAGAAATGGACAGGGTGTTATTGATCAGGCAGGGGGAAACACTCTAGCTTATCATTATCATAGCTTTTTTTTTTTAGATTTTATCTCATTTTTGTCTTCATAGTCGCTGTCTAGGTTATCCCTGCTTACTACTCTACTCCCACAGTACTTTCTGGTTTATTGCTTTATTGCCGTCTCTTTTATTATTTTATTGGGAGAGTTACTCTGTGATTGTTCCACCAGATATATGAAATTTACCATTGGGCATATGAAATATTAAACAAACCAAAATGGAGACGTTGAATAATCCCAATCATAACCACTTTGACTTTTCCTGCACTTGCCAGACGTTGAAAATCTGAGAACAGATGTTGGGGTTCGGTTTTGACTTTTAACTGTTTGCCTGCAAGTTGCAGATGACTTCTGGAAGTAAAAATATCCTACAAACTTTTTAAAATGATGGGGCATGTGTGTGGTGGCTTTTGTTTTCTTTCATGTTCTTCGTGAAGCTCCTCATCAATGGGAAGCAAGAATCTGAAGATTAGCACTTTGCAATAAAATACGAGTTAATAAAGTCCTCTGCACTAGGCAGTTATTCTGTTTATAAGGTCACTATTTCTGTTCCTATTGAGATACTTTATTTTAATCTGTTGGTGTGCTGACCCTGGTTAATACAAGTAACTTGAGTTACCTTTGGGAGTAGTGACATTACACTCTGCTCTGAATAGGGAAAAAGCCTGCTAGGAATAAATCCTGTTGTTTACATTCCTTTCTTTACAGCAACTTGTTTTCTCATAGTTTTCCTGGTAGTTATATGTGGTAAGAGATGAACAAAAATTTTACATGTCCATTGTAGCTTTTAACAACAATACAAATGTAGTTGCAGGAAATATAGGAAGTGTGTTGCCTTCCCCAGTTTTAAAAAGGCAAGGCTCCAGTAACTCCAAACTTGGATGCTTTGAAACCAAAACAAACTTCTACAAGATTTTTACACATCAACAGCGCATCAACTAACAGTTTTATTATTCCAACGAGCTTCTGGAAGAAATGTGTCTCCTTCATAATGCAAAGTTGCTTCTCAATCTCAGTATGAACAATATTATATGGAATGTATCTGGGAACTAACTGGGATGTCCTGAATATTGGCCAGGACAGCTAAGTTTTAGGCGCAAAGGTAACAGTATTTCAGGATTTATTGTCAGCCAAGCTGCATGGAAAGTAGACTAGGCTGTGTAAATTAGAACCACTTCAAAACACTCTGCAACCTATCAGGACTTCAGCACTGTTTGTTCTCACTTTATTTCCTCTGTGAACCACCATTTCTCTGAACCCCCTCCTACTGAAGGCACAGTGCACGTGACAGGTGTAACTGCCAGTGTCATAGACCAGCATTTTGATGGTGAAAGGCTGTGCCAGCTGCTGAACTGCAGCAGCATTCATCAGATGAGGGTCTCATTTCTGCCTCTTTAATGTTTTACCTTTCCTCTTCTGAACTGCCCTGGGGCAAGTTTTGAAAAGGCAGTAACAACACTTTCAGTGGTGCAGTCACATCAGTGTTTTGCCAACTGTGCTTTATAACACAAAGCTGCATTAAATTCTACTTCTTTGCACGACAGCTGGGTCCAGAAGAGTGGAATGGACGAAGCCCAGAGTCCTGCCTGTTTGTCTCTTAATTGCTATCCATCGCAATCAGCTGTCCCACTCCTTGGTGCTCCTTATGTCATCCCCACTGTAGGAGACACAAACATGCTGTACTTACGTCAGAGCTAGCCAGAATACGTGATAACTAGCCGTGTTGCTGATGTCTAATAGAAGGTGTCTTGACTGATTTTGCCCCACCTTTATCTCCATGGGGACACAAATTTAAGGCTTCCCAACCTACTTGCCAACACGTGTTGGAGCCACAATGCGCTGTGCTGGGGAGGGTGCCCTCTCCTGACCAGCCGGAATGCGCATAGCACACCGGCAGGGTTGCTGGTCTGTGGTTGGATGAGTCTTGGGTGAGTTTCCCCAGCCTTTTCCTCCACGTGGACCAAAATTTGAATGTCTTGTCCTTAAACCATCTGCCAGTTTGCACAAAGTTTGTAGGAAGTTGATTACCTGTTTGTTTGAAATGGTCGGGAGGGATGGTTTGGAAGGCAGGTGAATAAACATTATTGATGATTTTTCCCTTGGGAAACTAGGCTAGCTATTTCTGTTAGGGACAAAGGCAACTTTCTACTTTAGGATTTGCAAAGAAGGATAAATGATGACCCAGGAGGGAGCAATAAGTCAGGGTGGAAGTGAACAGTAGCACTAGGAAGTTTTGAACCCAAGCGCAAGGAACGGTCAGACGACTGAAGGGTATGAGCTGTATTCACAGCACTTCGTGAAACTTCCAGCAGCACCACAGGCAAAGCTCTCACCCTCCACCTGCGGATGGGTCTGCATTATGCCACGGGGTTGATACTTTAATCCACTAACACGTTTGTTTTCTAAATATTTATGTGGCCCTTTGCATGGAAAAAAAGAAAGGACAGAAATAGCATAGCAAACAAGGGTCGTACCTTCCCGTTCTCGGCTTTCCATCACCCGGCGCTGCAGCCGCGAGAGCTGCCGAGGGCTCCCGGCACGACCAAAATAGCCCAAGTAGGTGAAAGGTGAAGAAGCGAACAAACAGGCTGGCGTGCCCAGCCCTGACGCCGGTTCAGTGAGAAAAAGGTCCTGCAGCTGCTCCAGCGCTTGCGCAACCTCCCCAACTGGCTCATAGTTTACAAAAGTCAAGAGTACAGTAGTTGGATCATTTTACTGCCGGAGCTGCCGCCGGCTGGCAGCCTGCTTGGAGCTGTAAACACCAGGATGCGCATGGCAACCCAGCGGCGCTTTTCTTCATTCCCTGCCTCTGCTACCCGCTTCCGAAATTGTGTGTTAATTGCTTTAAAATCAGGGAGAAAGGAGAAGGGATTGCTGGTTTCAAAATAGCTTTTCCAAAAAAAAATACAAGAGGCTTGCATGAGATTACCTGTGGGTGCTTTGAACTGGGAGCGTAGAGACAGCAGAGAGGGAGAAAACTGTTTTGGAGCATAGCTGTACCCTTCAGGAAAAAAGCTAGGGCTCAAACTGTGATAAAGTATCACCTAGAAGTGTTTATTTTGAAAAGCTTGTCACTAAGTCGTGTTGAATTCAGGAGGCCGCTTACTATGTAGGAGAATAGTAATCTTCAGCCAAGTACACACCGTCGCAGGGGAAGTAGAGGTGAACTCTCAGTGTGGGCTGGCGCTGATCTAAAGTATATAGCTAACAGAATAAATGCCCTTCTCCAGCCTCAGCTAGCTACCCTAGCAGTTCTCGTGGAAGACCTTGTGCCATCCTTTATGAGGGCTGCTGACACAGAGGGGGAAAAAACCAAGGAAAGGTATCATCAAGAGAGCTGCTGCGCTGGGCCATGGCTGCCGTTACGGTGAGCAGCCCTGCTCTGGAGAAGAGCACCTGGGAAAAGCTGGACAACTTGTGAAAAAGGAAAAAAAAAAAAAAAGGTGAATGTTACCAAAGGAATATGACTTTCAAGGCCTAAATATGTCTGAGCATAATCAGAAAACAGCTATATTTTTGTGTAGGAATACAGGAAGGGAGCTAGTGGAACAAATGGATCAATTTAAAAGTTGTGGATTAGACATTGTAAGAAACTCCTCATCCTGATAAGAAGGAGCTCTAGCTGTAACCTTTACATGAGTCATGGGCTTTGAGCTGGTAACATGCTGCTTTTATTTTTTCAACGTGCGCCATTCTGAGTGGAGATGTTTTTGCTAAGTCTTTTGTATCAGCTGTGCTTGATACTGTTGACTGTATCAGGACACTTGGTAAAGTGGATGTGACGGCTTGAGTTTCTGCTCAGAACAATAGCCTTGAACTGTTACTCCAGGTTATTTTGTTTGAGGCTGATCTTAGAAAGTACTCTGTTTCCCCAGTTGTTCCCTGTCAGCATTTCTTTCATCAGATCTGGAAGAATTTACTTTTTTTTAGTGCCTGACATCATAGGAACTTGGATGAGAAATTAAGCCTAGGAAATACTAAGCCAAGACATGAGATATCTAGAAAAGGGCTCACTATAGTGCTATCTGTCCACCCTTTCGAAAGAGATGCGAAGTTTATGGTATCACTGGAATGCCACTTCCTCCTAGTGCTTGGATTACCCAAGGGAAGTTTGTTTCCTGTTTGCAATGTTGTGACTATTATTACTGAAGTGTGAACTCACAGATATTAATAAGTTGATGTCTAAGGACTGACTTTCCATAATGTACTCTTCAGAAGATGTCCATACAGTAAGCCTCTGGGAGTTTTCTTATTTGGTGAAATGTATAACCACAGGCTAAGCTGTAATAGCTGCAATTAAACAGGAAAATGAAGCTTGTGTATTAAAATAGTCCTGATAAAGTACCTGTACAATAAAAAAGTGTTGTACTGTGCAATTAAAACTGCTTGGCATTGAGTCCGAGTAAGTACAACAACATCTTTGTCTCCTATGACTAACAGGTATCTAATTATGGGTAAATCATCAACGCAATGTTGCTGGAACATTAAGAACAGCATAAACAAGGGAAGCTATCCATTAATTGTGGAACTGTTTTAATCTCATGGTGTACTAGACTAGCAAAATACACAGTTTCACTATGGAGTATCACTATGTTCTCTTTTTTTTTAACTGTAATTCTTTTAATATTCTTTATTGCTTTATCCATATTGACACTTTCAAATTCACTTTTCAATGTAGTGCTCATCTAATGGTCACTGAACTGAAAAATAAAATCATCAGAACTATGGTCATACTTAGTTTCCAAGATTTCAGTGTATCTGAAGTGACATAAATCCCCACAGTAGTTTAATATTTCTTCATTTCACTCATTGACATGACACCAACATTCTAAATGAACTGTAGTGGTTGTGTTGATATGCAGGTGTGGTGGTTTCACCCTGGCTGGAGGCCAGATGCCCACCAAAGTTGCTCTATCACTCTGCTCTTCAGCTGGTCAGGGGAGAAAATACATTATTGAGAGGCTTGGGAGTTAAGATAAAGACAGAGAGAAATCATTCTGCAATCAGCGTGACGGGCAAAACAGACTCCCCCCATTCTTCACTGCCATTGGTGTCTGCCGAGTTTCTCTGAAGCTCAAGAAACAGCGATAAAGAGGTTATCAAAGAAGCAACCTGGAATTCATAAATGTGTATGTGATCCTGGTAAGAATAGGGTAATAATTTGAGTAAGATACTTAAACTGATATTGCATGGGTCTTGCTACACTGAAGGAAAGAAATGTATCTGCATTTATTTTTATGGGCATTTTGGGCTGTCTTACAGCATACATATCAAGTGATGTGAATGCTAATCTCCTCTCATATATGGAAACACAGAGTCTTAAACTGTAAGCATTTGAGTTAAAAAGATCAAATCAATGTCAAGGTTTTTACTGAAAATTACCTTCTTTAAGGCCTTGGGAAAAATCAAAGTGAACTAATGTAGACATTTCTATCATATTTCCCATTAAAAGGTATTGGTCAAACCTTCATTACATTTTTGACTCTTCTTGCGTAAATGAATATGGTATCTGATCTTTCCATGAGAAAGACTCAAAGGAATGGTGGACTATGTTTTGGAAAACAGCTTGTAATTTTGTATGAGCAGTTTTGGCTGCTTAATAAAGGCAGTGAGACTCTGCAGATCTGAGGGACTTCAGCCAGAGTTGTGAGCCAATATGACCTTGAAAAATTAGGTACTAGGTCTGACCAATATTCTGAATTTAACTGTACTATTGAAAATGTGGGGTAAATTTCGACCCCAGGTCACTCAGAGGGACCAATTATAGCATTTTGGCTCCCAGAATCTTCTCTTTCAAATAAAAAGGGTGTGTGTTCCCTGTTTAACCATTCCTGGAGAAATCTATCTAAAATTGCACTTTTGAAACATCCAGATAATTCTAGCCCTTTACAGTCAGTTCATGTTTCAAATCTTGTGCCAGATGCTTGAATGCCTTGGAGTAGAGAAGACCCAGAGGGAACACATAAAATTATATAGGAAAGGCACCAATTCACTCTCGCTGAGCAGTAATTTGGTTTGGTTTAGTAACCTGTGAAGTGGTTCACTAAAATGATGAACTTTAAGGAAACTGTAAAGAGTGTGATTATTGATATCTGCTGTAGGTGACCTTTATGTGCTGAAAAGATCATGAGGTAGACAAGACAAAAAAATTACAACCTACTTTTCTTTTTCTCCCTAATGGTCTGAAATTGAAAAATTGGATCTATTGAACCCCAGTTAAAGTTAGGACAGCCAAATAAAGCAAGGCTACAACCTGCAACTTGCAGTTTTCCAAGTATGTTATTTATATACCTCGGAGACTAAATGCTCCTGCTCGAGGGATTCGTGACTCACCACCCTCATCTGAACAGAAATCACTTCAGATTATTTCCATCCATTCACTACCTCTTCCATTAACTTTTCCCTTTACGGTAAAGAAACACATTCCAGAATTTCAAGGGAATAAATAAAGGCATAGACGCAGATCATCCAAAACTTTTTCTCCTGCTTCTTTTTCCAGTGCTGTGATAAGTACTGGGTGCCTTGCCATCTTCCCTGCTTCCCAGGATCTTTCTGGCTGCTCTTGTTCACGTTAATGTAATCTAAACTCCTGTCAGCGTTATCAAATTTATACTGGTATTCATCAGCTTGCAGGGAATGGTTAGTGCTTTAGCATCACAGTTCCTGGCATTGCATCAGTATATAACAGGTAACATTTCAAATGCATTAGCTATGCAGGTGACCTTTAGCTCGCCGTAGGAGCATCTCTTGAAGTTGTGCAGAGTCAGCGTGCTGATTATCACAGTGTTCTGAGGGTGGCATCTTAAGTGTCACTTGTCATCCTACTAAGGGGCCAGAACTGAAGTAGCATGCCATTGGGTATGTCCCATGACACAGATTTTGCCTGGGTGTGCTAGATGGTGGAAAATGCTAAAGGGGGCCCAGGACAGAGTCAGAAAAGCATTGCTTTCCTTGATGTTAATAGCCTCTAATGATTCCCATGTAACAACATCAGTAGACATGATTCCATCGCTGCCTTTGGAAAGGGACTCTGGTCCTGTCCTGTCCCACTCTTTTAATTTTGATAAACGTGTTTTCTAGAAAGACACTGAGCAGCGCGGCTAGTGCTTGAAATATGCAATTACCTTATTCTTCCAATTTTTAACGTTAGGAAAGCTATAAATTTAAAAATTTATTTTAAATTAATTTAATGTCTGATACACTGTTTGTAGCATGGTCAAAAGGATGTGTTTCCCAGTTCTGGTAGAAGAGCACGGACTGTCCTGTCCCAGCTGCTGCATGTATTTGCTATGTAGCCTTGATTTGGCCTAAGAGAAAGGTTTTGTGCTTGCAGAACAGATTTATTGTGTGTAACAACTGGGAAACCGAGCTGTCACCAACAGTGTTCAACCCAGACTTTTAAAAAAGTATTTGGGGATCTGACAGCTGTGTGTCTGAAAATAGGTTAAGGAGAAGTTGTTTACAGGAAAGGACAGGCTTGGTGTGCGCACTAACTGCTGCGCTGCTGAGGAGCTTGCTGTAATGTTCTGTACTCGTCAGAGTTCAGATAACAACCGACAAGTTCGTGTACAAGTGGAGTGGACAGTTTTCATCAGGATGGTATGAAATCCTCCTGCCAGCTGTAAATAGTATTAAGTATTATGCATAGAAATTACAATGTGAGATATTAGCACAGATCACTGGGACATCCTTGAAATGACTTCTCAGCAAGAGGGAAGTTGTATATGTGGGATAGTGTGTGAAAGATGGCAAATGTTGTCCTAACCCAGCATTCACTGCATTCAGTAAGTGTTTCCAATTGTTTCAGCTATAGTCTTCAATGGGAACTGGATCAAACCTCTGTAAGATACAAGAGGGAAAAATGCCCACTGAAAGGGGAAAGTCAGTTTTAGGCTTCATATTTTAAATTTTTTATTAATTTTTAAAAACTCCCAGAAAAGTATTTTGGAGTCTGATTCCCCCCTTCTTTGGCTTCTTACATTACATACAGATTAATTGAACAAGTTGGCAATTTTTTTTCTTATGACTGTCTAACTTGAGGAGGACAGTGTCCTAGGCCACCTTTACACCAAGGAAAAATAAACCAGACATTCATATTCTCATCTTGAAATCCTTTTCTGTATGTGCTTTGTTCTTCCTGGCTAAAATAAGCAATATTTTGGTTTTTTAAATGTGATGATGTCATTCCATCAATGGTCAGAGGAAAGAAGCACAGCACGTCTGAATTAAGAGACCAGCAATGAAATCTGGTGCCAGGAACCAGGGGGCAGGTTAGAAGGATGAATTGATGTTCCCTCCACCATGAACACTAACATTTGAGTGCACTCTGAGATCAGGAGGGAAGCAGGGAGCACCTAATCCTGGAACTGCTGAATGACTCATCAGTGTTAGCTGTCTTTTCTCCAGATGTCCTGTGCTAAGTAGTAAGAAAATATTGGAAAGGTAGGACTGAATACTGTGTGTAAATCTGTAACACACTGAATGTTGCTCTATGCAGCATCTCAGTGAAGAGAACGTCATTCTAATCTTCAGTCAGCTGTTGAGGTCATGGCTGCTGCATTCTGTTAGATCTCTCTTGTGAGCTCCTCAGACTAGGCATGCATGACATGTTAGAGAGCTTCACTAAGCCATCCCAGCTGTGTTTGTACAGTGTAGACTCCTTCTAGGTCAGATATCCCGTTGGTCATCCTTTCAAGGCCTTTCTAGGCTTCTTACCACCTTGATGTAAAGGACTGTGATTGGCTGTTGCTATTATGCTTCCACATCTTATAGCTAATTTCTGAGAAGAGTGGAGTCTGAAGTGAACACTAAATGCTCAGTCCCAGCTCTCACTGCCCGTGGGCACTGTTCAGCACTGTGTTCAGAGCCAATATCCTATGTTTTATATTGGTGCAGACCACAGTGTTACAGTTAGGGCAGGGTTGCAGCTAAGGAAAGGAAGAAAGAAAGGATAACTGGAAGAACCCCTAGATGTCCTGTGTGATCTGCATGGACATGGACATGGACAGGTCTGGTGCTGATAGCGTGCTTAGACAACGTTTTCATTTATGTACTCAGGTCATGTAATTTCTTGTGGGAACTGGTCACTTTGCTATTTTTACTTCAAGCATTATTTCAGATTTATGTTTAGGGAATGAAAAAACCCAGAGTGGTTTTGTACAGCCTATATAATTTAGAGTTCAGATGAAGGTTGGTGTCCATACAGAACAATGATTTATGATTCATTTCAGTGGAAAATTCAGTCACAAGAAATGTTGAAGCCAATGGTTTGGATTCAGAGTAGGATTATGAGTAGCAACCATATGGAAACCAGAGAGCTTCTCTCTCTAATTTTCACCTTGACAGAATTGTTAGTGAGGTGGCATCTTCTTTATGGTGGCTTGGGTATGAAGGAACATGAAACACTTCAGATACATTTCTTCAACTTTTTTGACTTAAAAAATTATAAAAAATATATTTAACATGTTGAGAATTTTGAGGGCAACACTGCCAAAACAAAACCCATCCTGAGGTTGATTTTTTGCTGTAGCCCTCTTTCAAACTGACTGTCTTAATGGGAATTCACAGTCATGAAAAAACAATCCAGAGTGTGCTGTTTCGTTCAAGGCTCTGACATTAGTGAGCAAAGAGTCTTTTGGGAAAGTAACCTTCTGTGAAAGAATCCTGATCCCAAAGCCCTGGAAGGCATGCCAGCTGGTGGAGGGTGGCAGGAAAATTGCAAAATGCATCATGTCATCTTCCTCCAAAACACACTTTTCTCCCCACGTCTGTTTGTTACACAACTTTTCAGATCCAGCAGCCCATAATCCAAATTTTATTGATGAAGTGCAGCAAGTTCTATTCTGCGGAGCATCTCAGGCATAAAGTTAGTCCTGACACCTGTTATTTGGTCCCAGAGAATTGCCTAGCTTTTTCAGTCAAGTCTTGCATTAAATCAGTTTGTCGTTCCAGGATGGAAGGTAGGGCAAAAAATCCATGTCAAGGACTGGTTGACATCAAAGTAATTTTACTACTCAGATTGCTGAAAGTATTAAATGCAGTTTTTTTCCCTAAATGGTAAAGGACCAAATAAAAAATGTTGGCTCTTAGCACTGAATTAATCTGCTCCATCAGCTCTTCCAGAGCTTGCTGTTACGGTGGATGCTTCAGAGATGGTGTCTGCTTCCTTTCACTGGTGGCTTGAGTGCTTACTTTCCATCTTTTTTCCTTTCATAGTGATCATGGAGTTCATTATTACAGAGAAACTTCTACAATTATTGCTACAAAGAAGCTTCTAACCTGCTTTGAAAAAGATGGAATTGTCTCAGAAAATAGTGTGTCTATGAAACAAGTTCTCTGATAAACCCATATTGATGATCCGTCTTGCACATTAACTTTTGCCTTAACTTCTGCCTTAACTTCTGATAGCAAACAAGGTACCCATGGGCTCCAATTCTGTTTAAATGTTGGGGAGATAGAAGGGAGAATGTCTGAGGGGAAAAAAAAATGAAGTGATGGCAAAGACGAAATAATTGAGTGGAAGAAAGGAAATGGAAGGAAAAAGTCAAAATAAATTGCCTGCTGTGTTCTTCCTTACATCTTTTGGTTTTGTTTAACTTCTCTTCTACTATTACCTTATTCCACCTTTTTCTTTTCTTTTCTTTTTTGTGCTTCACTATCAGTGAGCACAGTGTTCTTTTGGTACAATTTTTGTAAATTGAAGAATTCAGGTCCAGTGACCAAGGTATTTTTGAATACTTTGAATCCTAAATTAAAAAATTATGGAGCTTAAAAAATACTTTATTTGTTTTATTTTTGTTTCTGTTGCTAGAAAAGATGCATTTTTTTTAATAAAAAGGTAAAAGAGTGATTTTTACTTTTATTCATTTTCCTCTCTATTTACAAGAATATGTCTAGAACATCAGGGAATTTATTTTAAAGTGCTTTTAAAATAATGTTTGTTTCACTTAATTCCACCAAGAATACTGTCTCATGGTGAATCATATTTTATGGTCTCCTGTGCCTGTAGCTTTGGAACAAAAATTATCTGTGTGAAAGGTTGCCTTCATAGATGCTTCTGGGTTGAGCAGTAATGTAAATCCAGGGTGAGGCAGTGCTGCCACCTATGTTTATTTACTCTCCAGCAGTTCCAGACCTTTCCTGGACCTTGACACATAGCAATTTTCCCATCACCCGATTCCTGTGTGACTTAGTCTAGGTAATCCTGCTGTGGCAGGGGGGGTTGGACTAGATGATCTTTCGAGGTCCCTTCCAACTCCTAACGTTCTGTGATTCTGTGTAATAGAGTAGTGTTACAGTTGGGGAAATGGAAAGAAGAAGTTCTGCTTTGGAACCAAAGGAAAAATCTCTGTATGCAACCTGTTTGTCCAGCTAGCAACACAAATACAGGGGCTGGTTTACCAGCCTGATGTTTCCAAGAAGGGCTAGTATGTCATACCCAGATCTACCAGCCTGCTTAATTATGATTTTTGCATTAAAATTTCCATGTTAATGTTTTAGTACATTTTTTTTAAACCAAACATTTTGTATTTTATTGAGTACTCAGTAATGTTTCACTATAATTCACCTCTACAAAACCCCCAAACCAGTGAACTCCAAACCAACAAGCCCAACAAATCAACCCAGAAATCTCAGCATCATCACCAGTTTGTGGCTGGTTTTTCAGGTGCCTCATGTTCTTTGGAAGGACAGGGAGGCAAACTCCATCTTTCTGATAAGGAAAGACTTACGATTAAATTTTTTTTGTGGAGCGAGAGGAAGTTGATTAGTGAGAAGTGACTTTTCTTCATAAATTACATTAGATTTTAACTACCTGGGTAACAATTAGACAGGCTCCATTACATGAATATCGTATCGTGTAACGTAGCAGGCAGCACCTGGAAGAATAATATCAGAACCAAATCTGTAAAGTTTTAGCTACTATGGGTTCTGAGCAACCTTTGATGCAACAGCATAGTTTCCTGAGTTCAGCTTGTGTTCTGCTAATGGGTAAAGATGTACCATTGTCTCTTCTGTCAACAGTAAGATTTCTGAGGATATCAATTTTCCAGATACAGAAGTATAAACTCACATAATTTCTTTTCTTTGACAGAATACAGGTGAGAACTGACCCTAGTTCTGCAAGAATCTTCAGTGACATTTTGCACTAAAAAACATGGTGGAGAAAGTTGTATCAAGGAGGTTGTAGAGAGGTGGGTGATGGTCTCTTCAGCCAGGTGACAGGAGATAGGACAAGGGGAAACGGCACAAAGCAGGGCAGATTCAGATTAGATGTTAGGAAAATTTTTTTCACTGAAAGAGTTGTCAGGGCCTGGAACAGGCTGTCTGGGGAGGTAGTTGAGTCACCATCCCTGGATGTGTTTAAAAAAAAAGGGTAAATCAGGTACTTAGGGATATGGTTTAGCATAGGATCAATTGGACTTGATGATCTTAAAGGTCTTTTCCAGCCTTGTAATTCTGTGATTCTGTGATTCTCTGATAGGACACTGAGCAATGTAGTATATTACCGCCTAGTTTCCAAGCAAACAGGCAGTGAATATTTGAACCAAGTCTAGACCTAATTAGAGCCTGGACTACATCTGCTACATGACATAAAACTGAAGCTACTAGCTCACACAAAGAGAAATAATTTACTTGAAGGAAGGTATGAAAGAGGTATAAACACAGCTTAGATAAAGAAGTTTCTGTCAGAAGCATGGCAGTTGAAGGTGCTGATTCTTTAGAAACTGCCAATTTGTGAGAACTAGGCAGCAGTACAACAGCATGGCATTCCTACTTTGCTCTGTGAGACAGTATTTAAATATCACCTTGTAACGGAGCACAATAAAATGAGAAATATCATTTACTATTCTACAGACCTCTCCCCCTCTTTATGCCTCAATTTGTTGAAGACGTGTTGTTTTTCTCATTCGCAGAATGTCAACGTTTCCATAACATAAACCTTTTCCCACTTTGGAAAGAAGCAGTTCCTGATTCATCTGCGTTTGTCTGAGAGCTTGGCTTGCCTACACGTGACCAAGCATCCACATGCAGCATGGTTTGTGCTTTGGCTCTGAGCAGGCACGGTAATGGGAAAACATGATCTAGGTGTACAGAAATAGATTAAGTATTTACGATTCAAAACATGTCATTGTCAGATCTAATCTAGGCTTCTGGTCAATTGATACCCATTTTCTCTTTTAACAAAGACAAATTCTGTAATATTTTGGAGGAAATGCTGCAGAATTGAGAAATTAAACCTTCCATAGCAATTAACACTTATACTTCTGAAATTATACTATACAATCAAGTTCCCATCTAAAATTTTCAAAGCTGTGCCAGTTCACACTAGCTGGAAGTCTGTCCTCTTATTGGTTTAAATTAACCCTTGATTGGTTTAAATTAACCCTTGATTGGTTTAAATCAATACCAGCTAAGAAATTAATGGAGCATAGTATTGCCACTAAATCTCTGTGTATGCTCCTTGTGCAAAAATGGAAGGAAGTGTTTTTAGAACTGACAAACACCTTTTTTTTTATGCCCAAGTGTCTGGGAGTGCAGCTCACCATACCTTAAGTGGACAATTGACCCTTCTTTCAGAAAATTGGCTTCCAGCATTACACTGAGCAACCAGACACCACTGTGTGCCCGATGATACATAGTGAAAATATCTGCTAGGGAAGCTGCTGCAAAACATAAAGGTTCGTTCTTCCTGGCTCAGAAAAGCTACCTTTCCTGTAAGTGTTTTTCACTAGAGTTCACTCCTGAAGAGAGTGGAAAATCTTGGTGTGCGCTGTGCAAAAATGATTTATGCAGCTGATGGAAGCAATGTACGTTATAGCCATTCTTGGTAAATAATCAGAGAGAAAGCTTGGAATTTAGCAAACTCCCCAAGTTCATTGTATTCTAATGAATGGAGAAGAAGTGAGATTGTTTTAAAACAGTGTTATTTTGTCTAGAGCGTGAAAGGTTTTGAAATGGACAGTAAATGTTATTACAATGGATGAGTTCTGGCTGGGTCTTCGAGACAGCCCACCCCAGCAGATTTCTGTGGCAGCGCAGGATGTCACGGCAGGTATCCCAGCCTAGGTTAGATATGCCAATGTGGAACTATCTGAGCTCAAAGCTGTTGCCTGCTGAGATCCTGAACTCTTTTCTTCTTATAAAGCTGATCCTTTGTCTGGTGACGTTCAGTCATACTTAAGACTCCTATTTACACTTTTTATTTCCATTTGTTTTCAGTATTTATGTTGGTCATTTGAATGTCTTTTGCTGTTCACTAAAGAGTTTGTTTGTTTATTTGTTTCTTTGAACCATAGTTGTGATTTCTGAGCAGAAATAACAAATATTCAATAAAAGTCTTCAGGCTGCTTTAAGAGTCCCTTACTTCTACTTTTTACATCCCTGCACTGCGTCATCAGATACACAAAAAAACCCCATCACAACTTTGTAATATATGACCAACAGGCAGCCCTAGGGAGCATGCAAAGCCTGTAATTACTTTGGAGATTATTTCAAATTCTAGAAAAAAAGATCCTTTCTTTTTCCTCAACAATTTGTTCATTTTTTGGCAAGCTCATTTCTGGGGGTGGCAGTGATGGCTTGAAATGAAACGGGAATTTTAGTTACAGCACACATATTATTAAAAATATGGTAGAAAGAATCTAGTCCCAAGTTCATTCCCCACACAGAAAAAGATGACCCTCAGGTGTCTTGACAAAAGGAATCCAGGGTAGTTCTGTGGGTCCTACTCAGTGAGATGGGGGACCTGGTTACACAGGATATGGACAAAAGTCTGTGGTACTGAATGCCTTCTTAGCTTCTGTCTTTACTAGTAAAACCAGCTTTCAGGAATCCCAGGTCCCAGAGACCAGGAGGAAAGGTTGGAGTAAGGCAGATATACCCCTGGTGGAAGAGGATCAGGTAAGGGAATACTTAAACTGGATGTAGGTAAATCCCTGGGCCCTGCTGGAATGCATCCATGAGTGTTGAGGGAGCTGCTAGATGTCATTGCAAGGCCACTCCCAATAATCTTGGATTGATCATGGTGACTGGGAAAAGTGCCTGTAATCTACAGGAGAGCAAATATCACTCCTATCTTCCAAGCATGGGGAATCATGGGCCAGTCAGCCTCAACTTGATCACTGGAAAGTTGATGGAGCCTGGAAACTACTTCGAGGCACATGAACAACAAGAAAATCACCAGCAGTACTTAGCAATAAGGGGAAATCATACATGAACAAGTTGATAAACTTGACATGACTGGCCTGGTAGATGGGAGGACAGCAGTGGATGTTGTTTACCTGAACTTCAGTAAGGCCTTGCACTGTCTCCTGTAAGATGCTTATAGACAAGCTGTTGATACATGAGCTGGATAAGCAGTGAGGTGGGTTGAAAACTGGCTGAATGGCCAGGTCCAGAGGTTGTGGCATGAAGTCCTTTCTGGAGTCTCTCCAGTATGTCCATGTCTCTCTTCTACTGGGGAGCCAGTGCTAAGTAAAGGGGAAGGATCACCTCACTTGACTTGCTGGCAACACTCCTCCTAACAAAGCCCAGGATACCATTAGCCTTCCTTGCTGCAAGGGCACATCACTGGCTCATGTTCAGCTTCGCATCTACTAGGGCCCCAGATCCTTTTCTGCAAAGCTGCTTACCAGCTGTGTGCTCCCCAACAGATACTGCCATATGAAAGTGTTCCTCCCCAGGTTCAGGACTTTGCTCTTTCCCTTGCTGAACTTCGTAACTTTCCTGTCCACCCATTTCTGTCCAGGTCCCCTAGGATGGTATCACAACACTCAGGTGTCCCAGATTTGTGATGTCTGCAAATTTGATGTAGGTTATACTCTGCCCCATCACCCAGATCATTATGCAGGTGTTGAACAGGATTAGTCCCAGCATTGACACCTGAAGGTACACTTCTAGTTTCTGGTCTCTGACCTCAGATCTCTTCATGCTCTCTGGGCTCAGATGTTCAGCCAGTGTTTAGTAAACCTCACTGCCTGTTCATCCAAGCCATGCCTCATTGGGTTATCTGTGAGGATTTTATGAGAGACCGTTTTGAAGGCCTTACTGAAATCCATGTAGACAATATCTACTGTCTCCTCTTGCCTTTATACTTTCTTTATACTTTGCCTCTAAATTCTCTTTGTAACCCCCTCATTGTGGTTACAGAAATAGCAGAACTAACTGCACCGGCATGTGGAGTTTCCAAAAAAGCGACCTGGTCAAAGATAGGCTCAATGCCATTACAGTTTTAAAGCCTTTAACCGAGAAGTGTAAGAGGGGAGACAATAGTATCACTAGGCTGCTGGAGGGCACGAGTAGGGATCAAGCCCGCTGACCTGTTGCCCTGACGGCGTGAATTGCTGCCCTGCCACCTAGTGGTCGTAAGGCACCGGACTGCAGTAATTAAGTCTATTCCTTATATTAGCTTTATTACCATTTTCACACTTTTTCTGAGGCCTTTAAAAAAAGTTTCTATGTATTAAACCCCTTTGTACCAATGGTAGATCAAGCATCAATCACTGTCTGGATTCTCAGTGAAAGTTCTTTTATGTAATGAGAAGAGGGAATAAGCAGAAAGATCTGGAATGCTGAATAACTGTATTTTACTAGCAGCGCATCAGACACATCAAAACACCAATATTTAAACAAAAGACAGAGGAGAATAAGGATACAAAAGTGCTGGTTGTGTAATAAGTCACTTAGGGCTGTTTTCCTTATCTCTTAAATTTGCCATAAAACTTGGTGTTTAAACAAGAATTTAAATGAGGGAAAAAAATTAATGTTGGCTGTTCCAATCACTCTGTTACATCATGTATATGCTCTACCCTGGAATATAGCCATACCCTCTTACCCACCCATCATATCTTCCTGAAAAGTGTGATGGTTAATGATACAATGTGTAAGTGAAACGATTTTGCCCATAGGAATTAAAGGACCAAGAAAAAACGTAAGGAATACGATTTAAAAGGTGTGGGTTCATGGGCTAGGGAAGTATTCATAATGTAAATGCACAGAATTCATGGTTTGGATGACAGAGAGCAGCTGGGTGAGATGCTGACTTTTCAGGGGCTGGTGTTGTGGAGCAGCTTGCTCTTCTGGAAGATTGGAGGGTGATGGAGCACTGGAACAGACTGCCCAGAGAGGTTGTGAAGTCTTCTTCTCTGGAGACATTCAAAACCCGCCTGGATGAGTTCCTGTGTGATTTAGTCTAGGTGATCCTGCTCTGGAAGGGGATTGGACTAGGTGATCTTTTGAGGTCCCTTCAAACCCCTAACATTCTGGGATTCTGTGATTCTGTGATTCTGTGATTCTGTGATTCTGTGATTCTGTGATTCTGTGATTCCAGACACTTTGTCTGGAGACTGGACAACCAAGCACTTCCCACTGGCCAACTTGATTGATCTTGACTTAACCTGAAGAAGATGATGATTATGAAAATGTGCTATTCAGACAGAGGTAGCAAAAGCACTTGTAGTGGAAGACTTACACCGGGGAGAGATCACAAAACATGATAGAGGCTGCAGCTCTGGCTAGCAGAACACAGGACACATGTCAATGGCATGAGCATAATGGTCCATTTATGAGGTTTCCAAATGCAGGCCTCCCTCTTGCTGTGTCAATGGCCATGCCAAGACTGGTCTCACAGTTCAAGGGTCACTTGGTATGTAACTTATCTTGAAGGAAGGTGGTGGTCTGAGATAAATGCTGAAGCATGGCAGTAGTACATAATGCTAAAGCTTCCCCTTCAACATGACACCTAGATGGCGATGCTATATATATGTTTGGTGTAAAGTTATTCACAATGCATGTTATGTGCACTCAGAGCAAGGGGGATTTAGGCACTGACTTCAGTGTAATCATCACTGTCTCCTATACACAGACATAGGCCCTGGGCTTGTCACTGCAATGTTGCATATTTACATGTCCCATGGAGCTCACTGAAACATTTTGCAGTCTGTTTCATAGCCTATGTGTATGTCAGAGATTTTGGGAGAAGGACAGAATACTTTCCAAATAGGAAGAAAACCCATAAAATCAAAATACATACCATACAAGTACAGACCTATCTCAGCATGCATCACACTTCACTGAAATGAAGTTTCCTGTTCATATCTAGAGACATTCTTCAGGTAAACAGGGAAGATATAGGAAGAAAGGCTTTACTAAAAAGTAGAACATTAGCTGTCTGTCTTTAGGCTATTCATAAAAAAGAACAAATATAGGACAAGCCAGTGGAAAGGGGAGTGGTCACACCCCCAAAAGGTATTTCTATTTACCAGAGAGAGTTGAATATTGTCTAGACACATGCGCTAAACTATTTTTATTTTCATTATAGTCATGGTGAGAAGCCCATGCTGAGGTGGGGATAGATTCATTTTCCTAGTGTGGGGTATGAGATATAAGTAAAGGTTCCTCTTGCACAGTCTGACATTTTTGCGGCTGTTTACTTTTCTCTTAACTCTGTATCTCCTATACAGCAGTACCGCATGGGGCCGTGGAGGGGGTAGGGTGCAGTTGGGGGATGAGGGGAAAAGCAGTATGCCTTTATAAATCCATCTGTTTTAATTAGTGGTTACAA
Source organism: Laterallus jamaicensis coturniculus (assembly GCA_022605575.1). Classification (NCBI taxonomy): domain Eukaryota; kingdom Metazoa; phylum Chordata; class Aves; order Gruiformes; family Rallidae; genus Laterallus; species Laterallus jamaicensis. The sequence goes on from JAKCOX010000008.1 coordinate 6,550,528, forward strand.
ACACATCATAATTACATAGTTAAAGTGTAAAGTCAACAGTGCTCTTCTAGATCTTTTTGTGATCTGTGTTTTTTTCCTCTGTAGCCCTGGAACAGGATTTCTTGGATGTGTAATAGGTTGGGGGACAATTACAACACCTTTGTAAACTTTTTACTCCTATACCTCTTACAATGCCTTCAACATAATTCCATGCTATCGTCATTTTCCCTTGCTATAGTTGTATTAATAGGACATTAAGAAAAGCTGTTCCTGGTGAGTAGGGCTTTACATCTCTACTGCAAAGCCTGACAGTTAATTTTCAAACTGCAATTTCTGCTAACGAGTTACTACTTCTGGATGCTTTTGGAGAGGCATTAACAGTACGTGCGAGACCTGCCAGCTGTGCTGCTGGGAAGTCGTGAGATCCAGCAGCACATACAGACTGCAGGCAGCTGCCAGGCAATTCTGTAAAAGGAAGGTGTTACAGACAACACTGCGCAGCAGGTGTGACCTGAGGAAGAAGAGGCAACACTAGCCTCTGACATGGAGATGGGAAGAGCTGCTGTGAACTGGTGGCACATCATGGCTGCCCTATGAAATACGCAGGCCCAAGGCTGCAGTAAACCTCTGCTGTGCCGTTTGCTGTGACTACGCAGGAGCAAGCTGTGAGAACTGAAGTGGCTGCAAGCAAATCTCACAGTGTGCAGTTACATGACATTTTACAATGGATGGATATAGTCGATGTGCAGCTCATCTGACTAAAAGGTGTCATCCACATTTAGGCTACAGGCATCTCCCAGAGCCGAGGCCTGTGTTCAGCCATGCAGTGTCTTGTTCCCCTGTTCATTCGGGGGAAGCCTGGAGGCATGGGGAGCAGTGCAGTGCTCCAGCATCCCCGACTTGCTTCCCAAGGCTGCTGCTGAGTGTGACCCCTCACCTCTCCTCCATGTACCTGTCACACATAGCTTTCCCCTTGCAAAAAGCCCATGCTAGTCCCCAACAGATGAGACCCTCTGTAACACGAGGTCTCAGAAATGCAGGTGTTGCTGCGGAGATGGAGGGCAGTAGCACTGTTAGGGACAGTGGATCTCCAGCTTCATGTGTGTTCCCACACCTCAGCACACCACTGCTTTCTGGTGCTTACATGGGTGGCAAGAAGAGACATTTTTGTCTGGGGGATTGCTGGAATAAAGTGGGCTCATGAGGTGCACAGCAGCACCTTGGGCAAACAGTGGAGCAGAGTCAAGCCGACACTGACAGAATTCCCTGCTGACACACCATATTTCACAGGCACATCCGGGCTGTGCTAGAGGGATGCCTAAACTTGACATCACAGCAGCAACATCTTTAACTATCCCCATTTCTCCCTTCACTGTTCAGTGAATGACTGCTGTCATTTATATTCAGAGAACTACCCCTGGAGCTATCACCACCTCAAGCCTCTGCAGCTCCTGTCAGATCTTCCCACCTCAAGAGGAGGACAAGAGAGGTACAATGATCCCTTTCAGATCGTCCTCACTCCTTAGCACTATTGCTCTTGGATCCTTGCATGTATCTTACAGAGCTGCTTCTCCTGAACCTATCCAGACCTAAAGTTCATCCCAGGCCTTAACTCTCCCTAATCCCTATTTACTCAATTGACACTGTCTTCATACTCATCTAGTGTACAGTTTCCTAAACAAGCCTTTTGCCTCCATCTCTTCTGTGGTCTCCATTAACCTCTAGGCTAAGCAGAACGGGACAGGAGTATTTATTACCAGTGGAAAAGATTTATTCTTGCCTCTGGCACCTCATTCTAGAGATACTTTTTTGGTGCAGACATAGTTCTGTTGTGCCTGGAGAGAGCAGCCATGCAGACTTTGGCACTAGGCATGAAATGCCTACATCACAGGGGAAGTATTAGAGGAGATGTGTCAGTTGTATATACGTGACACTGGCATAGGCATCCCCCAAAGCAAAAATGTCGGAACTGAGCTGCCTACCAAGCATAGACATCTCAGTGCAGGAGATGGGTGTGTTAAAAAATCGTGGGGAAGTAGTCGAGATGAATCACTCTCATGCACCCCAGTGTCCAAAATGGCACTAGATGATGCCTGCCTACTTTCAATCCCAAATCATAATCTCTGTGTCCTGTGAATTGAAGGATCCCAAACCACCTTGCTTTCTGTGTGCCATAGACACACAGCACTCTGTTCAGGCATGAAGTGAGGACAGGTAGCCCTGTTCAAGTCATGCTCATGTGCTTTGGTGACTGGATTTTCCAAAGCCTGGGTATGAAGGTTGGTCCTCTGCTGAATTCTATTTTGCACTGTCTTGGTTGAACAGCTTGTGCTGCCATACCTTTCCCTTAGGCTTCCTTACTAAGATGGGTGCTCTGGCTGAAACCGCTCTTTGCAGTCAGTAGTAAATTCCCCTAACTCTTCTGCTATTTATTTTTAGATTTCTATGAGAAAAAACATAGCCATCAACAACTCTAGGCACTGACAGCTATTTGGGATCAGAAGCAATGCCGAAATAATCATGTGCAAAATTAAATTCCCTTAACCAAGCAGCAATTCAAAGCAGTGGAACAAACCCCACCTCAGAACTGTTTTATCAGCTCTCCCCTTTTAAGAAGATTAAACTGTTATATTTCTCCGTTGCTGCTTTCATCTTCCCCCTGTGAGTGTCATCCAGACCTTCAGGCAAGCATAGCTGCTTATCCTCATCTGGAGACTTAGAGTCAGGAAAAATGAGGCAGAGAGAGCAAAAACAGCAGGCCTGTTTGTCGGCGTGCAATGAGTATGTATGAGAAGAGGATGGTAAAAGAATTGAAGCCAGGGCCAGGGCTGGATGTCTGAGATCACAGTTAAGTCATCTTCTAAGATGTCAGCTTAAACTCAGAGCTAGGACACTGCTTGGAAACTTTCATAGTGTGACGACACATTGATAGCCACTTCTAAAGAGATCATCTATTACAGCACCTATTATTGCTGTTTCTCTAGATAGGATGATAAGGCTACAGTTTGCTATTAATTTACATCAATTAGTGCAACCAATCCATGACTAAGGCATAGGCTGACAAAGATGACTATCTTGTATGGAAAATAAGGGAACTTTTCAAAGAGACATTTTAGAGAAATGTTTTCTTTTAGGATCTTCTCTCCATAATGCATTTCTACTTTCAATCATACGAATAATCTGCCATAAGGTACAATTTGTTGTAAAAAATAGCACTTAGCTGGTTTCATACATTTTAATACATCTTCATGATTTATTAAATTCATGGATCACTTTGCATGTACTGCTGATTTTAACTTTGACTGGTAAAGCTAAGCTTCAAATTAATATCTGGGAGGTCTTAGGGATCAGATAAAGAAATGTAGCATTTTTCAATGTTTGCAAAAATGCAAATTGTTGTGGTTTCAAATCAAACATGAAGGATTGGATTTCAGCCAAAGGTGGTGTGGGCAAATGAGACAGCAGTTTGTAAAAAGGACCAAATAATGGCAGAGACCTCTGAGCATTTCCAGTAATTCTGCAAACTCAGCCATTTCTTTTTTTTTTTTTTTACTTCAATGAAGTTCTTGAGTTACCAGCATCTCAAAACAGACCTGAATGGAGACACTGATTTAGTCTGGCTTTTGAGACTATTTCAGTCTATGTTCCCTAAGTTATTCACCCAGTCCTGCCCTGAGCCCATTTCTCTTCCAGGCCCTACCGCACAAGCCATGGAGCTCTTTCTGCAGCTTCCTCAGTAACTCATAACACAAGCACAGTAGCAAAGCACAGTAAAAACCTTCAAGCCTGAAGTCCTCTACAGCCCCCTGAGTCTGCAAGACCATTGCCAGGAAGCTTGGGAAGTGTCTCCCAGAAGCTTCCAGTGCCTTCCTGCTATGCTTCCAAGCCCTTCCCACTACACTGAACCTTTTCAAATAAAAGGAACCAGTTGCATTTTGTGGCAAGCACCTACTATTTACAAAGGCAGTAACAATATTTCCAGAGGCTTTCTTTCTGGCATGCTGTCTCCATACCTCAGTTACAAGTACAAAACCAGAAGCTGGTGTAATGATGTGTTTTAACAGGCAGAGTCTCAAATTTGAAGTCATTGTTCGTGACTCCTGTTACAGATGGACAGGACTGTTGTATTTTAGGCCAACATGGAAAAGAGTTTCTTGGAGAATGATAGCTATCTTTTACGGAGAGACGAGGATACATTAAGAACCAGGTTGGATCCAGAGTCATATGCTTAGTGTTGCTTTGCTAAGGTTCGATCAACTTGTAGATCTACCTCCCAGCTAATTGCTATTTTAGTTGTGATGCTTATTATTACCATTTAACATTTATACTACAGGTCACCAAGCTTTATCAATCACAGTTGACACATTAATCTACTAACTACTGTATGGATAGGTTGAAGAATTTCTAGTCTCATACAAACAGCAAATACAGACTGCGTCACTCACTACGTATAGTTCACTTTGTGAACATAGATAGCTTGTTTACTTTTTGAAAGCAGGATGGAAAGGAGAGCGTGCTGCTATTCCCCTTCCTCTGAACCTAGACTAGGATTGCTTTTCAGGGTAGCAGACATTCTCCTCCCTTTAACATTCTATCTCCACAAGCAAAATAACCTTGGAAAACATTCAAGGTGAAACAAACCTATCAGAAGAGACAAGTCAGGGCTGCAGAGTGCTAGTTGTAGGAACAGCAGGGGTGAAGCTGAGGCTTGCTTGGAAAAAACAAACCAAACCCACAAACAAAACAATAGATCCAAATGGTTGTGTCAAATGCTGCTCTGTTTGAACACAGACAAGTTTTCCTTGCTTGCAAGTGCCAGTGTGTTCTTGGCACCCCTTATCTTCCTTTATGTTGCCTGAACAGTGGCAAAAATAAAATACACTGCTACAGCCTTGCTATTGCTTCCCTGGACACTCCAGGCATTGTCCGGGCCACTGCAATCAGGCAGATTTGCAAAGCCTGAAGCCAGTACCTTGTATCTTCTTAGTCCCTCAGTTACCTACCCACTGTCCCACAGAACTTCATCGAAGCTATTATTTCCTGTCCTTCTAACTAATCCCTTCAGTGCCAATGGTGTAGGAAAGTGAGTGACAAAGCAAGGGAAGAGGCTTAGAAAAGAGCCTGTCACTAAAATCATTGTTTCTAAGAACACACAGTTGCAACAGAAGAGTAACACAGATCCAAGACAACATGGAGCTCACCCACGTGCCACAAATGTCCCCTTACCTTCTCTTTGTATATGGCAACTCTTAGTTTTGCTGTTTCTTTCTGACAAAGTTTGTCCTTTCTAAGATACACACTTTTTAAGCTTTGTACAGGTGTTTGTGAAAAAATCTTGGAAATGGCGACCTACTAATAGCAAACTAATTGTCAGAGGAATTATGAGTGACTGTGTACCAGACACACTTAAACTCTTAAGGTATATTCTTGCAGCTGTTGTGGTCATTTGGGTATTGCAGAAACTTCAGATCAGTGATCTGCCTGGAGAAGTAACTTATTTTAGCAAAGAGTAAGAAAAACTGTCCAGTATTTTCTGATCAATGTTTTGATACCAAGTAACCACCTGTGTACTTCTTCCACGACCAACTAACTAGTTCGTTTGTGAAGAAAAGATTTCTAAAGCCATGTGGCATCGTGCCCTATGCTGTCTTCACTGCCATAACAATAAACCTGACTTTGGAAGTGATATCCCACACTTTTTCTAAAGCTTGGTTTCGTTTTTTATTCTGCCTTTTGATCCTTTGTTTAAATCATTACCTTTGAAAAGCTGGAGGGCATTTTGTAACATCCTCTGTTATTTGCAGAGCCCAGGTGAAGTCTATCATGCAAAGTGTCTGAAAAGTGCTGCCATTTTCATTAAGCCTTAGAAATACCTGCTTTGAAATTAGTTTTTAATCTTCCAGTGGCACAAACTTCCAAGAGGGTTTGCTCATTGGTTACTGCTCGTTGTGACGTAGGAGTTGCTGGTGCCTAAGGCAGGGAAGTGCAATGCACTGCTAATTATTTGTCTCATGTTGCATTATAAACCACTATTGGTTTGTCAGAGCGAGTTATGCCAATTTCATTAATAACTTCTGTGTGAACAACTCTATATAACATAACTTCAAAAGGAAATGATGTCAAATTGTTTTCCCTTGAACTTTTCAGATGTAGTAATCAACCTCATATTGCATTTATCAAGGTCCACAGGAACCTCTACATTTTACATGCGTGTCTGTAGGATAGAAGTGGGGCAATGGGCAAACATTGATTTTTTTGTAATTTTATCAATAGCCTTTTTTCCACATAATGCATGGGCTGCGATGAGCCCCAAACTTCCCCATAATCCTTCATTTCTCTGTAGATGACAGCCTGGATACTGTGTGTACATGTACAACTGACGTCTTCTTGCAGCTTGTCAGATGTGTGTAACTGCTGACCCTTTTGCCCTCTGTTGATTTAATAAAGCAATCAGAGGCTACAACAGCCATCTTCTGAATTCACAGAGAGAGAACTTTAAAGTTCTGAAAATAATCCTAACTCTGCCCTACTGCACAGCCAGCCACCTGGTAATTAAGAGACACAAAATCAGGTAATGCCTACTGGGAGAATATAACGAGTTGGATGATATTATAGATTTGTGTTTAATGGGAAAATGTAAAATTAGTATGCATCCTGAGGTATACTGAAATGCCTGGATGTTTTTCATTAAATACTGTTAAAAAGACATTATTGACTATAATGATTCTTTTGTTAAAATGGATATAACCATATCTTCTTGGACTATGAAGAACTTGTCCCTGTTTTGAAAAATTAGTACATTACAACCTAAATAGCTTTAATTTATGGCTACTTCATGTTAAATAGTTGAGTAAGTGATACAAAATTGGGAGGGTTTCACCCGTATATTCAACAGCCTGGAGGACAGAGACACTGCGTTCCTCCGTGCTCAAAAAACACCCAATCCCAATGCGATGGCATGGTATGGTATATGATACCACATCACATGTGTATGGTACCATGGTATCGCTGTTATATGGTAATCAATAGTGGAACCTCACCAGGCGTCACATAGAACCAGTCTGATTTGTTGATTTGGGGCCGCTAAATGACCCCAAAGGCCTCTTAGAAACAAGTCAGGAACAATTTAAATGGATCCACTGAGCTTGCAGAGAATTTGCAAGTGACACACAACCCAGAGAAATCTAAACAAGCCCCATGGGACTTACGCTAAAGTTGTGACTAAGGCCAACACTTGCAAAAACAAACAGCACTTTCAATTTTGAGTCTGATTTTGTGACGGCTTTATTTTAATAAAGAGTTGCAAACCAAATGCCCCAAACTTGATACTTTCCAAATCATACATTTAAAACCACAAGCTGTTTTCCACATGCCCCAGTCTGCACAAGATGCTGCTCTTTAAGGACTCCTGCAGGAGAGAAGTTATGAATCTTTTCTGCTTCAACTCCAATTAAATTGAGTAGCCACTATTTCATCACTGTGTCCTGACTCACAGTGGATGCTGTTGTTTTTCCTCAGAGCCATATGCAGTCCAGGTAAGCCTGGCATAAACTGGAAGTGATGTGAATCCTTGATGGTCTGGGTATACTCCACTCTTCCTAGGACAGGTCCTGGATCTGGAATGACAGAGGCTGGAGTTAGCGCTTCCCACCAAAACAAACCAAACATGGTTCCAGGCACAGGTTTTAGAAGAGTACTTTTCCTGCTGTCTCAAACCAGAGGATGGAGAACAGTAAGTCATATGTCCAGGACACCATGGTTTTAAAGAACAAACCATGGTACCAAAGGCCACATGTTTTCCTCCTGTGTGGGGCATCGTTATCTGAGTGCACTAAGAGGGAGAGGGAAGCTGGATTATCTACACCAGAGGTGGATCTTGGTGTGGGGAGAGGAGCAGGTATGCTGCTAGAAAGAGTCTGACTTTCCAAAACCTGTCCCCACAGCAGTGGTGTGAGGAAATAAAACCTTTGGGCATGAAAGCTGGGTATCTGAAGCTCTGCCCGTTCTTCCCTAAAGGAATAGGGCCTCGGCAGGAGCCTGCTGCCTTCATGACAGTTGTCCAGGCTGCTCCAGGGCTGATGGCCAGGCCATGATAGGGCAAATGGCTAGGCTGCAGTGGGGGTGATGGCAAAGCTGCATTAGGGGTGATAGTGAGGTTGGCGTAGGGTGATATCTAGGCAGTTTTTGAGAGTGATGGCTAAGCCATTGTGGGTCTAATGGCTTCTGACATGGGGATGGTGGGAAGGATGCTCTGGAGGTGGAGGTGGGTGATGCATAGGCTGTTGTGGGACTGCGGGTGAAGTCGTCGCCAGGCTGCTGTGCAACTGCCGGCTAGGCTGCCGCAGCGGGGGCAGCCTGCGACAGTACCGGGCGACACCAGGAGTGACAGCAGCCGGGGGGAGCCCACTTCAGGCCGGAGTTGCTGGGGGGCAAGCGCGGAGGTCCAGGCCAGGTAGAGCCCCGTGAGGGGCGTCACTTGCCCCCTCCCCGCCCCGATCCCCAGAGACCCCGCTGCCACCTGCCCGCGCCCCCCGCGGCCCCGCCCGCCCCGGCCCCGCCGGGCGCTGCTGGGCTGCGGGGCGGCGGTGGGGGGTGTCGCTGCTAGGGGCGCGGGCGGAGGAAGAGGAGGAGGAAGGCGGCAGCAGCAGCTCTCGGGAGGAGCCTGTCCAGCGTGAGACAGCACATTCAGCCGCCGCCGGCGGTCCTACTGCAGCGGCGGGCGGCACGGCACAGCACGGCTCGGCACGGCAGAGCTCGGCACAGCACGGCACAGCACAGCACGGCACAGCACAGCACGGCACAGCACAGCACGGCTCGGCTCGGCGGGCAGCAGCCTTTCGGGCAGCGGGGCGTCCCTCCGCACCCCCGGCGGCGGGGGCTCTGTGAGGGCTGCGTGGCTCCGGGAGTCCCACCGCATCGCCCGGGCGCCGGCGGAGGTAAGTACGGCACCCGCGGGGAGCGGCGGGCCCGCGACTTGGCTGTGCTGTCCGAGGGGGCGAGCGGGGTGCTGCCTTGGAGGCCCGGCGTTGGCGGCGGCGGGGCCGGGCGCGGGGGCGCTCCTGGGGATGTGCATCAGCCGCGGCCGGGCACGGAGCCGCGGCGCGGCCGCGGTGCTTCCCGGGCACCCGGCCCCGGTTGGGCTAGCGGGCATTCCCCGGCTACCCCGCAGGAACCGGCCGGCCCTGGCCGGGGCGATGGGCTTTTCTACCCCAGAGGCTCATCTCCGGGGAAGGAGCGGGCGAGGAGAGCTGCGGTACGCTCCGCCGGCCTCAGCTGCACCTGCTCCGATCCCCGGGGCTCCTCCCGGATCTGGCTTCTCCGGCACCAGCTCCGGCACGTCCCGCTCCTCCGCGACGGGCTGCCGCAGCTCCCCGGCTTGTGCCTCAGCGCCGAGCAGGTTAAAGCCGGGGGGTGGGGTTGAGTTTCCCATCCTTAATTCTTTGCCCAGCGTGAGCGGGTTTACTCAAGTCCACGGTGACAGCAGACAGAGAATTAGACCTTTTCCCGTTCCTAAGGTAATCCTTAAAAGGGTCAGAGAAGAGGGAATCGACGAGGAGCCTTTTTCACTAGTACTCTACTGAAATGCATCTCCAGAAGGATGTTGTTACCGTTACATTGCCCCGGGGATCCCCCGGGGTCAGCGGAGAGCATAAGAGCATAAGGCCTCATGATACGTCCCAGACAAAGCCCCAGTGTCACTGAGTGGAACAAAGTATGTTTTCCAGTCAATATTGGCATTGACAGAAGGTACAGATTTCAGCTATAAGTACATATAAAATAAGGATTCTCAGCAGACTCGCTGTTATCAGGGGGATGAAATTGGCACATGGCATTGGCACTAGCACCTGGTAATTTACCCTGACATACAAGGTTTTGTCAGCTCTTTGCTTCTGCATGTGGACAGTAAATTACCTCTAAGTGCCATGAAGCACAGTGCTGCAAAAAGCTGCTACAGAATGGAAATCCAAATCCCAGGACCATGTGCCTTGTTGAAGTGTCTCAATGTGTTCTTGCTGAGATAATGGGAAGAAGTTACCTGTTTTCTGCTTCTTTTAAGTTCCTCTTTTTACTTTCTTTCTATTTGAGAGACATCCCTAGCAGTGGCCTCCACACTTAGTGAAGGTGGATAAAATTCCTTCTCTAATTTCTGCGTAACACTGCTCAGCAAGAATGGGTTTCCTTAGCACAAATCTTGGGGCTGCACCCAGGTCTTTGCCCCTGGGAGAGCTCACACTGATAAGCATCCTCTGCTTCGTTTTGTTTTTCCAAACCCATACATTTATAATCCATGAAAATACAAAACTTATTGCCCCTTCTGCAACTTCTCTGTGCACAGACTGTACTGAAGATTTGGATTTGCTACACTCTTCCTTGATATGTGAAGGACTTCTGAGGGCCAGGTACATGGAGGTCCAAGAGACTGTTTAGAGCTGGATTAGCTAGGTTTCTCCCAGCTCTAAACACCTCTGCTTCAGATTAGTCTGCCCTAAAAATGCATTAACTGCAGTGCTGCCTTAACCACAGTTTGAGAGAGGAATCTTTAAAGGAGCAGCAATAAACCACACCCTACGCGTGCAGTGATACTGGGAATTTGGAAATCTGGCTGCTCAAAGAATAGTCAGGCAAATACTCTTTTGTACCCTGCAAGTCTTAAATTAAGAAGCTGACCTTCCAGCTCTTTCTATTGGAGGAAGGGCAATGTGCTGCCCTCCTTTCTGATACTATTCAGTGGCTGTGATTTCACTATTGAAATGCATTTGTTTGCCTTCCAGTTTGTGTTTTTCCAGCTTCAGGTTTCTGGTTCCCGTTAGGCCTTGCTTTAGCCTAAGGTCTTTAGTGTGGGTACTCTAGATGATGTGTCAAGAACTTACATGTTTTATCCTGGTTTATTTTCAAATAAATTAACAGATAGCCCCCTTCCCCCTTTTCTTTTTTTTTTGTGAGGCAGGTTGAAATAACTGTTCCTTGCTGCCATCAGTTTTCCAATCTGCAAGAAGAGGAGAGAAAGGGAGCACTGAGTAGAGCTGGATGCAGTGGGTTGTGGCAGAGGTCTCACTATTGCAGAAAACTGGTCAACGAGGTGAAATGGGCTGGGAGGGGAAAGAGAAGGCAGTGACATATTAAAAACATAAGGGTACAGAAAGGTATTGCTGTTTTTCAGAGCTTCACCAACTCCTGCTAGCAATTCTGTTAATCACATGGTATATTTCAGGTCCTCAAACTTGACTTCTCACAGAGATTTAAAATATGTTCACGCTCTCTCTCTAGGACCACTCAGGCTTATTAACTAGTGCTATGTCCCAAATGCCCTGGGGAGCTCTTTTGGCTTGGTTTGACTGACAACAGAAGTAGTCACTAGGAATCTTTTTGAGTCACTTATGCCAAAAAGAGCTGCTACTTGGAGAGGTGGTGGTAGGCACTTAAGATCTTCCTATCCTACTCATGGGCTTTAATTTTTAGGGAAGTTAGAGGGAGCTAACACAGAAATCCTGGCTGACGTGCAGGGGGAAATGCAGAGGTATGGTCTCAGGTTTTCTACAGCCATAGCTGGCTATTGCGGCCTCAGTGGAATATTCACCTGTTATTTTAGTATTTTCTTAAAAAAAAAAAAAAAGATGCAAACCATAATGACGATAGACATAGTCTGTGTGTAAAAGGGACATTTTCCAGCAGGAATACTGATGGAGTATGCTGGCAAAATGCCTTTGGTACAGATGCATCTTGTATTAGCAAAACTGTGCTTTTGCCAGTGCAGCTTATTTTAGCTCATCTGAGCAACACAAGTTATACAGGTGAATACACATTTCTGTGTCCATAAGGGGGCTTGCTTTCCAGATGAGGGATTGTATGGTCTTCCACTCAGCTGACCTATATAAGCAAGCAGAAATGGTAATACAAAAATGATACTACTTGAAAACTAGAAAACTTGGAAAATCCAGGGGAAAAGAAAGTGTCTGAAAAGCTGCCCTGTCGGTCTGAGACCCTGGCTCAGTCTACATCTTGAGTAGACATCATATGTCCCTTTTGCTACTTGGTAATTAACCATCTCAAGCCGTGCTAGCGCTTTTCAGTCAGACATGGCACTGGGAGCTGTTGTTCCCTTGGCCATCTGCAAGCACTCAGCATAAGGCAGCACACAGTATACATGAGGTTGCTCCCCCAGTACTGTTCATTTTAGGTGGCATAATCTTGCCAGCTTTTCTGGGAAATGGCTACTTCAGGCAGATGGCAGGAGCTGCAGGACACTATGTGGGAGCCGCTAGATCTCTTAGACAAGACACCTCTGATCTTCTGTGAAGAGCTATGATCCTCCATCTCCTGAGCTTAAAACTGTCCCCTCCCCCCATTTTTACTGTACTTCTTCAGCACCTTTTGCTTTCCCTTTTGAGGCAAAAAGGTTCTGGTGAGTGTCTGGGGGTGCACTGCAACATGAGAAGGCATGGGGCAGGAATGGCAGTTCTGGAAGTGTCTTGTAGGCAGCACACATCACGCTGGAGTTTCTGCAGGGATTAGGGGCAAAGGCCTCAGCCCCATTACTGCTGACACTAACAGGAGGTTTTCTGTGACTTCTCTGGTGGTGAGCGGTGCATCTAGCTCTAGAGCTCAGCTATGTATCTTGTTCAAAAGCCATGAGACCTCTCCAAAAGCTGTTGAAGCTGATGAGAATCTGTGTTGACTTAACAGACTTTGGATGAGGTCATGTGTAACTGCTGCTTTGACCTGTATGCAGTTAACCTGTGTTACCCGATGAATAATCGCTGCTCAGATGACTCTTGTGATTCTTGTCTGTTAATCTTAGAGTAGAAGTACAGTTTTCATATTTAACGCTGCTCCCACGCACGTAGATCAGCTTGCCTGACCTGGAGAAACAGGCTGTGTCATCCTGAGGAGCAAACCTCCATTCAGGACCCATGCAGTTCTCCCCATGTATTCCCAGGTGCTGTCTGGCTGTCCCTGTTTGGCCCTAGAATAATTAATGAGTAATTCAGCAGAGGAAGAGGGCTCATTTACTGCCACTCAGCAGAAAACAATTAGAGAGGGAATCTTTTAAGGACACAGCATTTTGTTTCCGGTGATACTTCATTTGCAGTTCTTTTCCTTCTGTCATTCTCTGAGGTTTACCCTTCCTTTCTTTCTTCCTCCATACTAGTCTTAACACCACATTCACCCCTAACTGGCCTTCCCTTCCCTAACTGGTTTTAGTTCCTCATTCTTTGCCCCCTCCTTCTGCAGTGTGGTACAAGTAATTTCACATCCCGCTCCTCAGTTATTCATTTTTCATTTCAGTCCAGCAGAAAGACACGTCCTTCACGTCAGTCTGGCATTCAGGCAATGGGGAGTTATAGTAAGGCAAAAATACAAAACTGCCTAGTATGATTAAATATAAATAGCTATCATGGAGGATATGTTGTTTGTCTACTTATCTCCATATCTCCAAGCCTTTTTTAATGCTCAATTCTAACACTTCCAAGCTGAATTTGATAGAATCCCCTAAACTATGCTATGTTAGCACTGAAAGTTAATCACTGTAGGTCCTAGACCACTTGCAGGGAAAATATGGGTCTCTTGCTTTAAACTGTTCATCCCTTCTGCTCTACATCCATTAACACAGATCGTAGCTTTGAAAGCGCATAGGCAGCGATATTAAATCCACGCTGTTCAAGGCATGCTCCTGTTTCGTGTTCTGCACATTGAGGCGCCACTGTTAGGATCAGAGCGGTTATCAGGTCACTTGGTAATTGGGGCATAGACATTTCAAATGAGTGCTATTGTATATTTTCAGAAATTAAAATATTTAGCAAAACAGGGTCACACACAAAAAAATCCACCAAAAATAACCCCCATACCAACCCAGACAGCCGTCTAATATGGTTCCGTGTATTTGAACCTGTCTGTCCTGGTTTAAGGACTGTTCCACTGACCAAGCATTTAAACATTTTTCTTCTGTGATTCTCAACAGTGCAAACAAAGTTGGGGGACTATCTAAACTCATGTGACTTGCTTCATTATACATGCTTGTCTTCTCTTTAATGAAGAGAAAAGAATCAATGTTTTCATTAACGACAGTATTCAAAGTTGTGTGACATTGTGGCTTTTTCCATCAGTGTGTTTTGAGCAGTTGCTGAACCAGAAGGTGGTTTATATCATAATCCTGAAGGATTTCAGATCTCAATTTGCCCCTAAATGAATTCTTATTTTCTTTGTCCTTTTGTAGCTTGGGCTGCTTATAGAGCTTTGTTACAGACTATCAACTTCTACGGGTCTTCATTGCCTGGGAACACAAATTACTTCTGGAAAAAAACAGCTAAAAGATCGTTCATGTTATATCTGTGTATGGGTGTAAGCTGTGTGGTGTGTTAAACAATGAATGGCTTACAAATCTATAACCTTTTGGAATGAAACAAGAAATTTGACCTAAATTGTACCCCCTAGCGTGCAGTTAGCTATTCATGTGCGTAAGCTGCTGCACTTGGCAAAGCCTGTGAATGTCCTATTCCTGCCTTTCACTATCTCCATAGTAGTAATAATAATAGAAAAAATTGTGCTGATGGGATAGGAGGGTATTGTACTGGGGACAAAAAAACCCCCCACAACAGTGATGCCATTCTCTGTTTGTACTGAAAGAGCCCGTGGGAAAACTGTCCCATTATTTCCCACAATATTTTCTTTTTCACAGAAAGTTGATTAATAGCAAGAAAATAGAGGAGAGACTAGTTTCTCAGCCTTCGTGGTCCGCTTCAAATATATTAAAAATTCCCCATACATACTGATTAATCTGATAACTGTAAATTCTAAGAGCTTTGGGTTTTTTTCTGACATGTTAAAAGCGCAGAACGCAAAAGGTGATGGTAAATTGTATTCTCTGCAAAAATGGGGAAAAAAAAGGTGTTGTGACCTTACTACTAATGTTCTCCACACCTTTCATAGCAGCCCTTCCTCTATGTACGTAATGCTTACTGGGTTTTATTGTTTATTTATTGGTAAATCAGAGAACAGGGAAGTAAAAAACCTATAGACAGCCAGATATAACATACAAACATGATTTTTAAAAAATGAAATCACAGCATAATGCAATACTAATACTAGTCAATACTATTATTGATTTAAAAATTGTCAAATGAAGATAATGCCTCCAAGGTGTTGGTTCAGTAAACTTCTAATTAAACTTCCTAAAGTTTAATTACAAATTCTTCCCAAGAAAGTTTCTGATCTAGCCAAAGTAAATGGCTACCCACTGTCTGTATTCCTAAAATACGGTATAGATCTTTAAAGCAGTGAGACTGTTGTGCTTTTTTGTTTTTGCTAAAGGGATGACTGTTTTACCTGCATACCCCTGTGCTTTCCTTAGTTCTCTCTTGTCATACTGCAAGGATTTGTAGATCATTTAAGATATTTTCCCGTCTCAATTCTCAAGACTTTCTGTTGGAACCAGTAAGTCCATACATTTTACAGGTTAATGTGGCTGGAAACCAGACGCAGACCATTTCTGATTGCCTTGTGGACCACAAGTGGTCACATATATTGAGAGCCACTAGCAAAAGTTGATTTATTTTCCAAAAATATCTGTAGCATTGGGTTCCTCTTTTGAAGAGAACTGGTGGCATTTAACTGATGTCCTGGCCTCATATTCTGGAACCAAGGTCCTGGTGCAGCGAGCAATGTACTCAGGCTTCTGGAGGAGTCCTGTAGTGCACTCCAGAGATCCAGTTGCCCCATTATTTAGGCTGGGGACTTGTTTGCCTGCTATGTATACCTTAGTTCCCCAAACCTGAAGGGCTTATGGTGTCTGGGAAGTTCAGATAAATCTAGTGTGGCAAGAAAATGCAGAAACATAAACCAAAATAATAGTCCTCAAAAATCTGTGCTTGGCCATCACCTAGTCCTCAAAGCACATGCAGTCTCTAAAACCTCCTTTTTCCACCTCAGAGTTCTGCTCCTGGACATGTTCTTACCCTGTCTATTCATCCTCAGACCCAACAGCTCGGGTCTTGTCTCTCCTACACTGCTTCATCTCGTTTGCATTTCCTGAGCCCACACGTCGGACTGTGTGCTCTGTGCTGAGCTGCAGCTGCATGTGCTCCCTCTTCTAGTGCACCCTGGTTTTAACATGACTCACCTAAGGAAAAGGATCCTTAGGTAATTTTTGCCTTTGCTTAAAGAGATACTTACCTTTATCTATGCTCTAATCAGCAAGCTATGTGACTTCTGCAGTAGGCACCCTCCCACTCTTTCCCACTGAAGCTGTTCCACGTAAAGTCCAAGGAATTAAAAGATTCTTTGGGTGCAACAGAGAATATGGGAAAGGACTCTTCAGCACCTTGCTTCAAGTACTCGTCAAGAAACAGGAGCCGTGGGCTCCAGATACTAAATACAGCATTGTTTTGTAAAATAAACAGTCACTGCATGTAGTATAAACTAACCCTGAAACAAAGGCTAGAACCCAGGGGCCTCTGCTAGGGACTAATGTTCACTCTCTTGCATCTGCTTTTTCTGGTCCAATGAACTTTCACTGGAAATAATTTAATAGAAAATAGTTTCAATGGTTAGGAATGCAATCTCCATTTCTCTAGCTTTTCTCACCCATTAACCTACAGTCAACCTAGGGATGTGAGTTTCAGGCTTTTAAGACAGAAAACCTCTGAAACCCCCCCCAAAACCAAAATAAAACACAAGCAAAGAAACAAAGCCCCCCAAAACATGTTTCTCCCATTTGGGCAGAACTCTTTAACCATGGAGAAGGTAAATAGAAGACACAGACTTCTTGGTTCTTGGGCCTTACTCATATTCAAATACTTTGCAGTTCTTTATATGTCCTTTTAGGCCTGCTGTAGGAGATCTGCATTTATCATCTTGCCTTTTTATATTGGGATATTATTTTCTGCTTATGTGGACCAATGGGGAGGATTGCCAAGGCTAGCTCTGAGCGTTCTTGCTTTGTTACTACAACCAGAGAAGCCCTGAGAACTACAAAGGGAATAGTAGTGTTGTTCCTTCCCTTTTGCTTCCTTAAAAATGAACTCATGTGAGCTATTCTGCATATTTCTTACAACCAGGGCTCTTCCCTATTTTCTAAATCTTTAGGTGTATTGACTTCAGAGATGAAATAGATGTGAAATATTTTTAACCTAATTGCCTCCATACAAACATCAGCCACAAAGAAAAGCATAATTTTGTTTTAAGAAAGAAATGATACCTGGGTAAGTCTTCCAGCAAAACTTGTATGCTGGCAGCGTAGCTTGTTCTTTGATGTCATTCTGGCAGTTGTCATAACTGGGTTAAGAAGCAGATGCTGGAGCATGCATTTTTCATGTTGAGGTGAGTGGCTTTAAGTATCAGTTGGCTGGCCATATACGACTAGGGTTATCTCAGGAGGAGGGTGGGGAAGTCAGACAGGTCAGTTTTACCCCCAGTAAGGAGCGGACGTACATGTTTTTATGTCTGAAATGTTTTCAGGATGGAGAAAATGAGTCTTTGTTCCACTTCAGGAGAGACTAGCAGACATCCTGAAGGGAAATTCTGTACTAGGTCTTAGTTAAGTCATTAAATATACTCCTGGGAGGCACTCCAGTACTGTTAGGACGATCAAGATATTTTGTATAGGTTTTGAAGAAGTGGTGATATCAATGATACCTGAGTTTTATATAATAAGTACATAAAAAAGAAACCTAAATCAGAAACATGAAATACAGGGCGTTCCCCTTGCCCCACCAGTTAAGTGACCTGCAGCTTGAGGATTAGATTCTGTCATCTCTTTCATGTTATCCATCTCTAAAATCTTATCAATTTGTAGCTTGCAGTTAGTTCTCTTTCAATGTTAGAAACCTTTTTAAACTAACCTGTTAGGTCCTGCAGTTTATCTCTGCAGCTAGCTGGGAAATACACGGGAGAGAGAATCCTGCGACTAGTAAGACCAGTTAATGTGTGGAGAAGAGCAGAGTCATGAAGATTCAGAATTATGCTAAGTCCATCCCCAGCCATATGCATAGCCACATATGGAGCCTTGCATTTTACTGCAGCCATAGAGTAAAAGATAACAGAAACCAAAGCTTGTATAGAGGAAACTGACCAAGAATACCCAGAGATCTTGTATTCATAGGGTCACAGAACAGTTTGGGTTGAAAGGGCCCTCAAAGATCACCTAGTTCTAAGCCCCTTGCTATAAGCACGGACACTTTCCACTAGACCAGGTTGTCCAAATCCCCATCTAACCTGGCCTTGAACACCAACGGGGAGGGGGCAGCCACAGCTTCTCTGGCCTCACCAACCCCCACAGGGAAGAATTTCTTCCTAATATCTAACCTAAATCTACCCCTTTTTTTGTTTAAACCCACCACTTCTTCTTCTATCACTACCTGCCCTTGTACACAGTCCCTCTTCAGCTTTCCTGTTGGCCCTTTTAGGTAATGGAAGGCTACTCTAAGGTCTCTCCAGACCTTTCTCTCCTCCAGGCTGAACAAACCCAACTCTCTCAGCCTGTCTGGTGGTGCTGGAGGTGCTCCAGCACTTCCACAAGATCAAAATGTTGTCAGGCATGCAGTTGATGGTGTTAAAAGCATCTGCTCTTTGTAAGAAGGGCAGGATTCCTGAGTCAGATCCTGAGGAGATAAAAATCAGCACTGGTCACATTATTTGGGATCATCTCCCATCACTGTACAGTTATAACTGTGCTCACTAATGATTATTAAGGGAAAATCTAAAGGCACTTTAAAAGATCTATTTTATAATCTAGTTTGAGGTGATACATACAGTCAGTTCTGAGGAACTCAATATAAAGGGATGTTAGTTGGTGGAAGATGTGGAGGAGCTTTGCTGGAGTGACCTGCTAGTATGCAGTATTTAAATTCCTTCTAATCCTAGCTGGAATATCATGTGTTTCTTACTTATCTCCAGTGAGTTTTGCCAGCAGCTTGTTTGTTTCAGCTGTGGCTCTTCCATGGAACTATCCTTGTGGGAATTGAAAAGATCGCAGAAAATTTAAGAGGCTAAGGGGGCATGAGAGAACAGATGATGGGTAGGTGATGTTTCAGTGCCACTACTCCTGGTGCCGGAAGAGTGGGCAATAGTGGAGCTTTTCTTATTATGCTGCTCTATAGGGACACTATAATTCTGCTGTAACAGTTCATTTTGTAGAAGGGCCATTGTGGAAGAACATTAGTGAGAAGATTGAATGGTAATAGATTGTAAGGGATATGTAGCTGAGCAGTTGTAGGTACATATCTTATACCCTGTCAGCCTCAAAATAAACAGGCTAGAGATGCACTGACCTGTTGCGTGGCAACCAGGCGGAAGCACAGAAACAAATCTGGATTCTGTGATTTGTAAACCCTTACAGAACAAAGTACAAGACCTTTCTTTGCCCATCTTCTAGAAATGTTCAGAAACTACAGGATAAAAATGGTACATTCCCTGAAATGTAACACTTAACAGCCATATTTATTTATAGATAAATACACAGATGCAGTGTAAAAAAAGCCTGACTGTTTTGCCTCAGGGTTATGTAGAAAAAACCAATTTAGTCTCTCCGATTATACTTAAGAGTTTCCCTGAATTCATCACAAAGGAGATTCCTTAAAATACTGCAAATGCTAATTTTTTGCAGCTTCAAATATTTGCCCATTGTTGTGATCTTGTGTACACTGACATGACTAGCAAAAATATTTATGTTATTCGACTGAAGTCAAGTACAAATTCTGAGGCATGATGAAAAGAGGTAGTCATATGTTTACTTAAAAATTGCTCTCAAGACGATTCTGGCCCCTCTTGCCCATTTGAAGAGTGTTTCAGTCATCATTTTCAAAGGAATAGAATGCGTTTCTGCTGGGGTAGCAGTTCCCACTGGTTTCTTGCAGATCAAAGATATTTATCTGCCTTGTACAGTTCCATACTTTGCATGCACTTTTTACACTTGTAAAAGTCATAGGTGGATCACATGGGAATTTTTTCTGTTGTAAAAATGTATAATATTCCTAACCGTAGGAAATGTGTTAGATTGTACAAAACAGAGACAAATATGGGACAGAATAGAAATGAATCAGATTTTCCGTAAAAAACCTCCACGTGTAATCGTTTCAATAGCAACAGTACTCCCACCCACAAACCCATTCTTTAAAACCAAAAATCACTGAGTAATGTATATTATTGTGCAACTTCCTTTGCCTTTCAAACTAAAAGACATTTTGCAGTTTTGGACTCAAGTGTAACTGGCTCTTTATGAAGGCTTATGAATAATACATGTACGGCATCTACAAGTACTACATGCTGCCTGTTTATTTTTAGAAAAGTGTATTAATGAATCAATTATTTATAATTAGTTATATAGGATGACTAATGCCATATGTAACAGTATTTAATGGAACTCCTTTGGTAATTGCAATGGAAGATAATAATGAAAAAGACAACATAGGCAGACACAAGACAGGAAAGGCTTTGAGGGTCCTGAAGTGGTGAATATAGATCTATGCTACTGCATCTTGCTGAGTGAATAGCATGTAAAAAATACCCCAAACACCAAAAAACAATGAAATCTGTAGGCTTTGTAATCTCCTACCCAATTTGGAAACTTAGATTTCTTTTTCAGATGATGTGGGTAATAGCATGCAGCCAAGATGCTATTCTAGGAGGTATAAAGAAAAGGCATTTAGAGGAAGGAGGTATTATATCTTACTTTCTTTTTCTGCTTATAAAAAAATGTGCATCATCATAATTTTCTTTGTTTTTATTATATTCATTATACATTGGGCCCTTCATGCTTATTTTTTCTTATGTTTAGACCAAACTATGTACATGTGTTGCTGCTCTCTACCTCTGTAACTCTGTGGTTTTATTACTTTGGCAAGTACCAGTTTATTAGGTCTGCAGTTGTAAACCTTTTTTTAGGTGCTTGTGGCTGCTTCTGCTGTAAAAAGCTCATATAAATGGTTTGGAAGAAACTTCTGCTCAAATATTGTGATATTGATAATCTATAAGGACGTTGTATCTTATTATAAAAACTGTCATATATCTATTGTCTTGTACCTGTAAAAGTACTTCCATAATCCACTTGAGGGTAAGACACTATTGTCTGCATCTTCCATACTTTCTGCTGCCCCTAGTTGCATGGACATGAGATCATCTCATGTGTGATAAGCTCAGTGGAGTAGTTCTGTCTATGTTCTGTACAGCAGAGAAGTTTGTGCAAACATTATTTTAAGATGAATGTAAATGGTCTTTCAAGATCTTGTTTCATATGTTAAGGAGTTAAAAGGAAGCATACTAAGGACAGGATTCCTCTCCCCCACTCAGAGACATTTAAGATGGAGATTTTAAGAACTTATCACCCTCATTGGAGAGGAACCGGTGGCTTTGGGGTATGCTTAATCTTAGCTGGTTTTAGACATCTGCTTTAGGAAACGTGGAATCAAATCCTAGGATACCCAGGCTCTTTTCAGTTTATATGCTTTGATGGTTAGGATGCCTCTGCATCTACATCTGTGGAATCCAGATTTAATGAGATAAGCCCAGTAGATGATGAAACCCCAGAACAGAGTCCTCAGAAGCCTTGGCACTGCGTTAACATATACCCAGGTGGCTGCCATCCTGATGGGTGTGGTGACCCTTGGATTTGTAAGTGGAATTGTCTGGTATTTCCAAGTCTAAGAGAAATTTGGGGTATATTTAATTCATATGGGGAAAACTGGCATCTTTAACTACATCAGTCTGTTTCATTACAAAAGGAGCAGACTCCTTTCTCCAGTAGCTGACAGGGAGGAGAATTCCCTCAGAGTATGGGGAGTGCAGGCGAGAGCTCTCTGTGCGAGGTGGTTCACATCTCCGTGACCTGCTACATCTCAAGAACCTGTCTTAGCACTTGGGTGTAAGCTGTTCTGAAGTGGGAGGGCTCTGAGAGTAAACTGGGCAAAATACAATAAAATTTGATCAAAGATGATGCACCTCCCTTGAATAGGGAAGCTGTAGAGTGCTGCCCTGCTGTGAGAACTATTTCTACGTTTAATGCAGTGTGTTTGTTCCTATGTGTTGCTTCTCCCAGATAGGTGATTTATTTATGTCACCAAATATGTTCCTTGCTGTTTCCCACTGCCTTCTACCAAGCTGGAGAAGATTAGGTCATACATAAGCCCATGGGCTATGGTTCTGTACCACAGAGAATGTTAAAAGTAAATCTTTTTTACTGTTCACCTCTCTCTCTCTCAGTGTGGCATGCCTTTTGGCACTCAGAATGGCAAATATTAGAAATCTGTTTCCAGTACTGACTAGAGAGTGTTAACTCTGTGGTTAATGCCAAGGAGAATAAGTGAGCTCTCCTCATTGCTCGCTGACATCTGAGAAAGCAGGTTACGTACCCTTGGTGTTCATTTTGTGCTAAAATTGTAAATAATGAGTTTGAAGGTTGGTAAGCTCTTTGAGGGGGTTAAGGCATGACTATATTATGTAGGGGATAAAAATAACAAGATTATTTTCTTTCTGTAACTCAACTCTGGCAATGTTCTTTGAAGGAAATTTAATACATCATCTTTGTTGTATGTGAGATCTGTTTTGTTAAAAATAGGGCAAAGTTATAATAGGATCTGATCACCCTGACAGGAGCATTGTACAGAAGGGGCCAGGCGCTAAGCCGGTGATGCTCAAATCAGGGAAAAAGCTATTTAGCTTCCCTAAGAGTAAGGGAACGAATTTTTAGAAAGCCATTCATTGATATCTGACAAACAGCTTGAAAGGGATGCCGAGCCCTCAGGGTTTCTGTCATGAGCCTTAAAATGCATTTGCATATTTTTTGCATAGAAACAGGAGCTCACTCTCTGTTCCCCAACTGCAGAACTAAAAGGATGCAAAAACTCTATCTAGTCCGAAGGGCTCTGAGGGGAAACTTTATAATCAGAATTCAAATGTGTGCAACAGATTAGGAAAATGACTTGAAATGGGATTTCAGCCATATCTGAGAGAGACCCACAAATCCTGAGCAGATTGGTAGGCACAATACTACCTGCACTGCCATTAAAAAGCTGCTTTTCTTTTGTGGGCATTTCTCATATAAAAAATAGCTTGCTGACGTCAACTGATCACACAGATTAATGTTGTTTGAGGTGCTACTGCTTAGTTTTCTTGATATCAGATGCAATTTTTGAGATAGCTTTGATTTCTCTTTCTCCAATTGAAAACAGTATTGTTTAGGGACAGAATGATGGAGGAGTAAATAAATGATGGTTCTCTGCAGACAGACAGTGCAACCAGTGGTCCAGTTTGTTATCAGTTGTGTGCCCTTCCTAGCTGTACCACTGTGAGTTGTTGTGGATTGAAGTTGTTGTGGTGTCTCGGGAGGACTACAGGGATGAAGTAAGATCTTGTAGAGAGAAAATCAGAAGGGCGGAAGCCCAACTAGAACTCAGATTGGCTGATTCTGTGAAAGATATTAAAAAAACCTTTCTACAGATACATCAACAGCAAAAGAAGGGCTAAGGACAAACCCCAGCCCTTACTGGATGCAGGGGGAACATTAGTGACAAAGGATGAGGACAAGGCTGAGGTACTTCATTCCTTTTTCGCTTCAGTGTTTAATAGTAAGGTGAGATGTTCCCTGGATATTCAGCCTTATGAGCCAGAAGACAGGGAGGGAGAGCAGAACAAAACTCCCATGATCCAGGAGGAAATGGTTAGAGACCTGCTAGGCCAATTAGACATTCACAAGTCTATGGGACTGGGTTCCACCCAAGGGTATTGAGGGAGCTGGCTGATGTGCTTGCCAAACCTCTTTCCATCATCTACCAGCAGTCCTGGCTGACTGGACTCCATTCAAGTTCCACTTGACTGGAGGCTGGCAGATGTTATTCCAACATTTACAAGAAGGGCTGGAGGGAGGATCCAGGAAGCTACAGGCCTGTCAGTCTGACCTCAGTGCTGGGGAAGATTGTGGAATAGGTCATCTTGAGTACTATCACATAGCACATGCACGACAACCAGGTGATCAGGCCCAGTTAACATGGGTTTACGAAGGGCAGGTCCTGTCAAACTAACCTAATTGCCTTCTATGACAAGGTGAACCACTTAGTGGATGAGGGAAAGGCTGTGGATGCAGTGTACCTTGACTTCAGCAAAGCCTTTGACACCATTTCTCACAGCATTCTGATTGAGAAATCGGCTGCCACTGGCCTGGACAGGCTCACCCTCTGCTGGGTAACAAACTGGCTGGATGGCTGGGATCAAAGAGTTGTGGCAAATGGAGCTAAATCCAGCTGGAGACTGGTGACAAGTGGTGTTCCCAGGGGCTCAGTCCTGGATCCAGTTCTGTTCAATATATGTATCAATGATCTGGATGAAGGGATTGAATGTTCCCTCAGTAAGTTCGGGGCTGACACTAAGCTGGGAGGAAGTGCTGATCTGCCTGAGGGTAGGGAGGCTCTTCAAAGGGAGCTGAACAGGCTGGATTGATGAACTGAGACCAACGGTATGAGGTTTAACAAGGCCAAGTGTAGAGTCCTGCACTTGGGACATGACAACCCCATGCAGCGCTACAGGCTTGGGGAAGAGTGGTTGGAGAAGGCAGAGAAGGACCAGGGGGTGTTGGTTGACTGCTGACTGAATATGAGCCAGCAGTGTGCCCAGGTGGCCAAGAAGGCCAATGGCATCTTGGTTTGTATCAGAAATTGGGTGGCCAGCAGGTGCAGGGCAGTGATTGTGCCCCTGTACTCAGCATTGGTGAGGCTGCACCTCGAGTACTGTGTTCAGTTTTGGGCCCCTCACTCCAAGAAAGACATTGAGGTCCTGGAGCGTGTCCAGAGAAGGGCAACCAGGGTGGTGAAGGGGCTGGAGAGCAAACCTTATGAGGAGAGGCTGAGAGAACTGGGGTTATTTAGCCTGGAGGAGGCTGAGGGGAGACCTTATCACTGCCTACAATTACCTGAAAGGAGGTTGTAGAGAGATGTGTTGGTCTCTTCATCCAAGCAACAGGAGACAAGACAAGGCAGAATGGACTCAAGCTGCTCCAGGGCAGGTTCAGATTAGATATTAGGAAAAAATTCTTCACCAAAAGGGTTACTGGGCATTGGAACAGGCTGCCCAGGGAGATGGTTGAGCCATCAACCCCGGATGTATTTAAAAGACAGGTAGATGAGGAGCTCAGGGATATGGTTTAGTAGAGGACAGGAATGGTTGTACTCAGTGATCTCAAAGGTCTTTTCCAACCTAGTGATTCTGTAATTCTGTGAGCTGGGAGTCCCTGGACCTTAAAGAGGACTACAGGGTACCTTGCCAGGATGGGCAGCTCTGCTGAAAGAAGTGCAGGATCTGTGATGGTGTGAGCTGGACTGGTGTAACTCCTGCTGGCACTCTTCAGCTGGGAGTTTGACTGGGCAATGTTAGCACCTGTGCTGTGGTCCACACACCAATACAGGTGTTCTGGTCCCTCTGGCATCCCTCATGCTGCAGTTTTCATTGAATAGCTTCTTCTGATGATTCTACATTCTATTCTTTTGTTTCATTAAAGAGAAATGCTTGCAAAGACAACAAAACATTTGTGGATGGGATTGCATTTATTGTGCAGGTGGCATTTTGTTGGCAATATCCTCCATATCATGGGCTAACTATGCTTTTATCATTTTGAGGAGGAAGCTGATGACTGCAGAGGAATTTATGATCATGCTATATGATTTTTAGCATACAGATTTAGTCTCTACCCACCCAGGCAGTATTATGGGTGGAGTTCTCATTACTGTTAATGGAGAATTGCTATTTAAATTTCCCATGCATCAAGCAAACAATAGGCTTCTTATGCATATACATAGCACTGCCATTGATCTGATTGATTCTGGATTGCAGTAGTGGATGCAGTCAGTGATATGTGAATTAATAGGAAGGGCATAGTTAGCTCTTCATCAATGTCTATGTCAGTCAAGACTGGTTTTGAAATAAAGTGCTAAGAAGAAATCAGTATAGATACAGTTAGGTGACAGCTCATAATAATGATGATGTTAGAAAATAAATTAATTATCTGTGACTTATGTTACAGATTTGTGCAACACTTGTGGGGTTCCAAAACTGTAGAAAAAGACTGGTATCCTGTTCTCTTTTAGAGATCTGGTTCTTTTTCTATACAATGATATCTTGTTACCCTTCACTTTCAAGGCTCCTGTAACAGTAGCTCAGGTTGAGAGAGATTCAGAAAAAGAACATGTGTCTGCACATTACTGTCCTACAGAGAACTCTGCTCAAGACTAAATGGCAGGAGGGTCTTTTAGTAGCTAAGAAGAAGTGCTTTTGCCAAGCTTGTTTGGCTGGAGTAAAGTCAGGACTATTAGGTGCATCTCCTGTCTCTTGGAAAGATGATCTGAGCACGAGACTGCTGATGGCGCAATGATCTGCTTCAGTAAAGAGAAGCTCGGGTTTTCCAGGGTGCCTGGTTTTGTGCCTTGTCTGCAGCTTTTTGGGAAAATGGCACGGCTTTCCCTGGTGCTCCCTGGGTGGGGAGGAGGTGAATATGTGAAGGACACTGAGATGGAGCTGGTGGTCTGCGTGGGGCTGTACCAGTGGAGTGGGAGTGGACCCTGCAATGGCAGCTGTTCATGCAGGAGCAAAAGCTATCGTGTTCCCAGTTTTTGTGGTCACAGTTGTTGTTTGTCTCAGAGGTATGGGGCAGTTTGGGGCAGATTTAGTGCTTAAAACTGAAATCCCTTTGTGGACCTGGGTCCTACAGTCTGGCAGAGCTGCCGAAATAAAAGCCGTGAAACAAATACCCTGCTTGCTACAAGGTCAGTGGAGCCCAAGGGCCAACTTTTAAGTAGGAAAATACTTGTACCCATTTTAGAAGCGGTATTTTTAATGTAGTTAAGTATCTTTTTGTTAGTAACTGGGAGAAGTATTTGATTTTGTTTTGACCTTGCTTTCTGTAATTTTGTTTCTGGCAGAGTCAAAATGTCAGACAAAAGCGATTTAAAAGCTGAACTTGAGCGCAAAAAGCAGCGTTTGGCTCAGATAAGAGAAGAAAAGAAACGGAAGGAGGAAGAAAGGAAGAAGAAAGAGGTAAATATGCAAAAGTGCCTTTTAGATGGCTTGTGTTTGCAGAAGGGGCTTGCTGAGGTTTTGACATCTCTGTACTGTGTATACCCCGAGGTATCTGTCATGTGGAATGAGATCCTCAAACCCACATCAGCCTAACCTTAAAATCAGAATGCTTATTTCTAATCAAGAAAGTTGGGGTGAGGGAATTGCTTTTAAAACTGATGCACTGTCAGATGACAACAGTTTAGACAACATGATGTGTATGTGTGTGTAGAAAGAAAAATTGATTTGCCACAATGCTTTTTCCTGGGCTCACCTTCAGTGGAAAGGGAATGGAGAGCGAGGAAAGACAGAAAGAGGGCTTACATTTTTTTCAAGCCATTACAACCTAAATATGTATTTTTGTACTCTGAAGACTAGTTTGATTACTAGCTAAGGTAACAGATTTACAATTATTATTCTCCAGTAAAGTAAAACATAATTGCAATTGCATTTTCATCTTCTGGCATGGGTGCATCTTTCAGTTTTGTGAAAGTTTGATTGACATATTAGTTTATTTGTCCTTGACAATATGCATTAGGTTTTTCATTAAGGGATTTGTACTTCTTTTTATTCAGTCACTTAGTGGAATAGAGGTGAGAATTGACAGGGAGTGGATATTAATTTTCATGCAAAGTCAGAGAAGCATTAAGTGATTATGTTTCCTTTCCTTCAAATGTCAACACTTACCATAGTTTAAAGCACCTGTTATCCTTTACTAATAACTGGTTTCCTTTTAAACTGACACTTTATATTGCACATGAATTTCATGGAATTACTGTGGAAATGTGATGTGATCCAAGAAATCAGCATTCCAGTTTTGGCTGTCTTTTTAATCTTTTTAATCTCTTTTTTTCATTTTAACCGTTTTTGTGCAATTACCAGTACCCCCACTCCCCACCCCCAGTGAGGCTCCTGGAGTCCTAGGGGAGTCCTCTGTCAGCAGAACTTTAAATGTTAACGTTTTCAGCGTTCATTACTAGCCTGTTAATGAATTAGAGGGAAGGGAGCCAAGCTAGTGGCTCGAAGAAGCTATTAAAGCCTTTCCTTTGTCCACTGCCTTGGATTTTATGCCTTGTAGAGATCTCATGGTGGTTGGAACTTTTCATTGGTGCCAGGAGCCAAATCCAGCTCCAGACACTTGACCATACAAATTATGCTGTGGTGCATAATGATGGTATCATCAGTGGGGTGCACTGGTATGCCTGGCAGCCTCCAGGAGTGAAGTCGAATGTTCACTTAGGTGCTTTGCCATGTAAGTTGGTGCAGAAGAGTTGTCTACAACCCTGTGTACTGTGAGATACTTCAAGTTTGCTCATGGGAAGAGCTGAGCATGGCAATAGGCCAATTTGTAGTTGTCTATAAAAGCAACGTTCTTCTGCATACTGACCATATCCAAACTGGAGAACATGGGGGTACTTCTGAACTTCAAGGTTTTCTGTCGTGCCTGCACTGTCAACAACACTAGGCTGAGGCACCGTGCAAGACTCCTGCACCCCATACTCTGGTTTCAACAGAAAGGAAAACTTTTCTGTGCGGAGTTTAAATAAGATTAGTTGGTTTAAAAAGCAACCTTAGGATCCAAAGAATAGAGGCAGATGCTGCCATACATTCTCTGTAAGAACTATGCTGAGGCAGCTGTGTTTAAGGCATGATGAAATGATAGACATGGCCACTTGTGTTTTGTTTCAGTTGCACTGCTGGTTACTGCACTGGACTACAAAAGTGGGACATGGATTCAATTCCCTCATCTGTTTGGGAAAAGGGTTTCAAGCCTGTTTTTTTCAAGGGAGCTCTCTAACTAGGCTGGGGTATCAGTGTTTTCCTTTCACCTTCCTAAATTAGGGGACGATGAGCCAAATGTAAAGGATTGTGGTTAACACAGATGTTCCTCCTCCTGATTCTAGGCCCCAGTAGACCAGAGAGGAAGGAAGCTAATGTGTGGGATCTCAAAGTAGATATAGACACCTAAGAAAAGAGCAAAGGGTCTTTTGGACCATTAGTTTTGGCTGTTAGTGCCCAAGACTGCCAAAATCCTGGTTTAGGCATGTTAGTGCTTTCCTTTGCTCCTGTTAGATGTTGACTTTATCACAAAGTATTGATATATTGCAAACAAGTGCTCAGGACCAAATGCAGTCCCTTAAGCTACATCACTCAAGTCCAATGGAATTTTGTTTCTTGGTCCTTCAGTAAATAGGAAGGGCCATTTTTATTTAGGGTAATGATAGCTGTTATTCTATGGAACGCTTGTATAGTAGCTGAATAAGTTGCATCTGATGAGTGAGAGGCAGAAGATGCCCATCAATGCACTGTATAAAATACTTTGAAATGTGTTTGCTAAGATTTTCCCCATGCATTCAGGGAAAAGTATTGTTACTGATACACAGGGTATAAATTAACTCAGTTATGAATGATCTGAATGTATCTAAGTGCATTTCAAAGTGTACCTAAGCAGTGGGGCATATAAATACTTTCCAGGCGCTTACTTGCTAGAGCTGATTATATGTGGATGAAACTTTTCTGGTTTGTTTTGTTTTAACTCAGGCTGATCTACAGCAGAAGAAGGAGCCAGCTCAAGAAGACTCTGACCTAGACCGCAAAAGAAGAGAGACAGAAGCTTTGTTACAGAGCATTGGTATATCCCCAGAACCACCCCTAGGTATTTAAGAGAAGCACACTGTAAAGCATTCAGCTCTGCTACAGTGAATGCGTTCTTTCTATTAAAGCATGCTTGGCTTTTTTGATTTTTTGGCTGTATTAGTGAAGTGAACTCTTCTGTTTGAATGCCTGCCATACCATTCACATGTACCAGCTCATGGCATTTTGAGTACTTGTCATTGCCAAAGACATCTGTTTCATTTCTTCAGGAAATTTTTGTAAACGTAATGCAGGTTGGTTTTGCAGACCAGCAGTGATTTCTTTTCTGATGGCCTGTGCCAGTCTCACATCTGATGACCCACAAAATAATATTATAAATGCTGTACTTCATTAGCCCCAAGTTTTGTTTCAAAATATTAAGCATTTCTAAGGAAGGAGGAGCATAGTTGTGTGGGAACTCCCATTTATTTTCTTTTAAAATCAAGTGAAACTAGAGAAGTGAAAGAGAGAATAAACTAGAGAAGACAAATCACATCTAGCAGAAAGCTTTTATTAATTATTACAGATTTTAGATCTAGCTTCATGTGCGTGACCTCTTTTTTGGTTTTGATGTTTCAGTCTAAAATATGAAGTCCTCAGTTTAAAAATACACATGGCAAAGTTTATAGTGTCTGAAATTTTATCTTGATTAAGTTCTGTCTCACTTCCTAGGTGGCCCTAAAGTAAGAAATTAATTACCTTCCCTTCCTTTCTCTTCCCTTAAATCCAAAATCACTGTCATCATTATTTTAGCTAAAATACCGGCTCCTCTGGAGATTCCAAGCCGTGTCATTAGATTCATTAGGGCTGAATTTAGGATTTTAGCCCTAGATATTCTTGCCTGTAGTATTTAGGAAAAACTCCAAATTTAACAATGTACTGAAAACTTGATTTAGGAAAGCACCTTGACAGATGCCTGGGTGTATCTGCGAGTAGATCATGACATTCCAAATTGAGATTTCAATTCACAACTCGCATCAACCAACATCTGTTGAGAAAAGTTATTATTTTTACAATTTATAACATAGTGACTGATGCTTTTAAATACCACTTTTGAGAACAATTGTCTGGCAAGTAATGGTTAGGTTATTTATATGTATCGTAAAATAGGTATTGTAAATTACAATGTGCTTTAAAATCAGAAATTTTTAATATTCTAACATTTATAATACTAATTTTTATCTGAAAATGAGGATGTGTGTCCTTATCATATTATCAACTAAGCCCTCATTTCAAATCCTAAATTCTTAGTTATTTTTTGTTTGATACTATCAACAGAACATGAAAATTCACGTCTAAGATGATTGGTTTTCGTTAAGCAGTAGTATTTTGCCCTCTTTTGTTCCCTGTATATACATTCACAGTCAGTATACAGAGGAGGCACTAATTCTGCCTTCACACGCGCATACAATACCCAGATCCCACTGTGAATATAGAATACACATCAGTCCTGACATACCTGTAACCTGCCAGAGGGCTGTCACCAAAATGAGTTCACTTTTCGTGCTCCAGTCATTTCTGTGACAGTCTCTAGTGAGAATCTGCATGAAATGTTTGACCACATGGAAAATCCAAATCTCTTGACAGGTCTGTCATTATACATTATAAAGCATAACAAAATAGTTTAAAGTTTTACTCCTTTAAATCTATAAAAAGAAATGCACGTGATTTAAAATAAATGGGCGACTTTGCTCTTGCATTAAAACCCCTTTTTGCATTTTATTCAATGTGGCTGCTTTGAGGAATACTTGCATTAAATCTTGACTGGAGCCATCTCTGCATTTTAAATATTTTTGAGAAACCATTTAAAAAGAAATCAGGATATTTTTACTTTTGTATTTATTATTTCTTCGCTGAAGAGCTTTAACTCGGGCTGACCTTGAGCTATGAACTTCCTTTCCTGTTTCAGGAAACAAAACTGCCTTTGCATGAACTGTGCTTCAAAAGCCCTGGCACGCCAAAGAGAAAATCATTTCTAGATCTTGGGCAAATAGCACCTAAACCAAGGAAAAAATTTCCTTGAGTGTTGAAATCATGTCCCACACAAAATGGAAAATTTATATGACCTAAATTACTTAAGAAAACATGATCGCTGAGCGAACTAGTATGTATTCTCACCATCTTTGGGAAATGATTTTAGCTTAGCTGGATTTCCTTATTTAGCTTTTTTTTTTTTATTTTTATGTCATTCACATGGCAGCCTTGGACCATATCTAATGGACACTGGCCTTTGATTTAAATTGAAAATATAAAAAATATGCTTGTTCTATTGCCTACTTGACTTTACCAGAAGAGTTCACTTAGTTTTTTGACAAGACAAGCCCCTGATATTTCTTCATACTTTTAAAAATCTTCTGCAAGTCAACTTTAAGCTATACCCAAGAAAATGAGTGCTGTTTTATTTCCACAGATATTTCTTCCATTGATTAGCTGTAGATTCCTGTTGGGCTTTCAGTCCTGTCTAAATTCATGTCAGTTTTAACACTTCCAAAAGACTTAAAATTCACTTGACTCTCTTCCTTTTCTTTTTCTTTCCTTCCTTATTTGCTTTCACCATTTCAAACTCTCCTACTCATCCATCCACTATCATTTTGGTCCATCGGTTTTGATTTGTCTGACACTGCTCTTCATCAGTGCAGTCGCTGCATGTGTTAACATGGGATACCTGTTATTTTCATTATTTAGTCCCAACCCCTATGTCTCCCTCTTCGAAATCAGTGAGCACACCCAGTGATGCAGGCAGCCAGGACTCGGGAGATCTGGGACCTATAGGAAGGTAAGAAGCAGAGCCGGTAGCATTGAATAAATGTGGGTTTTTTCCTCACTTTGCTCTCACTTTGCCATTTTTTACCTTGCTTCTGTAAATGCCAACGTGCTGTATCTAACGTGTGCTTCTGTTCCTGCATTTTCCACCATGTGTTACCATCCACTAAGACCGGTCTCACATGAGAGGTAAATAAATGCATGTGACAAGCAGATCTTAGGCCATGATCCCCAAACCTCAGATGAAAGCCAGAGCTGAGTGCTGTGCTTCTAAAACGACCCATAATAAGCTGGAAATTCTGCCCGGATATGCACTAAAACCCAGTGGTAGAACCTACTACATGAATTATTCTTGCTCACATACCCAGTCCCCTTTGAAGTCCTCCCAGGAGTAACGCCAGGCTGCCCCCCACCTTCCCACCGGTGTCTCTGGCTGCTCATTGCAGCGTGTGCCACTGACAGGAAGAGTCAGGCTGAAACACCCCAGGACCCACTGGCAGCTCTGCCATAGCAACTGTGGATATCAGAGAGTATGATGCAGAATGGGAGGGAAGCAGCTCTCTTCTTGTTGAAGAGTGGTGGTGGGGAGTGTGTAGGGGGTAGGCAGAAGAACAACCTTCTTGTCTTTGTACGGCTGAAATAGGAAATGAAGTGGCAATCCTGAAATAATTCCTGCTCTGGAGTAGAAAAGAGAGGAGGATGCTGCTGGCAGAGGAATGTATGTTCGAGTAAGAAGAGTTCCAAGCAACTATACGGTGTATTTTGAGAATTGTGAAGCACGGGTCCTAATAGCTCTTTTTTTTATCAAACTAATTCAACATAAAGCCGAGCTGTCAGCTCATCTGAATCTGTGAGCCAAGGCTCTGTTAATGGCTTGAAAACATAGTGATCGCTCTCTGCAGTTAACAGTTGTCAGGAGTAGGCACCATAACCCTGCAGGCATCAACGCTGTCACTGATTTCACACCACACCAGCCTTCCATTTAGAAAAATCACACTTATCTAGGATGACATTGCATCATATTCCTCTTCAACCAGACGCAGGCACTGTCCATTGAGATGTGGAGGTTGCACAGCCGCTGCTGAAATCTACTCGGCCCTTCTCCAAGGTCTGCCCTCTTGAAGAAATGGAGGTCGTTAAATAGAAAAGCCCTAGTTTTCAAAACCACAGAAAATAGCATAACGCTGCATTCATCAGTAAGTTCTTGAGCAAATCAAAGTACTTTGAGCAGAACAGAATTGGTTTCTAAGCAAAGCATAGCTTGCTGTTCACAATAAAGTCATTTCCCACAGTCTTCCATACAGATATGACAATGTTAGCTGGAGACCTCTAAATTCCTGTTTTTCTTCTGAACCTTAATGTTGTCACTTTTTTGATGTTGAGGTAGTGAAATGCCCAGGGGAGAATTTGTTTTACTGATTTATACTAGCACTTCAGATCTATGTCAGCAAGAAGTGATGAAAGCACATGACTACATGCCCTTACAGAGGTGAGCGGAGTATGTTCTCTTCTTCAAAGCTCATGATATGCTGCATTGTGGACTTTCACTGGAGATCCGTTTTCTGGCTTCTTGGGACCATACTATGAGTTGAGTGGGAATCCCCAGACCTTGTTTGTGGTCCACCAGCTTGCTTGCCATCCTCTGGTATTGAAAGAGCTGTGGTGTGTGCCAGGAAGGCCACTTGTAGGTGTTTGCCTGGAGCGATTGGCTTGTGGTAATGGCAGTTTGATGATGTCTCATCCTTGAGGAATCTCTGTAATCTGTGGATAGTTCTGAGTGACATTACGTTTGTCACTGGGTGCAGGTAGATGTGCTGTATGTGTAGTTATGTAGGTGTGTACACTTAAGAATGCATGTGTTATGAATCAAACGTGCAGAGCAAAATGTTGGTAGACCTGTCATCACAGCAGGTAAGAAGCATGAAATGACCTCTACTGTTTTCTCTCTGAGAGCTGCCTAGACCGTATTTCTGATTTATTTTCACTACTGCATATATGAATGCCGATTTTTATGAGCAAGTTTACTCTGCTTCATTTTAAAGTATACTTCCATTTTGTTCTCCATGGTAGAGAGTACTTTTGCTGGATCCCTGCTCGTGCCTGTAGCATCTTCCCCCTTTCCCCATTCAGCTGCAAATGTGCTGTACAACAGTAGACTGAGCTCAGGCATTAGAGGAGAGCAGATTAGGGCCAAAGCTGCTAATACCTCGGTCTTTGAGATCACGGCTGGTCTGTTGTTGCTGCTAACACCGCTGCAGGCTGGCAGAAATGCTGCATGCAGTCTGATCGCTCATTGCCGAAATGCTCTCCAGAGGAAGATATGGATATAAAAAAAAAAGCAAAAGCTCTGAAGTCATAGATTTAGCTTCACTACAGGAGGGAGGCCCTGTTGAAAGCTTTGAAGAATGCAAGAGATCTTTGTACAGTCCTATTTGAGGCAGCTGCTTCTGGTGCAGAGCTAGGTTGGGTTCATACTTCTGTGAGTTGTTGACACTTCTGGTAGCTGTCAGAATTAATCTATGGGTCTCAATATCACCAAGTATATTTGAGGTATGTCTTGATTGGCAAGCACCTGGGACTTCTTACAGAAGCCAGGTTTCTGCCATCCACTTTTTGGGAAGAACAGTTGAAAAATTGGAGAATTTGGACATTGTTAAGTAATTGTTATCCTGTAATCACAGGTCTCATTCAGTGTTACTTTGCAAAATGAAAACTAAGTGGTAGCTTCCTCACCAAGTGTCACAGGGGAGCAAAGGGGGAGTAAAAGGGCTCCAGCAGGCAATGTGTAAGAGCAGCAAGTTGTTTGGAATTGGAGTCAGGCAAATATAAAATCAGAAAAGCTTTGTAAAATTTTAATGATGAGACAAATTAATCATTAATAAACTTATCTAAATCCTCTGTCACTGGACATTGCTCATTTGGGTTGATGTGCCTGCCTGACAGGCAGATAATTTGTCAAACAAAAATTCATTCAGAAAAGCCATACAGATTTTTATGTTGCACAGGAAGCAAAGCTGCATGGTTGCAGTGGTCCTTTCTGCCATATACGATCTGTAGACTAGTGTGCTGATACCTGGCAGGACTGTGGTCCATTCTCTCCACCACAATAGCTAGAAAGCAATGCTGTCCTGTCCCTGATGCCATTAACCTTATTTGGAGGAGCTGTGGAGCGGACTGTGTAATAGCACAAAATTAATTACAGCCCCACTTCTGTCCTGTGCAGACCAGGTTCCTATGGGGTTTTTTGCTCCTTGATCTTTAGTACCATGTTGCTATTTGTCAGAGCCTTTTCACTAGGGATAGCACTAGGTTTCAAGAATGTTCCAGCTTCCCCCTGAGCCATGGCAGCAACTGTAAGAACAGATGTTAGATGAGTAACGGTGCTGGAAACTACAGTTTTCTTTGAATGCTTTCAGGTCTTTCTTCTGGTCTTGAGACTCAGTTCTGTGTAGGCAGAGGTGTGTTATAAGTTGGTTCTGGAAGATTTTACCATAGCTGTGGGAGTAAGGAATTGGTTTGGTATGCGTTGTTCGTAGTTATCATGCTGCTCCAAACAGTTCAGTAGAGCCCTGTTGTTAGACAGTGAGCAACTTGCCTGCCTCTGCATTGCTTTGCACACCCCACTTCACTTTTCTGATTGCTGTGGTTGCTTGTGCTACGCAGATAGGACAGGAAAATTACACTGCAGCCGGAACAGATACCTGTCTCTGGGTAGATGGGTTGTTGGTTCATGGAGCTTTCTGTAACGACGTATTGATACATGACTCACTTTCCACAAGACAATATTGCAGAATCCCATGAAGATTTTCCTGGGAATAGAGTATGCTTTGGTCTTTCAGGATAAGTATTCTGTTTGTTTAGTATTTTGTAAGCATTTTTTTGATGCCCAGTCTCCTGTTGTAGATGGTCAGTTTATACAGGCATAACTAAAATGTAGATTTTGGCTACCAAGATTTGACTCAATGTTGTGAAAAAAGGGGCTGAAGTAAAAGCCTTTGCCAAGGGTTCCTGTGCTGTAGCATTGTGTGAAACACAAATTTGCCTCTTTGGGGCTATTAATATGGAGCTTCCTCATGAAAACTATATGCATCTCAACCTTTCCTGGTAGGTACTCTGAATTTTTCTACCTAAGTGTGCCAGAGAAGGTGCTAGCTATTATAGTACGAGTGTCATGAAGCGTCGCCCATGGAGAGGTGTATTTTACTACTCAGCATACCTTAGAAATTCCTAAATCTCATCTCAGCGCTCACAGCCATAACCTGCATGTTTGTGTCATGTGGGAGAGCACACGAGGACAAACTTAGTACAGTGCTCAGAGCAAGGCAGTGCAATACCAGGTCTTGTGGACTGAGCCAGCTCTCTGGAAGATCCCCAGTGCCCCATCACAGGTAGAGCCGGAGCACTAGGGTTGGCCTGTGCTTTGCATGCTGGCTCGATGTAAGATAAGCAGAAATGTATCTATCTGTGCTGGAAGGCTGTGCTCCTGTGGCCAGGTAGCTTTCATGTGCGAGTACTATCTTGCATTGGTAGGTATTCTTGTTTTATCTGCAGAGTGACCATGTGTTCACCCTGGCATACTGCACTCTCGGAGGAGTTGCATTTGTGGACCAGGGTGTGATTTGTCTGCGTGGCCCATTTTTCCCCTATATCCTTCACTTGTTCTGTATGTTCCTGACTAGCTTTATTACCCTACAATGGTAGGTTTGCACAGTAGCATCCCATTTACTGTTGAGCTGGGTAGTGTGTGTGTATGCGTGCAGTGGAGGGCCACGCATGCACCTCTTCCCTGTGTGCATTTTGTACAGGAACACGAGAATCCCATTAGGCTGTGTATAAGGTTTCCCACCTTCCATCTGCTCAGTAAACTGCACCAGGCTCAGCTGTCGTGGGTGTGTAAAGGTTAATGGTTGCTGTTTCTGCAACAGCTTCATCTGTGCTGTTCTACTTTCTACTGTCTAACTTGCATGTATTGATGTCCCTACATTCGGATACCTGATTATTTTATAGGGTCCTGTAAAGACAAAGACTATAGGAAGCATTCTTCATCTTCTGATAGCTTTCATAGAACAGTTACTTCAGTGAGGTGTTTCATCTGTGGTAAAATCATACAAGGTGGAGTATTTTATACTACGCTCACAGTCCATTGTTTTAGCTGAGTTTGTCTGGCTACAGCTACTCATTCTATAATTGTTGTTCTTACTTGGATTAGGGCATTACACGATACTTAGCTTAAATGGTTCTTATCTGAATTATGTTATGGTTCCATTGAAATTGCAGTTTTTGAGATGTGTTTGATGAACTGAAATTGGTTCTCTTCCTTTAGTGTGTGATGCTTACTTGCAGTAAAACAGGGTTAGTCTTTATTTAGATGAAGCTGTAAATATTTAATGAAAGTTTCAGTGAGAATGAGTTTGAGCATAGCGTTAGATAGCAAAGAAAAGAAAAAAGTAAAGGGAAGTCAGATTTCTTAATGAGGTTTTATAGCTGTGATATGCCATTTTTGTAGCAGTAATATGCTGTAGAAGTTAGACCACTGATTGCCACAAGATCCTGATTGCCTCATCATCCCTACAGTTTTTTATTTCTAGATAAAATACAGTACATGAGCAATCCTAGAAAGAGGAGAGCTGTCTGTAATGCTGGGAGACTTCTCTGAGAAGCAATATCACCTTTGGCTTTGGCTGTTGGCATAGTTTCTTGTCTATTGTGTCAGTCCATCTTGCTCTTACTGTGACCTCTGACGGCGTTCCCAGTTGTATTCCAGAGAACTTAGTAGCAGCTGTTACATTAGGTTCGATGTCCTTAATGGAAGAGAGTCAAGGGCATGTCTTTTTCTCTCTCTTTTGAAGTTTGCTGACACTATTAGTCTGCATTCACGTATGTGATGCGATTCTGAGTTGCTTCCGTCTACCATAGCCATTTTGAGCCGTTTATATGAAAGATTATATAAAGTATAAAAAGAAATACATTTGGATATGCTTTCTTTCACTGTGTTGATGTTCACTCTCAGTTTGTATTGGTCTGATGTAATTCCAGACCTTTTTCTCCACAGCAAATTATTTACTCATTTTTGTATAACACAATATCTGAACACACGAGGCTTGTGTTAATCCTGCATGGCTCCGTGTCTCTCAAACACAAACATTTCTTGTTTCTTAGATATGCAATCAAAGGAAAGAGCATCTGGACACCGAGTGGGTCAGACCGTGTCATTATTGTATTTACCCTTTTACAGTTTTGTATTTAATCTTACTCACTGTCAGTCAAGTAAAAAAAGGGTATATCTTGTTAAGAAGTATGTTCTTGCCACATAATACTTAAAATCAGAAAGACTGTTTGATCTTTCATAAGTATATCTAAATGTCACCAAAGTCTTTAGGTTCTGTGCTTTTTAGGCTTTGAGCCTTAAAAATCAGACTTGGCAACTCAGCTTTTATTTTCACTGTTTTATTTTTAAACAGCTCCTTACCTAGTACAGTAATATAACACATTGACATGCTGAGGAAAGGGTATCAGAATGCCATTCTCCCTTTTAAATGTCTGCTTCACTGTTTAATTAGAGAGATAAAGAGAGCAAAGGAATAAGGTGGATCCTGATCTCTATTTCATTTATATGGGAAGGCTGGATTATTGTAGTAGATTGCCTTTTGCAGTCCATGCAGCATATTTCCTATCTTCTCTTCAGCTACAAAAAACATCTCTTGTAGACATTAACAAAGCCCTGTTTCTGTAAGATCTGCTAAATCCACTGCTAGCATAACCATATCGCCTAGGGCTTAGCCACTTTATCATTAACTAAATGCATTTGACAGGTTCTGTGCAATGATGCTGTTTCATCACGGCAGCTCAGCTTTGCATTACCAGCATTTCATTGTGTTACTGTGTTCACAAGTGATAGGGATCCTTCTTCAGATGCGACTAGTACAAGTGGGCCTCTGTTGTGTTGCCTCAGGACCAGCAGCCGTAACTGTTATTAGTAGCAGATTATTATTTTTTTATGGTTTTTTTTTTTTAAGATCACTTTAGATGTACAAAATGGCTTTTAAATGGTTATGTTATTGGTCTG
The DNA here is from genome assembly GCA_022605575.1 of Laterallus jamaicensis coturniculus. NCBI lineage: Eukaryota > Metazoa > Chordata > Aves > Gruiformes > Rallidae > Laterallus > Laterallus jamaicensis. The sequence continues at coordinate 6,590,000 of JAKCOX010000008.1, forward strand.
CATGTTTCATAAACGGGCTGAGCCAAAGGGAAGCACGGAACAATATAAAGACTCTAAAGGAGCTACAGGAAAGACCGAGGGAAAATGATTACTTTATGGCAACCTTCGCTTGAATGGCGTTTTATTCAGCAAAAAGAGGATTGTAACCCCAGGGACAGTTGGGTAGTGCAGACATGAGTCTTTCGCAGTGGAGAGTCAAAAGAAGGATTTGCTTGGTGGCTAGAGGCAAACAGGATAACCTCCGGGATGCTGGTGTTGCCACTGTGTTTTGGTGGTCAGGGTTTGGCATGAGATGGTTGCATTACACGGTAAGGCAGAAATACACATCCCAGGTGTTACATTTTCCCCCATATAATTTACCGTGACACCATCATCAGGATCTCTCGGCACACATGTTGTATCTTAGAGTTTCCAACAGTGTTGGAGGCCAAGTTGTGCCTTAAGCCTCCTTCAACTGAATGGTGCTGGCATCTGTGAAGGAGTGATGACACTGTTGGCCTCCTCCCCTTGCCCTGGGGGACCCTGACTGCCTCAGCTATCTTCGCTTTTTAAAGTGATGCTGCAAATCTCTTATGCTTCCCACCCCCAGCCCACTTACAGGACAGCAGCAAGGCTGGCTGACCCTCTTTGCATGAAGCGTGGGCTCCTCAGTTTGAGCAGCCGCACTGAGCTGCTTGCATGCCTCATGGCTTGCTCTGCATCAGTTAGTGTCCAAGGCTGGAGAAAGACAGGGTTCTTGCAGTCTCTTCCCTCCTTTTGTGCCTGCACAAGAACCACAGTCCTTCTCCTTTATATTGAATGTATACTTAGCCCTAGATATCTGAAGCCTCTCTCTGCCAATTTTGGGCTTGTTTTTTTTTTAGCCTATAAACATAAGCAGACACCTTAGGGACTGATATTTGGCAGTTCCTTTCAAGTGTGTGTATGTATGACCTAGAAAGTAGGGAGCGTTTTTCAGTGCGTGCCAATTACCAAGTCAGAATGGTCTGTATTAATTAGAATCATCTGCAATCCTTTTAGTATGTGAGCCTGTGGCATCATTAAGGATTTTCATGCTTTCATTCCTAAAGGATAGATAGAGTTCAGTCCTCCAGATCTTTGATTATTTTTCTCATTAGCAGGCATCTCCATGCTATAAATTAAAGGAGAAGGAAAGATTGCCATTCCCAGGGTGCTTCATAAAATGCCTTAGAAACCTGTGCCCCAGCTGCACCCAGAAGAAAATATTAATGTATAAAGCCCCACTTAACCATTTAGGTTATCAGCCCAGCTGTAGTTACTTCTCTGTAGTTATTTCCAGGCATATCATGCATATATTTAGCCAGACAGTCAGATGATTTTAGGGACTAAAACACTAATCCTCTTAAAACAAAACAACTTACTTGCTAAGGCCAGCTCGGCTTAAACAGTTAGCTTGTGCAGAATTTCATCTTGATTTAATTAAATTGTGTGAGATCACCTCCTATGTTAAACTGTTTAAGGTAGTTAAACTGGTACAATTTGTGCATATGGATCTTTTCTCCTTTGCTAACCTATTGAGAAGCCCATAGGAAAATCCACATTCGCAACGTAACTTTTAATCTGAAAAAATAAAAATAGGTTCTGAGTAGCTATTTCAGCAGCTGTTTCTTTATGAATTTTCTTCAAATCCAGAAGATGTGACTTGCTGTTACTGGAAAGATACTGGTAAATCTCCAGATCAGTTTTTTTTTCTTTTTTTTCCAAGAGTTTCGGACCAATCTAAACATCCCATGTTACAACATTTTGATTTCCCATTCAAAAAGATTCAGAAATTCTAGCTGTACTTATTTACTTTCATAATTCAAAATGAGAATAAAATTTCTGAGCTGATCTATTAATAGTCAGACAATTGGGTCATGAGAAATTTTGACTGTTCATGTTAGAAATTTTGACATTTTGATAACTCTCATAGCATGAGCTCCTGTTTCAACCTACTTGTAGCAAAAACCTCATCCCCTTCTGGAATGATTTTGCTATTTCTGTTCATACACATAGGTATGTGTATTAGCACAAAATAAATTGTGTAAAGGAAGGGAACCACCAGCTCTTCTTTCAGCTGGATTTTAGCACTGAAGCAAAAGTGAAAAGTTGCTGAAATCTTTCACCTTTTTTCTTCAGTTGAATAATACCAGACCTAAGAATTGTAGGTTCTTGTTACTTCTTTGACTCTTCTGAAAGACTATGGGTTGTCCTTCCTAGATTTGACTAATAAATATAACTTTGTCTTTTATGCAACTGTATCCAAAGCCCCTCGAAGTTTATGAGCAAACTTCCCTCACATGTCAACCTACAGCCTCTGGATCAAAGTGCCCGGGTGTGAGTACTACAGTTCCTTTAGAGCATGCACAGGAGCTGGTAACATATTAAACATCTCCTGCCAAGTTCTTTCTTTACATTTGTGATGGTTTGAGTTCTATTTTGTCATGTAGACTTACTCTTGGTATAAAAACCATGATTAAAATACTGTTTTCGAAAAGAATTTTCTGGGTTTGCTGCAAGAACAAAACAACTTGTGCCTTCACCCCCTGAACATGGGGTTTTTTTTTAAATTATTAATGCACTTTCAAAATGACTGTTGATGGTAACCAGCACTTATGGCAAATCTGCCTCAGTTCATAGGCTTGTCAGAAGCTTCTAACTATTTGACCCTCTGTCCTCACAGATCCAGCCTGCTGCCCACAGTGACCTTCCTGTTAAACCAGCATAAATTTGCAGACTAAGATTTCTGCAGCTATAGCATATAAATTGTGAGAACGACAAGGTCTATTTCATGGCCAGGAGACTATACTCTGTAACGTGGCCCTGAATCAAAGGACAGGCTTTTAATATATCAAGTAATTCAGCAGATCGGATTAATTTAACTGCTGATTTAATTAGTGGAATTCTGCAAAATGAGAATCAACAAGGTGTTGGTCCTGTTATATGTCCTCACAGTTAAAGGCGTGCCAGAATTGTTCATTCTGATTTAAAAGTCAAGTGAATTTTGGAAACCATTAAGTACGTTGAGCAGCATAGCCTTGATTTTAAAAGAATTTTGAAATATACATTTTAAAAATATTATTTGTCCATGATTTTTTATTAAATATACCTTTAAAAAAAAGAAAAAAGAGAAACGAGTATTTTAAACTCATGTCCTTCTGAGATGGGCTGCTATGGTTGCTAGGCAGCTGAAGGATCAAGCTCTGCTCTCAGGGAGGTCATAGTTGCTCTTTTTATTGGGGAAGACTGGAAGTCAGAGGTGTCAGTCTGCTTGGAAGTGCAAATGCAAACGCAAGTCCCTGGCTGTGCTCCAACTGTGGTGCCAAACTCCCTGCTCACTGAATGTTTTATGGCATTTCATTTTACGATGAGCAGCCCAGCTCTGAGCACAAGAACCTGTGGTGAAGTCAGACTATGCTGCTGAACAGCATAAGTGAGTGTCTTGTTGAGAGGAGCAAATCCTTGCTCACTGCTGATAGCCATCTTGCTTATAATGTGCTTCAGAAAACAAGTAGCACAAGGAAGGTATTTTTCTTTTTGCCAATCCTTTCAGAGTGGAACAGATCCACAAAACAGAGTGCAGATGGCAGCAGAACTGTAGCTTAAACCATCTATTGAGGCGAGGGGTACATTTCCAACTCTGAGTAGCAGCTTTGATTCTTCTTTTTGTTGATGTATTTGGTTTTGGAGACTCACTTTACATGGACGACAAATATCAGAAAGTGAAAATTATACTGAAGAAAATTAAAATTATAAAAACCTAGAATGAAAGGAAAACCAGTTCATCTATATACATGAATATATATGTATATATATTAGCATCTGCAGTAACTGCTCACCAACGGTTTCCTAGTTCAGATTTTCTAATTAATCAAGAGTAAAACAAGAGCTTTGAAGAAACTGACACAACAAAGTAGGTAGGACTCTAAAATTTTATGGCTAAGTTAATTATGCAGCCTGAAATTCATTCTGGAAATATTCAGACCTTCAAGAAGTTGAGATACATGATACAGTACATATTGAACTTGCAAACAATACTGGATTGTTACTTGGTGACAATATTTGGTATCGTACTGAAAAAAAAGGCACTTAAACACATCTTAAGCATTGTGTGCTACTGATGGTTTTAAAATAGATCTGATATCTCCCAGTTGATTTAGCCAGTGTTTTTAGGAATGTAAGTTGGGTGGAAGTTGTTTTTCAGTATATCACCCATGTGCAGGTGCACAGTTCTTAAGATAAGCAATTCTGAATCTTTCGGGAACTGTAATCCAGACCTGCATTTTAAGCATGGGGCTCCTCCTTGAGTCAAAGTGAAAAACAGGAATCCTGGCATTCTTTGCAATGTGGGGCTTTTTGGTTTGGGTTTTTTTTTCCCCCATGGGTTTTGAGTCTCTGGAAGGATGGAGACTCCACAAACTCCCTGGCCAGTCTGTTCCAGTGTTGACTACCCTCACGGTAATGAAGCTTTTTCTTGTGTTTAAGTGGATTTTCTTTTTTTCAGTTTGTGTCCATTGCCTCTTGTCCTGTCACTGGGCACTACCAAGCAGAGTCTGGCTCCTTCTTCTTTATTCACCCTCCCAAGTCACCCACCCAAGTTAGTTGGGCTGTTACCTGTGATTCTTTGTGGACAGTGGCCTCTAAAACCTCCTCATGGTTGGGTGCTTGGAACTGTTGCAGGGAGCAGTCTCCTGTCTTTCTGTTGGTACGCAGAGAGACCATGGTGACGTTTAATTGCTGGAACACTTCATTTAAGATGCCTGAATACAGTGTAAATACCCCTGTAATGTCAAGAACCCCTACTACCCCAGATGGGGTAAAAGACACTAGTCATATTCATATCATTTTAGAAGCATTACTGTGGTAACAAAGCTGCTTTGAGGCACCACAAGCTTTATGTGACTCCATATGCTGTGGGTGAATCCCTCCTTCATTTCTGGTCTCTCTGCTTTAGTTTAGTAACAACCTATGCTCTGCTTAATGGGATTGGCCTTTGACCTCTGGAAACCTCAGCACAGCTTAATCTGTGGTGTCATGGCACACTCCTTCACAGTATTTTAGGGTTAGGAAGGCATAACTATTTCCACACAATGGGTCATTTTAGGACATTGCTGTAGCTGTGAGGGAAGATGCTGGGTTTGGGACCTGTCAGATCGAATGGTGTTTCATCAGGGACACATATGGATCTCTCAGTTCAGCAGATAACCTCAGGACTCAGGACACTGTCAGTGCGGGTTTCTCCTGGTCTGGAAAGCACAACAGCTCCTGGTAATAGAAGATGTCAGAATATGCTGTTTGCTTTACTCCAGTTCTGCTTGAAGGTGTGCTTTGCAACGCTGCAAAGGGATTTCTGCCCTGCCAGAGACCCCTGGGGAGAGCAGCCTTCGCTGCTATTTCTGAGAGTAGCCTTTTTCGAAAGCTCGGCTTTTCAGGACTGGCTGCTCTTGACCTGGGAATGAAGAGTGGGGGCAGAAAAGAAGTCATGCAGAACACATGTTCTGCAGCATCAGCAGCAGATGAGGGAGGATTGGATTTTAGCTTCAGGGAAGCAGAGTCAGAACTAAGCTGCCAGCATGTTTCACACTGCTTGAATGTAAAGTGTTGAACTGGGGCACTTACCAAAGCCAAGTTGTACTGCAGTCTGAGCATGATTCCACATATTAAATTTCATTTTATGATGGTGATTTAATATGTATAAGTATTGGCACCAATACTTTGTGTGTTTCATATACTATCACCAACGCCAGACACCCGAGTTGCTTAAATCAGCTGAGAAGTTCTCATGGATTCCAGACAGTTTTAGATGACAGACTCCATGCTTCATTAATGCATTCAGAGGTTGGGAACTTTCCAAAAGAGTTCAAATATTTTATTTTAGTTTTAGTTTGTTTATTTTAGTCTTTTCCACATTTTTTAATCTACATAATTGACACTCAATTAGAATAAAATCTTCTGGAAGTCAGGTTCCATGAAGCATAGTACCAGATGTCAGAGTGTGTGGTTTTCCATGGTAATAATAATACAGAAAAAGGAATGGTTCTGTTCAAATTCCTTTCACCTCCAACCTTAAATTTTGCAGTGGTCTCTATCATCTTAAAATCATGCCCTGAGTGCCTCCCTAATGCTTTGGACATTAATTCAGAATAGAAAAATGTAACAAGTTGCTTTACCATCCAATCATTTGGTAAATGCTTGACATCTGGGTCTCTTCCTCCTGTTGGTTTGCTTCTGCATGTTATTCCCCTGCTGATCAGTGAAAAAGAAGATGTATTGTATCATAATTACCTGGTACTTTTTCAGTACTAAGAGCTGGAGCAGTACCAGCTTTAATGCTGTACTAAATATGAGAGAAAAAAACCAGATGATTGAGTTCATAACACAGAGCAAATAGAGAATACTAAAATAAGCCTGTCTAAAGGAAAAGAGTGAGAGCAGATCAGTTAAAAGAGAGATAATAATGCTTGTACCTTGTCCACTTAGTGCAAGACCTGAAAGCCCTCATTCCCTTCATGCTGCTTTAGAACAATCTGTTATTTGGTAATTGTTACAGCTTTTTATCCTACAATCAGCCAAGGGCAGCCATCGTGCATCAAGTCGGTAAAAGTAAGATTGGTAGCAGGGCTATTGTTTGTTGCTCTGTGGGAGACTTATACAGCAACCAGCTTTGAAAAAATGTTGGATAGTCCTGATGAAGATGCTGTCTATGCCGTCTGGGTGGTGGGAATGGCCTGATGTGGCTCAGTCCTGCTCATGGTTCTCAATGCTCGGTGAGTTTCCAGGGTTCCTTCCCATGCTGCGTGCACTTGCAGGAGGTGGCTCAGCTCAGATGTCTTCCGGAGATTTATGGAAGGACTGGATGGTGCAAGGGATCACTACTTTTCCATAGTAGGTCTAATGCTTAAGTCTCTTTTTCCTATTAAAATGTTAAGGTAAAATGTTTTTTATCTTTTCTATGTAGACCTGTGCCAAAATCTCCTGAAAGCTTTTAGGAGGAATTTCATCAACTTGAGCTCTCTGAAAGGGTCCAGAGTGGGAGCGCCTTCACTCAAGTGCTGACCTACTGGCAAAGCAGTTCTCCTGAGCCATGCACTTGTCTTTGGGCTCTGTAATGTTACTACCACTTCCCTTGTCTTTGGGTGACCGGAAGTCCCAAAGCTAATTTCAGTTTTCTTTTAAGAAGAGGAAAGAAAAAAGAGGAATAGCACCTAATCCTTGTCTTCATGAAGAAAGTTCTGGAGAAAGAACTAAAACACTATGTTTGAAAAAGATTTGCATTGCTTTTTCACTGAGACACAATGCTATTCCCCAATCCCCACTGAGAACCGTCCACAGGAGAACAAGCATATTTGTGATGCTCACCTAAATGTTCAAGGATTGTCATACACTATGTCTGCTCATCACAAACATACTCAGTTTAATTTCCTAGTCTGGATGACAGTACAGGCTATTCAAAATCTTTAAGTTGCTAATCCTCAAAGAATTATTCTTTCTTTAATGTTTATTTCTTTTTCAATGTCATTGCCATAGTAACTGGCTAAACTGCAGGTCCAGATTACATCTTTACTGTTCACTCCCTTTCGTTTTGATCTGCAGACATTCTTCAGGTGGCAGGAAGAGGCAAAGGACAAATCAATATTGTTCCTTGAAACATCTAGTCACTCCCAGTGCTCTCCAGCCTCCACTATGTGAGTGTGTAGCCACTTGCATTCTGCGTCTCCTAGGGCAAGAGACCTGAAACCTGAAGGTCTGCTACCTGCAGCCTTGTTTTCTGCGATAACATTGCTCAGCTGAGCTCGAGAGAACAGCACAACAGATTACTTCTGCATCTATTTTTCAAGCCTTTGCAAATAGTAACACAATGCTGCAGAGTGAACAATTACCATTTGGAGCACAAATCTAGGAAATGTTTTGCAGATGCACTCAAACTGTTGAAAACAGGTGTAATCAGGAGTCAGGGAGAATTGCTGTTAAAAGTCCATGTCACTGTCAAGAATGGTGAAGTCTTTATGTCTGAGACCAGAAAATTAAGTACGTAAGAGAAGAACATGTCTCCACCACGTGTATGGTCTGCCTATAACAAATGATACCCCAAACCATAGGTGTTGCTATGCTCATATTTTGGGGACTTGAGTTCTGCCGTGAGTGTGTGAGATCTCTAAATTCAGTTTAGGCATTCAGCTAAGTGTGAAGTAAATGTGCCCTCTCTTGTAACTTGGTCTGGGTTCTTAGAAGTGCAATGTAGGAGCTGATCCTCTTTAGAGACCTGTTGCAAGCTCTTGTTTTAATCAGATGGTAATGGAGTTCTTTCTGATGGAATAGTCTTTATCCCTTGGGAAATTTTGTAGGTTTGAAAGTGGATGGAAGGGGGAGGCCACAACTGAAATGTGTTATATATCTTTCAAGTGTTTGGAAAACCTGGATATGCGTGCATAAGTAGCCCCTAGACAACCATAGGATTAGAAATTGGCATTTACACAGCAAGGCCTGAGATATGTTGCTGACCTTGGTGACATTACAAGAGCCATTTTCAGACAGATAGCATTTTTAATGATCTATAATGCATTAGTTGTTAATGCCTTTGCCTTACGTCAGGGATTTGGATCATTATGTCCACTTTCCTTTGCACTGTACTTGAGCTACAGTCAAGTTACAAGGAAAAAAAATCTGTTTGTTTTTTTGTCTCTGACCCTTTTGTGATACAGTTTCGTTTTGGAGAAGTCTTTCTCTATCACCATATATGCTTTTATGCCAATACACATCACTATGGATCATAAGAGGTTAAGGGGAATAGGTGCCCTTCTGTTGCATAGGATGGCACCTTTGTGTTACGATTCTTCATTCTTTTTGTAGGTACAGGGTGTTCAGATTGATTCTCTTTCACTCTGGCATACCAGAGTACCTCCAACCTTGTCTGTCTCTCCAGAGAGTGAGTTAACATTGGTAATGGAACGGGTAAGGTGACTAAGTACAGGAGGTAGCATAATCATGTGGCTTTAAGAGATCTATTTCTAACCTCATTCACTAACTTGTTAGTTTATATGAGTGATCCAGAGGCCGAGGTGGCTACTGTTGCAGAAAGGTTGGTGTAACTTGAGCATGGCTGGTGGTTACACAGCTGGTTTTGGCTGAGCCTCTTAATACTATGTTCTCTATATCCTCAAAATTTGTATTCAGAAGAAATGAGGAGAGTTTTTAATTTTGAAGACTGCCATTATCCAGTGTGTTTGCATGACTTACTTTTGAGAAGGAGTGCTTTCCTTTGCCTTAGCCTCTTCCAGCGAGAGCAGCGCACAATCTAGTCTTCATGCTACAGGAAAAGGTGCTTGGGGGCCAAACTTACATTCCTGATTCTGTCAGGAATTCTGGCAGTGTTCTTGCATGTGAGATGTGGCTTCCTGAGGAAGGAAAAATAAAGTGAAATCAAGAGCCAGGGAATGAGTGGGCAGTTTTGAAAATGTCGGCCTTAATATGTCAATTTTTGTGTTTCTAAATTGGGGGATTATAAGTATTACACAGGACTCCATAAAGGCTCTGTGAGTGTTTCCAAAGTGCTTTAGAGGTGGCAAATTGCACTGCAGTGCAAGGAACAATGTCTTCACTTCCAACTATGCTTCTGGAGCATTCGTATGTTTGGTGACAGCCCCGTATGACAGCAGGCCATTAAGAGACTGCCACGGATCTGATTTCCCCAGGTATATCATTGCCCTCTTCCCCAGAAATTTTGTTGGGAGGAAAAGAAGAAGAATTTGTTTATTTCTCCCAGGTGCCCCCAGAGTATGTCAGAGCTGGTGTCAGCATGTCATTTGTTGGCATATGCCCTTTGCGTTGTTTGTGCCTGGAGCTCTGTTGTACAGGATGACTTATCGTCAGGCTCAGGAGTGTGCGAAGAGCTTGGCTCTTCAGTGGAGTTCATGCAAGTACTCAGTCCACCTTACCATAAAAACATGATTACATTAAATTGTGCCTGTAGACTTTAGAGAATATTGTGAATGCACCAGCCATAGTTAAAGAGTTAGAAATCTTGAAGGAAAACAAAAATGTTTCATTAACCACTATCAGAAAGGAGACCCAGCTTATTTCCTTTGTTTATCAATAACATGTACGTTTACTAAGTTGCCTGCCCTGTCACGGTTTGACATACCAACCTTGTTTGACATGCTGTGGCTTTCCCTTGCACCTGGAGACTGAATGTACTACATAGAGCATGTAACTAATGAAACTGGGTTTATGTTCATCCTTTCAGTTAATTCTGTGTGTTCTTTTTTCCCCTCCCTTTGTGCTGCACGGCTGGTTACCACCCTAGGACCTTGCAATGGGACACAGACCCCTCAGTGCTGCAGCTCCAGTCTGACTCTGAACTTGGGTATATGTCAGCTCTTTTTGTTATTTGTTTATCTTTCTTTGCAAGAATTATGTTGAAAATGCTTCCCGGTTGAGCTGGTTTTATGTGGTTTTCATTTGCTTTGTTGACTCTAAAAGTCCATAAATTAAGTTTCCTTTTAAAAGTTTCATTAATAAGAAGCTTCAGCAAAGCTGTCTTTGTGGAAAAAAACAACTATTTAAAGAAGCTCGTGGAAAGATAAGCTGCTATTTCTGTTGCCTGAAACACAATAGTAATAACTATTTCATTATAGATGAAATGTTATTATTGTGGCACTTTTATGGGCATGTACAGTTCCGTTGGTCTTATTTGTACCTGTTGGTTCAGAATTTTCTCTCTGAATCTTTTGCAAGGTACTTTTTTCCTTCCTTCCTGTCTGCTATAGTTACACTGTTTCCACCTGCATTACCAATTTCCCCCTTTTCCTTAGGAGCTGTATATGTGCTTGTAACTGTGCATTAAATAGGATCACAGTCCAAGAGTAATTGCCATCTTAGTTGAGCTCAAGCCAATCAAACTTTTTTTTAAATTGTACTAGAGCTGCAATTACTGTTTTCCACTTTGGGATGGAACTTCTCTTCCCGAAGTACCTGAAAAAAGTAGTTAATTTACATAATTTAGAAATGCCACCTGCACAGTTACTTTGTATAAACTGTTCTACTAAAAAGGATAGGTAGCAGTCCCTCAAGTTCTTCAGAACCAGAGTCACAGGCAAAAACAAATCTTTATGTTGAAGAAATTGCTCTGCCTGTGAACTTACAGGCTTGCCTATTTGAGTCTCCAGGCAAGCATTTTATGCTTTTACTAGTTCATATGAAATTAATTCACTATTCTATAAAAAAACCAACAATTTCTGTTTAATTACTGATAGACAGTGCTCTCAGCTGCAGTTAGGGATGTTAGGGCTATTCACCAGAAAATATCAGAGGAGTGGAAAGTATCCTGAGAGCTTTCTAAACATGTTTTCTCCACATCCAGAACTGCTAGGAATGTTTGTGATTTCCACCCAAGTATGGCTTCAAATTAATACAACTTCAAACTTCTACAACTTCACCTGAACTACCAAAAGATAGTGGCTTTTCAGCTGTTTTAATAATCAGAAACATTTTAGAAAGGTCTCAGCTGTCCTTTCCAAGAAGTTTAGATTAAAAGTTCCTCAAATGGCTGTGCAAGGCAAGTTCCTTTATTTGACTTGCAAAAAGATAATCCTGTGTATAGCCACAAGACTTCAATCTTTAGGAGTGGTCTGCAGAGACAGAAAAGAAGCACACCAAAGAGTATACTCTGTAAGGAAAGCACTGCCAGAAAGAAAATTACCGTCAAAACCAATGGTGAGTTGGAGAGAGGACCAAACTTTCCTCTGATGTCATGAGACTAGAGAGAAAACCAAAACACAACGCAAAAGAAATCCTGAAGTCAGCAATTACATGATGCATGTAGCAAAGCAACTGTAGAAGATACATCTTTCTTCTGGCCCCTACAGACAATTTTAATGCGTGGACTGTAGTTACTGACATCTCATAGGCAATTTTGAAAGGAATCCTTCACAGCTTACATGCTCTTTAAGAAGACGAGCCAGCAAGTGGCAAACTATAAGAATTATGATAAAAAAATGGGTATGGGAAAGCAATGGACAGTTCCATGCTGCCCTAAAAAGAGCTCTAGACTAGGACATTACAGTCATTACATTGGGTAGAGTCCGGATACTGCAAGATTTTAGTTGTCCCAAGTGCTTGAGCCTAAGGGCTGGGCCAACTTTTAGTTAGCTAAAACCCATTACAGATTGCTTAACAAGGGCAAAAAAGAATTAGGAGTACACATTCTTTGGGATGAAGGGAGACTCCCCCTGTCTTCACCAGTAATTTCCAGGATGTGGGTGACACTAGACATTTGCACCGGTATCAGGAATTCACAAACTAGAAATGTTTTAGCCAAAAAAAAAGAAAAAATAGAAGACACATTCAGTGACCACAGTGCTCTGGGGTGTAGCTCCCTTCGTGGTTAGCAGTCTACAACGAAGCTAACCCAATTAGTGATTAAATCCAGCTCTCCATTAGGATCGATATGCCCCATCCTCAGGCAGTTGAGGAGATCTGGAGTGACCTCATGTGAAACTCTTGTTAGAGTTATGTGAGGTTCTAATTAGGCCCAGATTAGACACATAATTACTTAGAGATTATACTTAACCAAGACTGCAGTCAAGAAACTCTTTCAATACAGAAGGCTTAAAAATCTCAGTAAATGTAACCAGTATCCTGGGTCAGCAGAGGACTGGTTGCATAGGAAAGTCTCTGCTGCTGAAGGAGGGAAAAGCACATGAGATTTTTCTGGGGTGGGATATGTTTATTAAAGCTTGAATTCACAAACAACAACTCTGTTAAAGCAGCTCCAAAACTGTAACACCACTAGATTTTTTGTTAGCCGAAGCATATCACAAGCTGTAGCTTTTCTGCCCCCGCGCAGGATTTCACACAATTGTAGCTTTTGTTCATGTTGGCAGAGTCACAGATGGTGTAAGGGGGGAGACTTGTTAATTTTTCCCCTTTGAAAAGAGGAAAGACTCAGAGCTATAACAACTATTTCTGCTTTAGTGGTTTGTTATGTGATACAGCTGATTCATACTGATTACCTGCTGAATGTAATTGCATTCAGCTTAATAACAACTCAGACAGTAAGATAGATTGGAAAAATGCATAGCTGATGTAGCATGAACCAGCTGAAGAATCCAGTATCATCCCATGATGACGATTTCACTTTGAGACTCCCATTTCCTTTCAGATCAATCTTAATTGAATACCTAAACCTTTGTAAATTAATTAGATCAAACCCCCTTTGACCGCTGTTCTTCTGACAATCTGGGAAACAGAGAGGATATAGATAATACGTATGAATTTTCTGCTTGTCCAAATTGCTCTCTCTAATAATGTGGCAGTTTAGAAACTGCCATTAGCTTATTTCCCATAAGCATGTAAGCTTGCCTGCCCTTGTTGCTGTAGGCAGATGGATTTATTTAGTTGATTGGTTTACTATGTGCATATTCTTTTCTCTGCAGAAAGGTGGCATTTTTTCCCAGTAAAATATTTGCAAGTAAATATCTATTTCTTCTTCCTTCCCTACAGACAGTCAAATAATATTCAGGAAATAAATTGATTCTTTTCCCCCACTGTTGATTGAACTTTGTATGACTAAAAGTGTTCAGTCATATTCAGCTGCCTCTCTTCTTTCTCCCTTACCCACTTATAGTTAGTTGACCTTACTGTTTTACTTCATATGGTTTATTTAAAGTTAGGGAAGTAGTAGAAGAAGGTGGCTATACTTACCCTCTTCCAGCTGTATCTCAGAACTCCTCTTCAGCCCTTGCATTAGGGCTCTACTAACCATAAACCAACCTCAATTCTACTACTAATGACACCTGTGGAAGAAGAATCTCCTTCATTATGGAAATTACCCACCTAAGTAAAGGTTCTCTTATTGTTCTCAGATAAATATCTGACAGTCCTAATCCAGCCAGGTTTATACCCACTGTGCCCCATATCCCAGGGTGAGGATTGACTCTTTTGGGTAGGCAGAACAGTGCAGTTGTGGTGGTATAAAAAAGAATTTGGTTGGATGTTGTGAGGTGCAGAGGCAGGTTTTTTCCTCCCATTTACAGTCCTTTGCAGCAGCATGATCTAGAGGTTCAGTAACTGCACTTTATGATGGCATGTGGTTTCCAGGTTAACTTTTTTTCATTGCAATTAGGTACTTCTCATGCATAGTGTATTGTACTTCATCTTAGAAAAAAAAAAAAGAAGCCTTTTTTCATCCCATTCTTTTAAAAAAGCAAATGCTCTTGTTCCTGCTGTTGATTTATGCTCAATGTGACTAACCTCTTGATGTAATGTATTCCATCTTAGACGCAGACTGCACAAACTAGGGGTATCAAAGATTACCCAGGTTGATTTCTTACCTCGGGAGGTGGTATCATACTCCAAGGAGACGCAGACACCTCTTGCCACACATCAATCTGAAGGTAAGATTTTAATTTTTTTTCAAAAGCTGTTTTCATTTAAGTATTTGAGTAACAGTTAAGGAATGCAAGGAAAATAATAGTAATTCATAATATAGCACCTTATCACAGATTTTCTGCAAGCCAGGTATTGTTTATGTGATTAATGGCTGGTCTGGTGAGAATAGTTATAATAATGGCTTTAAATTCAGGTGGAACCAAACAACTGCTGCCTAACAATGGGTTATGCTTAGATAGCAGTTTAATGAGAACATATTTCCAAATAAATCATTATGAATATAATTAAAATAATTCCTTATTCCATTTTTCTTGCTTTCTCAAGGAAATTATTTGTTCTGTGCTTTGTAAAGAGCCAGCAATGAAAAGCTGCCTTCAGATATTTGGTCACTGTAATTGTGTCCCCCTTCAATAGATGAATCTTAGGAGGAGTTAGTTTAGCTCCATGTGCTGAAAAATGATATTTAGATACTTCAATGTGTATGGTCCTGCTTTCACTCTGCTGACAGATTTATCTGCTCTCACAGAGTTGTTTGTTAGCTGTTTGACTTTCCTGTTGGTAAGTAAGCATGTGAAGTAGTTAGTAAGAGAGTGCTAATCTATCTGTTCCTTAGACTACACACTTGCTAGTGTTGTACTGCAGAGCACTGATTGTAGGTCAATTGAAACCATGTAAATTGCACATAGAACTTCTATATTAAACTGATCTAATTGACATCCTATTACAAAGCAGAAAGAAGAAGAAAAAGTGAAGAGAGTTTTGGCTGTAATTGTTGTTGTTAACAATTAAGGATTGAGAAAAGTTGAACAACTGGCTGCTTTCCTGCAGCATGTGGTGTAGAACTTCACCAGGTTCCATCTAGAGGAAGATTCAAGTAGGTCACAAAAGGTGTGCAAGTAAACCTATCTAAATATAAGTTACTGTGAGAGAAGATACAGTGATAAACACAGCCAGCTTGCTTTTTGCAACTGGGTTACCAGGTTGGCCTTAAATGAGAAATGAAAACTTCTGCGCTAGATACTCATATTCTACTTTCCCAAACCACAAGATCACCTGTGTCATCTGTTGTCTGAAATAGTGCCTTCAAATGTAGACAATCCTGTTGCTTGGATGCTGCTTCTTGAGCAGCATGTCTTGACAGCTTTGTCTCAGAAGCCTCTCTAGTTCAATCCAGCTCATCACTGTCTCTCTGAGGGCTGCTGAAGCCTCCAGAAGATGTGGTTGCCCACACCAGTAGGTGCTCAACCCTGGAGTCCTTGTGAGATAGGATGGAGAGAGTGCTCTTTCTGACACAGGGCCTTTATCCAGCACAAGAGCTTATGGATACAGGGAGCTGAATACATGGCTTTTGATGTGTTTACCCCTCCGACCTGCAACTCCAGCACTCATTTAGCTGACATGCCTTTCTACACAGGCCAACCTCTTTTGAGGAAGCAATTTCTTTCAACAAGTTCTTCCAAGGAGCTCTTCAACTATTACAAAATCCTTTTCTTGGGTAGGAAAAAGGAATAGTTCCTAGCCTTCAAGGTAAAAAAAACTCAACCCAACAGCATTCTGCTGTGGAGCCTGGAAGTCAGAACAGCAAGCACAGTGGACCACAGGGCTTTTCTTGGTTCTCTCAACACAGAGGAAGCTCTTGCTCCTCACTTTTATGAAAGATAAATGTGATCATAAAAAGTGATAGGCTTTCAACTGCCTGGGCAAAACCTGTGATGGAGAAGGTCAAATGGCGATAAATGGTTTTGGTGACTGGATTTTATTATCTTTCATATTCTCTGAGTCATCATAGTCAAGGAAAAAAGCATCAACAAAAGGGAAGTTTTAATATGTAAACCCAGAGAAAATATCACCTGATTACTTCCCTCAAATGCATGAGGGAGAGAAAGTTTAATTTGTATTTCCTTTCTAATCTGCTGCTAGGGAATTCTCTGCACATAACTTGGCCGTGAATATGGCTCTGTTTCAGTAAAGGAGAGCCAGGAACCTTTGGTTATTCCACTGAAATGGTATTTAACTGGAAACTCTCTGGGGGTAAATCAGCTCTGTGATTTTTGGTCTCCCAGATCTGATGGAAATGGCTTCTCAGGTTTTCAATCTCCCAAGCCTCTTTATGAATGCTGAGCCTTTCATACTGTCACTCTAAATACGAACAGCACAGGGGAATTCCTTGGGAGAGCAGTTTTGAGGAGAAGTCTCTATGCTGTTCCTATGCATTCATGTGATAAAATATAGCCATTATCTTTTCAAGATAAATTGTTCAGCCATTGCTATGGTCATGTGCTCAGTTATTCAGTATCTGAAGCCTCAGAGCTTAAGAAAAGAAAAAAAGGAACCCCTTATTTACTTAGATGAGTCTGACTTCAGCTCTCAGAATTCCCTCTTGTTGCCTGTCTTGGACACTGGAAATGTCAAAATGTGGAGATTGTTGCACACTAGCTTCTGGTTTGGAAGAGAGCTAATGAAGGGTACTGCTGGTTGGAAAGATCTTTCCCATACATGTAAGCCACCAAAAGAAGTCTTTGAGTCCGTTCAAAGTTCTGCAACTTTTTAAAGATGTCATTACCAGTTTTTCTGCACATTGATTCTCTGGAAAGAAATAAACTGTAAGGTAGCTTAGACCTCCTGGTGCTCTGGAGCTCAGCATAGGCCTCGGTGGTAACAGGTATTCCCCATCAAACCTTATAAAATCAATAGAGGAAAGTTTTATTGTGGTTAAGTGTATCTGGCCAGAGTACCAGATGCTGTGAGCACAGAAGTCGCAGCTTGTGAGCTGCTAATTTTAGAAGAAATAATGTGGCATTATTCTTTACTGTATAAAAACAGATTAACTCTTCTTTTCAGAGCAGGTAATTTGCTTATTCCAGAGGAATAATGACATGTCATTTCCCCCACCCACTCCATTATTTAGGGAGATGTGTATATGCATCACTCAACCCTTTGATCACAAATACCTAATTCTTTTGCTTTATTTAGGTCACACTAAGCTTCAGACTTTTCTTTTCCTTCTTGTAGGATGACTTAAAAACCAACCAGATCTTGGCTCTGGAACCTGATAGGGGGGCAGGGAGAAAGCAAACTTTTCCCCTCTGCCTTCTATAATTGGACTTGAATTTAGGTATTCACAGGCATTGAGAGACGTTTTGCTTGTTGTGCTTTTTCCACTCTGGGGTTGATTAAGGCCTAGGCTATGCCAAATATATTCTGATAGGTCCCTGGGGCACGTTTCTTCCCGGCATAGCGACTCTCATGTTGCCCCAGAATGGCAGCCCCATATAACTTTCAATAGTTGGACCCTCCAAAGCGCCACAGAACTGCCCGTTGCTGAAGGCATGCCTAGGAAACAGCAGCAACAGAAAAGCCGTGGCCAGACCTCTGCCCATGGTGAATTCCTTACTGCCATACAGCAGTGGAAGGAAGTCTGGATGTCTACCTGCAAGCTCCCTTTTCAGATAGGAGAACAGCCTGTGATTCAAACTCTGCTGGTTGCCCCCCTCAGCTCCAGCTTACTGTTAGCCTGCTCTCTAATGAGCCAGGAGGTAAAATCTCCATGTGGAAAACATCACACTATACCTGTACTGACATGGGAGATACTCCTGATCTGGCTCCCCAAAAAAGCTGGGGGGGGGGGTGGGGACAGCAAGAAGGAGAAGGTCTGTAAGCTGGCTGGCTTTGGTGGCCAGTGTCAGGAGTGTTGTTGTTTCTCTTTTCATGAATTAGAAACTACTTTTTCCTCTATAAAATGAGTTGTTCTCACTTTTTCTGGCTTGCCAGGCTTTCACTGCCAAAAAATGGAGTTTGAAATAACTTTCTGAAAAAGTAGATCCCTTATATAGGGGAACTTTGTAGAACAATGGAGGTCCTATGTATTTTGCCTGTTTCTCATCTTCAACAGGTGGTTGTTCATGTGGGGAAAGTAAATGTGTTACCATACTCACCTCATGAGTGAGATCACCTCATCCTACATCACAAATGTTTGCCCAGTTCTGTCAAAGAACACGGTTCAGGCCCATGCGCTATCACTTTATCTGATGTATTCAAATAATGAGGATATTTTACCTATTAGGAAAAGAGGAAAAATAAGTTCTCTGTTCCATTTGGAAGTAGACTGGAATAAGTGGCAAAATAGAGGTGAAACTCCAGAGGCTGGGTTGGGTTCTGTGTCTCTTGCCTAATTATGTGAACTTTAAAAGTTACACTTTTTTAAGTACTGAGGGAGGAGAGGGAAATTCTGTTCACAGTCTAAGGCTCATGAGACAGGCACATGAGTTTGAGTATCTGTGTGTCATACCAAATGCAACCACTACAGGGTGAAGCAAAACCCTGGGTGCAATGACTGACCAGTTCTTGCTGACTAGCTTGGTAGCAGAGCACTTCATCTAGGCGTATTGATGTAGGTTTCTCATTACTGAGTACACTGAGTAAAAGCGTCATACACTGATGCTGTGTGAGGGCTGTGTCCTACTTAGACTTTTGGTAGTCAGAGAGTTGCTTGTGACTAGGACTGACAAGCCCCGATGCTGTGTAAAACAAGCCAGGCCTCTGGAATTGCCATTATAAAATCCAAAGGTAATGTTATTTTTATCCTGATTGTCAGGGGCTGAGACTGAGGAACTCTGGCTCTGCTGGTCCCATAAGATAGTATGTGTTAGACCTCGAGTGCAGCAAATCCTGCAGCAGGCAGGCTGTGCCTTCATATGCCTGAGTGTAGCTCAGCTCCAGCCTTGTGAATGCATGCTCATCTTAAGAAAAGCCAGTCCCAGAGCTTGGCAAGATCATACTTGAGCTTTCCAATGCCCAATCTGTCCAGAGTTCAGGGATCAGATGCTGGGTTAAGTTAAAGCGCTTACTTTGGCTTTTCCCTTCCAGAGAATCTTAGAGCTCAGCTCCTGTCTGGAGAGGACAAGTTTGGACCCAAGAATAGCTTTGAAGTCTGCCTTTAATGGGAAATGCAGATAAATGTTTGTGCACTGCCATGCATGCAATATATATGTCAAGATACATGAAAACGTGTGATGGAAAGGCATTGGCCATAATTGGGGTGGGGGGTGGAGATTGGGAGGGGAAGCAGAGACCCCCTGTTGTAAACAAAATGTGGTGCTGGAAAGCAGAGAACAACTGAAATACAAATCACTACTACGAAGAAGAGACAACCTAAATATAAATCAGTGTTAAAGCAAAATTTCTGGTTTTAAAGAGACAGAATCTTACTGTTAGTACTGATGGACACTAATTTTGTAAGCAATATTATGGTCTATCCTAGGCAGTATCACGTACCACTGCATGTTTTTAGTTAGCTATACAAATCTAGTTTGCTTTTTCTCCTCAAACCTCAGTCTGTCAGAGTCATACTGTAGATCTCAATAGCTGACATAAACACCCAAATTCAAGACTGCTTTGTTTGATTACATCAACAAAGCTTATTTTGTACTGTTGTACCAGACTGTACAAGATTGGATGAGGCGAGAACGGAGCAGAGCAAAGACTCGAGGCATTGCGCTGTATAAAGGTCTTTCAGTCATTCCCCTTGACGCCTGTCACAACTGCATCCTCTTTTCTGAATAACAAGATTTCAAGGATGGAATTCTTTAAATTATTTTTTAATTTAAATTGGGCATAAAAATCTTTGAAAGGCATTCGGGCAGCTCCCTCTCGTGGTGAAGCGACGAAGCGACACGCCGTGCCGAAGGGATGCTGGAGGTGAGGGAGGGATGCTAGTGTGAGCGTCAGAAAAATGCTCCTCTCTTTCTCTGAGGCAAGAATTATATTTAACAGAAGATGTTTGTTGTGCGACTGAAAAGCTGTATGAGTGTAAGTGGCGAAGAAAGAATTGAGAGAAGAACAAGCTCTTATATAAAAAGTTGGGGGGGAAGATATTATATAGAGATGTAAAAATGAAGCCTTAAAAATTAATTTATAGGTATTAAGAAAAAAATCTAGGGGGATAATACACTAGTGAAATCAGATTCAATCTTCTTGATTTATAATCAGCGAAGTACAGTTTCTTTAAAATACATTTTCTGTAAGACACCCACATCAGGCAGGTACCAGGTGTGATGGGTTTGTGTTCCATTCCTAGCACTCCAGACATTAGGTGTGTGCTACTAAAGGCTCTCTTCTACCAGCCAGCTCGTGATGATTTTGTGTAGTGTAGAACTAGGATAAGGGTTTGGCTTTGGAAAATGTGTTTCTGTGGGTTTTGTTGAGCAGAATAATGTATTTGACACTGACAAGAGTTTCTTCTGGGAAGAAGCATGAAGAGGCTGTAGTCTGTGGTCACACAAGGTTTGGCGGTTTGTGAACAGGAGTGGGTAAGAAATGTCTCATTTCCATAAATATGCAGCATGCATAAGTTAAAACAGGATTTCTGTGAGGAAGTCTCACTCCATTTCTAAAAGGTGGCCTGTTACATCCACAGTCTACTGGTATACTTGTTGGTGATCATGGCTGCATTCCCTGTCTCTCCTCCCATGTCCTCTCTAAGGACTTCTGAAGAAGAGTTTTTCTTGTACTCGAGATGGTTTTCAGGTATTTTTCAGCAGAGAGGCCTCCTTGTGCCTAACTGTTTTGAACTGGCAGATCTGGGAATTATCCACTAAGAACTGATTTAACAGAGAGAAGATTGGATCTGGTCACGCACAGTAGGAGGTCTGAGGAAGGAAAACTCTTTTGACATCTTAGACTTCATCCTCGATCATTTCATCCCCTTGATCATCATCCCCATATTTACACTGGGACATACTAATTTGACTCATTTTTAAAGTCCTGAAAAGGTCTTCTGAAGACCAGGCCCACAAGCACAGGAGTTTGCTGCTCCAAAGTGGCTCAGGCCATCTGCAGACCTTGGTTTCTCTTGAATAAGGCACCTCTGCATCAAATAAAAGCCCAGGAAGCACATAAAATAATTATGTACAAGGCTGGAAAAATAACAACAGACTTGTCATGGCTGGGCCTGTACCTTCTCTAAACCATTCAGGCTCCAGAAGATGGGAAACAAACCAGAAAGGCTAGCTGCCCTTCTCATTGAAGGGAGGAACCAGTTTTGAGGCTGTGGCAGCCTTGGAGAGGATTGTGCAACTGTGCATGGAAGGAATACTGCTTCAGAGCCTCTGCAGACAGCATGGAGAAGAAACATGTTCTACCTCCCTTCCTTGATGATTGTCCTTGATTGTATCAGATGATCCTTGCTCTATGCTTTTAAGCAAGTGGATCCCATCCTCCACCCTAGAGATGGGAGGCCACTCTATCCTAGAATAAAACAAAAAATATTGTAGTCAGGTCCCTTGTGCAGAATCCAACCTGCTCCTTTAGTTGCAGTGGGAAATGAGTAATTGAATGAGATCCTGGTACATCTGGTGTCACTTGGTGGGAAAACAAGAGCTCTGATGTTGGCAGCCGTGACCTCAAACTCCTTTAACTAGCTGCAAGCCATCTCACAGTGCCTTTGACCCATCTTTGTGTCCTGACATCTGAAACTAGCAGTGATCCATGAATTCAGAGAGAAGCCCTGTAACACCTGTATGCAAATTAAATCCTTTGTTGGCTGGAAATGAAAACCTTCCTCAAAAACTTTGTTTCCTCTCTGGAAAAGATCCTGGCCATGTTTTACACATGAACAACTGCTGAATTGAGCGTATTTGTTATGTGTTCCCCTCAAGCAATCAAATACTTCTAAAGTTATTTGCAAATATATGTCTATCAGTATGTTACAACTGAGCTTTAACATAAAAACAGAAGGAAACTATCCCATAATGAACAGCATGATGATTTCCCTAGTTGATAGTGAAAAGGCAGTGTCCAGTTTTTCTCTCATTTGCCATTTTCACATGTTCCCAGTTCTCTACCACACCTATCGTTTCAGTAGTATTTGAGTATACTGTGAATTAACAACATGTTTTACAATGCTGAAATTGGAAATTATAGGTAGGAAAATAAAAGGGAAAGTTAACAGTGCTTCCAACAGAACAATGAAGACACAGTTTTTTGTTTTCTTCAGAAACAAAGTATGCTTTTTCCTACCATCCTTGTAATTCCTCCCTTAGCCTAATGGATGATGCCCATTCAGTACATACAAGAAAACTAATACCCAGCACCTTCTATTGCCTGTTTAGAAACCTTTGGCAAACTCTGGCTTTGTAACATGGACCAATCTCCACTGGAATTAAAGACAAGATTAAGAAAAATGTGCATTGCAGAAGTAGCAGTTATTAATCCTTGGTGCTCCAATTAGCACTTAATCTTTCTAATCCCATAAGTAGATACAAAATCAGTGCTGAAATAGACACAGGCCATAATGTGGAAAGCCCTTCATTAGTAGTGTTAAAAAGATGTACAGAAAAATAACCACTACTGTTGCTTCTTAATTTGTTTCTTGGCAGTTGTGACTCAAAGAAAGGAAAAAGATTCACATGCTGAAATCCCCTCCTCTGTTTTAACCCGTGTTACTAATGTACTGGGTCAAAAATTATGCAGCTGAAAATTCTCCTGTTCAGCACCTCTCTATCTTCAATTCTATAGTGGAGCCACAGCTTAAGAAGCTGGCCAATTGTGCCCCTCTATAGTTTCCTTTAATTGGCTCATTTCCATAGGAGAGGCCACCTGCCTTGGATGGAGTGTCAGCTGCTTGCCCTCAGACTAACTGGAGAGGGAGCCAAGTGGCTGGATTGGGAGGGATGAAGAGGGTTTGCCACACTCCAGGGTCATTACTGGCCTTGAGGATGAATGGAGAGGAACCCCAAGCTGGGTCTTTGTTCACAGACTGTCTTCATAGCCTGAACCCACCACCTGGGCAGAGCCCTCCAATGGCAACTCTGGACCCCTCTTCTTTCTCCCCAGAGCTGCTCCCAAGGTTGTATAAAGCCATGTTATATTTATTATAATGACAAATTACAGATCTCATCTGAAGTATTTGAGAATCCCTCCCTCAAAATTCGTAGTAGCTGGATCCTTTCCAGAAAACCCTTTTGCTTGCTCACACACACACACTCTCAAGAGTTACTATGAAAACTGAAGAAAGGATCTGGATGAAGAAACTTTTAATGAAATGGATATGTCAGTGAAGTAAAAGTCTCAGCATGAATTCCCACTGGCCAATATTAATAGAAGATGGAATTCTCTTTTGCTGCAATACAATAGACTGTCTCCACAAATAATGTCTCTTTTCAACCAGACTCTGGCTGCTACTTGCCCATCGATCTTATTTTAAATAAACTTAGCATAAATTCATTCTGAGCCACAATTAATTTACATGTATGTGCTAGCTATAAACCTCCATGCCAGTGCTTAGTCTTCATGCAAGTTAATGCCCTTACTGTTGGCCCACAGGAAGTGGGAGCATAATCATTATTTTTCCAAAATGTGTGGCACTTGGGCCATGAAGCTTCACATTTTTTTTAAGTCTATAATTGCATGTTGTTGCTGTGGATACTCTTCTTTTTTTCTTCACCCCACTTGCCTTGCAATGTTACCCACATCAGAGCTTAAAATGGGTCCAGCGCCTCAAAGTTCGGCACGAGCAAATACCAGCTGCTGGGTTTTGAGGACTCTTTCAGGTCTCACTTCTTGATTTGGAGCTGAACTTTTCCAAAGGTCTAGCCCCAACTGTGGAGCTGGAGAATTCTTGAAATTTTAGCTCTTAATCGTGGTGGGTTTGTATTTAATTTTTTCTCTTCTCCATCCAGATGTTCAGGCCTTACTCTCCCTCTCCTAGGCATCAGTTACTCAGCAACAACATGCTCAAAACAACCAATATGCTATGAAACATGGGAAGCACTGAAGATTCTGCCTTTGACAGTGTGAAGAACTCTGTACAGGCTGAGGCTGCATCACAGATAGTATGCAGGTTGAAAACACGGCTCAAACCAACTTTCCAGAATGGAGTCTCAAAATCACCTTGACCTGTTCTTTTCACTAATTGAAAACTGGAGGGCACATATGTTGTGGTGGGATGACTTTGGTCACATACCCACCCCCTCTCTCATTTGAAAGGATGATTGAGTCCGAGAAACTTGAACGCAACACAGTCTTGTGACGCGCGATATGGACTCTTGCCTAGACTGCCCTTCAGTCTGTGCCCAAGTTTCTAGGCTAATGGAACTATTTGATTTGTTCCAGATGTGAACTGGGCGTGATAGAACACACAGTTTGGACTGATCAGGAGTAATGATGTCTTCTTGTCTGCATTTTATTTTTTGCTGGTTTGGGTAACGTGGAAAGCTTGGATTCAGGGCTGCGGATTTCCAAACAGGATTCCTAGGAGTTGGCACTGAAGCCTTTGCATACATTTTAAGGATGTAAGAGTTGCTAAGTAATCTAAGATACAAGAAATTTACATCTTTGTCTCAGTGATGCAGCCATGGAAAGGTTTCCAGTGAACAAAGTAAGCTTCCGTTTCCAAGGCGGCCTAGGACAGAGTTAAGCTTGAGTGTGCAGGCATGAGTGCACCACTGATCCTGTATGTCTGGGAGCTATCTGTCCAGCAATTCCTTGTTTATAACATTATGGAGTGAAGAGGAGACTAATCTGGTCTCCCTTTTCTCCTTTTGTCTCTCTTGCCCGTGGACTGAACTGCTTAGAAGTTATAGAAGTATTTCTGTAGTTATCAAGTATTTATGTATAAGGATATCTATAGATACATTGTTTAGATAACATCTATCTATATTATATCTGTAGATTTACAGATACTTGTAGATACATGTAGAAAGGTACCCACTACAAGATCTCAGCACCTGGGAAGTGATAGAATTGGGGACAAAGCAGTGGAGCGAATGTCAGGAGTCCTATATTTGTTACAATCTCCATGTGCAATTCAGATCAAATCACAAGCTGAGTCACAGTCACCACAGAGACATAGATATATCTCTGTTTGCCTGTAGAGGAGACTACTAACAGTTTAAACTTGAACTAAGTGTTCATGTTAAGTAAGCAGCCAGATTTATTAGGATTTTTAGCCATCACAGAGCTGCCTGATCTGGCAGCATGACTGAGCACCCAAGCTAACTAGTTCCATCCCTGTTGAGATACTTCAGTATTTCAGTGTAACTGCGTGCAGTAGCTCTACCTTAAGGGGCCTGGCCTATTTGTGTAGATTTTCTATGGTCAAAAGAGTGTGACAGACCCTTCCAGAAGGCATTTTACCCTACCACTGAAAGAATTACCTTCTACTTGTGCCTTTCTTTGTTGCCGTCAGGACTTAGCCATTACATTTCAAATATAAACTTCATCTTTAGATGGTTGAGGTTAAATTATTCCCACCATTTTGTGGTAGGAATATGGGCAAATGCATTGTGCAGTGTTTTTCTGTCAACCCTGAAACAGTTCTGGGACTGTTGTTACTGCTATTGCTTTTCTTCAGCTCCTTCATCTCTTCGTTATTTTCCTTTGAAGTTGTTTGTTGAGCCTGTGTGAAAGCAAAGTGAAAAAGCAGGCATCTTATTTTCCTGAGGACAGCACTTCTACAGCTGATATTTAAAGGCAAGAGGACAGAGAAAAAGTAGACAAATTACTATTTTGTTTCTTCAATTAAAATGCATTTTCATACCAAGGAGAATACTTTATTGTGGAGACTTGATACTACGCTTTATGCAGTAAATATTGATTTAGATACACCAAACTAATTTTTGTATTGTGTGGTTGCTTAAATGCTTGTTAGTCATGTTATGCTCAAGGTATGTGCCTGACAGTAAAGGTAGATCTACAGCCTGCTTAATTCCTTGCCCCAAAAGAGCAGTGAGCAAAACTTACAGCACCGTGACTATGAGATGGAGAAAACCACAAATCTTTTGCTGTGGTGTAAGATGCAGAATATACACTTTTTGTCATCTCTTCCCCAGTTTCAACCGTATTACATAGGGTTTGACATGTGATATTTCTTGTGTCAGAGCATCCTGACGAAGTATGAAAAATAAATACCCAACCCTTATGTATTAGCTATGCAGTGAGTATGTTTTCAGGCCTAATTACTGAATTAGTTAGTACCAGTTTACAATTATCTTTAATAAGTCTGGATTAGGAATGGTTAGTAAAAGTAACTTTTCTGGTTCACAGTTCATCAGCTTGAGATAATTTAGTAACAAAGGCTCGTGTTGCAATCAGGGAGAGGACTCCCACTGACTTCAATGGGACCTGGACTGGGACCAAAATTAAGTGCTTGCCATGAGTCTAAAGAGCTGACATTGTCAATGACTCATCATGTGAAGCCCTTCAGTACATTCTAGAATCATTTTATTTGGATTTGATTAAACATAAAAGTATTTTGCAAGCCTTTCCAGCTTTGAAAAACAAAGTCATTTACATAAGAGCAAAGCAACCACATAGCTAGCCTCTTTTACCCTGGTTAGTAGGCTTTATCCTGCAAATATTTATGCATGCTCTGTGCTCATGATTAGTCCCCTGGCATATTTGATTGTCTGACATTAGGCATGTATGTATTTGCAGGAGGAGGTCTGGTGCTGTAACATTCATTTGCTGTATCCTGCTTTGCTGATAGACTGCAAGCTCCGAAGGGCAGGAAATGTAATTGTCTGTCATAAGTACCAGTATGGGATCCAGAAGACATGCTGTAAAGAAATACTGATTGTTGAAAATGCTTATATATGTGTGGTTTAAGGGGAAAACATGCTTCTTTCCTATGTTCTAGGTCAGTTCACTTTGTCAACTGCTAAAAATATGCCTTTTATTATTAACACCTTTTATCAATCCAGTGAACAATAGAAACAGCAAGTCTGCCCCAAGACCGGCCACATCTTGCAATAATTTATAAATGCCCATATTAAAAATAATACACTTACTCCAACTTTTTCAAAATGCCCAGGGTGAGCAAATGCTTTTGTATTATTATTAGTTTTGACAAACCTGATTGTGCGCTGGCCATTGTTAAAGGGTTCTATCTGCCTGCAAACACAGTGAGAGACAAAGAATTTTTAATGAATTTAATTAAAACTTTATGTGGTTTATGGTGTTCACCTCCAGCTGGTGTGCCATTCTTCTCTGGTGAATGAAGTTTCCTCTAATGCATAATGATGTGTTTTATATGAGGGATGTTTGAACCCCCTTCCTAGTAGCCCTGAGGTAGTTTCCATGGTATGACACAGTGGTGAAGTATTTAAAAGCAGGTCTCTTAAACTTAAGTGAATTATGTATATGGTTTAATGCACATGCATGAATGCATAGATAGGAATCTTAAAATAAGTTTAAGAATCTTTTTTTCCCCCAGAAACAGACTTTGTGGGCTAGCTTTTATGACCCATGCTGCTGAGCATTTGTCAGTACAAATGGCACATTGACATGGAAAGGTCTTTTTATTTAACCGCTTATATTGGGAGTAGGAGGTTGAATAATCCTGTCCCCTTTCAGTTAACACACTGAATATTAACATCTGTACCAGTCAGGAGACCCCAATATCGACTGGCACTCCCTGCGCCGCTGTAATAAAAATGCAGGTAGTCCTGTTGGCAAATGTTTCAGTGGGTTTTGTGAGACCTGTCACAATGCTGCAAAAAGCTGGGACATTCCTGTGGCAGGTTAGAGTTACTGGTGGAATTCTAGTCCTCAGAATATCTTGTGCTGGTGGGGCTTTCATTCAGGGTCTCTAAAAAGGGCCATGGCCTGTCTGCCTCCCCTGCAAGCTGTGCTGCTAAAAGAGGTAAGCTGTTGGTTTGTTTTAAGCACTTGCTTTTCAAAATCTGGGTGTGACCAAACTGAAACACAGTGCTGTCTTTTTGCGTTTCTTTGGATGCTGAGATCTCAGTTGTGCAAGAATCTTGAACAAGTTCCCCAGGGAAGGAATGAATGAAGCAAGATGCCTTGGACCAAAGGAACAGGACTTGGGAAGAACTTGCATGTCTACAGGGAGTAGCGTGATCCCTGAAGAAGTCTCAGCAATGGAGTCTACAAACTTTCAGTGGTTTTGCAGAGACCAGAAAAACTGAGATGAATGTTGAAAGCCATCTTCATAAATGATTCCTCTTGTTCTAATGGTTGTGAGGAATTAGATAGGAAACTGGTTACAAAATCACCGTGCTCCAGCATTATATCGTTGACCAACTCATTGAGGTGGGGAGAGACCTTTATATGGCCTCATAGGAAGTTGACTAAGAGGAGAGGCTTTCCAGGAGGTGAACCTTCAATGTATCAGCTGGAAAACCAATAATCAGTGGCTTTCTGCAGATAAGACCTTTTTCTTGATGGGATGGATTTCAGTCTTTAAATCCACCTGTGATATTTAACAGCGTTTTCCAACGATTAGCCAATAGTAATAACAGTCCCCAACTGATGAAGAAACAAAATGATCCAGGAGAAGGCCAGTTATAAACTAGATCAGAGAAAGGCTTTGGAGAAAATACTGAAAAAGATTCCACTTGGTGGAATGACAAAGAGTTGAAGAGATGCAGGAGCATCAGAAGCTAAAGAATAATACTTCTGACAATAGGGATGGACAAGAAATCAAGATGAATAGAACAAGCAGGCAGATGAATAATAGATTGTAAAGAATGAAGAAATAATGAAGAGGAAGTGGAGGAAGTCCTGAAAACCACAAAGACATATTTATATTTTCCTAAGAAATTAAGAGGATGCTGCTGGAGGTGGCAGAGGGAAAGGATATGAGGAGCTGACATCCTGCACTGGGAGAAGTCTGCCCACAGGCTAATGAGTCATCTTGTTGCATTGCTCCTGATTCCAGATGCTCTGGTTGTGGTCTCCACTGCAGCTTTGCTCATTAGAGCAAATGAGAAATAATCTTGGTCTGATGAGCTGCAGTGTACTCTTCAGAGAAGGCAAGGCTTCTGTGAGTCAATGCAAAGAGCCGATGAACTAAATGAGCCAGCATCTCAGCATCTGGTGATGTCCTGCCTTTGGCGGTCTGCTGTCAGCTGGTAGACTAGATACTGTGCAGTGTAAATCAGAACAACTCTGATTTAGGATGGGAGTGAGGGTGTCAGTCTCAAAAACTGCCACCATGTGCATCTTGGCATGGGAAGTTTGTCTCTGGAGGTGGGCAGAGCCAGATGGAGGGAAGATCATACAGCTCTAAGGTCGTAATTTCATCGTGCAATATGGGGGTGTGGAGCATCAGTCAGGACATCAAAGGCTCTATAACTCACCTCCTGGTAAATTGGTGCTGTTCTTTGCCTTTGGTTAAAGCTGTCAGGTATTCCTGTCTATATTTCTCTGATCTCCAGCTCAAAACCAACATTATGTTCAACTAGTACCCTTTGTTCCTGGAGTTACTTTTGGCAAGCAGTGCTGAGAACAAAGTAAAAGAAACCTGAGAAGGACCAAGGCTTAGGGCTACGAGGGTTGAGTTTCAGCTGTGTATGTCCATAACACACTGCTAGTATTTCATTAGCCCATGAACACTGACAGTCTTGACAGTGGACCAGTGGGTCCTTTGTGGGTGTAAGTAGAAAGGCAGGGCTGCAAGAAAGTCTTAGAGTCCAGGTGTTGTTTGTGGACTAGCTGTTAAAAGCAGAGAGAGAAGAAATTCAGCAGGAAAGCAGTCAAACCACTGAAACCAAAGATTTATTTCCATGGTTTGTAGATACTTTGCACAAAGTGGCTAATTAACAAAGGAGGAAGACGCATGAAAGTCTGATTTATTGCAGGTTTCATTGGCGCATGAAACAGCCACAGCAACAGTAAGGACTGAAGAATGAGCTTAGCTTGAAAAATGGGAGTGTTCTTGGTTCAACTGATGGATAAGCACACCCCAGCCTGCCACAGTCCTTGTGCAGAGCAGGGGAACTGCCTGAAATGGTTCTGCTAAGAACACTGCGATAGGTAGCCAAGATGTAGCCAAAGATATGCCATAGGAGATGAAATTTGTAGAGGATTTGGGCCAGTGCTGGATTTTGGAAGCAAGTCTGTTGGCAGGACAGTCCTGGGAAACAAAACCAGGAAATCTGTGCTGTTCACTTTTTTGCCTGTTTTGGGGACAGGCAAAGCACGAAGTGATTGAAGCACAAAGTGATTTAGCAGTCATTAGAGGGGGTTTTACGTAGATGTCTGTATATATAAATGTCCATTTCTTTTTATTTGTTTACTTTTACAATATCTTAGGACTCAGCTCTATTTTTAAAGGTGAGTTTCTCACACTCTCTCTGTCCCTGCCATATATCTTTTTGCAGGGCAGCAGCATGCAATGAGTGTTAAGTGACTTTTGGTGCATTATTTTATAGCTTTGAAACTGAAATACATGATCATTGGAAAAGATATACATCTACATGTATATATGCTGATATGTCATTTTAGGGTGAAATAGGGTAATTTTGAAGAAAAATATGGATAATTAGTAAAATACACTATAGATACCCTCTATGTATTCTTAGATTGGAATTGTTGATTCTATTGGAATATGAAGAGAATCTTACAGAGATAAAAATAACAGAAATAATAGACTTACAAAAATAATAGGCATTTAAGAAGTATGCCTAAATTTTCCTTTGTCTCTGCCTTCAGGCCAGATTGTCCGTGTGTAGAATGTCCTTAAAAGCACACAGAAATTATACCATCTTTTCTTCAGAAAAAATGAGGGATTTGGCTCCTGTATCTTCCTTAAATGCTTGAAAATCCCTGGATCAAAGCCTGCAGAATCTCTCCCGAGGAGAGATTTGAATGTGGATAATTATGCAGGAAACGATGAGCACTTTTATGTTTTAGCTTCATTTACTATTTAAGTAGAAGTTAAAATGAAATAAAAAGATGTATCATGTCTTATCTTGACAGGGTCTTTTTTCCTTGTTTTGGAATCCAATATTCACTGTCTCCAAAGGCACAATGAAAAATTTTATGTAGAATTAGTATTCTTTTTTATTGAAAAATATTCTCTTTGAAAAGCAAAACTTTATACAAAGCTTGCCAGTATTGTCAAAATGACACACTTTTTGGTGACCTTTGCTAAATCTGCATAAACACTCCAGTCCCTTTTGATTGAGTGTTTTTTCCTGCAGTTTAGAAAGTACTATCCTATCTGTGCCCATGTGATTAGCAAAGCTCGTGAGCACCTCCTTTTCTGAGGGTGACTTTTTCTCTCCTGAACTTACCCACCCATCTGAAAAACACAGTCTTCAGCTTTGAGCCCTCTGAGGTTCTCAGTCATTTCAGTGAAGGGACAGCAGGAGTTACTCAGGCCAGGAAGCTGTGTAGCAGAGGATGTAATTCAGTTGTGGAGGATATAAATCAATTATCTGTGTAGGATATGAGTTAATTACTGTTCTGGGAGTTCAGCACACTTGTTCGGTCACTTTGCATTGAATGGCACTTGCTGCATCCAACTATCCTGTAGGTGTGTGCCATGGAGCCAGCAATAGCCATTCCTTTCTTAGAATCTAGGGCAGAAGCAATTGCTGAAAACAATTATGAAATCTCCATTGACAAAAGTGAGATCAAGGATTTACCCTGGGGGATCTAAAGAGCTGAATAGCTGGGCTGCTTGTCAGGCTAGCCTTTTACCTTAGCTTTAACGCCCTTCTCCAGTCCTCCAGTGCTATATAAAATCACTTCAGTGTTCCTGAAAGTGATGCCAGAACGATTTGCACCCGTTTGCCCTGAAGTGATCACCATTTGAACCATAATGCCATAGGAGAAAAACCAGCAACTTAACCCAAGACCTCTTCCCCCTGCCCACCTCAGTCCCGACATCCCATTCCCAGGCCAACTTAATTAGACTCTGCAGTAAGAAATCTAGCCCAGGATGTGTTCATGTCAGATGTGGAAAAGCACCTAACCCTGTGACTGAAGGAAGCTGTTTGCTAGACTGAATCCGCACCATACAGTAAGAATTTAGTATCAAACAGCTCTCCGTGCTTCCTCCCATGACCCATCTCAGGGGTGACCATTTACAACATGAATTAATGAAAAAAGGCAATGTATGTGAAATGATTAAAGTGCTGATCGCTGTGCAGCCTAAGGCTGACTCGGGAAATGGTGGTGTCTCTGTCTTGCTGCTGGGATCTCCTGCTTTATTGAGGTAGATGTGCTTGGGCTTCATGCAGGCCCATATCATTAGTTGGTGGTGTGTTCTGGAGTTGTTATAAATGTGCTTGTTTTGGGTCAGGATTTTTTTTTTTTAAAAAAGCGGTCTCTGATTTGTTGTAATGACGGTGTGCTGTCTGCACTGTGTCATTTTCTTTACCCTTGTAGTGGGATAACATACAATTAGGGACTGATGTCAGCCCGTAAAATTTTGGTGTAAAATTTTGGTTGCACCAAAATACCATACATCTTAACAAAGCTGGCAGACATGTCCTTTGGCAGCAGCTGCTTGCCATGTGATTTAAAACTTCCTGTCACTATAATTGATGTGTTTTTATTCTTTCCACTTCCTGAAGCCTGATCAGAATTAAAATTGCTGTTGGAATTTCCTGTCAAAGCAACTCATTTATTCGCTGAGCGCTGCACTGACAGTACTTTGATTGGACATTGCCTTCAGCTATTCTCAGGCAGAGATTGCTGTGAATTATGCTCCTTGCCCAGGTTTGACTTCCCTGCATGCCACATCTGCAAATATATACAGATTGTCCATCATGTGGTAACCTTGTCCTAATGAAAACTCCACATGTAAAATGTTAATGATTTGAATATCAAACTTGGCCACCTGCTGGGGCCTTGGCTTTTGTGTTTATTTAGGAAACCCCACAGACTTTTTTGACTGATTCTCTCACTGTAACTTTTGCATTGCCTACCGAAAAGGGCTTTGCTACATTTCTACACTAAGGAGAATTTACACCTTTTTTCAGCTTTCCTTTTAAAACAGCTAAGGCTTGTATGGTTGTTTTTCTTTAATTTTCTGCTTCAGTGTGCTATCTGCATGCCCTCCCAGATGTGGCTGTGCTATGATGCTGTGTGGCAGTCCTCAGCTGTTGCTGCAGCGAGTTTGTCCAGTGCTTTGGGATTGTGCAGGTTGAGAGATGCTGGATAGATGCAAGCCATCATTACTTGCAGCATGAGTGCAATGTGGTGGTAATTTTGCCTGTTAGGAGAAGAAGCCGTTAAATTCACTGATGGATGAATCATTCAGTTGCCCCATTTGTAACTTCGTTTTCCTGTTAGAGTTGCTTGGAGAATTACAGGTTATTTTGGGAAGCTGAATAATGGATAAGTATTGGATTGTTCTGCAGTTATAACTGACACAAAGTCATTGTCACCTCAGAGGAGAATAGATATAATGATACTTACTTAACTGCCTTTGTAAAGTGTTTTGATAACCTAGGTTGAAAGGTACTTACAACCCTGTGAAGCATTACTATGATCATTAGGGGCAATATATTCTTTTTAAAGTTCTAACCTATATTATTTTGAGGATGTAGTGCAAACCTAAATACTCATGTGCAGTCTCCTTTCCTTGGCCAAACTGGGTGCCAAGTACTCTTCCAATATTTTAAAGGAAATCACCATGACTAGTTTGGCTGGTAGTTGTGGTATGAGATCATAAGTGTCCATATGCGATTTGCACTCTACCTGAAGCTGGTGGAAACAGCTCCCACTAGACTCTATTTGGTGGTATAAGCTACTGTTGGGCATTTGTATAATCCGCCATTTCTTCTATATTAGAAAAACAGCAAGATTTTAATTTTCTTTTCCAAATAGTTGCCCTAAGAATATATTTGCTGTGTATTCATTATGTTTTCTTTGAGGTCAGGAACTTGGACTCTTTTCTTTACCCGGAGGCAAGCAGCCAGCATGGCCCCTTCCAACCTCTGGAGTGTCTGCAGGAATAAAGCAATGTCCCTGGGCTTTCCAGCTGAAGAAGTAAGAATGGGGATGCAGATGTCTCATGGAGATGGAAGTGTACAGTTACAGTGTAGGGGCTGTGGAAGGGAGTAGGTTACAGGGGAACACAGGTTTGAGGAGGGACAGTGGAGAAGCAAAGGAATGGCACTGCTTTGAAGATCAGCACCTATCTTGGACAAAATGCCAGGTCTCCTTTGTGTTCTGGGTCATCCTGCATTTAAATAAACTTGGTATATGGAAGAAAATACTCAGTAATATGTTTGAAAGAAGATGCCAAAAATAAAGGTAGAAAATCAGGAAGAGAAATGTCCAGCTCTGAGAGGCAGGAGCATTAGCAGGACTGTGAAGTTTCACTGACCAAGAGATACAGTCAGAAAACTGGAAAATTTGTATTTTACTGAAGGAAAGCAAACGTGAAATCCTGTTTGGAAAAAAAACCAATTTAGCCTGAGGGTCAGGACTAGGCTAATGACTGCTAATGACTCATTTTAGTGTGGGATTTAAGGAAGGCTCAAGCTGTTCAAAGGGTTGTCTTTTGGGCAGGACTGGATAGACAAAACCTCTCACTAAAGAATCACAGAATTGTAGGGCTTGGAAGGGACCTCAGGAGATCGAGTCAAACCCCCTTGCCAAAGCAGGTTCCTTAGGACAGAAAGGGAGCATTTTGGAGGTCTACATACATGCACCATGAGGCACGACAGTAGGAGCTCCACTGGTCAGTCTCTAACAACAGAGATAAAGCCAGGGCATCTGATCAAGGCGGATGAAAACATCACACTTAAAGAATTTCAATAGCTCGCTCACCCTAAATAGACACCAATTTCTGTTTGGGAAGCTACAGAGAGGAGGCTGCAGACTGCAACGTGTTTGACAAATGAGGCTCAAAGCGAGTCCCTGGATCTGGGCTAGACTCCTGTCTGTGATGCATGGCGGCGGGGGGGACGGGCAGACCTCTGAAAAGGAGGGGAAAGGATAGTCAGAGTCAGTTCAGTTCTTCTGATGTGGGTTGTGTTGTGTTGTGTTTTGTTTTGGGTTTTTTTTCAGGAGGGAGGCCAGGATAAAGAGTGAAGTATAATAAGGCACACTAACAAATACACTCGGTATGCTGCTTCTTCAGCTGCCACGTCAGCCCAGCTGTAAATGCCCAGCGTAGGAACAAGCCAAACCAACAGTGCCGAAGGCTCCAGGAAAGACATAATGCTGACACAACAGTAACTGAGTTCCCAACTGATTTCAATCACTAGATAAATATCATTTTCAACCCTAAATGATATTCTCAAGTAATTGTCCAATGCCCAGTTGGGCTGGATCGCTGTTCCTCTGGAACCAGCTCCGGCCAACTTTAACTGCTTGGGAGTGCATGGCCAAGAGCAGACTTATGTGCTGGAGCCTGAAATGCCATTAAACAGGCTGTAGTTGAGAGGACAGAATGCCTCATGTGTTTAGTCTAATACACCATGGGACTTGTTTGCTACAGTTACAGTATTAAAGCTGCAATTATAGTCAGTGAACCGCAGATGTACTGTAGCCATAGGGTTTAAACAGGGTGTTATTGCAGTAGAAACCACCCCCAGTAGGTTATAAGTTCAAAGGGTCATTTTTCCCTCTCTGTTTAATCAGATACCCAAGTCTACAGACTTCTTAGTAATCGTCATGAGGTATTTAACATCTCAACCTGTTTTATGCAGTCCCAGTGGATTAATTTTAGGGTTTTCTTTGTATCAAAAGAGAGTACAGCTTAATGCTTGCATATGACTCTGCAGTAAGTATGTAGTGTGAAGTGTGAATCGAATATCATTTTTACGAAGTGGTGGTTAGATAGAGGTATGCAACCCTGCTGCAGCACTGAGCTGCAGTGGATGTGGATACTTTGTACTTAAGCAGAGATTGAAAATCATGGCAGAAAACATGGATTTTGGTGCAGGAAAGGAAAAAAATAATCTACTTGAGACAGTGTAAGTGCAGCATATTTGGAGATGGTAATAAAATATACTTTTTAATAATGTTAAAGCAGAGATTTGAGGTTTCTGACACTGTCAGTGCTGTTGCATGGTGGCAGTCTGCATGGAAACAGTCTGTATGTGAACACATGCCTTTTGCTAGCAGGTATAGGTGTCAAGTCTCGATTTGAAGTGACTGGGGAAAAGTGTCAAGATTCATATTCTTTTTGCTCCCTGTGCTTGACAGACAAAATTTCATATTGAACCTAAAAGAGATGATAGCTGAATATTGACTTTCCATTTTAGCAGTGAGCATAACCATTTTTTTTTTCTAATTAAGCCGGACTGTAATGGTTACCATGTAGGAAAATATAGGTAATATTAAACTGAAATATGTCTGTCTAGGGATCCATTCATTTCCCCAAAATAGCCATTTTCTATTTATATATGAATGTCTGTATGTTTATATATATTTAAATGCCCCATTTGCTACACTGGTTTTAGCTTCTTGTTAGCATCACTTCTTGTTAGCATGATGTTCTACAGCACAAGGCAGCTGGAAAAGTGAAACATGTGTTCAAGAATTTATGCAGTGTCTTTACTTTCTTTAATTAGAGAACTAACAATAATAGGTACATATTATAAGTTAGCAGTGTTAAGCAGTATGTTATAGCCGTGTCTGACAGACATGTTGTTTACATTCATATTTTATATTGGTGGAACTGTAGCTTTTTTATCAACATGACATTTTTCAAATGCAATATTTATACCTCTTCTTCCATACAGAGGAAACTTAGTCCTCTAAAACCGTGATATGTTTTAAATCCACTTGTCTCCTTTTCAGTAATAATAATTTAAAAAATCTCCAATTATTTTCCCAGCAAAATACATAAGTCAGCATGTTCTGTATTCTAGGCCTTCTATTAACTGACAAGGGGGAAATTTCTCACCTCGTACAAACAACAACCCATCTTATTTTAACATGGCTGAAACCTTCCCTGCGGGCGTGCAGAACCCTCCCTTGTTGTCTTTAGAAGTTTCTTTTGTGCTGTGTACCCTCATTTCGTACCTGCTGTCTCTGCCAGAGTCAGTGGGAGTTGTTCAGACAGAGCAGGAGTGGTGGAGCACATCTTACCCTTTTCCCAGCGGAATATCCTTGCCTAAACTGTCTGAACTGTGATCTCTGGGGTCCTCAAGAGACAGCTAAAAATGCAGTCTTTTTCTTGCATACATATACCCCAGGGAGATCATGTGATAATGAGCTCCAAAGCCTAATTGCACTTATGTGACATAAATTTATGCATATATATGTGGATTGAAAAGACATCTCTGACACTAAAGTAAATAAGCAAATAAATAGTTAATTGACCCTTCTGAGTGTCATGTCCTTGCAGAAATGCATGTTGCATACAGAACTATCTTACTGGAGTATACCATCAACAATACAATATACAGGAGATGTTTGGAAACGTAAATGGCAGCGTGGTTCAAGCCCGAGATCCATCCAGTGGAGTACTTTTATTTTCAACACTGTCCAGCATGAAGTATTTCAGAGGAAGGTTTCAGCAACTCAGAGCAGGCAGAGGTGGATAATTCCTCCCTCTTTTCATCACACTTGGGAAAGATCTCTCTTAGTAAATTGAGATTGCTTTAAATCCTGAAGCATAAGGTTTCAGTTTTGTTCCCATACTCTTCCTTTTAGCATTAACTGTTACATCCCTGGATATTACTACTGTTTCAGTACATGCCTATGCTCTCTTAAGACTATAACTCCAGCAACATCCTGATGTAATGAGCTCCAAGGTCCAATTACACCATATTTGACAAAAGTATTTCCTCCTTTCAAGTTTGAATTTGCTGCTGTTCAGTTGCACAGACTATTCCCTTGTTCCTGTACAGTGCAATCGGAACTTCAAGCTTCAGCCTAGCAGCTCTGCACTGTAGACACAACGGTATTTGATGTGGGTACCTGAAACATGCCCTTATTGTCAGCTGGGCCTCCAGGTATTATAAGCTTTTCTTGTATTCACCAGTGAATCAAATCCACATAGATGAAAGCAGCAAGAAGCAAATCCCACCACTTGTAAGGAGAGAAGAATGATGGTGCTCAGTGGGGAGTGTTCACCAGGTCAGTAGTTAGTTAGAAGGTACTCTCCTAACCTTTTGCTGGGTGCAGCTGGTGAAGGCTTCAAGGGATGCCATACTTCCTTGTCTTTGAGCCATACCCTTTGAAGACCCCAGCTGCAGCCTCATCACTGAATATGGCATCTGTCTTACTCGGATCGCTATGAAATGCCTTGTTTCTATTAGTTGCTGGGGCTGGCTGTATAGTCAGGGATATCTCAAAAGAGCAACAACATGAGAATCTAAAGTGGGATGAGCTGCCTTCAGGATGTGCCTTTTTTCAGCCTGTTGACTACATGAACAGCCCCAATAGCTTGCCTAAACTAGAGTAAATGTAGGCAGGAGAATAGCTTGATTAAACTAGACTAAATTTAGGTAGAAGCAGACCCACCCCATATCAGCAGGGAGCAGCTGTGGAGAACTCAGCAGTGGTCACTGCCTCCCCCAACACAATCATGTAGTCACATATCGCATGCTGTCTGGCAGATCCACAGCAGGCAAGCTGTTTGAAAGAAGCTTTAGGAAAGAGAAGGAACATCTCTGTGCAGCTGACTATTTGCTTAGTAATCAGTTTCCAGTTGTCAAAGTTTTCTTCCACATTTAGACCACGCAAGTAATGCTAGATAGCCCTCTGAGTACTTCTTATTTCATAGTGTTGCAGGTTGTAATGTTTCTCTTTTGTTGAGCTTATGTTTCCTCAAGTTTTCCAAAAATACTTGCTCATAAGGCAGAAATAAGTCCATGCATTTTAGACAGTCATTAACATGTAATTCTGAATTTATTTTAGAAGGATATCTTGGAGTGTTTTTGATGATGATGAACCAATGTGGTAATTACATTTCTTCTCTACACTGGTGTGTTTCATAAAGTCCTGAAGAGGAATTCTGTGACTGTGTGTAGTCCAGAATTTCATTCAGTGCCTACACAAAAAGTTATCTGAAAAGATTTGTTAAAGTAACAGTAGAAGGTACAAACAATTGGAAGTGCACATATCTTGTCTCCTTTTTATTTGGTTCAGGCAATCCATTAATTAGAATGGGGAAAGTATAAGTTTGCAGACACATTGGTGGACTGCTATCACATTATCCTGAAGGAAGGAGGTAAAGGAAAAGGGAGAAAGAAGAAAAGAAGGAAATTAGTGAGCAGGAACTAGCAAAAAAAAAAAAGACAGTCGCTATGGTTGTAGTACAGCTTTGTACATTGATCATGTTGTACCCTTTGGGTTCTGCTTTGGAGAGTGGCATTTTTGCACAGTGCTGAACTTTCAGCTGCTCTTCACATCTACCACAATGTTACATACTTCTTCTGGATGTGAACAAGACATTAATAAAATAACGATGCTAATTTTTCTCTAGATGTACAAACTGAACATGTCTGATCCTTATCACATCATCCCTGTTCTTCATAAACCTTCTGTACTATTTTGTCCTGTTTTTTCTGTTGTTAGACCATCAATAATGAGAGCATTGACCACATTTTTATGGGGTGCACAGCAGTCAGCTCTTTTGTGTTGCTCATTTAGGCCTATGGGATGCCCCTTCATTTCAGCAGCAGTGAGATGCAGCGTGATTTCCAGAAATGCTTGTGTGGTCAGATGGCTTTGACATGCGTACTTGACATGGGAAAGCTGTTTCTGGCAAGTGGCTCTGCCCGCAGTCCACACCATCTGACTGTTACATGGGGCCTGATAACAGTGAAATACAAATCTTTCTGGTCATACCGTGAAGGGAAAGAGGACTTACAGATGTCAGTCACACCACTCAGTGCTCTACTGAATAATGACTGAGCTAGAGTACCATGGAAGAGCAGATTACAGAAGAAAAAATAGTAAGGCAGGACCTCTCTGAGAGGAACCCAGGGTTCTGGATGGCATCCTGCTAGGACTCAGTTAGATGCAGAGACATTTAAAGTTCAGGCTGTGAATTCTGCCTTTGTAAATTTAGACTGATGGTAATCACCATATAAAAGGAGAGTCCTTGTGTATCTGACCCTTACAATTATATTTATAAGTGTCTGTTCTCTTAATTGGTGGCATTGGGATGCAGAGGGCCTTACGCCATGCACACTCCCCTGCAGTGAAGGGCTCTGAGAGCCCAGCTCTGAGTAGGTCCCCTTTGCTGGGAAGGAATGCAGGGCTGGGAGAAAGTTGTTTTCTGAGATGAATCGTAGCTGTTTTCAGCCAGAACCTGGCCTTATTTTCTGCCAGTAAACTAAAAACAGCTGAATTAGTTTCTGGATATGAATTCCTTTGGCGCACTAAAAATCTTAACAGTCTCAAGCCAACCATTCTTCCGAGCCCAGTATGGAGATACACCAGAGGAGAAGGTACAATAGATTGATGCTGTATCCCCCCCAGTTAGTTCTTTGGCAGATAATATTAGCTAAAGTAATTTAGAGCAGCCCTGAGGCTCCTCCAAGCCATGAAACATGCACATTGGTTCCAAGGTTTGGGAGAGAGGGAAGGCATAAGGGTGAGTGAAAGGTATAGGAGCATGGTTTAGGATCTGAGCCAAAGTTACTGCACTCAGGGGAAGTCTATTGACTTCAAAAGGTTTTGAATCAAGCCCTAAGGATGAAGGAATTGAAGTCTGACTGGTTGAATTATAATACCAAAAGGATTTAGCTTCACTGACAGGGGTAAATTTCATCCCTCTTTTGCTGTGAGACAGAAAGGAGTGTGTGAAATGTGCCAGCTGCCCCAAAGATGCCGTTCTCCAAAAACTATCTTACCTATTTCCCTGTGATACTGTATATGATCATAGATGCTTTTGTACACAGTGGTTTCATGAAGCAAGTTCTTGACCTTTTTCCTAGGTACTCTATTCATAGGTGCAATTGGTTGAATGTGATCTTTCATAAACATAGAAAAATAAACTTGAAATTCTGTTGAGAACTTGATAAAGAGGAGTTCAGTTTAGTGCCATTATAGAGTTGGAGTTTTGTGGAGATGGTATTGATTTGTTTTCATGTAAACAAAAAATTACAGACACACAGAAGAGCCGGTTTGACTTTCAGTGACCCCAGAGAATTGTCTCTTTCTCTGTAGAATAAAAGCCTGGAAGTCTCTTGCAACCATATTGTCCCTTTGTAGATTCTGTAAGACTTTGGTTATATTTCTTCACCTGCAAGCAAAAAAGGCAAAATCCTGTTAAGTGAATTTATGCTAAAGAAATAGGTTATTCATAAAAATGTTTCTGTGTAAATATGAACAAAATTATTTGTAGGATCTGGGGTTTTTTTGTTACTTTTTTCCTTCTCAGTTCATTGTGTCTAGCTAGGGAGTTTCTTATACATAACAGTGTTATAAGTAGTCTGTACATACACAAAGCTGTAGCTGGGGAATGAAGACATGTTCTTTTTGAATTGCCGAGAAGCTGGTATAGAGCTGTGAAAAGGAAACAAGGATATCTGGAGTAGTGAAATACTACAAATAAGTTACATAAAATGAAAGTTACAGACTTGTTTCAAGCTATTGCAGTTCACTAATGACTGCTGATAGCTGTCTGTGAAGCCAATGTTTTTGCTTTAGAAGCTAGAAATTTATTTATCTATTTTAAAATAATTATTTTAATCTGAAAGAAGAGTTTTCTGTATATGACATTCATGGGTGTATGATATATTTAAGTATGCAAGTTGGTTTTTTGAACAGTAACATTTTTTGAAGGTACTGAATTGGTATATTTTGAAAGGCAAAGCACGTTAAACCAATCAGTTACATGAAACTGAATTCTGTGTACCGGGTGCTAACAGCAGAAACCTCACACAACACTGGAGCATCAGTTTAGCTGTTTCTTGTGGTCTAACACACATCTTGGCATGTAGGGCATGTGCCTTTGAGATAGACTTTTCATCAGGGTGAATGACATCTCTTTGTAATGTACTCCATGCAAAATCAGCAAAATAGCAGTCTTCAGTTTCATCAGTTATATACTTTCCAGGCAAAATCGTGTATTTGCACAGAGACACAAAGCTAAAGAACAGAGAGTTTAACCACAAACATCTTGATAAGTATACAGACATGCATTCTCCTGAGACTGTGCTGCGTTGAAACGTGGAAGAATACTGAACGACTGAGTTGGTATAGAAGATGAAATTTAAACCTCTACCCTTGTTTTTTCATGGTTCATATAGTAACAACATCACTAATACTCTCTGTGCCTTTAAACTATGAGTGTCACTGTGCTTTGCAACGGTCAGTGTCATTCTCCTTATTCTTTTAATGCCGAAACTGCAGTGCTGCAAGTCAAGAGCTTTACCTTGAGCAGCATGAGCCAGTGGCAGGAGCAGGACTTGTCGTTCATCCCCTTCAGTTTTTTCCCAGCTAGATTATATTGTCTCTGATTGCATCAGTGGAACAGTAAAAGATACTGACTTACAGTAATGTGTAGAGGTTTAGCTAGAAAACTGTGAGGAAACAGCCAGCAGAGTGTGCTGCTCTCTTATGATGAAACAACAACAAAAAAATCATTAGTTGTTGCTTTGCCTAAAACCTCCTAAATGTCTCTTCATTTTATTATTCTTAAGATAAAATTGTGCTTGTTGAGTTAGAATTTATATCCCTCTACCATTGCCCTTTCTGGAGTGGCACTCACCAAGTCAGCAGGTAAACCTGGTTTTGACTCATGTAGAAGATGGTGTGAACCCCAAGCCAGAAGTATAGTGTAGGAGAGCAATGGAGTCAGATCATCTCATTTTTCCTCCAGTCTGAAGTTCCTATTCTGAGAGTCCCATTCATGAAGATCCAAAAAAAGTGTTTATGTTTTCCCTTTTCCAGCTGACCTTACCAGTTATCCTCTGACCCTGTGTTATGATCTCAAAACATCTGTGAAACCCTGGCAACTTCGGTATTCGAGGGAGGGATAGGGAGGGGGAATTGAGGTTGTACAGGATCTTTCATCGCCTTTTGCTTTGGTTGTACAGACGTTGAAGTATTTTTGTGCCAGAGCTTGCATAACAATATTTAAAATAGTTCAATGAATTGTTTCTGAAAGACTCTGTGACAGTTACATTATCTTTTACGACGTTGTCATAAGGGTTTGTTTTCTGTTTGCTTTTTACAAATAACTTATTAGAAACAGCATTTCTCCATGTGTCCAAACTTCTCCCTACATGGCACTTTCCCACCAACTGGGAATGGAGGTGATGAGCATCCTTTGCAGCTGGTGGGTGCCACTCTTGGCTGGCTGATTAGCTGGCACAAGATGTATTGTGACAGCATGAAAAATGTCGTGCGTTGGCAAACGAACCCATGCCTTCTACCACGCACGCTGCTTTTGGACGGGGAGTTCAAAAGAGAAAAACATGAGTCATGCCTCAGAGTGGATGGGTTTTGCTGTTCACTATAATTTGAGTAAGCCTCTATTTTTAATGCAAAAACTAGAAGAAAAGACCAAAGTAGTTCTTAATCTTTATTTCTGATAAAAATCAATAAACAAAAAGAGGAGCCATGTCTTCCTAGCTTCCAGTGGGTACACTTTACAGTTAAGCTTGTTTTCAGACTTTGGTGTAATGAGAGAGGATCTTTCCAGATTAGTATTATTTTGGTTTTGTATCCAAAAAATATCAGTTGTAATTATTTAACTAGAAACATGATTTTTTTTTTCTGTATTCATTGGCACACACACACAAAAATTCAATCTATCAGAAGAAATGTAATTTTAGTTTTAATGAGTTTAGATTTCTGGAAATGATGGGAAAAGTGGACGTAGTTAGAAAGATGGACTCAATAGGTAAAACTATTGAGAGAGATCAAAAGAGAACAGTACTCAAACGTAGACAGCTCTTTGTGGCTTGTATAAACAAGCGCTCCTGTTGTTACTACCTCTGCTGGAGCTGCAGGCATCATAATGATCACAGAAAACGCCACGGAAAGGGGCAGATTTAGCAAATGCCTGAGATGACTGAGGGAAGATCACAGCTTTCTTAATGACATTTGTTTAACTTTTGCAACCACATATTTAGTAGGATAGGAGTGAACTAACTTAAGTCATGATGAGCCTAAGGACGTAAATGCATCAGTGCCAGAGCAGAATCAGCAGGAGGATCCCTACTGCCTAATGCAGGTGCCTTTTTGATTAACATGGAGGGGTGATATTTCTGGTGTGATTTCCTAAAAATCCTCCAGCGGTGGCAACACACTCAGAAAGTAGACAAGATTTCCCAATACCCTCTATAGCAGGGACAGCA
Organism: Laterallus jamaicensis coturniculus; assembly: GCA_022605575.1. Taxonomy (NCBI): domain Eukaryota; kingdom Metazoa; phylum Chordata; class Aves; order Gruiformes; family Rallidae; genus Laterallus; species Laterallus jamaicensis. The sequence continues at coordinate 6,634,363 of JAKCOX010000008.1, forward strand.
ATGCAAAGAGAAAGTAAGACTTGTCTGAAGCTACACTGGCGGCATCTGTGCCATTTGTGGGCACGTGAAGCAGGGGCTGAGCTATAACGCACAGAGCCCTCCCTGACCTGTGCTCTCACACTCTGTGTTGTGCACCCTGTGACATGTCTAGGGCAGCTGTGTTAGAGGGTTATGGGAGCTCAGGCTGCACCTCTTCCATGTTCGGGGTTGTACACAGGCACACATTGCAGCATGGATTGTGCATTGCTGCGCAGAAATTTGGGCAGACACAGGAACTTTTGTCCTACACTTACCTCTGCTTACCCTTAGTAACATGTTATGTAGATATATCTTGATCAGCTCCTTGCCAGAGACAGAATTTGCACATCTGTTTGAACCCCAGTCTTGCTCTACATCTTCGTGACAGCCCCTCATTCAGATTTTTGGGCTAGAAGACTAGCATTTCCACACCCAGCTAATGAAACATTTTCCTTTGATGCTCATCCTAAACCAAACCCAAACCAAAAAAGCCCTAATCCATACCCGTATATGCCACTTTTACTGTAATCTGTGGGAGGTCACAAGTGACACGACGATGGGATTCCCTACTGCTTTTTTCTGGGGTGCTATCAGAACTGACTACATAAAGCTTTTGCAGGAGTACTATATATGCATACGACAGGAGTTCGTTACGGTAGAACAAAGCATATAGTGTTCAGGAGGCATAATCAGCCATGCCTGACTTAAAATATTTAAGTTAATTAAAAATTTGATTAGTGCAAAATATGCTGGATTGCTAAATGAAGGCAGAATTTAGTACTGTAAGAATCCGTCAGGGAGATAGTCTCAAATCCTGGCATTTTCTGCAAGGAGGAAGAAAATGGAAATAGTGTGCTTTGTGTGCTTGTCCTTTGCCTGCATGCCTTTGTAATATAATTACTAGGTAAAAATGTAACAGTGTAAGAAAAAACATGGTGTGTCTGAATTAAGTACAGCCTACTGCATACATGCATGGGAACAGAGGCTTCTGTTAAGCTCCTGGTGCTCCTGCGCGGCCTGTGCAGTAGGTGCACAATTTTTATTTAGCAGCAAAGTCCAATAGTTGTGGTGCAGTTACATGAAGACTTAAGAGTCCACAGTAGGTATCAGCATGCTATAGTTGTTGGCTGTATGTCTTGAAAAGTTTGTGAGAACAAGCGCTCTTGTGGTACGTGCTTCTAATAACACCCACTGTCTTCTCTTCCTTGGCACCTCAGCTTTCCCTTTCATATGGCTTGCTCTTGTTTAAAAGAACAATATATATTTAGCTTCCTGCCAGAGCTATGCTTGAGTAATACTGTCTGGGGTGATAAACTTGAGGTTCCAGAGGATAATCTGAACATCAGCCTCATTATCCCATATGTTGACACAACAGTCACCTATCCTAGATACAGACTATGTCACATGAAGTGCACTGCCCTTACAGCAGCTTTACAGTAAGACTAAACAATCTAGAGCACTCTCAAATTTAGGGAGGGAAGGGCTGTGGCATGCATTTTTTCAAGGAAAAAGTGATTGAACAGGGATGGTACGTTGAGGGCTCTGATGTTCTAAGGTGAAGACTCTGGTCTCTCCCTGACAGGCCATGGCGTTAGCGTCGTCAAAGTACAGCACACAAAAGAACATGTGGTTAATTGCAGGTGGATTTGGGCATCAATCCAGAAGAACTCAAAACTTGTGTCTCTGTGTGCATAACAAAACACCTCAACCTCTAAGCTCTGTGTGCTCTTGTAAACATCTCCCTTATTTATACACATATGCATTTGCACACCCCCAGTGTTTAGGTGTTGTCCATGAGAATCCTAGTGTTGGCATGCCTGAGGGACAGTGTGTAAAAAGTGCACCCACAAAATTATGTGTATCTAAACTAGGCTATCTTGGGTCTTTGAAAATGTGACATTTGCTGTGACAGGGACTTATTTTATCCTTGGATATAAGTGCACAGGTTATGTGACTGCAGTGGGATATAGGTTTTCTAATCAGAGAACACCTTTCTGACCCTTAGGAGACTATAAAATGGATAGCTTTTGAGAAGTTTATCAAGCTAAGTATAACTAGATCTGTGACAACTATCTGAGATTTACCTAGATTTCCCAGCACAGACAATTTACATTTTAACTAGCGTGTGGTTACATTTTTTCCCCAGGTTTAATCATTAAACACTGAAAATCTTAATTTCATCAAATGCAATCAAAGAATTTTGTATAGTAGCAATTAAAAGTATAAAACTAGCGTTCGAGCTACAGCAAATTAAACAGCTGCATCCGAGTATTTTTAGCAGTCATCCCAATCAAAATGTACAAAAGACTTTTATTTTTATTTTTTTAAAAGGGTATCTGCTGGGTGTAGTTCTGATTTCCATAATTCAACGGCCTTGCTAAATATACACACATATTTAAAAAAAATTCAGTTACTGATATGTAAGGAACTGTATTTTTCCTACAAGGCAACTTGGGTGAAAAAGTTCAGAGGGCTTGTGCTGACTGAGTTGCTTTTGCAGAAGGGGAGCTTCCAGCTGTAGTTGAAGTGTTTAAATAAGGAAACCAAGAGCTACTTTGTTGTTTCTGTTACTTTTACTGTACTTCATGTGTGGCATTGAGTTTTCCATATTGTAAATGCCACACATGAAGCCAGAAGACCTTGTTTCTCATCATTCCTAGCTCCTGCCACGTTGTGGCAGTAAGTCTTTCTATTTATTTTACTTTTCTTTTTTTTTCTTTTTTCTTTTACTGAAATGCCCAAGCTTTTGTGTGTGTAAGTCAGCCAACAGAGTCCTACATAATCAGCTATATAATTAACCAAGTGGTAGTTCTGACTTCAAGTACCAACATGTTCCACATCCCTACTGTTCAGAGACTGAATGAAGAAATTTGGAGGAATTTTAGAAGCCTATGCAATTCTGAGTTGTCTAACTGTGGGGATTCACCAGCATCCCCCTACTCCAGGAGATTTAAGAGACCTCAGACTTGTTTTGCACCTAGAAATATGGAGAGGGTCAGAAGTTTGGTTTCTATCCTCACCCCCCTGGAATCTTTTGACCAAGTGTTTGAGTACAAGGTGTAGACAATACACTCAAAAAGTGACAAAGTGGGTCCAAGGCACGAGTACATAAAGAGGTTTTGGAGTAGAAAAGAGAAGGGACTGGGTGGAAAAGGCAGAGTAGGTCCATCAGTGTATGCACTCATGGAGAAGCCTCTGGCCTGCCTCCAACACAGCCATGGAGTTTTGTGTAACTGAGAGAGGGGATTCACAGCATCTCTGCAATCTAAGCAGAAACCCAATTACTCAAGTCATCTTGAAACCGCTCTTGGCCAACAAAGACTATTGTAGTCATGACATATGAAGTAATAATAAATCGACATGGTTTCATATCCAGTTCTCCCTTCAACTATTCCTTTTTTTTTTTCTGAAAAAGAATAAAATAAACAAACAGCTTAGGCATTTGTTGGGACAGAAATCCTACTTTGTCTAATAAGCACTTAGGGATCCTACATCTTGTGTTTTTTGTGTTACTAGTCCTGTGCTCAGAGTTGTTATTCTCTTTCATTCTTCTAGCTTTCTCTATCTTCTGCTTTTTCCCCCTTTGCTCCATCTGGCTTTTGGGCATTCACGATGTTTTACAGATCATCTCTTACTAATCAAAGCTGTTCTCCCCCCTCTAGTGATTCAGTTTGTTGTTTATCATGAAATGCGTTAGCTTAAACTTAATGAACTTCCACTAGAGCTCTTTCCTGGTACTTGCTGCCATGAAGCATCAATCAGTATCACAACAGTAAGTGCTAGTTTACTGTAGATGACATCTTTAGAAGGAGAGATGCAGCTGAGGAGGTGAAGGGAAATGGCTATTTGGAGCTCAAGTCATCAATTAAATTACTCAGTTATAAAGTCACTGTCTTGTTCTTTAGTGATGTTCATGTCATGTTGCTGTGTGGGGAGGTGGTGATGCATCATTGCACTCTGGCGCTTTGTGATCTTGTATCAGAGCTGGGGATATTTTGGGATAATGCCAGTATTCTGCAAGTTTTCCAGGCACGAAATGCTATAATGAACAAGAGAAATAATTACTAAATCACCCCTTCCCTTACACTGCACTCTGGGACTGGAACTTAGCTTTCATTTAACTTCATTTCCCAGAGTGACAGAGGTGGCCTCCACACTGCTACCAAAACTGCATTCTCTGGCTGGCTGGAGAACATGTTCTCATGCATCTTTGTGCTGACTCTAGGAAGTGGCATTGTGTTTTTCGCTGCACTTTTGTAACCTTTCAGCCAATGCTATAAATAAACAAAACTAGTGTTGCTTCTTGTTGTGGGCTACTGCTAGTCAGCTAAGAGAGTCCTCCAAACCTTGGCACAGCTGTCTTAGTCCCTGGCTTCTACCTAAAAATTTACTCTGACTCAAAAGGAAAGGAGGAGATGTCATTGACAGTTCCCCTAAGAAGGTTCTTCAAAGGAACTGTTTTCTCAGAAGGTGTTTGGAGGCAATAGTGAGTACAGCAGAACTGGGAAAATACAGACGCTCGAAATGGGGAGTAACTATTTGAAGAAGGGAGGGACACATAAGCCCCCAAATTTCTTCATCAACTCACTTGCTCCATCAATGCTGTCTGGCATGGTAAGCCTAGAAATGTTGGTGAGGCTGTTCTTAGACACCTAGCTAGGTTCAAGCCTTTGTGTTCTGCCAGCCAGGTCTGGACGTGGTGATGTACAGTGTGTAGTGTTCACCTAAATTCCCATAATTAACATTTATCTTGCCCAAGACAGATGCTTCTGAGTTTTCTAAACTCATGCTTTGGGGAACTGTAGCGTGCACTGAAAACCATTTTTTTACTAACAATTGGCATGAAAATACTAGCCTAAGTATATGGAACACATGATAACAGTGGCAGTAATTAAAAATACTTATCAGTCTACCTGGTTGCCAGTGCCTGAAGAGGTTTCCAAGGGATTTGACCAACAGCATTGTAAATTATTTGCCAATGAATGATGAAAACATTGGGTTGTTTATACTTCAGGGATATCCTGAAGTGACTGCCTACCTGGCACTGTCCTTAATTTTTTTTGCCCCCTTCAAAAAGGTGTCTAAGGTGGGGGTCTGCTGTGGTAGTTAAGATATCATGTTTATATATCAAAAAGCAAGCCGAAGCCCTTAGATTTGGTCTCCAGCTGAGAGAAGCCCACATTTAGAAATTACAACATTGGTATTGGCTATCTGGAGCTTTAGGAAGTGGCTGAGAGCTGGCAGTCAATTAAAACTGGGCTGGAGTTCAATATCGGAGTTATGCTGCCTGTTTTTGTAGGATGTGTTTGAATCCCAGGCTATGCTGCAATATGGTTTTGATGTAGAAGTAAAAAGGAAATGTAACCCTTAAGAAGCTGTCTGCATTTTCTGGTAAAGACAGGTGGTTCTACATAACTCCAGTACAGGACCATGTTTGGGCTGGAAAGTTGCACCCCATGTACTGCGATGCTGATTCTGGTCCCATTTTTTTGTGTGGTGTAAACATGGGGTAAAGCAGTTAACTTTGCGCTCTTGAGCAAGGAGCTGTGTTACATGAGTATCTGAGTGTGGCAATGGTCTGTCTTTCTGTCTCTAGCACAAGGACAGCTTTGGAGTGGGTGCTGCACAGTGGCAGACATGAGAAACCATGCTTCCGTTTGACAAGGCAAGATATAGCCTTTATACTCCAGAAATGAACATGGATGTCTAGCGGTTTGATCCCCAGACTTTCTGGCTGTGCTATCTAACTGGTTGTAGCAAATCTCTGTGCACAGCATTTTTAAGCAGCTGCTTGATACAGCCAAATTCACAACTGCTTTTATATAAGGATCCTGACTGGTTTTTGAGGGGGTTTGGGGTTTTTTGTTTTTTTTTTTTTAAACTGTGGCACCTTTCAGTGGTTGACATGTTATCCTTTACTCACACAGAGCATGACACTAAAAATAATTTGCCCTGTCTGCTCACAGTGAGTGAGATGCCCAGATCCGTTAGCATCATTGCAAACAGTGTTCACTGGAATATTATTGCTCTTATCAGAGAAAGCAAATCAGATTCATAATCCAGAGACTGGGGTTTTTTGGGTGTGTTTCTTCATTTTTTGGGGTTTTTTTGTTTGTTTCCCCCAGTATGGTTTGAGGCTTGTAATAAGAGTACTTGGGACGATTTGCAGCACTGTTGTGTATGCATGAAAAATACCACCTCCCGGCCCCACGAGTTGGAGAACAAGTTTCAAAAGGGAATATTTGCCCTGGGGGCCTTCCCCAAAGACACTGAAACTAATTAAAAGGCTCCCATTAACTTCAAGAAGTTTTGGATCTGATCCCCGGTGTTTTTGTTTTCAGAGAGCCGGCTGCAACCACGGTTTTCAAGCCGTGGTGCGAGGCGGCTTTGCTCCGATGGAGTTCTCAGCAATTGATGCCCCTTGGAACAGGCTGCAAATGTGTAAAACAGATTTGCCTGTTTACAAAACCATTCTCAGATGAAACCATTTAAAATCACTTTTAAAAGAAAGGAAATAATTGTTCCATTTGCTTTAAGGGTTAATTACGCTGGCTAACTAGACTATGCAATAAGGAAAGGATCCAGGGATCTTAGGCCTAGGAGTGAAGTCATGCCCCTTACCAGTAGAGAAAAGAATGGTAATTGCCTGCTGTGAGTACGAACATATTTTGCTGGCTAGCAAAGAAATGGCATTGACAACTGGCAAATCCACTCTGCTGAGGAAAAAATGTATTTTTGAGGCAGGCACACAGCCAGCATTTTCATTCGGGAAGTCTCATAAGTGGAATCAAAACTCTTGCGGAGGTAACATGAAACTGTGCGTTAGAAGGTTGTTTTTTTTAATCCCACATTTAATTCTGTCAACATTTCATGCTGGAATAAGAAAAATATTCCTTAGGTTGGTTTTAGTCAATTCCCCTCATCTTTTTTTTCCCCTCAGTTCCTTTCTCCACCCCTCTCCTCAAGATTTCTTTCAGCAGTGTATTTGTTTAGAAAGCAGGGGTCCTTAGGAAAACGGTGATACGGTCTCCTCTCAGATGTGCCATGTGATCAGCACCACACATTTTGAGCTTGGCCCTTATTTGGGAATGTGCTAAAGACAGAAAGGCTGGTCTGATGGGCGATTGGAAGGTCCGAGGGGCAGCAACTCCTCCAGGCCACCTCTGACTCACCCATGTCTTCTGCAGCCCTCCCTGTCTTCACATAGCAATGGAGATTTTGCAGTAAAATAAGAATTGTAAAAACATTACTTGGTAGAGTAATCACTGGAGATGAAAGGGCAGAGCTGAGGCCTCAAATACAGGGCGACTTACACAGGACATCTAACAGCAGTGGACACAGAAATCAACTGTTTTAGTGCAGAGTCCTCAGGGTCATGCCTTTAAATACCCTAGGCCTTAGTTAGGTCTAGGGTAAGTGGGCTTTGTAACTGATTCTCTACATGCCTCAAGGTAGCCATACTGGGAGTAGTTTGGTATTGAGATCTTCTGAAAATGTCCACAATGTAGATTTGCACCTAATGTTTTTAAAATGTAATTAAGAACGGAGCACTTATGAAATATTGACCTTCTGACTTTGTGCTTTAGGATTTATAAAGAGCTAGAACTTTGGCTTATAAATCTGTCTACAGGCACTTAAACAAATAGCCTGGATATCCAAAATGCTGAGCACTCAACCTCTCTGGTTGATTTTCTAGGGTTTGGCCTAAAAAAAGGCCTGTAGAGCTAAGCTCCCATTCTTTCCTTTCCTCCCCCAATTTTTAGTGGTTTAAACTGTGTTCCTCTCTATAGATCGTCATCTTCCAGTTGTGTCTTCTGCGTTATCTATATATTGCTTGCAAAGTGAATCGCTAAAATACCTTGCATGCAGAGTTTGAAATTGCAGGTACCCTGCAATTGCCAGAACAGGATGCCCTTTATGTACTAAAAGCTTAATTTCAGCAAAATTCTTTGACACCCCCACCTTTAGCTAAATCTTTGCTACTGTGCTGGTCTTGTCATGCTTCGAAATATAGCTTGTAGCTGGCCTATGCCTTCAGTATTTGTCTTTTAGGAATTAGCCTAAGATCACCTTAATTCGTGTACTCTGGTGAACAGCTTCCAGTCAGGAATGCCATTAGCCAGAGTTTGAGCCATAGAAGTGAAAGTTCCTCAAGACCGTTTCTTTGTCTCATTTGTCTCCCCCATCATCACTCTTCCTTATAACTTGAACACCACAATAAATGTTCTGTTGTTTAAGATGTAGCTTAGAAAGTCTATTTTGGTACTATTTGGTGCGGTTCTTTATCACAAAGAATTTTAACTTATGGGAAATAAAATGAGTATCTGATGCCATACATTTCTAACAAAGCATCTTTTTCCCCGTTTTTAAAAGACTTCACAAGTGAACAAACTTGTTGCCAGAAAATTGGTTTGTTCAGGCTTTTCTATTTGTTACAGAACAAGTAGCATAACAAAGTACAAATGTGCACAAGAAAAGTTGTGGAAGAGCTTTTGGAACAAGAGCTATAGAAGGCATTAACATGGCTTTATTTATGGATGAACTTTAAAACAACTCTTTGGAGGCAGGAAATAAATGTTTATTTTCTGTCGAAATCATCTGCTGTTGCATTAGTTTTCTCTTCTGGAAGTTTTGTGATGGCACTGCAGTGGCAAAACAGAGAACAAAATAAAAATTCCTGAAATTCTTAAAAGAGTAAAAATTTCTCAGATGATTGTTAGTGGCAGGAAGAAAAAAAAAAGGATATTTTAATAGTTTGTCTGGATTTCCTCTAAACAAAGATGAAAGTAATTTTGGAGGGAACTCTGCTTAGAATGGGTTGAGATTTTTCTTCCCTGCATTGTTTTATAGTACTGCCAAAAATGTAGTTGATGGAGGTAAATGCTAAAGATAAAATAGACTTCTTGTTAACTCTGGGAGATACTTTTTTGTCTTTTTACAAAAGCTTGTATAATAATTGTAGTGGGATTGAAAAGTGAGGGGAAGACAGAAGTCTTCTATAGAGTCAGGGATACAGTGCACCTGCCTACCATTTTATTTGGGCTGGGTATAAATAGAGGGCTTTGGACCAGGTTGCCATTAATCTCTCATCATTCATTATTATTCAGTAATTTAATCCACAAAATACTTTAAGTGGTATATTATGACCCTTTGATTTCTAACTGATTTTCCTCCCAGATCTTTTTCTCCCTGTATGTTTACTGCGTTCCTGTGCACATGGAAAGTCTGGGTCTGCTAACAAGGCCAGAGCAAAGTTTTCCAAACAGAAAACAGTTCACCCTCACTTTTGAATTGCAAAGTACTTCTGAAGGGAGGCTGGGCCCTTTTAAACATCAGAGAACTGAGCGTGAACAGACTTTGCTGGGCTGAGTCCTTCAGAAGCAGGGCTGGCTTTGTGCCTGGACTTTCACTCACTGAAATTATGAGAGAGGTGTGAAATAGAGCTGTGCTTGCGGTGTGTAAAATAGGCCTCTGAATGGAAATCAAATGTAGGAGGAGGTGCTAGATGTGTTTCATTACTGTAGGCTCTGGAGGATTTGCAGAAGTAAGAGAACAGCCCCTTCCATTCTTCTCCTACTAGATACAGGGAACTGCAACTCCAGTGAGAAAACGCTGGTCTCAGGCTATCAAAAAGGATGAAGCAGAGGCCTCAGCTGTAAGGGTAGTTGTTTGTTCAGCAATGCATTTAGCATTTTATTAGTAAGTGCTGACAGTAGGAATGTTCAAATTTAAAAATCCCACACATTAATCTTCTTCCCAAAATTCAAACAACTCATATTTTTGAAGACTTGGTTAACTTTGGTTTTAGTTTTCATAGAATCATGGAATGGTCAAGGCTGGTAGGGACATCCGGAGATCATCTCCTCATCATTTTCCTCTATTACCTTTTGTGCTTGAGTGAACCTGTGAAACTAAAATGTGAGCAAGGCTGCAAAATACTGTCTCTGACCTGTATGAAACCTGAATGATGTGGAGACTGGGAGCAAAGAGATTTTCTTGTGAATTTTCAGTGTACTTTCATAAAAAAAAAAGATGTTGGAATGAAGTCCTCTAAACTTTGGAGAAACATCTGAACTCTGGGATAGTTGCCAAAACCAGACTTAAAAAAATAGAGTATTAAAATGCAATGAATGTTTATGAAAGAGAAAAGATTGACATCTGTGGAGATCAAACATCTCTGCTTAAGAACAGAGCTGTTGGCAGCATGGGTTCAGCAAGGGCTGGGATGAGACGGTGCTTTTCCTCAATTGAGCTACGTGCCCAGTGTCCACAACTTTTTAATTCTTTTGTTCTGCTGAAGGATCACTCAAAAAAGTCTCAGTATTCCCTGTTTAGAAGTGTCTATCTGTCTAGCTGGTGAATTTTATCATTTACATCAATGGAAATTGTGAATTTCTTATCAGCATCCATTGCCCTTTACTCATATCTTTCCCAAAACAGGTGATCAGGTTTTATTTTGGTGTCATTCTTCCCTGACGTCAACTGGTAGAATGCACACAGTAATTGGGTAGTTTCACCTCTCAGTCTGACTTCTTGTGATCTATGCCCATGGCTGCTTCTCCCCATGTATCTTGATGGCTCTCAGAACTACCTGCCCCAAAAAGTCACAGTTCCTACCACCCAAAGTACTTCACAGATATACCTTAACTTCTGTAGAGAAACCTTGCTTCTAAAAATAAAAGGGTAATACAAGATCTTTTCCTGAGACAGTCAACTCATGTGTCAACCACTGAGAGCACCTGACCCTTAGGCTTTGAAAGAGACTCAGCTCTTCACCCCATTTCATTGCAGTCCTCTACTGGAAATAGATTATGGACCACTTTAGTAATTGCTTTCTGTTGCGTGTTTGTCTTTAGTTAATAGGAAAAAACAGAAACATTCTAAACCAAGTTCAAAGGGAACTTGGTCATCTCTATTTCCCCATCCAGGAGAAAAGGGGTAAAATCTGTTTTGAGTTTAGCTATCAATCTAGAAGTAAATTGAATTAAATAAGAAAATGTTTGAAAGCCGAGTTGTATTTCATTCCAACTGCATTGCTGATTTAAATGGGGTGGTGGAAGGGGAAAGGGCTTAAATATTCAGCATTTTTATGATTAAGTATCCCTTGTGCGCCCACCACACCTCCTCTGAAAATGCAACACAAAGCATGTTTGGAGCAGCTCATTACTGCTATGCTTCAAGGCCCTAGTGCTTGTTCTGTTAAAGCATAGCCCAAAGCAAGGCGAGGTGCAGAGCTGCACGGGTGCATGTTAGCACCATCTGCTTGAACGTGCATGTGCAAGCCTGCACGTGCACATTAGCCATTGTGCAGGGGTATCACAAGAGCCAAAGCCCATGCTTTGTGTATACGACACAGTGAACTTCAACGGCAAATGAAGGAAAAGGGAAAAAACAAAGTTTCCTTCATTAGCAAATGTGTTAGTAGAAGAAAATGTCATTTGAACAATCACTGGGCAAAAAAGAGGATAATGCTATTTAGAGTTTCCCAAGGGTAGGGAAAGAAAGCAAGTCTGGCCTTTAATTCTGAATTCCATGAGTAGTACAGGGAAGGAAGTGTATCTCTGGTAATTATTTCATGTAAGGGTTTTGCACTCCCAGAGCAGTCTGTGTCACTAACGTGGTCTGTACAGCGCTAGGCAGGTGCAGCAGGGTGACCGATACACCAGCTGAAATGAGAGGAATGACATGCATAGAGGTGAAGGCTGCTATTCACCAACAAGTAACAAAAGGACATAATATGAATAAGCATGTTCATATTCAGCACACCCAGGAAGTGTGGTGTTAACAGCAAAGCCACCATTGTCCTGCTGTAGTCTTCAGGCAGCGGTAGAGGTTCAAAACTCATATTCCTGGTGCTCACAGCCTCCCATGCAAGGTATCAGATCAAAATACTGAGCCTTGGCTTCAATTGTTGTTTCTGACACTCGGGCTATATCTTTCTTGTCATGAGGGTTCACAGTTTGAGCCTCGGCTCAAGTCTGAATGCCTTGATGCTCCATGTTGCCTGTCGACTTGCCTAGCACAACTGTGAGCCAGCTGTGATCTCCGAGGACGAGAAACTCAGTTGGGTGGGAACACAGCATGATGCTGATCGGAGCTCACATCTCACCTCCACAAGCAGGATGAATGTAACTGGTTGAAGCTACATGAAGCCAGGAACATCAGCAGATATTCAGACATGGCTAAATAGGGAGGAGATGTCAACACATCCTGAACTGCTGGGGGTTTGTGAAGCAGGAAAAGATGAAGAGAGAGGATCGACAAAGCACTTGGCTAGATGCAAAGGCATGGACTGACACATAACAGGGTCCAGCCTGTGTTACTGCAGCAGCAAACACTAGAGGAGGAATCTGGGGTGACAGTAATATTTATGTGCCCCTGATGGAGCTTATCTCCTTAATATTTGTAAAGATGTCTGGAGCACACTATCTGCTAGATTAACCTACACTGATTTTGCATCCATTTGTATGGGAAGACATGTATTTTTAACATTAATTCTGCTGCATGTTTAAATGAGACATGCTTTACAATATAATTAAGAAACCTTTTTTCCGCACAATTGTCAGCTCGCACTTTTCCCACTTTGCTAATGCCTTCAATGCACAAAAGCCATGAAGAAAATCTTTCCGTGACACGATGGCATTACCAGCTCTTTTCAAGTGGGAGGACTGTACTCCTACACAGCAGATTTTCCCTGTGTTGTGGTATTCATGCAGCAAAGAGCTGTACTTCTGAAGGGTTTCTTGTTTAAGCTCTTTCATGCTTCTTGCCTTGGAGACTTCTTTTAGACTTGTAGCCAAGAGGAGGTCAGGAAGTGCTCTGTGCTGCAGCTTCTTTTTTTGTATATGTTTCTATGTGGTTCTCCACAGATCCGTGGAACACATTCCCTTCCATCTCTCTCCCTTTCAGAGTAGTTTATGTTTCATTATTTGCAGATGGAAAAATGACAACTTGACAAACAGGGGAGGATCTTTTTATTTAAATCATCGTCTTCTTTCAGGCTCCCATGTAATGTAATGGGGTAATATTGAGAATGGAAAACCCAATTGGATTTTATTCGCCCAGTGTGTGAAAAACGAATTTCCATGCACATTTCCGTGTGAGGTTATTTTTAGCTGTCATTCTGCTAATGGAATTTGCCCGTCTTCGTGACTTTCCAATTTGGTCAAACTCCTGATGCATTTATTGATGCCTTCACTGCTTTTTACTTTAGGGGCCCAAGTCTGGCTTTATAACATCTGTATTTTCATCTTTTGTACTCTTTTCATTGCTAAGTACACAGAGAAACAAGCAGGGATAAATGAAATCTTGAAAAAGCCACTAGGAATTCAGCAGCCCGAACCATCCCATCTAACCCAAGACACACAAGCTCCATTGCCCAGCTTTGTTTATTCTTCTCTGACCATGATTTACAGCCAAAACACACTAACCGTGCTTGCTCCTCATATCCCAATCGCAAAACCAGGAAAGACTTTTTCTGAACTGGGCAGCACTGTTAAGTCCTTGTCGAACAGTTTCAGATTCATTTAGCTGCAAGCACAAAGTTAATCAGGTTTCACAAAGGTCTGGGTGTGATCTCAGTTATGTTCGGAGCTCTAAAAAATGGTGGCGTTTGAGGGCCATGTCCTGCCTGCTGTTTGTGCCACGCTGCTTCTCTGGTACTTCTTTCCCCGTGATTACATTTCAGTGCTGTAGGGAAAAGCACTGACGGCGTGAGGCTGTCAGCCAGAACAGATTCAGAATGTTTCAATGGCAAAACTGAGTGGTGGGGCAGGCTCAGGGAAGTCCCATCCTCAGAGTGGAGTCACCAGCTCAGGGAATCAAAAGACAGGCACCAGATGGCATTGCCTGACCACCACTTCTCCATCTTCCCCCTTCTCTGAGCTGCACATGCAGATGGCTTCCACTTCCCTCCCCTAAGGGTTGGCTGAGGTGCTTTCCAACCCACCTGGCTGATCTGCTTGTGCCTAAAAGCCAACCTGTTCTGTAATGCTGTAATCGGGAGCAGTAAGGCTGTAGCTGCATTGCAACAGTGGCATTGACAGGGCAGAACTCGGGGGCTTTAAATTAAAGAGGACATCCATCAGCCTTTCTGCACTACTGGCCCTCAACCACAGTGGATGGTCTGACCACTGCGCTTACTAATTCATTTTGCTTTTGTGTCCACCCAGATGTGGTACACCCAGAGGTCTCTTTCAGCACCCTAGTTTTCTAGCATAGGAAGTGAGCTTTGAAGTGACTGTGTGCATGAAAGCTAGCAATTACTGCATAGCAGCATATGCTGTCATAAGTCTGTACCAAGAGCCAGGAGCAAACCTTGAAACTCTCCTCTATCCTGTGTTATCGGAATAAGTGTTTTTACAGAAATTGATGTCATGGAATCAAAACAAAATGCTTCTTTTTTGTCTGTGTTTTGCTCTAAATCATGGTTGTTACTGCAGCAAAACAGAGTTCTGCTGTTATCTTCCACCTTCTCCCCCCAAAAATCAACCCATAAAAAAACCTGTCAGGATTTTGGCCACCTGGTTATGGTTAGTTTCTTATTTTAAAATAGCTTTCAAAATAGATCAGACATTACACCGTTAAAAACAATTTTCCCTGTAGGTATTGAATATCAGACAGGGCTTGTAGTAATAACTGATAGGTATCTAGAATAATCTTCAGTATGGACTGAGACTACAAAGATCTGTCAATCACTGCATTTAACTTTAAACACAGATGATTTGAATTCATGTTAGCAGCATGAGGAAGTCAAAAAGATGGAATGGTGCTGTTGGAGAAAAGATGATAGGATTACCTCTGCTGTTAGCCTTTCCTGCTACTTGTTTGAGATACTAAATCACGGTGAAGTTTATGAAAAAGGCTACAACGGGGGTTTCTAACTCTTCATTCCTGCTGGGATTTTCCTATTATAAATCTGCTGTCAGAAATAAGTGCTTTACTTGTGGCTTAATTTTATGCAGGCACAAACACCTTGGTTCAACACGTTTTGCCAGAGACAGTCCTGACTGTCTTAATGTAACAGAGTCCTCATTAACAGGGACCCATGAAAAAGAAAAATGCACACATGCTCTTTTGTCGTTGGGCATTCGTGAGCAGCCCGATGAAAACTGAAATAAAACATAAATCCTGAGGTGGTGTGGAGCCAGTGTGGAAACACGAGTGTTTGCATCACACAGCTTATGTGAATTATCCATCTTGAAGAACATTACACTTCACCTTTTGAATGAAGTTTCATTAATGTGGTGGAAAGCTCGCAGTTTCTATTTGTTCTGCTGTGGCTGCTGAATTTAGCACTACCCCCAGTGCTCACCCCCCAATGCAAACACCTCTGTTGTGGTGATTTTTCCTTTTTTATCCAACTATATGACAGTAGAGACGACTAAGACAATTGTTTCTAAGCTCATCAGACTTGCTTGGGCAGTTCTTTCTCCATGCAGGGGCCATCCAGATAGATTGGCAGTACTCTGCTGGCCTCATGATGCATTTGACCCATTCATTTGGAGTTCTGCATGCAAAAATAAAAAGTCGGGATCAGGCTTCCAAAGTGATAAATGCCTGGTTGCATACTTCCTCCTGGTTCTGGCACTGCCTGGTGTACTGGGCTGTCTTCCAAATGTGCATCGAATAGATTGGCCACTGGTGTCTCTTACCTTGTTCTCAGGACATGGATGTGAAATTCATCTTCAGGTATTCAGTACTAGAAGAATGACCTTCAAGTTTGTCCCATCTAAAAGAAATTATTAACCTGAATTCACAGGAGACGGAATCTCAGATCACAGGAAAAGTGATCTTGTCATTACTGTGATGAAATACATCCTTATCCCCAACCCAGTGTGTGCTTCTGTGTTGCATTAATAACAGCCTTTTAAGTCCTCACTCAACCAAAACTGCATCCCTAAGGCAGTGGCAGCATTTGTCAGGCCCTAAAGGAATCCCTTCTTCATGCAGTGATGTGGAATTTCAGATTTCAAAATACAGTTTTGTTCCAGGTTGAAAGAAAACTCCAATGTACTGAAACACCACCTTAAGTAAAATTTTGCTTTATTTTCCAGTCTAGTCATTCAACACATACATGTTTTAACAACACTAAAATATTTACCTTTTCATTTGCTTCACCTCAAATTTTAAACTAGTCTACAAGTAAAAAAAATACAAGTACTTTTTTTTATGGAAAGCCCCCAAAAATCCATTCAGAAAATGTGAAAACAAGCCGTGTTTATATTGCCAGAACTGCCTCTTCATCTTCCTTCTTTTCATCTCCCCCACTTCCACAAAGAAAGTGGCACTGCTTTTCAAAGGACTGGTATTTTACTGAGCTGCACCTTTCTGGTGGAATATGGCTCCAGCGTTACTGGCTTTTGTGACTGGCTGTAGATGGAACAGTCACTGATGAAACATAATGTGCTTCGAATTATCTCGGCAAAACGCTTCGCTTGCGGTAAATTCATTGGCATGTATGCACATTGTGCTTCCTCAGATCAGGGTGACAGCCTCATTGCTGGCTGGCTTGTGGCGTCCCAAGTTAACACGTGTAAACTTCGCAGATGTGAGCCGTGTTGCAACCAAAAGGACGCAGGGGCTGAAGCCAGCAGCTTCTTTCTTTTGGTTTCCTCTGAGAAAAAATGAAAAAAACGTCCATGCAGAGATGCTTCTCCAGGTGAAGGACTATGAGGGAGCATATCCTGGTTTATTTTATCTCCGTTTTCCCATGGTTTTCTTGGCTTAATGCCTCTGTGTGCAGCAGAGATCTCCTGAAAGCTTGCTGAAGAGAGTGTTTTATGGTGTTTTGGGAGGAAAGGGGGAATTTTGATTTACAGGCAGCCTGTTGTACAGCACTTCAAAGCATCTGCTTTCCAAAGCGTGACAGATATAAGGTAGCCACAGAAATTACCTTCCCAATGAGTCTGAACTGTGAGGTGGGGAAAGGGAAGCATCTTCCTGTGAGAGGCTGCAGTGCAGTTTGGTCTTCCCAGGTACCCCAAATGTGGATGCAATCTGCCTGTTTAGACATCTGAAGCTACTGAAGTCTGTTGAGCTTAAGCACAGAAAGATAGAACTGATCCTCTGAGCTGCAGTGGGTAAGCTGGATTTTAACCATAGCAGTGGGGAACCTGGGGAGCAGGGGCTGGTTTTAGGTTGGTGGTTTTTTGTAATTAGTGTCTTACAACACCAGTTCTCAGAAAAACCTTGAAGTGTTCATCTGAGAATCCAAATCAGAGGGCAT
Source organism: Laterallus jamaicensis coturniculus (assembly GCA_022605575.1). Taxonomy (NCBI): domain Eukaryota; kingdom Metazoa; phylum Chordata; class Aves; order Gruiformes; family Rallidae; genus Laterallus; species Laterallus jamaicensis. The sequence continues at coordinate 6,651,608 of JAKCOX010000008.1, forward strand.
TTCTGTGTCAAACAGGTATCTGCAGGTGGGTATGGCTCTCGGCATGCATAAACCCCCAGACTGCAAGTAGGGGATTTTTTTTGTTATCTCCTTCAGGAAGACTGATTCCAGGGAGGCTGGAGAGGGGCCAGGAGGAAGGAAGAGGCCTTCCTGGGAGGGCGGGGGACTTTGAAGCATGACCCCGAGCAGAACATGGGTGGGAACTGTGGAAGTGGAGGAGAGGGGCTGGCAGGGTGTGGGGCTGTGGAGGCAGGCGTGGGAAGGCAGGGGTCAGGGAGGAGGGCGTGCGGACAGGGAGGCTCCTAGCACAGGGACAGCAGCGCCGGGAGCAGGGTGCTCACCAGGCAGGTTGAAACGAGCAGTTGGGGGAAAACGGCCCTGTTTTCTAGCAGCTGGTTTGACATAATGAAGGCTGAGCCATGATCGCATACCCCGGGGGCAAGAAGCAGCTGAAGCATCAGCATAGGAATCAGGAGACCAGAGTTTTGTTCCATCATCTGCAGGTCCTTCAGGAGTGACTTTGGGCAAGCAGCTGATCTTCTTGTGCCTTGGTTTCCCCAACACCAAAAGCCATTGCTCACCTTGATACCCCCAAAACTGAGCATCTAGAAGAAGAAGCTTCTCCTTTCCCAGTGCACTAGGACAAAAACAGTGAAATTAAAATATGGCAAGTTCAAAACTGTCAGAGGGAATTCCTTTTTCACATGCACTGATGCAAATCAGGGCTAATGCCAGTGACTAAGGTGAACTGGCGTCAGTGGGATACAGAATTAAGTGGGATCTGTTCAGTGCCCGTATAAGTACTAAGTACACATTTGTAGGTCCCTGACCCAACTATTATTCTGTAGTTTAATTTTTTAATAAAACATTTTTTTTGCCTGCTTTTTAAAAGGCAAATGTTGAAATGAACCTTTGCTCATGTAAAATGCATTTGCCACATTACTCATTATTTTTAAAGCGCTGAGCGAAGCATATGCATGTGTGTGTCAGGGAGACTAAGAGAGGGAGCCTTTGTGTATTTGCTGTGGTAATTGTTTATGAATATGGTTGTTTTTTCCAATTATCCCTGTAATACATCAGCAGCAGTCCTGTCTCCACTTCTCTCTGATGAGATTTGTGCACAAACGTGGGGCTTTGTGCTCTCAGATATTTCAGTTGCAAAACTATATGCTGCATCTTAAGCATTGATCTCTGTTCATAAATTGCCACAGGACAGAGAGAGAGGGAGATTTGTGGGAAAAAAATAGCGTTAAAAGTTAAACCATTGTCATGCAAACAACTGTGTGCCCTTACAGCTAATTGCAGGGCCTTGGAGTGAAATGTTATATCATATCCAAAAAAACAAAGGAGAAGCTCTGAAGGGCCAAAGCTGACGCTCATGTCTCCAGGAGACGCTAAGGCCAGAGTCGGGACCTAAAGCATACTAGTGTGGCTTCACTGATGGAGACACAGTTTGGAAATGGAGAATTGTTCCACAATAGCAAGATTTTGTAATTTTGCTCAAGCAAAAACACAGTGGAAAATATGAGAGGTGGCCTGTGGAGTATAAAGCCATTTGTGATTGGAATAAATGAGTCTACAAGTGAAGTCCCAGCCCCTATATGTCAGCAGGAAAAATCCCACAGACTGGGTCTACAATGTACTTAAGGTTTTAAGTACCAAGTGCCCAGCTGAGGGAACGGTCTTCTGTGACTGACCTCCAAATCAGGCACCATGCAAATGCCAGATAGATCATCTGTGTGTGTGTGTGCATTTAATATGAAAGCAGCTTTTGTTTTACAATTGCTGCTAGTGCCATAGGTTGTGGGGACTGGTTTTCATTAACATAGTTAGGCTTTTGTGATTTAACACTAATACATGATCTGAGTATTTGAAAATGACTTGAGCAGGCCCAATCCACAAAGTCTGCCACGTGTCTTGGTGCCCTTTCCTAGCGTGAGAGTCATTTCACACTGCTGGCACAACATGATTCCTTCCAGCAGCACAGCAGGAAGAAATCCTTACAGGTTTCAGAGGTTTAGCAACCCTTCCTTCGTCCACAGAAACTAAGGGTCTCCATCACTTTCTTCTTCAAGGGTTACACCACCACAGTTATGCTGTAGCAGGGTATTTTAAATTTATGCTGTTTGGTTTTGGAGCTGGAGCTCTGTAAATGCTGCTGTAAGGCTTCTGCTGTTGGACCATTATTTCATGTTGGCATTTTTATTTGAAGGCCCAACCATGGCCAAGAAAAGGAAACTTCTGTATTTTTCTTTTCATGTTGCATCTTCCAACTGGAATATTTTCAAGCACAATAGAATTGAACATGAGCTCTGGGGTGGGAGGAAGAGGAGAAAAGGGAATAGTCTAGAAGAGATGATGGCTCCAGTGGGGTACTCAGCAGTTTAGTTCTCTGGGGAATGAAAAATGCTTTCAACCAGTGTGATGTTGCAACAGTCCAAAAGAGGAGAGAAAAATCCATGTCTGGTCTAGACCGACCAGAAACTAAAAACAAGGGACACTTTGAATTCTGAGACTCTCACCACAACTGAAAACTGTGCTCAGGCCAAGTAACTGGAAAATCAGTTTCTTGGGTTAGAGAAATGCTTCCCTGAAGAATCAGAGGCAGTTTTCCATTTTAATTGGTAAAGAAATTATTATATTCTGAAGCATTGAGTCTAACACTTGAACCAATGCAAAGGTTTGCAATCAGGGCTGTGAAGACCTTTGGGTAATTTCATATGGAGCTTAGTGAAATGCAACAGTAAAACTTTTTTTTTTTTTCCCTGTGACATTTTCCTGCCATTTGGCTGTGATAGTCTATCATTTGTCACAAAATGGAAAAATAAGATCTGTCTTCATAATGTACCAAAAAGAAGTCTGACTGCAAACACCAGTCAGGAAGAGGCATAGGGACTGGAGCTGAGTGGTGAAACCTTAGAACAGGAGATGGTTATGATAAATCATATAGCAGGAGACCTGAGAATCCCCCAACCAGGAGTAATTGAATGTGGTAATTGTTAAGGAGAGCTTTAAAAAGAAACGTTGAGTGAAAATTACTTACAGGGTGCTTGTTTTAAGAGGGAAGTGTAGTAAATTTCAGGACAAATTTTTAAGTGGCAATAGTACAGGCATGGCCTATGCTGTAGGCAAAATAAATTTTCTGAACTAAATGACTCCTCTCAGTCAGTCAGGCTACAGTGTTTGTTTTCAGGGTGAAATATGGATTTCTTTCCTTGCACTGGTACAAGGATGGCTGAAGCCCGAGAGGAGGACTCTAGGGATCTGGTTGAAATGCCCAGCAATACCACCTGCTCCTTGTGGGATGAGGGGTGAACTTGGCAGATATTTGCACTGCAGAACAAGGCTGAGGATCAGATCAGAAAGCCCTTTTGGGATCTGACAGATCATGAGTAAACCCTTTTGGGATCTGACAATACATGAGTATTATTTCATATTGCAAGAAACAAGAAAATTGAAGGGTTTTTTCCTCTTAGTCCTGCACTTTTAAAACTGGTGTATTTTTCACCGGTCTGCTCACTGTGGAAGGTGTTAGGCTAAATATGTTAATCCCAGGGAAAAATGCCCTGCAATCTTCTGGATTAAAATGATACCTAAGTGCCAAGCATTACCTATATTATTTCATTATTAAATTTTAAAACAATATTTCCTTCAAAAAGGTTCAGTCAATATACTTGTGTCTCGTAAACGTAAGATGACTCATGCAGCCTATATCTTATCACTGTGTGAAGCCTCTCTTTTACAATTACAAAAGAGCAACACAGCACTTCAAGATAACTAAAAAAGTCAAGGGAGTCTGAAGATGCTGGCCACTCCATTCTCTAGTGCTGTGGTTTATTCTTGCCCTTGCAGAACCGCAGTCAAAGAAGATACAGACAGACCATTATTTTTCAGATGATTAAAAAAGGTATGGTGGAAAGTGGAGGAAGAAAGTCTCATGCTTCTGTTCAAGTCCCTTTGGTCCTCTAGCCTTATAATAGTTCCAGACATTCATTCATTCATCATATTTTACCCTTTCTTTTCTTAATGTTCCCTTTTTATCTGACAGCCATTAGAAAGCATGACTTCTTTGTTACTAGGTCATAAGGACAAGATGATGTGTTGAGAACATACCATATCAGGGATGGGGAACTTCAGAAGGATGACCTGGAACGTTTTTATATTCTTGCAATGGATAGTTGAGTATCTTTCTGGGTAGGGGGCAGAGATACCTTGCATTCAGATGACTCTTGCATGCAAATATGCTTGCAAACTCAGGTTCACTCATGTGAAATTCTCATCTGAAATTTGTTGCCTGCTGCACAGGGCTTTGGCCAAGGTCTGTTCACTTCTGTTTTTTTCAGCATTCAGCAGTGAGCAGTCTTCCCTGCTTTGGCTAACTGAAAGACATTTTAGGAGGCAGCTGCCTATTGCCAAGAAGAACCCGCATGCAAGAATATTTCCATCTGGGATGACTAACACGTGCCCAGTGTATGTCTAGTCTCACATCCCACTCTACAAACAAAATCTACTGATGAATTAATTCTCTTCTTGCTTCAAAGGGAAGTCAAAAGATGAAAGTGAAAAACTGGACATATTTCAAAAAATTACATTATATGAAAAATAGGTCATCCAGCCAGATCGCAAATCACAGATTTTCAAAAATGTGACATGTCAAACAGTCCTATTTGAAGAAGTATGTGTTTCCTTGCTTGTTGCATATTTTGATATATGCAAAAGGATAGTGTTTTAACTCCTTCTCAGGATGATACCAACAATATTCAACTTGTTTGATCCAGACTTAAGTCAGTATCACACGATGCATCTGCCTTTGCCCAGTCTGTAATTCCATCGTAACAGAAACAGCAGAATTAATTTGAACAGTTGTACATGTGAAAGTGTTGCAACAGTTTCTGGTATTTCACAGTATCAAATATCAGGTCTGCCTCTTGTGAAGACACTTATTGAATACATCACATACATGGCTGATCCTTCTCATGCACTAAAGGAATGTCAATGCTGATATGAAGCCCCATATAATAATCCATTGGCTTCTCATGTATCAGTGACTCAGGCAATGAAATATATAATTGTAAAGCTAATTAAATATGTCTTTAATAAAGGGATTGTTGGTACCTACCCGACATTAAAAACAGAACTGTCAGTCTAATGCTGTATAACTGTCAATACTTAGAACAATATGCAGAAGCTGCAACTTCTTAGCTAGTCTCAGGGGTGCAGGTCTGAGGAGGTATAAATCCTCCGCCCAAGATGAATGCACAACATGCTGCATGCTGTTTAACTGGTGGTACATGTATTAGCAGAGCAGAGGCCTTTAATTACATAAATCCTCAAAAAAATTAGCTGTTTAGTAAACTGTTTGAGCAGTACCAGTGCTAACTGCTTAAAACTGTCGATCCAAAACTCAGCCAACAAAAAAAAATGTTTACCCAAGCAAAACCAGTATTCATCTCAAGAATTAAAACCCTAAGCCAGTGTCATGTGCAGTCTTCTCAGATGTAATTATTGTATTCTAGTTTGTACTGAATGTGCCCGGTATGTTTTTCCATGCTGTAAAAATAAATACAGTGATTCATAACCCTGGAAAGTCCAAGTAGGTAATAAATAGTCCAGCTCTGTAGAAATGTGGGGTCTGACTTTCTGAGGTCATCTATGCTCTCACTGAACATTTCATCCAATTCAGCACATCTGGACGTTTGTCCTGCAAGTGCCAGGGGCTCAGCCACGTGGTTACAGGGCTTCCCCCTCCATTTAATGCAATTGCAGAGTGGTGATCCATCCTTGTGGAGGCCAAGGCAAAGGCTGGGCACAGAGCAGGCTCACTGGAGCTAGTACTTAGGCAATATTCGAAAGTTAGCAGTTTACACACAGACTGAACAAAACCAGGTTTGTAGGGAGAGCTCATGTGTTTTGTTAGAGCAGCCACTGTAGTTTGAGAAAGAAGGCAAGCTTTTAGACAGACAAGATCACTTATGATCTGGAACAGAAGCAGGGTTGCTCAAAGCTCAGTACAAGTTCTGCTTTTACTTCATCCTGTTAAAGCACAGATAGGACTGATTGTCCACCTCCTAGAGCCAAGAGAGTCAGCAAACTTGTGAGTTCAGAAGAATCGGTATTTGGTCCAGCTATGTTAGTCTATATACCTGGCTCCACCAGCTTCAGTGACAAACATCTTTAACCTATGCATTTAATGACCATTTCCATTGAGGAACTGTTTATTTACAGTAGAAGGCAGGGTGTCCTTAGTGGGCAGGACTCTAGGCTGAAACTCTGCAGCCAACCCTCTATTCTTTACTCAGCTGCTGGTCTACTGATTGATCTACAATAAGTGAGTCTATATCCATCAGCTTCTGCATGGTAAATGAGAATAAAACTGGTCTCCTTGCAAAGTCCTTTGAGATCTACAAAGGAGCAGTGTTGCACAGAAACTATACACTTCTTCATTAGTAGCTCTTTTTCATGTGGTTCCTTTAATAGACATGTGTTTTGATTGAAATCTTCTGAACAGGGTGTAACACTACTGGTGTTAGTAGCAACTCTGTGTTAGCCAATGTGACTAGAAGACTCCTATTTCTGTGATTTAAACAATTAAAAAGTTATATCTCCAAACTTCCCAGTATCTGATAGGCTCTAAAACAGGGAAAGGCTATTTGTGTTCGGGAACTACAGAGGTGTCTTCATCTCCCTGGACAGTTACCGTGATGGCACATCCAAGATGAGTAGGCACATGTGAAGCAAGTAACCGTGTCAATACTCAGAGATTCTCCAATAAATGTACAATTCATGTTTTCTTTTTCACATTTAAGTAAAACACAGGAAAATGAACGCAGAAGCATTCCCCATTGTTCTGTAATGTATGTGTATGTGCACAGTATGATGTACACGTGCATAGCCGTGCTTCAGCACAGCACCAGATTTATGTCCTATGAATATGTGTAAGTATGCATACATTGGCATTGAACAGGGCACAGTATTAAAAAAATGAACTGTGGCAAATAAACATTCAGGTCATAAAGCCAGGTAACATTAGCTATGTCAGAATGCAGATTTCCTGGACATCCTTAATTAGCCATTTTGAATATGTATGATGATACAGTTTTAATTACATGATAACGTCTAGGGTTTTTTTCCCTAAGAGGTTCCTGTTTCAGGCAGCCAATGAGGAGTCATTTTTTAACCCTTCTGGATTTTAGCGTCTTCCATGCAGTGCTCTGACCTCAGGTCTCAAGTTAATGCACATTTTCTGTGCATTACATTGAGCACAGGAATCCCTTTCCAAGCTTTTGTTTCTCTGCTGCTCCCAAGACAGCATCTTAATGTGCCCCAAATCCCAAACTTCTGCAACACATGTGCATAGGGTGAGAGTATTATTATTGTCATAGTATTATGGATATCATGCAGAAACACTGAAGCACTGGGAGAAAAAGGACAAAAATGTCAGAATGACAGCTTTCAGCCAGCGCTGAAAGAGAGATGTGGCAGCTTTTGCATGCATAGTATTCCCTCATGCTTTCTCCACTCAAAGCACAGGCCCAGTTGACTTCAGCTCTCAGCACTTCTGCATGGCAGGCCCCAGGTGTCTCTTGTTGAGCACCCAGAAAATGAGGCCAAGCACTCAAGAGGGAGGAAATTCCAGAATGATGTCATCATGCCTACACATGGGGGAGGGGTTGAAGGGGGGAGGAGGCAGGGAAGGTAGCTAATCGTGCCCAGGCAATCCAAATTCTGGCATTTGCTAACATTTTAGCCTTTGGCTCACAACCATATCAGTTTTTTCAGCCAATTTTTTCTGTCCATGTATATATATTTCTCTGTAAATAAATAAGGACATCTGAACTGTGTCTAACCTGTTAAAAACTCTTGCATTGCCTTTCCAGTAAAACTAATTTATTGACGTGTGTACCTTGGAAAAAGAAGCATGGCATGTGTTGTAATCATCTTTACGTATTTTTCCTGCTGCAATTAAATCTCGACAAAGCTAGGGAAGCTTGGTTTTGATTGCTCCCAGAAGAAGGAGGGAAGTATAGAAGATCTACCTTAATATGTGCTGAAGTATCAACACACCCCCCTGCTCCAGCTGTGCCTCAGACATTCATTCCTTCCTTGCTTTAGAAGCAGGAACAGGCAACAGGCAGGCAAACAACTTGGCACCCAGAATCTGAGGGATCAAGGACTTCTGGGGGACAGGGACAAATTTAGTTCAGTCTTAAAACTCACCACTAAATCTCAAGCGTTACATTTGTTACTTTGCCTTTATCCATTAGCAACTCAGGCATTAAGAAGCATAGCATGGTGCCCTAAAAATCCCAAGATTCTCGATTAAATACTGGCTTGTTTTTTGGTTGGCTTCCTGCAAGTTTTCTGAAACCATTCCCTTTTTGAAACTTCCCTGCACGAGCAGGCAGGTTGGAAACAGGTTAAAAATGGAAGCTGAAATCCATATGTAAACAGCTGGCTCCAAGAGCTGGCGCTCTAGGGAATGAAAACTTGTAATGCAAGACTCACAAAACTCTTGTGGGAGTTGACTTAATTAGGTATCTACCATAAGCGTGCCTGTGTGCATATATCTGTACACCGTTGTGATCCTATCTTGCGTGTGCATATGGACCTGAGGTTAGCAGAGTATTCACACCCTGTTGCGCCGGTCACTCCTCTCTCTTCTCACACTTCTCATCTGTTCTTTGAAACTGGGAGTGCCTCCCTCTTTCATGCATCCCCATCTCCACCAGTGCCTCAGACTGATGGCGGAGGGCCCTTTTTTTTTCACCCCTCTTGCGTGCATAAAGCGGGTGAGCTTTTCTCCCTGACTCTGCTGATGGCATTGGATGTTATCTGCCTTTCAGTCAGTGGACAGAGCAATGTATTCACCCTGCCAAACTGAAATGCCCTGGCTTGCTCTCTAAAAGCTCTTCTCTATAACCCTTGCATATAGGGTACTTATGGGTATGTAACTGTCACGGAAGGCATCAAAGGAAGGCATTATAAGTACCCTACCTTTGCCCCACTGCAAGTGACTGGTTCGTCTCATGGTCTGAAGGATCCCTGAAAAAAGGGTGATGTTAGTTAGTAGTGATTTTAATTCTGGAAATGTTTCCCCATCTATGCTGGTTTCCTTCCCCCTTCCAGCTGGGGGAGCACGTGGTTATCCCTCCTTGCTGATGACCGGGGAACCAAGCTTTCCCTCTCCTTGCTGCAGTCACTAGCAGTAAGGGAAGCAGATCTTATGCTGAGATTTCCTCTTTTTCCCAAGAGGGAAAAGTCTATCTGTCCATGCTGAGTTCCTTCCTTACCGTATGTGGCTAAGCCATGCTCTCCAGCCCAGATCATAGAATCACAGAATATACTGAGTTGGAAGGAACCCATAGTGATCATCAAGTCCAATCCCTGTCAGCTAGCAACATGCATTCTCTGGGCTTCTGGGGGAAGAAATGCTAGCGTAGGCAACGTGGTGGGAATAGTATAGTGCCTGTTACATTACTGAAAACAAAATACAGCTGCGTGTTACTGTTGGCTGAATGCAACCTGTCAGCACCAACATGTCCCCAGGAAGCCAGGACTGATTGCAGCCAGCCTTCACAGGAAAAGGTGCCAGTATCTGAGCAGTTGGAGGAGCAGGACATGTTGCCCACTTCCAGGCCATGTTAATGTGCCAGTGTCAGAGCGGGGAGTGTGCCTGGAGAAGTGCCATGTGACAAGGATCTGTGTGGTGACAGGCAGATTGCTCAGAAGGCCCCAAAGGAACTGCAGCGGTTTTGCTGACAGCTGAGTGCCCCAGGGCTGGGACAACATGCGCTCTCTTATGCAATGGACCGACCCAGGGCACCAGTGGTCCTTGCTATGCCTTGATGTTATGTCAAGCTCCAGAATAATTCTTCCATAGGCCACAGGTTTGCTCACCCTAATTGTTGATTACTGTAACTCACTTTTAGGAGCAGGTCTATTTTCAGCTTCCATAGCTCACTGAATCTAGGAGGCTGAGCGTCCTTTCCCTTCTCATGAGTGTGAGTGGTTTGGGTGCCTGCCCTGGGCAGTGGAGAATGAATCATGTTGTGGTAGCTGGGAAGAAGCAGTGAGGGTTTGAGCCATTTTGGTGCATCACCATCTTTCCAGCTCTGCTGTATTATGCTTTGGTCTGGACAATCAGAACCCTTGTAACTTCAGACAGACATCATGAAAAGGAATGAATGGTTTGCCCTCCTGGTTAAAATGAGAACATGTGAATGTAGGGAGAGAGGGGAAGGGAGAGAGGCATTTGCATAGGTCAGGAAGGGTCATTAAAACATCTGGCAGTAGTAACTGACATGTGTCAAATTTTAGTGTTCGTTAAATTTGTATTAATGCAGGAATGGTTCTTAAGCTCCAAATGCCACTTTCGGTTGCTGTGTTCCCCCAGTTGATGGTGATGACTTTTCAGAACTGTACAATGCTTGTTTGGTTGCTAGTGGCATCTGACCTCAGGTCAGATTTCTATTTAACCCCTTCCTGTAGGTCAAAAGACAAATTGATCTGGTGAGAATTGAATTGGAAATGAGGTGTCTGGATAGCAGGTGTCCCAGACGTGGAATAGCTGCCAGGCTGAAACATGTTTGCATCTGTTCTTATGCCATCCGAGAAGTCATCTCTGAGGTCAGGAAGATATTCAGCAGACATCTGAGATGGGAAGTTGCCACAGGGAGCACAGTGGCAGGTGCCCTGTGTTAGCAGATTATCTTGCAGTTGCAGGGGGAAATGTCTGGGAATGTTGTTCTGATAAATGTAGATGTTTCTATTTTTTGTGTGCTTTGCTTTACCTGTGTTTACCAACAGTTTGTAGATGTAATTCATCCCACTTAAAGGAGAGAATCTCACAAATCTTTTTCTTGGTTTTTTTTGTAGAGGATGAAGACGATGAAGAGATGGTGGAGCCAAAAGCACAAGATGACTTGGAGACTGAAAATCAAGACCAGAAACAGGAGGTGAAAGAAGGTACTTTGAAAAAAGGAAAAGGATTTTGTTGAAGCTTTAAAGGACTGAATCCTGCAAGTAGTTATTCTCATGGGTAGTTTCTATTATGAAGAACACTGCAAAATCAAAATAGCCACCAGTTTTATTGATTCAGAACAACATGAGTGGCATAAAAGCAGAAAATGTTATCCCAGCAACCCAGCAGGTAGGTCTGAGAAGCTTATGAAAAGCACAAGACTTTGGAGGTTTAGAAGAACAACATGTCCTCATAATTTGGGAACAAAGTAGAGATTCTTGGATTCCAGGACTGGTGCTTACTTGTCCTCTGGCTCAAACAGCCTGCTTACATGAAAGTTTTAAAATGCGAATGCCAGGCATTCCAGCGGCTCCATAAAGTTGGTTGGTCTTCAGAGGTACTTTGAGCCCGTAACTGCCTGCCTGCTTGAGAGGGACAGACTTAAATTGAGTACTGGTCAGGAATCCTCCAGAAGAAAGCCATTTCACTGGAAAATGCTGACTGTAAAAAATTTTTGTAGGAGCTGCCCCCAGGGAACTTAAGGTCAAAGCCAGTCAGGTCCAGCCCTTCTATCCGGTCCTCTGGATTGAGACACTCTCCAGGGTCACAAGAGACAAAGAATCAGGTGACAACTTCTTTCTGGTGCGGACAGGAGAAATGTCTTGAAGTGGGCATGTCAGTACTGGACGCAGTAGATACGCTGGGTATGCTTCTCTTGGACCTGCTCTAGCTTTTGTAATTGGAAGGGGGATGTGAAGTCTGCTCTTCCTCATCTGGGAATTAACTTCGGTATTGACTATTCTTGAACAGTCAGGCAGCACTTACCTCTGTGTGGGGAAAAAGAGCTGAAATACTAGCAGCTCCAGTGTGAGAGGAAATTAGTTTCTTCTCCAGTGTTTCTTAGCTCTGCATTGCCAGGGCTGTTTGCAATGCTGTTTACCCTCTTGAAAAGCAACTTACTTCTTCAGGTAGGGCCTGTCACTTCGTGCTATGGTGGTCATTACTGAGATGATTCTGTGACCTTGGCTTTGTATTTCACAAGATAGTCTCACAAGGAGAAAAAGATGGAATTATTTCACAGAGAAGCCCATGAAATTGTTAATACAGCAGTGGATGCGCCTTTCTCATCCAGGGCATGATTTATATCAGCGTGCAAAAGTCCTGCATCTGGTGTATAGTGCCCACATTCCCTATCCTCACACACTGAATTGAGTTGCAATACCGGCCATGCTGTTTTGATTATAAGTTGATCTTCCTTCCCTCCTAAAAGCATCACAGAAATCACCCATGCCATAAATCCTGCAGTGTCCGTTGCTCATTAGGTCCTTGTAGAAACATGGGTGGGGGGGAATCCACCCCTCCCATTCCTCATACTTCTGCTTCTCCCCCCACCCCCAGGCACTGCCGCCATGGGCAGAGGGGAGCAGCGGTCACTGCAGGAGCCGGAATGACACAAGAGTCTGCAAAGGCAGAACATGAGCAAGAAACATGGCAACACAGGAAAACTTACTTTTTCCTAAAAACTACTCTTCCTGCAAAACTATAGGGTCAACTCACACGTGGGCTCTAGCAGTCACTGGACCTAATGTAGTATCTCTCTCACTGATGACAACAGAAAATCCTAAAAATCTGCAGTTATGTACTGTCCTGAGTCGCTGCACATCCCTCTGGTGTTCAGCTTACAGCTGATCCCACCCCTATTTATTTCCTACTTAAAACTAACATTAGCACTTATACCTGGGGAGAAGGCCCAAACTCCTGCTTGAAGAGAAGAAAAAAGCCCTAAACACATTCCTGAACTGATTTATGCCACTCGTTCTGTGGCCTTTCAAGTTAGCCTTTTGCTGCTTTGCTGAGCATGCACCACAGCCAACATCTTTTGTGTGTTGTGTTTTAGTCTCGGGGCAGTGCTCTTCTCTCACAGATCCCCCCCACCCTGGAAGGGTAGATCAACCAGGCTAGCTCAGTTGTGTGTCTCTGACACACAAACTGCAGGCTGTAAAAGCAAGGCACAGCTTGTTTCAGCAGAACCGGCTTTGTGAGGTGCTAACACTTGACTGGGTTCAAGAAAGAAGAAAACATGCTCATTGCCTGATAGAAAGTGAACTTGACCCGCGGTACGTGTTGTGACGGATGAAGCAGTGGCGTGCTGATGACTGGCATTAAATGCTGTGAATCAGATGAAGCGGTTGTCCCCGAATTGACAGGGAACAGAGTCACATTCTAAGCATTTGGTGTCATTCTCTCCCTGTTGGCTTTAGCCCTTTTTGCCAATGAAATCCTGTTTTCCTCTCTGTTGTAATCACCCTTCTCATGTTCTGAGCAACATTCAGAGTCTGAAGCCGTCGTTTGTGTTTCATGGAAGTGATTAAAACCATGTTACAAGTCAAACAGGAGTTTAGAAGAACATTTCCTGTCGGTGCTGCGCTCTGTGTGCCTACTCAGAATTAATAGCTTTTCTGCAAATTAGCACATAATGGGTTAAAAGCATGTTTATGTTGGCATTAAGTACTCTGGCTTCTTTTTCTCTGCAAGGCAAGACAATATTTTGCAAACTTTTTAAAGAATCTCTAATAGATATTATAGTGGCGCCATTCACACTGCTATATAGTAGTTAAGGCTGTGTCAGCACTTCCATTATGAATCCTGTTTTTCAGGGATTTATAACCCAGCCGTAAAAATTTGCTCTGGGCTGAAATTTGGTTTCAGCTCAGGGAGCACATTTTTTAACAGATTAAAAAAAATCAGCATGGCCTTTTTTGAGTTATAGGAGTGTAAGGAAAAAAAACCATGGGAGAGAGAAGTGTGAGGAGAGAAAGGCAGACAATTTTTTCACAAATATTACCCAATAATAGGTCAGGATTAAAAATAAAGCTTGCATCCAGTCTGTTCAGTCTCCTTCTCCCCAAGCCAGGAGGACAGGAGTGCTCTATTTTTATAATGGCATTTTAAAAGGTAATGTGTTTTTTTTTCTCCGTGATTTATAGGTAATCCAATTTAATTCTTCAGACATTTATTGCATGCTTAATTTCCTCATCTTCCCTCCGCATGCCCTAGAGTTGCTCTGTGGGGTTCAGTGGGATTATTCAGCATGGCTGTTTGCAGGGTCTGACCCTAGTTCTGGACTTGTCCTGGCATCACCTTAAGGCACATGGTGCACCTGCAGTAGGGCAGCCTACCTGGCACAACACCACTTGCACCACTTCAGTGCCATGGAGGTACTAAGTGCAGAGGATAAGCTCAAGTCCCCATAAGTGTTTCTAGAGTGGGAGCTGAAGATCTGACTTCTTGCTTGTTTGAAGGATATGAAGCCTTTGGACACCCCCACTGTGTTTTTTCCATGGGGCTGCCTGTTGTTACCCATGTCTCAGGTGCATGGTGGCCCCACTCTCCTTGGAAGAGCTAGGTATGGGATACCTGCCAGAGAACTGGGCTGGGTTCTGCCTGTTCCCAGCCTCTCCTGACAATGAAAACAAAAAACTGGTCCCAAACTGTGGCGTCAAGTGGATTGGGGCTTTCCACCAGCAGAGAGCTCTGAAGCTCCACCTAAGGTGCCTCTTTGTGTCAGTAAAAACCCCATCAGCAGTGGGCCGGGCTGCGTCTTCAAAGTGAGCTTCAACCTGCATTTATCTGAAGCTGCGGATATGTCCTCAAAAACCTGTGTGAAAGGCTATGATGGGGGAGGCTGGGATCTGCAGCTTCAGTATCCTGCTGTGTCCCTGTCTCGCCTGGGCCCTGTGCATGGGGCTTTGATGTCCATGCAGCAGGCTGTGGTGGGGAAGCTCAGGCTTCAGTATGAGGGAAGCAGGACAAGGTTGCTGGTTTTGCCCCTGTGAGCCTTTTGAGGTTTGTAATAGCTTGTAACACCACAGTTTCAGTGCCGCTGACACCACGTGAAACTTCGGGGTGCTGACCCATCCTGATAGCCTGTCTCAGTTGTGCTCAGGGAAGGTGCTCAGCACGGCCCCTGGAGAGCACAATCAGTGGGAACAGCCCTGCCTGGCACAGTTTTGAATTTGAGGCTCTGGACCCTGCTACTCCAGAACTGAAAAAGCCCTACACACACCTCACAATCTCCCTTTATGTGTTCAGGAATTGCCTCGTGCAGCTACTTGCATTTTAAACCCAACACAACCAGGATACGGCCCATATCAAACCGGGATACAGCCCGTATCAAGCCTGATATGAACGTGAGAAGCACAAGAAGAACAAGGTGATCACAGGCTATCGGCAGCCAAGGAGTAAAAGCTGCTGAGAGCCCCTTGGCACCTTGCAGTTCTCACACTGTACATCTCGACCATCCTTGGTCGTCAGCACATCTAAAGTTTACATTGGATTTAAATACACTCTGAAAGAAATAATACAGCTCTTAAAAGAGCTAATCTCCTTCTGTCTCTCGTTATATCTCTGGGCTCATAACAAGGCTACTTCCTGTTTTTCTGTTTTTATTAGCTCGCCCTTTCTTTCATTCACTTACTCTCTCTGTTCCTGTTTTCTTTTTTGTCTTTAATGGACTTAAGTTCTGTTGTCAGGTTTTTACAATTGGTTAGGTTTCAGGAGGATATTTTTCATATTCTGTTATTTAAAGGTGAGTCTCTTCTCTGGTGTTCTTTGTTGTGGTTTTTTTTTTAAATACTTTTTTAGCTCCCTTGGGAGAAGACTCTTTGTGAACTTGTCCTGCACTGTTATCACAACTATTTATATTTATTACAAACCTGCTTCTGCCACATAAGAAAAAGTATGCAGCATTTATTTATCATAGTTCCTAAAGATCCAAGGAAATGTTTCATATTTAGGTATTTTTTCCTGTTTTGAACAAAGAGATTTGTGGGCAAAAGACCTGATCAGAACTATGGCATCTGAGGAACATGTTAAATCACATGTGAAATAAAACAATGCTCTTATTTTTCAGAAGTAAGTGTTGAATAAGTGTTCTTTTCTTGTCGTGTTCAATTTTTGTTAAATATCCTACAGCTTTTCGATAATGCTGTGTTCTTCATTGTGGATATGCCCGGGAATCAACTTTTTAAAAGGGCAGATAATGGCAGGACAAGGGGGAATGGTTTAAAGCTGAAGGAGGGAAGATTTAGATTGAATATTAGGGGGAAGTTTTTTACGGAAAGAGTGGTGAGGTCCTGGAATAGGCTGCCCAGAGAGGTGGTGGATGCCCCATCCCTGGAAGTGTTCAAGGCCAGGTTGGATGGGGCCCTGGGCAACCTTGTGTAGATCCAGGCCTGAGGTTGGTGGCCCTGCCTGTGGCAGGGGGGTTGGAGCTTTATGATCCTTGGGGTCCCTTCCAACCCTTGCCGTTCTATGATTCTATGATTCTATGATTTTCTTCCCCTGTGCATATATAATGGCACGGTATTTTAATTTTAAATGTAAATTCCATATAATTTTGTGCAATATTATACATTGACAAGAATACAGGGCTTCTTTGATAAATCTTGCTGATCCCGTAAACCCAAAGCTTTTGGTTTGCACCATGGGTTCTCCTGCCATGAGCTGTACTGGGCTATGGATGGGTTCATCTTCTCTGGGTGGGAAGCAGAGCACAATAGTTCATTAGGAAGCTACAGTATACAAACAAGAGCAAAGGATGAGTCTTTGTTTGCAGGAGCTTTCATTGCACTCCAGGCAATAAGCACGTAACTTCTAGCCCTGGTAAGCTAAGCGTCGCGCTAGGCTTTGTTAGACACAGAAGGTTAGATGTGGTTGGTTCCCTTTTTTTTTATGCCAGGAAGAGCAAGATACTTGAAGGCAAATGGTGTATTCATCCAGGGAATTTCTGGAGATATTGTCACATCACGTAGGTCTCTGTGACAAAATAAAACAAAAGATACTTTGATCAGCTCTTTATGTTTCTCAGAGTTTTCCTTTAAGAGAGCCGGTGTCTCTTGAAAGCTGAGATCAAAGTAACTGTAAGCTCCCAGGTAGGAAGAAAAATTGCAGAAAATGACATAGGTTCTTTTTATTTTATTCAAGGTAATAGAGAGACAGGGAGAAGGAACAAGGGGAAAATGGAAGTGGCTCTGAAAGATAAATGGTTAGAAAATCTTCATCTTTGAAAGAACAAGCCCATCTCCTTTGGGTTTTTTGCTTACACTTCATGTATTTGCAGTAGTTACAGCAATGTTTTACACTGGAAAAAGTAATGATGTTAACATTCTTGTAAGAAGAGATTGCCTCAAATAAAACTTCAGAGGCAGCCGAATGAAAGAAGAAAATAAGGTTAAAATATGAAGCTTAATATCGCCAGGGGGCATCTGGTGTGTCAGTCAGATGAATGAGGTAAGCTGATTTATGCCCTACAAACTTTAGCCAAGGTGTTCCTGATGCCGAATAGGGTTTAATAGACTGCTGGCCTCCCACAGATCAGTGCGAACTGCAAGAGAAATTTTGCTGAGGTAAAACTGCAGTCATGTGTCTCCATTGCCTGTGAACACTCCACAGCTCCCAAGCTGTTTATTTTTTGCCTTTTCCCTTTCTATTGATTTTGGGTTGTGTTTTGTTTGCCAGTTACAGTCGGCAAATGGCGGAGTAATAAATTTATATTTCCAAGCTGTAGAGAGGATTTGATTTAACAAATAATTTTTACCATTTGGAGCAGTTTAAAATGAGTTTTCCAGTTGCCTTTGCAGTTATTTTCTCCCCTTTTATGCCATTTTACTGCATTGTCATGTTTGTTGTCTTTGATTCTCGGAAAGCGATGCTTTAGTGGTGACAGTGGGATATTGCCTCATTACAGGCTTCCTTGCCAGATGAGTTCCCTTAGTGCCAATTACTATTCAGCAGTGGATGCTGCAATAGGTCAACCTGTACTTTTTGCTAGTCATTCTTTTTTTTTCCACATGCATTGCTTCTGTCTAAAGCACTTAGAGGTAAATTGTGCTCCTGCCTTGGTAATTGTTGCTCTGCGACTCAAGGGTACCACGCGGGGGGACGTAAATACTCTCTGGATGTGTGGAGCTCCACAGGGACCACTAACCTGGTGGTAGGAGGCAGAGGGCCAGGGCCATAGGAGATCATCAAAGGCTAAAGTTGCCAACTTCTTAGCTGCTCTGTCTCCTGAGGGCCAAATTGCTTCTCCACCTTTTGCATTTTTCCTGCCCTCTATATTTAGCCCAGGTGTAGCGCAGAGATTTTGTCTTTCAGAGCTAATGCTCTGACCAGTTGAACAAACCTGAGTGTGGTGGTAACAGCCTCTCCCTACAACATGGAGTGCTCTGAAAGCAAGTGCACTGAAAGCTGGGGGAGCTGTGTACTGCTGACCATGTAACTACTCCTCTTTGCTACTGTGCCTTTCAATCCATCCTTGCCCCTGGGGCTGGTGGCGGTGGCATCATACTTGGGTGCCACAGGTCATGGGTCTAGTATGATCTATGGGAAAATCAGGCAGTGAGCAAGGGCTGCATCTCCCTCATAGCCAAGAGGAGCTGTGGGGCATGGCACGGCAACTGGAAAATTATTCCAAACTGCAACTTTAAACTGTGCCACTTGTCATTTCATTAAACATTAAGATATGCATGACAGGGCTGGGAGTTAAACTTTGATGTCTGCTGGGTGTTCTCTGAGGCATCATTCTGAATTATTTTTTTGGCTGCTGGTGTTTTAACCCAATATGGCCTAGGGAGACTTCACGGTCATTTTCACAAGTAAACACCTCAAATCTCCAGTGTAAAGCCCATGCAGGAGACCTTTGATCAACAGTTAAACTCTAAGTAAGAGTCTCTCTAATTTTGCAATAAATCTGTTTATGATACATTGTTTCTGTGCCTCATTTTAAATTTGGAAGAAAATTCTCTGTTAGCATGAGTCCTGTGATGTCAACAGAGCTTTTCATGCTGGGAGTTTAAGCTAGTTGCAAGGCTGGTTTGGTGTAACCGTGAAGATACCAACAGCGTTTTTCAAAATACGATTCTGAAATATAACTAAAATGACGGTTTAAAAGCACTTGTGGGCAAAGGCATAGTTGATATACAACATTGCCACATTATCAATGACCCTGCTATTGAGAACAGAAATTTGCACCTCAACAGTAGCAGCATCCCAATTTCCTTCCCCTCTGATGCTGACATTTGAGTTGGAATTTAACAACAAGTCATTTAAAGGTGGAGATGTAGCACCGGGACATCCTGCAAAGATAGCATTTTTCAAATTAAGGGTCACACTGGAAATACTGGTTTGAAAGTAAAAGTTTAGCATCTCTCTGTATGTGTAAAAAAGCAACTATGTCTTGTAGGGGTCAGGCTATCCTGGCCAGGCTATCCAGCTCTTACCCCCTCCCAGGGCAGCTCTGGCCATGACTCGGTGGCATCCTAAGAGCTCTGGCTCTTAGAATTCCTCTTCAAGGAATAAAACTGCCTTAAAGAAACTGATCTTTGGTCAGTTGCTTTCGATTTTGCTGCTTCAGAGAATATCTTTGGTTATTTACTTCCTCGCTTCACAAAAGCTCTTTAAAGTAGAGATGGAATTTATCAGTGACACCAAGGAGAATTGGGAAGGAGTGAAGGGAGAGATTATGTGTGCCCTTTTAACACAAAGAACTGCAGTATAAGTTAAGAAGATTATTTTATCTTTGGCTCCTCTGACAGGTCCCCCGTTACATAAGTGTTCTACTTTTTCGAGTTAGGTATTGCTTAAACGTCAGCCACGGCTATTTCCTGAAATGGGAACACTGAGTTTATTTAATTTGGGGGGGCTTAAGTATTTTCCACTTCAGAATAATAAATATAAAAGATATAGGATCTCTTCTATGTAAATGCTACATTCTAGGAATATACAGGAGTATATTTAGATATACTAAAATGTTCTTAGTCATGATTTTGAGACTAAAGCTTTGATTTTTGCCCTGAGATTGCCACAGCTAGCTTTCATGTCAAAAGAAATCCACTGAACATGTTGATTCATTGGGAAAGGAGTGAAATGTCATACTCTTGACTACATTTTTTTCATTTTCCAAGCTCCTCCTAGAGAACTGACAGAAGAAGAAAAACAGCAAGTTCTCCACTCAGAAGAATTCCTGATATTTTTTGACCGGACAATACGTGTAATTGAACGAGCGTTGGCTGAAGATTCAGACATCTTCTTTGACTACAGTGGCAGAGATGTAGAAGAGAAAGATGGGTCAGTTTGGGGCTTATTTGCTTTTGTAAAAAAATCTGTATAAAAAAAAAAGCCAGTGCCAGGAAGCCTCAATTTTAAAATTAAGCTAAACATCTTTATAGTTAAGAAAAGTTTAAAAACCTCTCCGTGAAGGCCTGGGTCACTTGGTTAGCCTAAATTATTTTGTAAAATAGCACCATGCTTTATTGCTCTGGGTTTTTTTTTCTTTTTTATGCAGGTGGTTTAACTTTTGAGGGGGGGGTTGGTTTTTAAATGAAATATCAAATCCTGAAGAAAAATGTTAATAATTGAAATAGACACATGTGTGTTCACACATGTATAGGTAGATGCGCTTATATAATGATATTTTTACAAATTCAAATTGCTTTTGTGTTATGGATCCCGCTGTGCTATGCATTGTGTGGATGAAAATTATGATTTCCCAAAGTGTTTGCAATCTAAACACATAAGAGGAGAGGTGACAGGTTGTGTATTCAGCAATTGATAGGGGAGTACAAGCAGCGTAACTTGTTAGTAGAAGAGGAAGTATTTAGATTTCAACAGCTGCCTATCTGATGAAGCCTCATGGCAAATCAGTGGCTGTGTTGCACTGAAGTTACTTACTGGAGGTTACTCTAGAGCATCACCCCTGTGACTAGCTAAATGCATCAGTGTGGTAGCATTGGACCAGCACTGAGCCATACGAATGGTGTCAGAATGCATGCACCATCTCCATCACTGGGAGGAGGTGCTGTACCTTTAAGATTTCAGGGTCAGAAATAACACTGTAGCCTGGACATAAAGATTCAGAAAAGGGGGAGCCAGGGTCAGATTTGGTCCTCAGAGACAAAGGTGGCAGACATGGCCCAGGCTGAGGCAGAGGTGTCAGGAAGGCAGTGGGAAATTAAGAAATGTGGTTTTGTGAAACAGGTATAAAAATCTGTTCCTTGGTGCAGATTTGGTATCAGCAAGATAGTCAATGAAAGCAATTAAATCAAGGTGGCAGACTTCCCCAGGCTGGACAGAAGTCTGAGAAGTAGTAGTCAGAAACTTTCTCATTGATTTTCACAGCATTTAAATGCTGAGACTTCAAAATGTCACTTTGTTTGAATTCACACAGAGACGTTCAAGCAGGAGCCAACCTTTCTTTTAACCGACAGTTTTATGATGAGCACTGGTCAAAGCATCGTGTTGTCACCTGTATGGATTGGTCTCTTCAGGTAAGATGTGAAGCTGGGAGCTATGTTTCCATACCCGTTCCAAATTCTCCCTAAATAGTACAGCCAACCTCAGAACCTCAGAACCCTTTGTTCTGCAAACTGTGATGTTATTTCTTGTCTAACATCAAGACCCTGAATGAGCAAATGCATGCTTCTCTGTAAGGAAGAGTAGTGGACAATAATGAAGCTGACATTTTTTGGAGCGTGTTGCTTTGTCTTCAAAACCAGGATGTTGTATTAAAACCACAGGTTAACAAACCTGCTGAGATGAAGGAGTCTCTAACTTCTCCCCTCTTCACTCCCTCAGCACATGGAAAATTTTTTAGGACAAAAGGTTTAAAATTGAACCAATTAGAAATAATTCACTAAATATGTATCAATTGTTTTAATAAAGTTAGGCAAATAAAAACTAAGAGTAGTGAGGAAGAAAAATTATTTTTCTAATACACTAAAACTCAAACTGTGAATCCGAACAACTTGAAAAGATTGAAAAGATGTTTTGTCCAAAAATGCTGGGTCCTGTCTTCAACCAATGGAAGAGGAGACTGCAGCTGGCCAGGGGGCGTGCTAAAGCAGAGTGCCTGGAATGTACCCAATTTCTGGGTACCACAAAGCATTGTCATATTGCAAAATAAATCTGGAGATAGAGCTGCTTAAGCTTCCCAAAACCAATACAGCCACATCAGCAAAGCACAGAAACCAGGTTAATTAGCTGCTCAGTTGGAGAGAGCTGGGGCTAGCACACACAGACATCACTACAGGTCCTGTCAAACTCATTCCGTCCCAGTTTCACTCTAGCCACCCTCATCCTCTCTTCCTCTTCCCTGTTAGCCTGTGCTCAGGTTCCAGCCTGGTGCAAAGCAGCTTCCTTCCCTGGGGAGGAAACCAGGGAGAGGCTGCTCCAAGGTCCCGGAGCAGTTTCATCATATCTGCATTGTGGACCAAGGCTTTGCTTAGCCTAGCCTTAGCAGTAGCTGCTCTTTCCACATCGTGTTCATTGTTGCACATGGATGCAGCATGTGTTTAAGGCCAAGTACGTAAATGGTGCTTGCAGGCTGGAGAGAGGCAGTGGATAAGGACCATAGTGACTCTTGCATCCATCCTTCTCTCCTTCTTCTCAAAATGGCAGCAGTGCTGCTTCCACCCCTCTGGGTACTTCTCAGGTAAGGTGGCAGCTGACTGCACAGGGGAAATGGCAGCAGCAGGGAGGAGCTGGAGGGTCTCACCAAGCACCACCAGTAGGCTCTGCAGGTCTGGCTGTCCCACCAGCTGTGGTGCACAACAGCCAGCTGCAGAGAGACTTCTTGTAATATCGAGCTCATGCCTGTGTGTGAAATGAAGGATTTATCCCTTTGCTTTCATACAAAATACCAGCTTAACAACAGGTATGCACCACTGTGACGTGGGTGGCCTTTAAGCACATATGGATTTCCACAGAAATCAAATATAAGCCTGAGGAAACACTTATCTTAGGTTGTTCACTTGTTCAGGGGCTGGAAATTACATGGAATTCTTATCTGATATTTTCCTAACAGGCAGCTCTTACTGTATTCCCAGGGCAGCAAGAAAAAAAGCCGCCTCAGAAGAGCACTGCCAAATGTAATTGCTCAGCCCCTGGGGCTTGCAGGCATGTTCTGCTTCCCACCTCTTTGTTCCAGGGTGGCCCCTCCTGCCTTCCCCTCTGTTAACTCCTCATGCTCAGCTCCCTGGCACCCCAGCCGGGGCTCCTCCGCTTCAGCATCTTCTCCATGCTGGAGGGGGGCTTCTGTGCATTGCCCTAACTGGCTTGGCAGGAGCAATTTGCTTCCTTGCTTCCCTGCTTTGAGGTGTATCATCCAGCATGAGCCAGAGCCAGATGGAGGTGTTTCACCTAACCACTAGCTGCTCTGCTTCTCACCCATGCTCCAGGACATGGCAGTGTCCAGTATGCCAAAGGATAGCTGGAATAATCATGGGAACTGCAGAACACATTGCTCAATTTTCTGTGATAAAACTGTTGCTGCAAAACAGCCCAGAGGCAAATAGAAGCTTAATCAAACAAAGGACCTTGATGCATTGATTAAACAAGTTATTCTATTCCCAGTCACATGTAAAATATGGTCCCAAACATGTGGGATCATTCGTACCATTAAAGCTAACCCACTAGCCCCTTGATTCTTTTGCAGAGCAAAGGGGAAACAGCTTAGATGCTTCATCAAGGATCTAAGGGAAAGGCCCAACAGGGTAAACATAGAGGGTGGGATCACCTTGCTCTGTCCCTGACAAGGTAACTTCGCTCATTTAAAGCCAAGAAAACCACAGTTACAGGGATATGGCTGTGTCTCTCTTGGCTCCCATACAGCAGCCCCAAAAGCTCTTTCCCACAGCACCATTTCCTTGACATTTTCAGCTGCAGTCCCAGGTCAGCTGGGAACCTGGTGAGGACTGAAATTCTGTAAATCCAAGTAGATTGAATGAAGTGGCAAGTGTGGATTTCGGGTGCTGCACGTTGGTCTGGGTTTTTTTGACTCAAAAAGACCCATAATGGTGGTGTCAGCCAGGTATGACCCCAGTGTCTGTGTAAACTTGAAACTGCATTTCCAGTCAGATGCATAAACTGTGATTGCAAAACCTATGTATAGGCCAGCAAGATTAGAGCCTGTTTGTTTATGGCCAGACATGCTGCCAACTAGAACATGCTCGCCAGACTTTCCAGGAGCATGAACCAACCCCAGAATGCCTCTAAACTGGTGCTTCAGGCCTGGTCACACGCCCTAGCTGGCTGCCGCCATGCTGGTGGAAGGGCTTGTCGCTTCTGCCTGCCAAGGTATCTGCCCCTGCACGACTGCGGGTTCAGCTGCTTGCGCGAATGGTACCTAACCTGTTCAGCCAAAAACGAGGTGCCCTGGCAAGAGCCTGCTCTGCACCCTGTTTACTTGGACCTGGGCCAAGGTGGGATGAAAAGGTTCAAAGGAGAAGCTGAGCTTGCTGTTCAGAAGTGGTTGTAATCCTGTCGCAGGAGAAGGAACGAAGTGGGGGAGGGGGGTGGAGGCTCAGTCAGGGCCTCCCCCGAATGGGAAAGAGATGCCTGTGGTGGCCACGTGTTGCTGTTGGTTCTCCCACACGTGGGTCCAGGCTCATTTGGAACAATGAGCTTGAATAGAAAAAATCATCAGCTCCATGATGAATTATCCACAGAAGTTTACACAAAGTGGGAAAGGGCAGCTGCTGACGGCAAAAGTTATAGCTGTCCACATTATGTCTTCCAAGTAGATGTTGAGAATGGAGAGGTTCAAATCCCAATGATAATGATATAAAAGGTAGTGGGTTTCTTTTTTTTTTAATTTATTTTTTAAATGCCTGGCGTGAACAAAATTCACAGCTCCAAATGACAGTATTGGCAGTTTATTTGTCCCATTTCCTTTACATCTGCCAGCTGTTCCCCTATAAAGCAGTGAGTGCTTTGGAAGGTATGTACCTGGGTATGAGAAAAAGGGACAATGATTTGTGAAGATCGTTGAGAAATTTTTTGGGAAAGCGTTCCTAGTTTACAAGAGGAGGGTGTGGGTCCTGCAGAGCTTAAGGTGCTGGCACACTGGTCTGCAGAAGGCACATGCTTTTCTCTGGACATTCCAGGGAGGGACTTTCTAAGGCCAGGTAGTGGTAGTGCAAGGGATAATGGCTTTAAACTAAAAGAGGGCAGATTTAGATTAGATGTTAAGAAATTCTTCCCTGTGAGGGTGGTGAGGCCCTGGCACAGGCTGCCCAGAGAAGCTGTGGCTGCCTTCTCCCTGGCAGTGTTCAAAGTCAGGTTGGATGAGGTGTGGGGCAGCCTGGTATAGTGGAGGGTGTCCCTGCCCATGGTTGGAACTAGGTGATCTTTGAGGTTCCTTCCCACCCAAACCATCCTATGATTTTAGGGTTCTATAAGGTCTACTGCTTTACTATGACTAGGAGGAAAGACAGAGGTTATCAGAAGTGCCTCCTGTCAAACGTGAGAGTGGAGAACTGGGTGCTGTTTCATAGGCAGAAATTGACATTTTGTGGACAAATTGAAATGATACAAGGTCATAAACAAAATGTGAACTCTGTTTTTTCATACATGATACTTGTGTGTGTGTGTGTGTATAAACAGAGCAAATACATGTGTTGCATATCTACTTCTATACATCAGTGGATAAAGGTTATACAAGAAAATATGGATCTGATTTTAGAGTGCTCATTGCATCAATCTTACTGAGTCAGTGGAATTCGAGGTCACCCTGTGCTTTACAAGATGACCTCAGCATCTTGCAAAATTGAGCTTCTGTGAAGAAAATGTTTTGTTAGCTATTGGAATTATCAAGAAGAGCTTTCAAGTTGATTCTATGCATAAATGAATAGGAAGAGTACACAATGAAATAAGAAAGAATAGTTTTCAGGAATGCTGGGGGGGAAAAAGTGAATTTCTGAATAAAAGCAAGTCAATGCTATGGTCACAGTGTTTTCATTATCAAAATTAATTAAGAAAATGATTTGTCCCTGCAGAAATGGTTAAATAAATAGATCAGAATTCCTCAAGCTTTCAGATTTTTCCTCTTCCTTGCTTTGAATACGCTGTCAGTTGTCTTTTCTGAGTATTACCTGCAGTAAATAACATTGCCTTTGTGGTATCTGAGTATGACTGAAAGAGAGCAAGGAGCAGGGACTTTAAGGATGGCAGGGATGAGCAAAATATAAAACCAAAATGAAGCTGAATGCTATGATTGATCTAGTGGGTATTATAATTAAAACCAGATATTGCACATTTAGTGTGAGATTATTTTGGTCTCATCTGATTTCGCCTAGGTTCTTCATCATCCCTCTTACTTAATTTGCTTTTTCTTTTTCTTTCTAGTACCCAGAGTTGATGGTTGCATCTTATAACAATAATGAAGATGCTCCACATGAGCCTGATGGTGTAGCCTTGGTATGGAACATGAAGTTCAAGAAAACCACACCAGAATATGTTTTCCATTGTCAGGTAAGACTGAGGAAGCCATTAATTTCATGCTAGACACAACAGAGTGTACTACATGGTGTATCTGCCCACTGTTTATGTGAAGAGGTTGAGGTTAAAAATAAGCATTTTTGGAAAACGTATAAATGGCAGTCCAGTGTTTTTAGAAGGCAACCAACCTTCTCAAACAATACTGAAAGCCTGTCAGGGCTGCGTGTCATTCTTTCTCTATTTTAAACAGTCCCTGGGAGATTTAGTTTATAAAGTCCTTGCACTTATGAAGTAACTGTGGTGTACCACTTCCTCACCCAGGCAGCAACATATGCTTTCCCACCCACATTAGCTTCCTCACATCCTCTGCACTCTGTGCTGCCTACTCTCGCCTTGGTTCTGCTCAATATCAGGCTTTGCCTGTAAAATTGGGAAGCACACGTTGCATTTCTGGGCATGCGTCTCACAACTTGATAAAAACAGCCTTGATTACAAGGACTACTCTACCAATTCCTGTTTGAATGTCCTTTAGGTTAGCAAAACAGTGTTTTCACTTCACTCCATGCTACTTAACAATCATACTATTTAGGCTGGAAGAGATTCTTTACTGTGAGGGTGGTTGGGCACTGGAACAGGCTCACCAGGGAAGTGGTCACAGCACCAAGCTTGGCTGAGGTCAAGAAGTGTCTGGATGATGCACTCAGTCACATGCTCTGACTTGGTTGGCCTTGCGTGGAGCCAGGAGTTGGACTTGATCCTTATGGGTCCCTTCCAACTCAGGAGATTCTATAGTTCTGTGATTCTATTTTAGAAGTTTATGGAACTTCAAAAATATTTGGGCCTTCTGTAGACCTGTTTATTCCTCTTTTGCTACTGCTTTTGTGTGTGAAATGGCACAGCCTCATCGTACTGACAGAAATATTCTACTCATTGTATCTCCATCAAATGTCCAAACCATGGACCAGGGCTTGGGCCAAATTTCCAACCTCTTCATTAATATCCTTCTGTGGTAATTAAATACAGGACAGTGGTACAGCCATATGGAAAAGTTTCAGCAAGTAAAACTGAACAATCAGAGATTAGTAAAATGCAGATTATTCTGTGGTAAAAATGGCTTCTCTTGGAAGGATATGTATTACCTGGCTAATTGTGTAAGCTAAGTGTCATTTTACATTCAAGGACCAAACATCTTTTTGAACTAAGTTTATGTTTGGACTTGGGTACATTATCAGATGTAACATAGTGGGAGGGAGTTGCTGGAATTGAAGTTACTGCTTCAACCCGATTAAGTAACCTTTAATTCTGGGCATGTTTTTCTAATTTGCTATACCAAAAAACAACTTCACAAAGAGTCTAGGCCTGCACAGCAAATATGCCATACAGATTTATGTACATATATATGTATGTGTGTGTGTGTGTGTGTGTATTACCTTTGAAATGGGAACTTGCCTTTTTCTGGATATCATATTTAGCAGACTGATGTGTTCTTTCAGACTGCTTAAGATCTTCACTCAGATCCCATGTTCACATTCTTCTAGGATGTACATGCAGCTTAATGTTTAAAAAAACCAAAGCCAAAAAAAAATCATTCAAGAGAAGAGATTGCCTGTTGCATTTTCCAGAGAGGAATTCTTAAACTAGATTGATTTTGCAAGATAATAACCAGATTCAGGGTAGTCCTTCTGAGTAGACAAAGAGGACATTGACTACAGATGTAACAATGTGCTCTGATAATTACAATTTCTATCTAGTTTTAAAAGTAGGCACGCTTAAACAGGAGAGGTGTGACTCACTAAATTGAAAGCATTGAGGTAAGTTATACTCTCCATTAGAAAAAAAACCCACACACACATCAAAGTGGTAGCCAGAGATTTGACCTGGCTGAGCTTCTAATTCTCCCATGCAGTTGGATGTCCCCCTTTTTAGAACTGGAACCTTAAAATCTGGAAATTGAGAGACACACGTGGCATTGTGCTTTCACATGCATCCTGGATTCATCATCTTCCAGTTAAATGAAATCAGTTCTTCTGTCCATGGGAAGTATCTATTTTCTTGGTCAAACTGTCCACAGATAAAATTGCATTATAAGTCAGTTATGAGTTGGAACTGTGTTTGAACCACCATTGTGGGGCTTCCGCATCTGGGATTGGATGTGGATATTCACGTCAGATTAAAAGGCTTGAGACTTGGTCTCCTGAACACAGGTTTTGTTCTGACTCAGATGGAAAATAAGAAAAAAAAACTAGCTCAGACTGTGGAATTCAGTTCTGTAGATCGTCATGTTACTCAGTTAGTGCAAACCAACTGTATTATTAGTCAGCCCTGTATCATTTATATTACCATTTTGGAAGAAAAACATTCCCTTATTCAGTCCTGATTCAGTCATTTCTCTAGGCCTTCTGTGAGACTGGCCCAATTTTTCTTCCACAACACATGACCTTATAACAGTCTCCAGCAGCTGGAGATGAACACACACCTTATCATTACAGCTAGGTTGCCCAGATATGACAGGCACAGTACTTGGAGCATATTTTGCCAATAGACCTCTATTTTCCTTTCCAACAAATTTCTATAAAAACATGGTCTTAAATACTATATGGTGCTGACTAATATTCCTTTTGCCTTTCAATTTTTGGGCTCACAGAGCAAGATGCAAGCAAGTAGAAACTCATTTCGGCTGTGACAGTTGAGGAACTCATGCAAGCCACTTCTGAGGAGCCAAACCAATAAGTAGGTTTATGAAGCCATTTCTGTGGAACTTCTGAGAAATTCCACCTCAGGAGTTCTAGTAACATCAATAGAAATAGATATGTGAAACTTCTCTGGATGGCTAAAGAGTTAGCTGAATTTCAGCAGGTAGAACATTAGATACTTCTTGTGCACATCCGGTAAATTCTCAAAGTCAGGACCCATAATGTTTTTTTTTTCTGTCCTTTCTGGCATATTATACAGATATAAGTGACATGATTACCAAGGAATTTTCTTTACCTCTTTCTATGACTTTTTGTAATCTTACATAGGATCATGAGCATGTAATCTTACATAGGATCATGAGACATGAGCACTGGAATAGGCTGCCCAGGGAGGTGGTGGAGTCTCCTTCTCTGGAGATATTCAAGACCCATCTGGATGCCTATCTGAGTGATATGTCCTAGGGAGCTGCTTTGGCAGGGGAGTTGGACCCGATGATCTTTCGAGGTCCCTTCCAACCCCTACAATTCTATGATTCTATGATGGAAATGGTCATAATCAGAACAACAGGCTTTCCCAGTCCATTTTACTGAAAGTTGCCAGATCCCAGAAGCTTCACCTAAAGTTGTCTGTCACCCATGGCAGACAATGATGCACAAATCTACCAGTGATGATTTTTCCTAACTGCAATCAGCAAAACATTTGATTTTGGTCCTCAAGTGTGAGGGATGATGTGTTCTGTAAATGTTTATCTTAGCTGTTGTTGCTAATGATCTTACTGTTAGGAAATTCTCGCCCAATTTAAAGTCATATTGGGTTGTTGGCTCATTAATGCAGTGTAGGTGGTAGTGAATTTCATAGCTACACAATATATCGTGCTACAAATACTGGGTTCCATTTTACTTATTATGCATTAAGGGAAAAATTACTATCAGCCAACTTGACTTGTTTACTCCTTAATTTGTGTGAACTGCCATGTGATCGATCAAATCTTTTCTAAACAAAAACAGTCCTACTGGCTTCTCCTCTCTCCTCCTGTGGCATATTTTTTTTCTTCCTCGTGTTTTATTTTTGCCCTTCTTTGGGTTTTTTTGTTTCTCCTTTACCCAGCAAGATGCTGACAGTCTTTTAGCTGAGACTCCCACAGATTTTTTCCTCTGTAGCTCATCATACATCTTTTTACCACAAGGTTAGAAATGGGAAAGCAAGGAAGAGTGAGGGATCAGGCAATTTGCTCATTTGTTTTCCAGTCCAAGGGAAAAAATGTTGTCTCAGAAGCAAAATCAAAAGTGGAAGGGTGATATCATTTGCCAAAAGAATGAGCACTCAATGTTTCCTTAGATAGTGAGAAATAAATTGAGCATGCAGTTACTACTGCATAGTGCAGGCTGGGAATGTCCTTGTAGGGAAGAGTCAGGGATGTCCTCTTTCCCCACGCTGGAGCATCACAAACCCTTGGTGTAATCCAGTGCATTCCAAAGGCAAAGCCCAAACCTTTCAGAAGTACTTTATGAGGCCCTGCAGATGAGTCATCCCTGGTTGGGATGGTTTGGCAGTATCCTGAGAGGGAATGAATTCCAGCAATGACATGGAAATCACTTTGACTCTCCCTTGGTTTGGTGGGAGAAGTTTAAGCAGTGGTTCACACTGCTTCTCTCAGCTACTGTTGGTTTAGGTGGGGGTGACAAAAACGAAAATAGTATTGCATGGTTATTGATTATATGACTCAACACAAGCTCAATCCTGTATTGATTTATGCAGTACATGGGGCTAGCCTTATCTGTGAACACTTCTGTACTATTGATTGATAGAGTAGCATCAATGAGATTTCTCAAACTTAGTCCCTTTTTTCAGAAAGCATTTATGTGTCTGTAGTGTTTTTTTCACTGGACAAACAAATAAAATGTACATTACCTGTTAACTGTGAGGATTGTAATACAATGCCCGCTGTTTATGTACTACTGGTCATCTATGCCCATGGTGTTCCTGGTTTCTGGTGGTCTGACCTAAGCTTTCTCAGCCAGAGTGACATGAAGAAGCATCTGGAACTTTGCACCAACATATCTGGTTGAGCGAGGCAAAGGAGAACTCAGACTGTCTTCACAATAAAATGTCTAGCTGAAATCTGAGATGTTATACCCTTCCTTTCAGCAGGGCCTATTAGCATGAGTACAGCACTGCTCTTATACCAGATCTCATACCTTTTGGGTGAGAGCTGACCTGCAGGGACAGAAGACGCAAAGCAAAGAAATACAGTGGATCTAGGGGATTTTACAATACTACAAATAGTTTCCTTTATTCTGGAACTAAAGAGGGGTTATTAAAGTTCATTGAGGTATCTGGACCTCAGCTTCAAACGTCCATCGTTTCAGGGGAGGATGGGTGGGAGAAAACAATTAAAGGCATTAGTTCCATGCAAATATACCAAACTGAATGTTTCTTTCTGATTTGGAGGATTCTGTGTTGTGTTTGGAAAGTTTGATGAATTTGGCTTTCCTGCACCTAATGATAGCAACATTCAGTAATTAGTCGTTGTCTAAGTTAGGGCGTGGAGCCTGCACTTTCAGTGCATGTCAGGTAAAACGTTTTATGTGTTTGCTACATGTTTGTGTCCGCCGAGATTCGGTTGTTGGTTTGACATGTTTATCATTGTTGAGGGTGGGTTGGTATTGGTGTTACATGTTTTATGCGGGGCGAGCAACAAAATACTACCTTGACTGCATTTTCATTTATTATAGATTATTTCCTGATCTATTAATTTCCTCTTTCTCAGCTATATCTTTTCCCAATGCCTTGGAAGGGCAGTGAGAAGTACAAATCTCCCACTTAGAAGTAACTCCCTTCAGTGTATTTTGAATGAAGGAGAGCACATGTGAAGCAGCTTTTATTTGAGGAAGCAGTAACCATTTAAGCCTTCTTTCAAGGAGTCAGATTGACTTTTGCCATAATCGCAACAAGATTTCAGCAGTATATCACTTTTAATAGCTGCAGCTATTTCTGTCCTTTTCCTAAAGTGCCATGCAGTCAGATTTACTTGGTTGCTTCCATCTCTTTACTAAACTGTCAGGTTTTTGTGGGATATGGGACTTATGTTTTCTATTTTAATTTCAAGAAAAGCTGTCCATGCTTGGAAAATATTGGTGGATTGGGTACAGAAATCAGCCACTCAGCCACACCACAAAATGTTTCATTCTCCCCTAGCTTTTTTTGTAGTGGCTTCTATACACTGTCATTAACTTATGTGTTTGACCACTCTTCATTGCTTATCCTGGTGTGGTCTTTCCCTTTTCAACTGAGTGGATGGAGTCAGAAATGCGTATCTTAGAATTAGATGCACTGAGGTAAGTGAAGGGCTATATTTAGTGGCTGATACTGGCTGGGGTTCACTTTCTTTTTTCCTGATTTGGTTTCTTTGTTGTTGTCTGCTCTTTCAAAATCAACATAAATTCCTTCAGATGTGCTTTTTGCTCCAGCAGCCTGCCTTCTAAAGGTGCTGAGCACCCAAATCCACAAGATGTGTGAGGAGCAAGCTGAGGTAACAGCATAAATGACTAATATCTTCTTTTTCCTCTTATCCTTGAGTTTCCTTTGCTGTGGAAACCAAGGCAGAGCTCAGTCCCTGCAGAACTTTAAAAGAAGTACTACAACAAGTTTAATTGTCAGGAAAGTATGCTTGAAATACTTACAAAATAAAGAAGATTCTCTCTGATAATTGTATCGGTGTTCTTGCCCAGAGGCTACTTCACTTTGTTGCTAT
Source organism: Laterallus jamaicensis coturniculus (assembly GCA_022605575.1). NCBI lineage: Eukaryota > Metazoa > Chordata > Aves > Gruiformes > Rallidae > Laterallus > Laterallus jamaicensis. The sequence goes on from JAKCOX010000008.1 coordinate 6,684,289, forward strand.
CTAAGTTTCAATTACAGATTCAGCTCTTCAGGCCCACCAAAGAAATGACAGCCCATAAACTCCCACCAAGCTTCCCAGAATTTTCTAAGTAAAATCAATCCAAAGAATCAACAGCACATCCAGTCCCAGAGGTGACCTGTCTAGTTCTTCAGTTCCTAGTGAGAGGGGGCACCTCTGGCCAATTTTTAAAGTGCTGCAGATCTCAGAAAAGACAGGTGGTTCTGACCCCATTGCAAATGCAAATTTTCTAAAAACCCACCCCAACCAACAAAACAAACAAACCCCCCAAAATCAGCAGAAAACCCCCCCAACAAACCAGCTTTGGAAAAGTCTTTTTCATCAAAAAGTGTCATCTTATTAAAACAGACCTCGTTGACAGAAGATAAATAAGTTTGATGTACCAGCCACCGATGCCTGGTACACAGTGGGACAGCAAGAGAGAATGGAAGAAGAAAAGTTCAGACTACATGGAAGGAAAAGGCTTTTTCCCATGAGGACAGCCAAGTATTGGAGCAGGTTGTCCAGACAACTGCTGACTCCATCGTTGTCTTTTCAAGACAACCTGGATGAAGCCCTGAGCAACCTCATTTAACCTCTCAGCTGGCCCTGCTTTGAACAGGAGGCTGGACTAGAGCACTCCTGTGGTCTTTTCCAACCTAATTGTCCTGTGATCCTATGATCCTAGACATGAATCAGATTCTGCCTGGTTTTGTAGCAGTGACCTGGTAAGTGGGCCTCAGAATATTTGCCTCTGAAGATGCTGGAGCAGCTCCCATATTTTAAATGCTCCAGTACCCAGGGACTCAAATTTGTGGCAGAATTTCTATAACACATACTGCATAGAGAGCTTTTCTGTGCCTTTTCTTTGGGACACCCTGTTGCTATTACATTTGTGACTACATGGTAATTTGCACGCTGCAATAGTTCATGCAGATGTATGGGAGCACCATTTTGAATTAAAATTTGGGGAAACTTCCAACTGTGCTACCGGGAAAGAAGAACAGTTTCAGCTGTGGCTTGTGTTAGAAACACATATTCATTCTGTTCTTCTTTTAAAACATTTTTCCTCTGTCCTGTTGTGTTTGTCCAGGCTGGAACATTGAAACACAGAGAACAGTTTGTGCTGGGAGGATTTCAGTAAACAAGAGCCCATGCCTTGTCTCTTAGGCTTTTGTTTTAGATTATTCCTCCTGATCTCAGTTGATAATGGCTGTCTTTTTTTTTTGGTCCTCTTATTGGAGTTTACACAACTTCTAGCCTTTGGTCATTAAAAACAACTATCATTTGGCCTAAAATTAGTGCTCTGATTCTTGTGGAGAGAGTGTGTATGAGTCAGTAAAAGTTCCACCCACACATCCAAAGGCTGAATGTAGTGTTTGGAAAATGGTTTTCAGTCTCTGAGGTGAGAGGAGGGAGCTTCCTGCAGCAGATTTGTGAAGGAGGGAAAGAGGATCAAATACGCAAGAGGTAGAGTCTGATGTCAACCAGATGCTACTGAACTCAAAGGTGTCAGTGGGGGAGGACACAAAAGGCACTGACAATGTGGAAATGTGTATTCTGTCTTGAGCGCTACACTGTCTTACACAGTCCTGAAATCACCACTGTGAAATGCCTCAGGTGAACCTCAAGTCAAACTTTATTGCTGATATACCCCAGGTGTTAATGTGCCATGTGCTGGCATCTGCAAGTCAAGAAGTATGACGTGTTTTCTACATAACCTTTTAGTCCTAAAACATCTCTCAAATTACATTATTTCCTCACAAAATCAAATCATATTTGTCCTAGCAGGAGTGGAAGAAGGGAACCTTCTTCCAGGCAAGGCCGGAGAGAAACTAAGCAGCATAATTCCAACTGAAGGGAATTCAGTTGGATCAGAGTTGTATGTCTTCCCTTGGGCTTACCTGTATCTTTCCTAACCCTTAGCAAAGCTGCTTGTTCCATGACGACTTGGATCTGTTGCTATCTCGAGCAGAACCCTGAAGAGCAGCACACCCATCAATGCCAATGTAAACACTGTAACAGCATGCCATGTCCCGTCAGTCTGTGAAAGTGGTGGGTGCAGTTTCCCTGCTCATAATTAACACTCTGAATTACATGAGGGCTGTGTTTTTATATATACAAATTCTGCTAGCGACGGAATGCTCCTTTGCTTAGAGCAATGCTTGATGTAGATAATCTTCCTCATTTGAAACTGAGATTTCAATTATGAATCAAAGAATTAGGAAGTGAAAAATTTGCTTGACTTGGATAGAAAATTTTAGGCGGTTCCTGTTTCTTAGCCTTTTTTTTGGAGGGGTAGGTTATCATATGCTTAAATGATATGCTGTCACTACTAGCAATAGCATTGTGCTTTTTGTAGGTGTTAAAATAGTGATTTGTAATGAATCAGATCCTGTTTTTCTTCCTAAAGTTCATGTGTTCTTCCTTTCAGACCAGATATAAAGAATATGTTGGCCATCAATATGGCAGGGATTTAAGCTGCATTGTTTCACTGGTAACCTGCATCGTACCTTTCTGAATTACTGGCATCTAATATGCAATGTGCAAATAATGTCATTTGGAGAGAACCTAACCTTTGACTTTGCAGAGTTAGATTTGCAGTATTTTTAAACTTTAGCTAGCTAAGGAAAAATCAAATAAAAGATCTCAGTCAAAAACTATATTTCATAAGAGAAAATTATAGTGATATTGATGGTTTGCCAAAACCTCAAGCAGTGACAAAATCCACAGTGTCCTGAAAGAGATGCCTTTGCAAAACCATTCCTTTACAGATGGCTTAGATTATTGATACTAACAAACACATGACATTATTCATTCAACTCAGAATTTTGAAAAACTCTGTTGATAAAAAAAAGCACATTTGTCACACTATCCCAAAATTACAGATGAAAAAAATATCACCAAATCCTGCAGTTGTTGCTGAGGGTGGTTTATAGGTTAGTAGTTGTTGATTTGGTTGTGTTTCAACATGAACCAGTGTAAAATATTTTAAGAAAAAGGAGGAAGGCAGAGAAAAAAGAGCATCTTTCCTTTGTTGATGTGAACATTACGTTTTACAGTTTTTCTTGTATATCTGAAACCCCCAGTGCTAAAAGGGTTTTGGGTGAACAAGAAATGTGGGATCAGATGTGAAATCAATAAGTCGCTGGGATCCTTCCACAGAGTTTTCTTCCATAAAGGATATAAAATACTGTGCAATTCCCTAGCTGCACTGCAAATGATGGATAAACAGCCATAGGCATGACTCTTCTGTTTGGGTTGTGTAACTGTTCTCAGTGCAAGCTACTTGTAATGGAGAGTACATTTGGTCTAAATTCGAGAAAATTATTTCACCTCATGATTTTTGTCTCTGTGGGAGCTCTATGTGAGGAGTGAAGCCTCTTTCTATGTACCTGGCACAAAATATAAACCAGTTACTCTTCTAAAGTGCTGTAAAAGGCCCCAGAAACCAAAGAATCTATCATTACAGGCTAGGATACGACTGTCCCCTGCCTTAGGTCTAAAATCAACAGTTTGCAGCCCTCTGCCCCCCACGGCTGGATGACTGACAAGCACTTACTTGAAAAGAACTTTTGTATATGGGCAGCATTGATTTAATGATGATTAGGCTCTCTGCTTCCCACAAAGGGAAAGCAGCAGCATGTGCTGATAGCTGATGTGCTGATCATATCCTTGGAAGACCTTTGCCGTGGGACAGGGAGTCTTCTGGAAAGTGGCAAAAAGGGGAGTCTCTGGCAGCCCCCTCAGAGAGTGCCCAGTAATTCTTATTACTTAATAATTACTTACTTAAGTAGTAAGAATTACTTAGTAATTCTACTAAGTGATTCTACTTAGTAATTCTACATAGTGAGATCATAATTGCTGTCACTATAACGCCGCCTGTAAGAAGTGAGCCTTTGTTAGTAGTCAGTGCCCACATGAAGTTGTTCGTAGTGTTTTGCAAAAATGTCATGATCCGTTAGATAACCACAATAACAGAATACGGATGATGACAAATACCATAGCTTCAACTTCCACAGAGCAGATCCAGCTGGTGAAATTTTATTAAAATAGGATTGACTCCATCATAAAAAAAAATCAGGGAAGAACAGCTAAAGTACATTTATTTTAGCATGAGATGACAAGCAAATGTCCTACGTGCAAGAAGGAACGTGCTTTTAAATACCTGTCATATTGGAGAGATCAGAGTGTTTTCATTCTCTCTACAACAAAATGTGCCAGGGTGCATTAGGATCTATGATTAATTCATTTTGATTGCTCTTACAGCAATGTTTAGTATTTTGTAGCAAAGATAAATATCGATTCCACTTCAGTTCTACATTGTTCATGAACATACACTGAATCACCAGTCATTTCATGTGGAGAAGAACATGCTTAACATTCACTATCTCATGTTTGCATCAGTAAATAAACAGACCAAGCTCTGACTTAATAATGTACAGGAGCTGTGCAGAATCGCTTTTTGCCATGAGCTGTCTGAGGTGAATCTGTTCTTCTTAGCAGGTCAGTGATGCATTCTAAAATGTTGAGAGTGGATGACCTAGGTGAGCTGGTTTTGAGCAAAACGTGGTCCTCTGTTACTCCTTTGCTGTTACTCCATTTGGAGTCAGCAAATGTAAGCTGGTATAACTATGCTGATTTATTGTAAAACCAAGGCTTTGACCCTGAGACTGGAAAAACACTTATCTCATTTCTTCCTCCTCTACAAGACTACTTATGGGGAAAAAACCAGCAGAACTTTGCAGGTGAGGAAAGTGGGATGTGAAATTTCAGGAAACGAAGGTTTATTTGGATAAAGGAGGATTACAACTTAGGTCTACAACGGGAAGTAGTCATCTATTCCTACATGGCCTTAGCTGCTTCCTAATGCTCTATGGGTGCAGAGTCAGGCTACTCATATCAGAATTTGTACAGTGATTTACTGTAGGAGACATGAAAGGTAGGAAGGCAACTCATGTTCCTGCCCTCATTCTTACATGCAGGCTTGCCTGTGGTATCTCCTGCATTCCCAATAGCTAGCTGTTTGTCTATGCTTCCCAGCTTCTCAATCCTCATATCTATGTGTAATGTTTAATTAATTTTCAATGATTTCCAATTGTGTAGTGACACTACTTATAAATGATACATCAGAGAAAGTGATGGATTTGGGCAAATATAATAGTCTGTCAGTCTCCACTAGAAGGTACAATTAAATCAAAAAGATAAGAAGAGATTACTGTAATTATTTTGACACTGAACTGATAGAAGTTTGCCCAAGTGACACAGACTACAGAGTACAAAATGTCAATTGCTTAGAAACAAGTAAAATAAGATATACTGTTGTCCCTTTGCTTCCTGCTGAAGTCACCTCATGGCCTTAACCTGGAAAATCAAGTGAGCTATCTCCAGGATCAGGCAGAGCACAAACTGAAATACCGTAAATTGCATTTAAACATAAAGCCCCTCTCTTTTACTATGAGAGTGACTGAGTACTAACACAGATTGTCCAGGAGATCATTGGGTCTCCATCCATGGAGATACTCAAAACCCAACAGGACAGTGTCATGAGCAATCTGCTCCAGCTGGCCCTGCTCTGAGCAAGGGGTTGGACCAGACAATCACCAGAGGTACCTTCTGACTTTGGCAATTCTTTGAGTCTGCCTGTGACACTTCATGCTCTTTTTCCCTTCCCTTTCTCTGAGGCTATGCAGAAGTCACCTGGGCCATGACTGTTTCTACTTCTAAAGAGTCTTCCTGGGACCAGCTGAACATAAGGACATCATTCCTTCTTCCCTGAAAGGACTCTCAGAAGTCCTGAATCAAGAAACTGTCTGTTCAAGAAAGCACTTACCATTTTGTTTGTCTGTGAGTGGGCTTTTGAGTCATTGAAAGTCATAGGGAACTTAGAATAATTACCTACAATTTTCATGGACTTCTGAGAAAAGAATGGACTTAGATATATAGATAGGTACTTTCCTCAAGTGGGGCCTTAAAGTGTTCTTGGTCTGTTATGTTCGGTCCTCTGACCGTGCCTGGATTCTCATGGCCTGTGCATTTATTGTGGGGCTTTGGACTCAGTGCTACACTTGAGATTTATCAGCAATTCCCTTATAAGCAGATATGACTACTATGGCCAGCTTCACAGGCTGAGCTGTAGGTAATTGTTCCTGCAGCATCCATGCTGGCTTCTAATTCATCTGTGGTTTCACATAGTTTAATTGATCAAAATTGTGGTTTGGGGAACTACTGCCATAAAAAGCTACCACCAGAGCTCAAGTGCAACTCGTGTTTCTATTCTGAGACTGGAATTTGCTATTTCTATATGCTGTGTAAAGCCCACCTCTGGTATTCCAGAATTTGCCATTGTCCTGGTTCTGGCCAGGCCAGAGTTAACCTCCCCAAGCAGCAAGCACAGGTGAGCTGAGTTAGCCTGAGCTGTTTTCCACACCACCTGACACCACTTCCCCATAAAAGCAGATGGTTGGGAAGGGCCTGGGCTTGTTGCCTCCAAGACAGTCTGAGTGTGGCTGGTGTCTTGGGTTGGTCTTTGCCGTTGGGCAGCACTCTCCAATTGTCAGGTCAGTAAGGTTCTCTGTGTTAGCTCTGGGTGTGAATGTAACTGACCATTATCATTCTACATTCACGGTGTTTTTGTCAGTAACTGTCCTTATCCCGACCCATGGAGGCTCTGTCTGTCTCTCTTGGGGGAGCGAGTGAGCAGCATGTGGTGCTCAGCCACTGTCTGGGGCTGAACCACCACAGCCATCAAGTGATCATCTGGTTTGCTTTCTCTGTGGAGAGTCCAAGACATCAGGAGGCCAGGCAAGCCTAGCCCATGCCTCGCTCTCTGGGGGATCTCTTCTGCTTTTACATGGAGCTAGATAGGGACCACCCACCTGGATAGGGACTCCTGAGCCTTGTTCTTGAGGCCAGATCGTGGTTCCATCAGAAAGCAGGCTCTGGCTAGAGAACAGCTTGCAGCAACAAGAAGCTTAAGTCCTTAGATGACTGACTGGGGCCGTTTGTGAGCATGGAGCTGATCTGCCAATACTCTATCTGTGGTTTATATTAGCTAATATCAGAGGATATGTGTAAGTAATTCAGAAGTGACCAGAACTCCTGGGCTTGTCCCTCCCAGCCAAGTTTCCCCCAGCATTTGCTAGGTAGAAGTGGTTTAACCTTTGTAGTTGCTTATGCCTGGAGTTCCCTATCTGCAACACTTAGAGAGGACTAATATGTGGACAGAACAGCCTAAACTGAACTCTTCCTCCTTTTTTTTTTGTTTTGGGGTTTTTTTGCTCTGAACTCTAATCTTGTTATCTCTGTTCTGCCATCCACATGTATAGATAATAATGCATGAAGATGTAAATGGTTCTTTAAGGCTAGGCTATGCAGATGGATCTGGCTTTTGAAAACTTGTCCTAGACTACATACTTTCAGGACCTTCTGGAGCTGAATGCTGCAATCTCTGCCACGCTCACCAAAATGAGTGCTAAAGAGAAAGAAAAAGTGTTAGGGAAGGATCAGTGTCTGTGCTTTATTATATTATCAGCATGTACTTACAGCAGATTTAATACATACACAGTGGATTGTGCGTAGGGTATAGTTTTCAAGACTTAGTGCACAGCATTAGGGATATTTGCTATAGCAGTTGTCAGTGTCTTAGTTAAACTGTTGCTAATTTTCTGCAGACCATGTCCTTAAGCATACTTCTTTAGAGTCTAAAGGGAATGGAGAATTAAGCATTTCAGTGGATCCGAAAAGGGGAATGTAAAACCTTTCATTTCTCTTCAGTTATTGTCCCTTCATGAATTACAGCGACTGTTCACTGTCACTTATCTTCTTTTCTGAGCCCAGATGAAAGCCAAACACAACAAAGCTGACATGCAGGTTGCATAGCCCCTTGCATGGGAGGCTGGTCATACTAAAGCAAGATGGATGTCATGGTTTGGTTGAGGGTCTTTATTTGGGGTAACTCTCTGTGTTAAACAGCCCTTTAACATTAGCCATTCCAATAAACCCTTTTCTGACCAAGAGGAAAAAAAAAGAGGTGACAAGGTGACTATTGCAACCAGATATTACTTGCTGTTGAAAGGAAAACTGTACACAGTCCCCATAGCAAACAGTGTGCAAGATGAAAAAGGAAGACTTGCATCCTGCCCTGAATTATCGATCCAGTGCAGCTGGAAATTGTTTGCTGCTGAATCTCAGTTTTGTCTGCTGGCAGGCCAAAACTGCTAAGGTGTTCATTTAGCTTCCAATGATTTTTGCACTAGATTCACATTGTTAGAGGCCTAATGATGAAAAGCATGCAATGGGATTTGCCAGTGCACTTTGCAGCACCTGAATACCATTGTCTCACCAATCAGCTGGTGTGTGGATAGACACCTTCTGTGTCTGAGGTGCTGTTTTAGGCCAGAAGTCAAAGGGGCTAAATGTTGATGTATGCAGAAGATTAAGGAGGTTGCATCACTGGAAAAATATTTAGGCTGAAGATCACAAAAATTTTAACTTCTAAAATCTCTTGGAATTTCCATCTGTATGAAAACAGCAACCACCAGTTAACAGAATCAGACATGTCAGTAGAAACACATCAGACAACTTCTGTTTTGTCATATCCTATGTGGGTGATGACTGATTTCTAAAGGAGGTACCCCTATCAGGTAGCTGATAGGGACATTCTGCCACCAGTGTCCTATTTCCAGAAAGCAACTGAAAACTCTTCATTTTAATAACTACTTTTTAGCCAGTGGCGTTTCTGACCACTACACCAAGCAGATTTTTCGTGTCATGTTAGTATTTGGTCAATTCTAGAGACCTTCACCAGACTGAAATGCCTTTGAATGAAATTTGTTCCAAACCCACTGCTACAAAGCAGTCTCTGTCCCAAAGAACTTGCAGCTGGTAGCGGCAGGTGGTGACGCCATTACCCATGTTCTCAGCTGACTGCATGTAAAGTATCTCTGGTCCAGCAGCCTTTGGATAATAGTGGGCTGAGCTAATGAACCCAGTTGTGTGAAAGCAGAGATCCAGAGCATCATGCTCAAGCTGATGGCTACCGTCTGTTCCAAATTCTGGCAAGCTTGTTGTATCAGTGGGGATCAGCAGAAGGTCTCTGCTCCACCTGCAGACACATGCCCTAAGGTTCCAGATCTGCAAGGGTGGTGCAGACCCACTTTTTCAGGCTTGTGAATAATTTAAAACAATTAAGTGTCTTGTATTACCATTAGAGTATCATGAGCTAAATAAAACAGACAAACCAAGGATGTGTTTGCTTCTCCAAGACACAGGCACATGGACCATAAGGATTTGACCCTGCAATTTAATGAGCAGCCAGGCCCTAATCAGAGAAAACAGACAAATTCAGGTGCTTAGCGTGTAAGCAGTTGGGTGGAAAGAAAATTTGATTTTGATGTGCTCTTATTATGAAATTGCTCCTTATTTCTCCAGGCTTTAACTCTGTTATCCTCAGTCTAACAAAGTATGATATTCAGCAAAGGCTGTATTCTTAGGCTTGCATGTATCTGTCGTAACCCAGGGTTACCAAATTGACTGCTGGAATCAAGGATAAAGGCAGGCAGCATCTCCCCATATCACATTTGAGGAGTATCATGTTTATCTGCCTTTGCCGTGCAGCAAACATTCTTGCTGCTTTTCTGAGTCATCTCAACACCACCAAATGAATAATACCAGCAAACACACTTTCCAAAAGGGCTGAAGTGCAGTTTCTCTTTTGGCTTGTGGACATTATTCTAGTTATTTTATTTCCATAGTTACACGGACTGAACTTGCAGTTACAGAGATGAAAGTACAAAGCCTTCTGCTCTACTTACAATGAGGGTGTGAGTCTAGATATTGCCTTTCTGTAGACTTGGGCAGAGCGTTCTGCTGCAGTGCTCAGATGTCAGCAGTGAGGTTAGATGTCAGACTTACCTACCCTAAAACTCAGCTAAGAAAGAGCTGCTTTTCCTGACATACTCTTTTCCTTCTTTTTAAGGACTTAGTACTTTTTCAATAAAAATAAATTTAATTTGTGGCTACATTTCAGCTCCATTGGTTTGATGGTATAAGTGGAGCAATACCAGCTTTGGATTTAGAGCAGTCGTGTGGCTGAGTCTCTCTGTGCAGCTTTCATGTGGTCGGCTGAGACATTCTTAAAATCCCTAAACATTTTTGAAGATACTAAACTGGAGACATTCACAATTCTTCCCTCCCTTTCTACCATTAATCCTTCGTGTTTTAACAAGCACTGAAGTTAATACAGCTTACACTCTTTCCTGTCACACTGGGCCCCCTCCCTCTCTCCTTTCTTTCTCTTGAATAAAGCAATCTGTTCTTTCCAGTCCGTACTCTTGTAAATCAAAGGGATAGATGTCGACACACACCATAACCAAGTATAAACTTCCTTTTTTAATTAAACAGCATTCTGACATTTGGTTTGAAGAAGTGTGTGTTTGGTTTATTTATTTTTTTAAAATACGTGAAGGATGTCAACTGCTTTTACTCTATTTTTAGTAGAAGATTAATTTTGTATGGTACCACAAATAATCTCCCATACAAAATCCTTCAGATGCTATTTCAAAGTTGAATAGGAAGAGAGTTGGGAAGAGCTGGGGGGAGCAACATAGAGGTCTTGGTGTTTAAAGCTTTTAGAATTAAGGAGTTAACCTCTTTGGCACAGGTTTCCATCAACATTAGTCGTGTTTTAGGTACCTTTTCAAATTTAATTGGGAAAAACAGTTGTAATTCTGTCGCTATCCTCTCTATTATTTACTTATTACTATTAATTATACTTAGACATTTATGTGAAACATAGGAATATCCAGATTCATAATAGCTCATACTAAAAATAAGCAAGACTCTTGGAAGGAACATAGTCTCTATTTCAGTGTACAAATCCAGGTATCTCACTAGCCAGGGCAATGTCACCCTGGAATTGCCTCTTTCAAAGTATCTCACACCTTCTTTTGTGGTGCAAAAAGAATGTAAGTGGGCATTAAGCCAGCCAAACCAGCTGTTCAGATCTGATACTGTTACTTTCCACAGCGATTCTGTCCTTGGCCTGGCAGGAAAAAAGGGCTTTATTTAGTAACTCAGTTGCTGGTTTTGTGTCTAGATGGTGACTTTAATCCACCTTTGTAGTTGATGTATATCATCTGTCTCTGTTCCGAGGCCACGTATAAGTGTGTTTAGCAATGCAAGCATGAGGAGCATAGTCATAAAGGATTATGAGTTTGGCACCTTTTTGTGGTTCTAGCTAAGCAGCAGTACCACAGCTTTGTCCCTCTGCTCTCACTCCCTCTAAGCCAATTCCCTCCAGCATGGAAAAGTATCTGCTTTTTCATCTCAGCTGCAATTAATTTTATTGCCCGCTGTTGTCTGTGTGAGACTGACCTATAGTAGCATGCCACAGACTGTAGCACTTTTTCACATGTGAAAATCTACCCAGGAGTTTCCTGAGTGCCTGCTGCAATATAACCTGGTATTTTGGAGTCTAGAAATGCCTGTGAACTCCTCAGATCACTTCTTCCCACTGACGAAGTTTTGAGATCCATCTGGTGTCAAGTGTAGGCATATGGCACCAGTATGGCAGCGCTGCCTACGGGGGTGGCTTCCTGCAGAAGAGGTCTCGGCGAATGCAGTAGTTGTTGCCTATTGAAAGTCATTATTGTTTAGCACCCAGGTCTTTGTGAACTTGTTCAACTGGTGGCTGGGCAGAGTGCCATCTGAATCTATGGACATGAGCACAGACAGCTGAGTCTCTGGGGCCTTGCAGACATCAGATGTGGGTACTGAGGTCAGGCTTCTCAGTAAGGAGAATCCAAATGACTGTCTGTCCCGAGCATGTGTATCTGTGGTTGAAAGGATATGCCATCATTAATCCAAATCTGGGCTGGATTAAGCTTCTAAAATAAAAAACAGCTCTGCCAGCCACTTGAAGAGGGCTCGGGGCCTGTTTGAGTTGAGCACACCAGCAGGGAGGGAGAAGGCAGAGGCGGCTGAGCAGTCACCATCCCCTCACCCCTGTAGTGCTTCTCTCCCTTCAGCATGAAACGGGTTGACAGCTGCCAAAACAAGCGGGCTGGGGGATGCTGCCCTCATCCCCTCGGCTGCAGGCCTCTCCAAGGACTGGGCAACACTCCTGTTTCTGACCCCAGCCCTTTCTTTGTTCTTGTAACAGTCAGAAGCAGAACCTTCAGCATTCAGGGAGTGGAACTGCCCATTTACCACACAAAAATCTCAGGTTTGCCAGCCTGGGTCTATCTCCCTTATGCCTGGCCAGTGGTCCTCCTGCCTGGAGCTTATTCAGGCTTGCTCATCTGACTCTTTGAGAGCTGCTCATGTCTGTGTACAGGCCGAGCATGCACAGGAGGTGAGGCAGCTGCATCAGCATGGTGGCACCCACCAGAAAGCCACTGTGAACATACAGAAGTAGAAAATCTGGGTGGAAGATCACAAAGTCAGAAGTACCAAAAGTGCTTTAGTGGAGTTGCTGAGAAGGCTAAAGAGAGACAGGAAAAGCTAAATCCAGTAGACTCTATTTGCACAGCATGAGCAAACACTACAGCATTAAGTTAAAGTGAATCATGAAATGATTCTCTGCACAGAGCAATTCAAAGAAATGAAGGTGACCAAACACTGAGGGATGCCTGCTTCTTGGCAGGTCCCAACAGCTTGCAGACGCAGATGGTCCATGGCACCCACAGAAAAGATAATGCTGGGAATTTCCTGTTCTAAATGTCACTTTTATGCTCTGGACACTAAACTCCCTGTAAAATTGCCTTCTGACATGATACCTCTTAGATCTTATTGCACTGTTGCTGTATACTACATCACTACCTGTTTCAGTCCTCTGCAACAGATAGCTAAGCACCTACAGCAGGTAAAATGTGCCTAACTGAAAAATTGGGAAGCTTTATGGTCATTTTTGGAAAGTGGTGTGAGATTTCCCTAGAAAGGTGTGGCAGAAGTGCAAAGAGGGATGCACTGTTATTTTAAAACCCAACCATGCGCTGGTTCCTCCCCCTTTGAAGTCATTGGCAAAACTCTGTTTAGAAGAGCAAGGCTGCTTGAATGGGCAGACAAGAGGCAGCCTGGAGGCAGAAGAGTCTTACAGGGAACAGCTTCTGCTGCTCTCCTGGAGCTCGGAGCTGCTCAGACAGACTGGAGACCTGTCTGCCACTCTCTCCCATTAAGGCTAAGAAATGAATGCTTTTAAAGTTGTTAAATGAATGGGCTGGATTTTGGAGCCCTTACTCATCTGAGTACCTTCATTAACTTTAAGAAAATAATCACTTTATTAAATGCTATGGAGTCCTTAAGTTGTAAAAGTCTAATATTCTACAGAATTTTTTCCTTGGTAGAAAAAAAATATTGACACAATTAAAAGGATGTAAGCATTTCATCAGTTGAACAATGTGAGTTACTTTGGAGTGATACCTAAAACTGGAAGCAGCGCAGAGACCTTAAGTCCGTGTCACGTCTGTAGGTTATTTTTGAACTTTATGAAAAACACACATTAGCAGTTTATATCCTGACCATTGAACTGTATTCTGGGATTCTGAATTCAAAAAACACACTAACCATAAAAACACAACATTTAAAAATACACTGTCCAGTTGGCTGCTTTGCCCTGCTTCAGAGTCTCCCAAGTTTGTTTCGGACAAACTGAGAACTTTGTTGTGGAATGACTGTTTGAATTGGGGTTTCTTAAAATACATGTGGAGCCTTGTAGCTGCTGCGGGGTGTACATAGTGGTGGAGCTGTACTATTTTAAAATCATCTGGCTATTTCACTTCGTGTAAGAATATCTGTCAGCTTAGTTATAAGGAACGAGCGGGGTTGATTAAAACAACTCACAAAGCCATTAAACAAAGAGATAAAATGTAGAACATGTGCTGTAGGGGCTTTTTAATTATAATGTATGGGGGATCTGTGGAAACCGGATGGCAGCTGCATGGTAGCTGAGTTTTAAGCCCCTCTTAGTAGTACCAAAGTCCTGTTACTTCGCGGTGGGTTTTCTTACCTGGAAAGCTAATAGGTCCTTTGGAAATGGTTTCTGGAAGCTACCTTTTGTTGCTATGGCTGACCATACTACGCTCAAGCACTTAGATAGATACGGACTAAAACAGGCAATTATATACACTAATCATCTAGTCATTAGATACTAGGCTATGTAACATCAGAGAAAAAGCTTTAGTCTACACGGGAAGGGATCAAATATGTAAACAGCCACCAGAATCCAGAAAGAATGGGGAAGATAAAAGGTAGTGCCAGCATATTTCATTGTCTTGGTGATGTTATTAGGTTAAAAAAACAGTATTGAATATACTTCTGCATGCGATAAGTATGTCTACTAAGTTAATTTAGCGTATAATCTGGCTTTAAATTACAGATACCAAGCAGACACATGAATTCAGTAAAAACTATTTAAACCTCACATTTTGTTTTATTCTTATTAACCTAGTTATAGACATCAAGAGTTAGCATAATTAATTTTAGTCCTATCAGAAGTGGGTTTAAATCTCTGGTGGAAGAGTTCAAACCAGTCTCTAGAAGCAGTAAGGAAAGAAGACAACATATATGGTTATGTCAAAGTTTTTACAGTTCTGTCCACTACTGTCACAGACGGGGTTATCAGCTAAGTAGACACTGGGTCTAGTTCAGCTTGGCAGCTCTATGTTCCAAATTCAACAAAGTTTACTTAGATGACTGCAATCCTTTTTATGCAACTGAAATAGCATTGTTTAGTTAACCCTTTGTTGTTGAGTAAAATGGGTTCAACCGTAGGAAGATCACCACTTCAAAATATCCAGTCTTTAAACTATAACCAAGATTTGTTACTAAAACTTATTTGAAACAGCCAGAAAATGAAATTTTAAGAGTGTGACCACTAACAATGAATTTAAGTGTCTGTCTGTAATTGCCACAGCAGTTCAAGTCTTGCTCTGTGGCTTGTAAGCATCGCTAAAACTGCCCATGAAAAACATCACATTTGCTTCTGTTTGCAAACTGTCTTTATTTGTATGTGAATTCTCAGGAAATTATATGGATGCTCTAACTTCTGCTTTCCAATATGCATAAAACAAAGACATAATATCCAGGAGCAATTATCTAAAAATGTGAAATAATTCCTTAGAAAGAGGATGGAGGACTTGAAGGAGTTGCAGCTTGTTGCTCTTGGCTGTAGCTTGTTGGCACATGAAGGTTCTAGGGATGGTTCCCTTGAGGACTACAGATGTTATATGTTATTTTAAAGAGACTGGAAAGCAGTAATTGAGATAGATACCCATCTCCATACTGGTTTGTGTGGCACTCTACCAGACAGCCAGGGTAACCATTATACCAGTCTGGCTCCTCAGCATGTGCAGCTAAAGAAACTGTACAGTGGCAACTTGGCTGTCACTAAAATAAGGGAAAACTCATTTCTGCTCAAACAGTCTAAGGGAAAGTGTGATTCCCTCCACTAAAGAGGACCTCTCCATAGCAGAGAAATCAGTCGTTAATCCAACAATGAGACGTGGCTTGTCAGCTGATGCTCTCAAAGCAGCACACCTTGAAGTGCACTTTGGAGTGGTTCTCGCAAACTCACCTCAAATTGTTTGAGAGTTAAAATCTAGAGAAGCAGCAGGGGAAAAGCTCTCCCTACTGGGAAAACATGGGCCAGGATGCCAACCTCAGGTGGGTTGGCATCTGATTACTTGAAGTTTTTTGGAAATGAAATTAAGCACTTTCTTATCGTTGTCATGGAGATATTGTCCGAGGCTTTTAGTATCATCTTAAGACTCATCCTATTGTAGGTATTTTTCCTAGGATCAATGGAACTACATACTTTATGGTCAATATTAGCTCTTTGCATGTGTCCTGTTTGCTTTAGCAGAATTCCTGGTGTACAAGGAATATGAAGAAAGCTCATACAGCGATTTCTAAAATACAAAAAGCTAATTACAATATCCCTCCTTAAGGAGAGAACTGAAGATAGCTGACCATGTAACTTCTCTCTTCTTTACATGTTTTACTCCAGTCTTCTGTGATGTCTGTCTGTTTTGCCCGCTTTCACCCAAACCTGGTCGTTGGTGGAACATACTCTGGCCAAATCGTCTTGTGGGATAATCGCAGTCACAGGCGCACTCCAGTTCAGAGAACTCCCTTATCTGCTGCTGCTCACACGGTAAGGATAAAAATCACTGTTTCCATTCCTTAAAGAAAGCGGTCAGCAGGGAAGTGGAGCTATCTCATTGCATCTGTAATGCTGGTTGCCACACAGATGAAAATGTAAATGTGGTCTCTGAAGGGAAAGAAATAGACAAGAGATGTTCACAGGAAGGATCGGTTACAACACTTGAGTGAGTCCTCTTTGTGCCAGCGCAGTGGCACTGTGACTCTTGCTCTCCATTGCCTGTAAAGAGATCCAGGTCACTACTGTGACTGTGTGTCTGTCAGTCCAGCATAGCAGGAAATTCAAATCATTTATTGTTGTCTTATTGGACACAAGTCTCTCTTTCAAAACAGATTAGGTACTTATGGGGCTCTCAGTGGAGTCCTGTAAGTAGACACTGGTACCCTTGAAGAAAGTGGAGCAGTTTATCTCTGTTTTCCAGAGGAGTAATACATAAATGCCTGTTATTGCCTCCTACTCCAGAGAGGCCCACCAGGCATAGCTTGCATAGGAATTTGTTTCAATAGAATGATGTGGAAGAGCATTTGGCCAACACACACGGGTACCTGCAGAAATAGTGATGATGGCTCAGGGCTCTGGGGATGTCTGGGAGATAGAGAGGCAGAGCAGTAGCTCTTTAACTCTGCCTGAGACAGAGGAAGAGACAAGCCTGAATTGCCTGCTAAATTGTCCTCGCTCTGATTATGGAGCTGACCTCCAGTCAGTCCTGCACTAAGATGCTGTATGTTCTTGAGCTCTCCTCTTCCAGAGTTTGGGCTCAGTCAGCCTCTTCCTAAGAGCTGGAAGATGTACTTTGTGGATAGCACATATGTCTCGTCTTGGGAGTGTGAGTGGGCTTGGGACCATTCTTAGGTTGGAAGCAGAGACTGCAGGCTGAAAGGAAGATAAAAGTGTAATGGTATGATATAAGAATGCAGGAACATGTAGATTTCCTGAAACATAAGAAACTGAACTACACAAAGCATTCTGAGAGATGAGACAATAATCTTGTTCTAGCAGACTGAAGGATCAGACAAAGCGATAGGTCTTTTGCACCTCCAGCTTTTACAATTCATTGATTCTTATCCTTGGAATTTGCAGATCAAGGTTCAACTTTTAGTTGACTGTGACAACATAATCCCTGGAGTTAAAAGACAAGGTCTAGAAGCCGTGCCATGTGAATTATCACAAAAGATTCCATGTGCGGCCAGTGTAGCCATGGCAAGTCTCTTATATTAAAAAATGACAGGTGTGCACAGACACGCTTAGTGGGCCAGGCAGTACAAATATTGTTCCCTAAATTTCCACTATCATGAATGTTGATGTAATAATGTAATGATCTGTGTCATGGGTTGCAACTTCAACATTGCTTTTCATTTCCCTAATGTTTTTGCTCATTTTGTTGCGAATGATGTTGTTCAATCTGCATGAAAAGAAACCGTCTCTCCTGGAAGTGCAATTTAGAGATGTAGCAGACCAGAAAACTAGTGGCAAGAAGCTGACTATCACTGAAAATTGAACAACTGGGATTCAAAATCTAGTGGAAAAGAAAGGATTAATGGGAAGCAATTTGTTTACACTCAAAAACCGTTTAAGACAAAATTGCACCTCCTGGAATTATATATTCAACTCGTTTTATTATTGCAGTAGAACAATATGTGGTGTTTTACTTCTAACAAATATAAATAAATTACTTTCAGTCGTGGATGGGCACTTTATATTCTGTCATGGATTAGTATAAATAATTGTTTACATGGTCTAACACTAGGAAGTATGATTTTAAGGAGTTATCAGATTTTACAATAAAAGAGTGCTTACTTTATGTTCATATATAGGATTCACATAAACTGTAAACAAAGTCTTGGTTGCAAAAGGCTGTCTTGAATCATAGCTGCCAAGGAAAAAAAAAAAGATTAAATTAAGACAACTCTACTGTGTCAATGTTACTTTATGTACTGCTAGATATGCAAGTTGAATAGTTGTTTAATTTGAACTTATAATGCCATTTGTGAAGAAAGGATTTTTCTCTTTCCTTTCTCTCACTTTGTTTATTTGAAACAGATAGAGTTGGTTGTTATCACTGACTTAAACCTTCCTGCAGCTCAGTATCGCTGGTTGCTGCCCGGATTCACCAGGAAAAAGAATTCTACCCGCAGCTTACTCACTAATTTCCTTTCACACCCACCACACATCTGCATTTGGGACAACAGGAAATTTTAATTAAGACAAAGCCCTTTTGCATGATGATTTCATTTCCAAAATAAATAAAAGCAAGCTGGCAACGACCCTTTGAAAGGAAGGAGCCTGTTTAGACGTTTTCTTGCATACAGTTGGTTGTCTTTGTCATCCATTTTCTTAACATCTTTTCATTTCTGCCGTGAGTTTTATTGTGCTTGAAATTGATGGCTGGTAACCCTGATTAAAGCCAGGCCTGGCCCACTGAGGTGCTGCTGGAATGACGTAGCTTGCTCTCTCCTGCCCCTCCTGAAATATTCTAGATACTCCTCTGCTTGCTTTAGCTTCCTCACACCTGCTCTGTCCCTGCCTTTGTGGACTACTGGAGGGCATTAAAGAGTAGGACTTATTTCACATATCAGTATGTCCTTATTTCACATATCAGTATGTGTTAATCATATTTAGCACTGTGGTCATTAGCTCATCGCTAAGCAGGAAGAAGGACCATTGTATGAGGGTAACAGTGTGGGGACAGACTGGGGGCCATTTGACCATCTGGAGGAAACCAGGTGCCTGACAATCTTGAGATGAAGAGAAAAATCAGTGTTAGAATGGACCTTGAGGCTTACTGGTGTGTGTAGGTGGCTCCTGACCATGAGGTACCATTTCGGCAGCTATTGCTAATCAGTTTGTCTTCAGTGCGTGCATTTAGATGCTGCCCTTTTTGTGCTTAGAGGCAGGGCCATTACACTGGGTCCCACTCAGGTATCAAACCTGAGAGATAGCCAGCACTCTGAAAATTTCCGCCTTTCCCTGCTGGCTGGGTCGGCAACCTGCGGCTGAATCTTAAAGTAGTCTAAGTTAAGGAGTGGTTCTGCTGTTTCTTGCAGCAGGAGCAAACTCTGTGTGGTTTCTAACTCTACGTGGAGTTTGCTTAGAAGCTCTGTAGGGTTGGTCCTACTTTTCTTTAAATGAGGAACATACTAGTGAAAAGTATTTTTTCTTCCTGGAGACATGGGTCTTAAATTCATCAGCAAAAGAGGCAAAGAAATATAGTTTTCCTTTGCCTGACTTGTGCCTATGTCTTACCCTTCATTCAGCCATATCACTTGCACTGGTCAAAGGAACTTAAATCTTATTGTTCAATCTGAGTGATTTTTCACTCTGGTGATTGCTGAATGTGAACCATCCCATCAGATATCAGATGACACTTCAGGCTCCAAATGTAACCAGATTGCCTGGAAAAGGACTAGGCCAAGTTTCATTATTCCATATTGCAATGCATATCGCATTGGAATTCAGCCTCCATGGATTGACTGTACTGCAGCGAGCCAGGTGTAACGTCATAAATTTAGTCACTCCACATTTACAATGACAGGTCTAAAAAGGTCCATTGGCCAGTGCCAGAGAGCGCTGATGGACTTGTTCGTGTTTTTCAACTGGAGGACATTTGCAAATATTTAGCATGCAAGCCAAATTCTGGAAAAGTTCAAGTTTTACCCATCTGTTTTCTTGAATAAAGTTTTCATTTTGAGTCCACTTGGACAATTTGCCTTTCTGCTGATTATTTTCAGTGTCAGAAGCCATCAGTAGAATGGTACATGTCCCTGTGGGTGAAATCTCATCCACATAATTCAGTATTTTCACAGCATTACTCAGCTGGGTTGTTTTATTATGAGGAAAATGAAACTTTGAAAACATTTCCACCTCCGTAACATACCTCTTAAAATTTAAATTAAAATAAGCCCAGAACAATTCCTATCTGGCAAAAGCCAAGTCCTGTATTTTCCAGGCATTATGTGCCTACTTAATCATTTTTTAAAATAACATATGAGACATTAGAAATTTGTTCATGTAGCTGTGCGAATGGCTCTCTGACTTCCAGTGTTAATGTGTTTTCAGCATCCTGTGTATTGTGTGAACGTAGTTGGAACACAGAATGCACACAATCTCATTACCGTCTCTACGGATGGCAAAATGTGCTCCTGGAGCCTGGACATGCTCTCAACTCCACAGGTGGGTTTGCTTTCACCTATATACAGGGGGGAGAAAAAAGCACCTTCGGCAGAGCAGGATACCTGCTTAATGGAACATCGCTCCTAAAAGCCAAAACCTCACGTCCTATACAAACTAAAACCAATGGATGCACTTGAAAGAGTACAGCTTGCTTCCAGCAGTCTCTGCTAAGAGCCAAAACCCATTTCCTTTACCACAAATCATGTAATTATTATAATACGTTAATACATAGGTCAGTTTCAAGTGAAAATGAAATAATCCATTTTAAAGCACGGTAATTACAGAAGTCGCCTGTGGTATAAATTGTACTTGCTCTACAGCATTGTTTAACAAATATGGACTAGATTGCACTGCTGCTGCACACACGCTAGGCACTACGGGTTTCCAAGGCACACAGTCAGGAAGCTTACTTGCCTTCAGTAGCCAAAGGAACACAGTGCAAATCCAAAGTTTTAGGACTCATTTCCCCTCCTCCGGGATGTCCGTTACTATTGTCTTTCCCTCTCTTCTGTCTTTTGTATCAGAAGTGGAAGGAAATCCAGGAAAATTGTGCAAACCATTAGTGATTACAATAATGGAAGCTAACCAAAGAATCTGATATTGAAAAAAAAGGCATATGGAAAGCATCTTTTAAGTGTTATCTTTTGGAGTAGTACATTTTTTATCATTTTTATGCATAATTTCCTAGAAGAAATACTACCGTTTTTGCTAAACATCACAGGATCTGATCTTGTTTCAAAATGCTGTGCAGAAACTCCCTTTAATGATGCCATTAATCATGCATGAATGTGCAATTAATATCAAATTACTTGCTTTTCAGCATTGACACAAGAGGTAGGACTCCTCTACCATAACCATAGCCATCTAAAAGTTAGGTCTGTGTCAAACCTAAGCTTGAGTTCCCTTTACAGTTACTGTAGAGAGAGACTGGGCACTTTTGGCGGATAACTCATGCCATCCCAATGTGAAATACCATTTTGGATGCCTTGAGGTGTAGAACTGTCAAATCTTAGGATGGAAGGGGCTTCTGGAAGTCATCGCATCTAATCCCCCACCCTGGGTGAGGCCAACTTCAAAGTTAGATCATGTTGCTCATGCCCTTCTGAGGAAACAGTATGGATCTGGTAGTTGTGTCCTGGGACTAAGAGAAATCAATATGCTTCTGGAATAGAAGTGGAGGCATTTAAAATGGTTCAGACATGTATGTTTAAGCACCTGAATCCCTTCCCAGTTTCTCACTTAAATATCCAGAAGATAAATCCCACCCTTATGTATTCACTACTGGAATACTAAATGTTGAAGCAGATATTTGTGAACATCTCAATTCCAGTATTTCACCACTCAAATAGAATTTCCTAGATCCAAAACTGGCGTTTAACAAGGATGGGAACACACCCCCACACTGCACTGAAGTTTGATGCATGACTTCTGGTGATCTAGAAAAGAAAGGCCTGGGACTTGGATCAAGCTACATTCCACAGCTTTAACCTGGGATGAGTAGAGCATTACTGATCTGCACCAGTCTGAAACTTCCCAAAGATGCAGAACCAGGGCACTCGTGAGCAGGGAGTCCATCACAGAATCTGGCCACAGCTCCACAAAGACAATACATGATGATCTCCCCCCCAGAAGATTTAAACAGAAATATATGGTCCATGGGTGCTCTGCCAATGCATTTTCCAGGTCTTGTATTGCCTTTTTCATAGAAACAAGTGTATTAGAAAAGTATAAACCAAGCAAGAGTATTTCTCTGTGGATTTTCAGCCCTCTCCTCTCAGAGGGATGCCTACTTTAGCTACAGCAAAAAGCCCTTCTAAGAAAAACACTACAGGCCTTGGCCCTAGAAGAATAGCAGCTTAGACATCTTAAACACAGAAAACATGCCCACTTAAATAGCTAAAATGGAAATTCCTAAATCATTCAGCCCCTTTGTGGATTCTTGAGTTACACCATTTAGGCTGACCAACCAAAAATCTGCTCAAAGTGTATGCGTCTTGCAATGGCCACAAACTGCTCATGCTGGTTGTACTTGCAATAGCAAAAATGGACGTGCTGACTTACTTCGAAATATTGCTGCCAAATAAAAAAGAAGAAAATGCACTTGCTGTTTTTGTAGCTTGATCGTAGAGTCTAGAGGAACTGTTCATAGTTACCTCAGAAAATCCCTGACAAGCAAAGCTTAGAGAGGTGGTAATTACAGGACCCCAACTTTTTGATTTTGTTCTGCAGAAGGACAAATGGCACAGTCTGAGAAATGGCCCGGGTGCACACGATGTTACACGTGTTTCCTGACAAACAAATGATTTCAAAAATGTTTGTAAATAGAAGGGTATTGCATGTTTTATTAGAGCCTGGGGCTGGCAAATGTAACCATTAAGGTATTATCTTCAGTTTCCGCACCATTAGATCTTAAATTCTCACCTGTCATCTCTGCCTGATTTAAGATGATGTAGCAGAGACCATTGCCTTCCAGCCGCTTTCAAACATGTGATGGACAGTGGCAGAGATGGCAGGAGCAGTTTGTGACATTACATCTTGCAACGTCTTATGCAGAAACCAAAGTCCTGTGGCTGGGTCAAGTTATTTCTTCTCCCTGTCCCCTCAACTTTGTATAACATTTAGAAATGAATTAGCAAAAAAAATCCCACCCCAACCCCAGACAAACATAAGGACGACTGCAGAATACTAATATAGACCTGTTTTGGTAGGAGAGCATGGAGCTGGTGTACAATAAGTCCAAACCAGTGGCGGTTACAGGAATGGCTTTCCCAACCGGAGATGTCAATAACTTTGTCGTTGGCAGTGAAGAGGGAACAGTCTACACAGCCTGTCGTCATGGAAGGTGATGTTCAACACTGTGTACTTAAATAACAATGTGTACCTGTGCTGGTGTGAAGTAGCCAAGTGTGTGTGGAGAGCGCGTCCGTGCTGCTCTGCTTCTCACAACTAGAATGGGAGTCACCTGACTATGGGCAGCTACAGTCTTTTATGCTGGGGCAATGGTCCCAGGCTCCCTGTGTAGTTGGTGAGAAGCAATGACTGTTCTTTGATTTCCCTAACCTTTTTCAGACATCTTCTTGAAGAAGAGATGACTGGCACCTCAGAAATGCCTGTTTCTCACCCATGAAGTGAGACAGAGGTCTAAACATGTAGGTGTCTATGTCTGGGCAGGTCAAATCAGGCCCTAGGAGACAGTTTTGGTGCAGGGTAATCAGGCCTAAACCACTCATAAGAGATGGTAATCCACTTTATTTTTTTCCATTCTCAACTCCACCTCCAGCCTCCTCAAGCACACATCACTCAAATGCCACCATGGACATACCTGCATGTGAGAAACAGAGCACATGTCTCTGGATGCATGACCATCCAGCACCGCAGGCTGCATCTGCGCAGCCAGGCTAGACAGAGACTGAGCCGTGCTGGCAGCCACTCTTGGTCAGTTTGGACATGCCCACCTTCTTAAGAGAGCAAGAGACCTTGCTCCAGATTTGCTCCAGAGAGCTTTGTTGTACAACCAAGAGCCGTTTGCCCTCAGTCTGGGCAGCTGCCTGGTTTATTTGCTAACAGAGACACAGCCACAGTGTGCCAGGCAGATGCGCGAGCTCTGGCTGACCCACTCCTGGGACTGGTGCCCTGTGCTCCCTCACACACAATGGTCACATCCCTTCCTCACTACCCAGCCTCTGATTTAATGTTTCACGTTCCTTATTTTGCACCCTGTAAATCTGCAGGGTGCTTGCATGCTCTCTTGGCTTCTGGTAGTGGTTTCATTCTCTGGAATGCCTGAAAGGTCTTTGTAAAGAACAAACCTTTTTCAGTAATAGACTTAAAGCTCACCCTGACCTATAATAGTTTGCAATATTCTCTGAATTATTTTTTTTTTAATTTCATTAATTTTGTTGAACAAATAGACATTGATACGCTAGTTTAAGATTGTAAGCCTTTTATCATACATTCCTAATATTATATAAGTACTTGTTTACATATATTTATTCAAAATATTTTTATGCTTAAACCATTGGATTTTTTTATTTTAGCCTGACTGCTGCCAATATGGCGATATTGTGTCTATTTTATGGTAGGCTGTGTGGCAGCTGCTGGTTTGAACTAGTCTTAGGCTGCTGTGGTAAACGAAGCATGCCCAAGGGCATTTCTCACTTCTGATCTTTCAAAGATGCTTGGGTTGTCCTTCACAAGAGTAGGAAGGCGCCAGATTCTCTCCTTAGCTAAGTTTTCTGGCAAACCTTCTGACCATCGATGACCACACTCCTTTTCTGCTCCTGCCTGCCTTCCCCAGAGCTTTTTGCCATCATCCCCATCTCGTTTCCAGAGGCTCCTTTGTCCTTCAGCCCAGCACAGTGCAGAGCCAAATGCTATTCTGGAAAAAGGCTTCTCGCTGCTCAAGAACTCCTGCTGATGACATGGCAGACAGACCGGGATGAAACAAGAGATGTACTTTGTACCCAGCACTGCGGCCAAACATGCAGAGCACCTGGCTGCAGAGGCACTGTGGAACTCGTCTCCTGCTCCAGCACCTGCTGCCAGGGCTACCAGGGGCCCTAAGGGTGGCCATGCTTCCATGGTCAGCAAGAGAGGTGAGAGGACACCACGCTCACAGTATGAGGGACTAATTTCCCTCAGAGCAGCTCCTCATCTCTTTGGGTATTCACGCTGTACTCACACCGGTGCAGGGCTGGCAGCCTTGTCAGAGCTGTGGCTAGCGTTAATGTATTTTCTTCCATTGGCAATTTTTCTATAATGCATCTAAAAGGGTAATTTCATGATTCCCCTTTCTGTGTACACCGTGAGACAGCACTGACAACTGATCTGGCGTCATTTGCTTCCAGGAAGAAGAAAACTGCGCACATTCTCTCTTACCCACCATTGTATTTTTCCTCCCTAATAGCTATTCTAGCCTCAGGCAATGAAACGCGCATCTCCCTGGTTCACAGTAATGACTGTATGATACCTGATCGCAGGAACCGTTCCTCCACTTTTTGTGAAAACCCATTTGCTTCCTCATGACTTGACTGACTGCTGTGGAAAGTTATTGGAGATATTCAAAGGAAAAAGAATTGCTCATGAAAAGTCATTAACATATTTGCATTTTCGTTTTAATGGCTATTCCTTGTGATAATTACTTACTCAGAGGCATAAGCTATAGTATAATTATAATTCAGAATTATTTTATAATTACACGTAAATGTTATTTCAAGCTACAGTAATAGACAGTATACATAAAAGTGAGTAAGGCAGATCCTCAGGAGTAAAAGAGAGTCTCCCTGTGCTGGATCCTGAGCATTAGTCGTGCCCACAGCGGTAAACCTCTACAGGCAAAGGCCTTACTGAAAGGAGAGAGATTTACAGATTAAAGGGAACTTTAAAAGGAAAATGGAACCTAGGAGTAAAGAAAAATTATATTAAATCACCAGATGTTAAATCACTCTCTGAATGCAAATGTCTCTTCTTCCTGCAGTAAAGCTGGCATTGGTGAAATTTTTGAAGGCCACCAAGGACCCGTCACAGGAATCAATTGTCACATGGCAGTGGGTCCAATTGACTTTTCCCATCTCTTTGTCACATCATCATTTGACTGGACAGTCAAGTTGTGGACCACAAAGGTGAGAATTCTGAGCTGTGATGGGATGGTAATGCTACCTGTAGAAATGCCATTGTCAGAAATATCTCGATATTGTCTATATCAAGTCCTAAGAAAGAATTTATTGAAAGGCTGTGCTTAGAATAGGCGTAGATGATAAAATTATAAGTCAAATACATACCTAGTGTAACTGTGCCAACCATATTCACCCTGGAGAACACCATGCCCTTTAAAGGTAGCTTATGCTGGCCTGCACTTCAATATTAAACCGAGTGCAGAGCCGTTTCACTAGGCAGGGACATGTCTTGTACTGCGAGTCATCAAATAAACCATCCAGAACTCCCAGTGCAGACTAAATTGCAAAGCTAATACTATGCACCATGGTGGTGCAGGAGCAGGAACACTTTCATCTGCTGAAGACACAGGGAAAGCACACATTCGACTTAAAGCTCTCATTATCACTCATGAAATTTATTGCTGTAGGAGGATGTGATAGCCAGAAAGGATAAATTGTCCCGATGACATTAGACACTGATGGCTGGAAGCAGGGAGGAATTACATGCTGGAACATACATTCATGACCACTGTGGATTTGTTGCTGTCTACTCCATGGACATGTCCACATGACCACTTACAGGGAGAGCACTGTGAACAACAGAAATGAATACACAACCCTGTGAAGTTTTGAAACCCCAACACCCCACAGAACTGCATGAATATGGGGCAATGACAGCATGAGTGAAAACTGTGGGACAGCCTGAACAGACCAACCTGCTTCATTGTACAGGCTGAGTAAAACAGGAGGAAATAAATCCTAATTATGTCAGTCATCTAAACAGTTACTTTTGTCATGCACCAGAGCAGAGAACTGCCTTCTAAATGCCAGGCTTTTGTCCTAACCATATTTTTAAGTCTGCGTTTGGTTCACATCTTGAGATGCACCCAGCAGAGTTCCAGTACCGAAGTTGATCCCAGTCAGGAAGTATCTCAGTGTGTGTTCCTCCAAGACATCAGAGCATGGAGGGGCTAGGACAGATGCATAGCAAATGTAAACACAAAGGGATCAGAAGGGCTCATGTGACAGCCTTTTGCTGGAAAGAGAAGTATAGTTACCTAGATAATAACTTGAACCTGCCCCATTGTAGCTTCCCAATATGTTTGTTAATGGCCTGATGCAATGTGCCTGCTAATTGACAGCTATCTTTTCCGGATCAAGAGCGGCCACTGCTGATGATTTTGTCTTGACCTTTACATTTTAGAAAGCTCGTTATGAGGAATGTGCATGATTTACCTAATTTGCATGTTACCATACACATCAGTGGACTCGAGCTTTAACCAATGCAGAATTGGTCCAGAGGAGTGGTCATGGGCAGGCTGGGATGGGTCTGGGATGGGTCCTAGGTGGTAAACTTTAGAAAGGGCTGCAGGATAACTAAATGATAGCTTAGGTGATAGCTGGTTGGGACTGGATAGGCTGTTTGGTCCCAGACAGTGGTGATGGGTGGTGAGGGAATACTGGAAGGCTGAAGTTGAAGCTGAGGAAGGGGAAGAGAATTTCTGAGAACTAAGGAGAAGACAAAAGGCAGGTACTGAATTCCAAACATACATGTCCAGAAAAGTCCAAGATCAGTATCAGACCGTCAGCTTGAGGTTGAATATGGCATAAGGGTTTCATCCATCTGCAGCTTAAAAGAAAATATATTAAGGGAAAATAAGGCCTGGTTTTTATTTTAAACTCCTGAGATTTTAGAAGTTAGCATATTTTAGAAGTTAACACAGCATATTTTGGGCACAAAGATGCTGCAGTTAGCTGTACACAGTTATCCTTGTGGAAGACTTCAGTGCCAAAATGGTTAGGTCAGATTCTGTTCAATACAGTCACTTTTCAAAGAATTGAACCATTTAAATTTCTAATATCTGTCAAGCTGTGGCTCATCTGGCAAGAGGGGCTTCCTGAGAAAGCTGTCTGACCTAGCTGATGTGAGCTGTGACGTGTATGTGACACACCACAGCACCACTCCAAGCTGGAAGCCGCATTGCTATATTGGATCACTTGCTTTCTTCTGGGGCAGGTTTGAGCAGCAGCAGCCCCAGGCTGCTGCACTGCCAGCCACTGCCCTGTGAAGACGTCCTCTGGGACACTAAACAAGTTCTCAAACTGTGATGAAGGTTTTCTCTTTTCCCTAGTTTGACAGAAGTTTCCTTCCATGCTATCTGGATAATTCTCTTGGCTGGAGCTGTTACATATTTAGGGCTTGCTTTGTTCAGTTCCCATAGTCAGGGCTGGGTCAATCAGTGGGCTTTGAATAAGCCCATCAGCATGCTTGATTATCTGAAAAAATAGCGTATTGATACGAAGCATAGAGTGCTGCTGCTGGGTTATGAGAGTTTACTCAGAATTGTTCTGTTCCTTTAGTTTCTTACTGGTAAATTTAAGCTATCAGCATCCAATGCCATATTGCTTTCCTGCTTCTACCAGTGTTGTCTACTTAATCCTGTGCACATTATCCTCTTTGGTCATGAAATTCAATTCCTTTCTGTTTCACAGGTTCAGTGTCAATGTCCAATTGTAAAGTGAACCATAAAAGCTCTGTGTTTATATTGTCTATTGATGTTCCATAGCACCCTGGGGTGCTTACAAGAAAGGCACTTTCAGAGCAGGCATTTGACTGACGGATTGAAAGCGCTGTCTCCCTTAAAAACTCCGGCTTGACACTTCATAATCTGTTTTTGTGGTTAACACATTTTCTATCCAAAGGCAGTTCAAGCAGGTGACTGAGAATAAGGTTTTCACTAACGGAAGAATGAAGGTTTTATAGATAACACTAATATAAGGGTCACATTATCACCCATCACATTAGACAATAATTAGATACCTGGGTGAATAGTAAGCAACCAGAAGCAAGAGGAAAAGAAAAGTAATTTGCAAAGACAGTTGCCTGATAACCAGGACATTACCTGGTTCCTGATGAAGTCAATAGGGCTTTCAACTCGAATTCTTGCTACACCATGTGAGCATGTCTTGGATGCAGAGCCGTCAAAGGGAAGTCCCTGATGTGAAGTGTCTGTGGAGCTCTGCCCTTAATTAGGTATTGTCTGAATGATGCTTTGAAGAGGTAAAGCGCTAAGTGGAAATGCTAAGTGTTGTTAATTAATTAAGTACTAATCCTCATGAACAAATAGCATGAGGTTAAATAATGAAATGTAAGTATTGTTATTATTACAGCAATTGCTGTTTGGAGTGGGAATTTTTAGATATCATGTCAAGGGGCAGGAGCTAGCTTGGAATTGTTAAAGCATAATAAAACATAAGCTAGTTTCAGCTAAGGCCTAGAAGATGGTTTGTTTGCTGCTGAGGGAGTTAATAAAAGCCTGGATAGAGAGCTGGATTTTGTTAGCTCTTTCAATCCTCCACATGTCTCCTTTATGTCTTACCCTTCCATTGAGGTGAGATCTAATGACTATGTTTTTCTGCTCTTGCATCTACGCCCAAGTCATGCTCAGATGGGAAGCTGACCGGAAGAGAGACTGGCGTAACCCTGACAGCATTGCTGTATTCCCATCCATTCTTACCTCCCTCTTTGCCTAATGCTTAAGTAATAGTGGCGAGTGCCATAATCAGAAGGAGGGACAGAGGTGAGCGGTCCTGCCACTGCCCTGGCTGTAGAATTTTCACATAACCATTAGCAAGGACTAACGGAGCCAGAGGACGTGTGTGCCTTCAGTGGCAGACTGCCTGCTTTTGTGTCACCACTCAGTTTTGCCCTGCTAGCATGTGCATCATCCAGTGTCTCCTCTTTCTTACGCTCTTCAGATGCTGCTCTTCTCTTTCAGTGTCCTGTGTTGTTCCAGTGTGCAGTCTGTTGTGCCTTTCAAGAAACCACATTTTAAACTGCAAATTTCACATTTCTCTGCTATGTGCCACCATGTGCATTTCTGTACCTTCCATATCTTATGTACAACTGCTTGCTGATTATCTTGCTGTGACCCAGTCCGCCTGACTCTCGGAGTAAATCATTTTACCTTGCACTTTCATACCTTCCTACCAACATGTAACTTCAAACTCCACTGGTTTTGATTTGGTTTAGAGGATGAACAATGCCTCCTCAGAGGTCAAGCTGTAATCTATCACTAGAACAATGCAAAGAAGCATATGGTGGTGGTGTTGCTAAAGATGGGTACTTCTACACTCCACCAAAGCCCTCCCCCAAATGCCTGGCTGGTACAATCTGATAGAATCAACTTGATAGACCAAACTTACTGTGATGGAAAATGGTGTAGCAGAATGAATCAGAGCATTATGATTGCATGGATTAGTCACCAAGAAAAATCTACTAAAATAACAGAGTTGGGTCATCGCTTTTTTTAAGATTAAGAAGTTACAATTTTTACATTATGTATCAAGATACCTGTTTACTGGCTCCGTTTTTTTCTAGTGTAATTTTAATCACATTAAGTGGGCGAGGGAGAGCCTCTTGCGTTACAGATAGTATTGCCTGAAGTTAAAGATCCAAACAGAAATGCAGTCAAATACTCTGCATGACAAAAGGACAGTTAACTTTGTGACCCATTGCAACAACTCGGTAGATTCTTTCTCATGGAAATTGTTGTAACTGTAACTGGTTGATTAATGATTTAGTTAATGATTTAGTCCTGTAGCAGGTGATGAGAGTGGCTCATAGTTTAGAGACACTGAGGTTAGTGGTTAATAGTATATAGCGTTCTCCTGCCTTATGGAAGATGTTCCTATTCCTGTGAATAGGTAGCTATTTATGAAGTGTAGGAGCTCCATAAGAGTATTCTGTGAGCTAGTGGTTTGGGCACCGAGCCACGCCGCAAAGGTCTCCCTGAGCGGACACACTGGAACATGTGTCTTCCCTAAGGAGAGGAAGTGCTGTGATCATCTTGCCATTTTGCTCTGAGCTCCATCTTGTGCCTGTGAACAACTCTGGTTTCACTGAAGTAGAATCTTCTTGGAGCAAACTTTGATTTGAATGTGCTGATGCTTCCTGATGAAAACCAGTTTTGTTCACTTGGGGCCAGCCAGTTTGTAATAGGCTCAGACTAGTCCCCGATAGCAACATGGACTGGTGAAATGCAGAGGTTACTCACGTACCTTATCTTGCATGCACTCGAGTGTAGATGGGAGCTGGACTTCGTGAAATTTGGCAAGTATCATTGCTTTCACTTTTGAACCGGTTCACTCTTGTTATTTCTAAGCTTTCCTAAATCCTTTGAGCCATATTCAGTCTTCTTACAGTAGCACATGCGGCATTTTAGATGACTCTTACTGCATACAGAGTTGGATCCTTCTGGATCCTTTATTATTTAGGGCTTACATACTTTGGTTTCTTATGCAGCCACTGGAAAGAAGTAATTGCAGTGCATGCATTAAGCATCTCTTGGAGGTACCTCCATTACATCCCACTACTGACCATACAGGAGCCCAAGTCTGGCAGATAATCAGTTACAGCTTTTGATGGCTTTCTTGCATCTGGAGAACCTCAGGTCACATTTAAACTAGCAGATGTGACAGCATTTCTGAGCTCCTGGGTCTGTCTTCTTATTCTGGTTTCTCCCAAACCATTGCCAGGAAGGAATCAGCTTCTTTATCCAACACCACACACACGTACACAGAGCTGTATCTTGATTCTGCAGCCAGAAAAGTCAAGGTATAAGCAGAAGAAAGCCAGGGTGTTCTCTGACCAGATGCTAAATCAAACTGTAGGGGTGTCAGGACCTCTGAATTACTGCACCTAGCACCCCTCTGTATCTGGATGCAATCTACGTCTGTCTCTAGTGCTACAGTGAGTGATCTCAAAAGGGCCCAGAGAACTTAGGGAGGCATGAAAAATAACATCAAGAAGAAAAAGAGGAAAATAAACTATCTACTGTGAGGGAGAGTAAAACTTCAGTCTATTTTGGGAGTAGGTGAACCAAACACAGACAGTTCTCCCTATTTTCTTCTCTCTGTGGAACACTTATACTAAACCTTCCCTCCCATTGACTTTGGTGGGGCTCAAATGTCTAGCTCAGGAGATGATTTAACCCCTCTTATGTTGGATACCCAGCTACAACAGTCTCCCCCACTGCTGCATCACAACACAGAGCTCCTGACTCTGCTTATAAGGCAGTTACCTTCCTCTGACAACACTGCATTTTCAGTGCAGGCTCTTCTCTTTGATAAAAGCAATTTAAATGATTAATCTGATAAATCACTGTCCAAATAGTAATTTTATCTGATTATAGGAAAATACAAAGGGTGATAAAATAGCGTGCTGGGTTTCCTGGAAATAGTCTCTGTGGTGCGAGTTCAGAATTTTGAGTTTTGTCCAAAAACAAGGCAATGAATGAATTTGCTTCAGAGCTTGCTTTCTGTCAAAAGGCCAAGCTGACTTGGGAAGAGGGTGGAGTTGCCTGTTCAGACAGGATTTTTTTAGTTTTTGCCCTTTACCTCTGGAGCCAGAGGTCTGGCTCTCATCCAGCTGTACAAAAAAGATGATTATGGTATTTTCTAGGTAATTTTAAAGAGCAAAACCAAAGGGAGGTCAGGTGGCTTGAAATCAGCCCCAAGTTCTTCACATGAAATGTTTCTCATGATTTTGGGTTTTAGTGCAGCCGTATTTGAAAAGTTCAACGTGACCCAGCAATGTGTGCTCACAGCCCCAAAAGGCAACCATATCTTGGGCTGCATCACAAGAAGCAGGACCAGCAAGTCAAAAGAGGTTATTCTGCCCCTCTACTCTTGCTCTTGTGAGATCCCATCTGGAGTACTGCATTTATCTCTGGGGTCCCCAGTGTAAGGAGGACGTGGACCTGTTGGAGTCGATCCAGAGGAGGGCCACAAAGATGACCAGAGGTCTGGAGCACCTCTCCTATGCAGACAGAGAGAGTTGACCTTGTTCAGCCTGGAGATGATAAGGCTCCAGGGGGACCTTAGAGCAGCCTTCCAGTGTCTGAAAGGGCCCTACAGGAAAACTGGAGGGGGGCTGTTCATCAGGGAGTGTAGAGACAGGACAAGGGGTAAGGGCTTTACACTAAAAGAGAGGAGATTTAGATTAGATGTGAGGAAGAAATTCTTCCCTGTGAGGGTGGTGAGGCTCTGGCAGAGAAGCTGTGGCTGCCCCCTCCCTGGCAGTGTTCAAAGCCAGATTGGATAGGGCTTTGGACAGCTGGTCTAGTGGAGGGTGTCCCTGCCCGTGGCAGGGGGGTTTGGAACCTGGTGATCTTTAAGGTCCCTTCCAGCCCAAACCACTCTGTGATTTTGTGCATATACTCCTCAGCTGGCCAACATACTTCATTTACTCACACAAAACCATACTGCTTCTTTGTGAGATGCTTCATGAGGAACGGCGAAACTCTTATTTCAGAAAACGCTAACATAAATCCAGCTGCAGCCAGTGAAAGCTTTCTTTGCATGTGGAAAGCAGAACTGAATTTCAGGAACTCATACAATCTGTACAAAACAAGTCTTCCTCATAAACCAAAACACAAAGCTTCCTCTGACTGCTCTGTTGCAGAATTACACCAGAGGACTGGGCTCGCATGGAACAGTGAAGCATTTCAGGAAAATTATCAATATACAGAGCCCACAGGAAATTTTCTCCCACCTGCTTCATGCAGCCAGCCATTCTCTGCTACATGAGAGACTTTTGTTACCAGTAAAAAAAAAAAGGATCTACATTCTAAATCCTACAAGATCAAGTTCTCTTCAGTAATAATTAGCCTGAAAATCATTGCTTGCTGACCCATGAAAGCTTTGCAGGCATCCTGGTGGCAGCAGCTACAAATACTAATCTCAACTATTCAGCAGACGGTGCTGTAGCACCAGGCTGTGTCAGCCAGCCATCCTGCAATGTTCCCCATGCTCCTGGCAGCTGGAACTGCAGCAGAAGTCTGGTGAAATCCTGGTAATTCGCCAAGTCCACATGCAATGATGGGCAGGGTACCTTGTGATAAAGCAGCATTTTCCATTAAAAAGGAAAATGGCAGTTTCAAGAGCCTTGCACTGAATGTTCCTGTCAGAACAGGGAAACAACCCCCTTAAACCACAGCTACATAATCCCATTCTCCTCCTTGCCTCGCAATTTCAGCTAAACTACCTCTCTTTAACAACTTGAGGCCTGAAGCAGGGAAACCAGCACCATTAACTCCAACAGGAGTAGGCTCAGGATCTAAGTGCATGCTGCTGCCTCTCCAGCATGACAAGAGAGCACTAACACCACAATCCATCTTCTCCCAAAACATCCCACTCATCGCCAGCTCTGCTGCTTCATCCCACCGATGTGGGACATAAACAGGGAGTGACAACTGGAGGAAGAAGAGCAAATCCACTCTTCTTTTCTTTAGTGTTTGGCTCTGTGTTTCCCCTGACCAGGATTCGGTGATTTTTCCATCAGTTTAGCAAAACCAAACCTGGCTTATGTTTCTCACCAAGTCTCCCAAATGCTTCTCTGAAAAAAATCCAGGAATATCGTGGCATAAAGGCAGGTGTGTGAGTTACAGAAACCGTGAATCAGTTTGCTGGGCAGGGACAATAAGATCTTCTGTAGTGTTTTGAGTTTCTTAAAAGAATAAATCGGGCCACCTTTAGAAGCAGGTAGGAATTCCAAAAGAAAATCATAGTATTTCTAAAGAAATCTCGTGAATGAAATTCATAGTTAGAAGGATCTGGAAAAGTGCTGGCTTGCTTAAAGCATGTTTCAAATAAAAGGTGGAAAACCTGATTAACATTTTGCAATGAAGTCAGCAGTCTGAGAAAATACAGAACAAATGGCAAATACCTGTACAGCCTTCTCCTCTGTTGCCATCCATACTGCATCCAGCTTCATGTGGACAAGTAGGTATTAAACTTGAAGCAGTGGAAACATTTAGGCACAGCTCTCTCAAGTCTAGAAAAAGAGGGGCTCCAGACTGAGAATTAAACTGGATGATCTAAACCGCAGAAACCAGCAATACACAAGTTTGGCCAGTTGGAACTGTGAAGAAAAGTGAGCTGGGGAATGCTGTCCTCCTTGGTGCCTCGCTATAACCCAGTCTGCATAGCTTCTTCATAAAATCTTGCTTAAGCCTGTTCTTAGAGTTGCAAGGCCTTACAGACCTTTGATGTTTGTAAAGTTCATCCATGGCAAGCAGATATCTTGTCATTGATTCATTTAAATTTACATTAGACATCAAGTAATAAATATTTATATTGAACTCATTGAAAACAGCTCCTTGGCTGATATGCAGTGGTGAAGAGCAATGCCATACTTTCTGGGTTTTGGTGGGTTTTTTTTCCCTGAGAAAATAAAAAGGTCTTTTTCCACTAAGTGAAAAGGCAGGGTATAAGAGCGTTGGGAGACCAAAGCGATCAACTGAAGTCTAGCAGCACAGCCTGAAGGTGTCACTTCTCTGCAGAGAACTTAAAACAGTTAAGGAGGATTAACCAAATAAGCAGTTTACCTGTCAGTATAGCTTCCAGGCTATCTCCACAGACCCCGAAAGCTCTGCTGTCTGACTTTCTGACGCTCCTAAAAGTCAGGTGATGTCTGACTTCCCAAGTTCTTTTATTTTTTTGCCTCCATGCCACAGTATTAGACATTAAGATCTGTTCTCATTAAAACCGCCTGTGCCAATCATCAAACCTTTTTTCCCTTTGCTTCCTTCTTGTATGCTCACCCATGACGCTTTGCTTTGAAGGAAACCACAAAAATGTAATCATCATGTTATCTCCAGACTTGGTCTGCTCTCACAGCCCCTTTCCTTTCGGTCTCACCCTTGTCCCCTCCTCCACCTATAATAATTCCCACATGTTTATGCAAAAATATTGGATTTTCTTGAATTATTGGCAATTAAGAGAGGCAATGGTCTCAGGATCTCTGCAAGAGCAATCATTTCTAAAAGTGAGCAGTTTTCTGCATTGACTATCTGCAACTTTTAGGATGCCAAAAACCAATCTGCGTTGCAACACTACAGTACTTAAACAAAATAGGGCTGCTGTGAATAGTGTCAGGATCATTTCTACACTCACTTTTTCCTCCCCATTGCTACTGAATCTAAAAGTGAAGATTCTTTTTCAAAAATGCAGTTTAGACTTGACTCAGTGACCTAATAATCATCTGACAGTGAGATGACACTATGTGTACATAGGTCAGTGAAATGTCCACTGAGCCCCAGAGGCTCATCTGTGATTCAGCACTGAATCTGGCTGCCAGACGGAATTTAAAGACAGGTAAAGGAGCTATTATTCATGTAACTCGACTTAGGGCACCTCAGTTAGTCAGTGACATTGAGTGGCTAAAGCTGAAGAGCATCAACATCCCTCTTTTGCTTTCCCATTGCCACTCTTGAAGGTCCTGGAGAAGGTGGAACAGACTGCAAGTTCTGAGTTGTACAGTATCGGGTCTGTGGGATAATGATTGCCCTTGGGGAGAATGCAGCCAGGTTTTG
Source organism: Laterallus jamaicensis coturniculus (assembly GCA_022605575.1). NCBI lineage: Eukaryota > Metazoa > Chordata > Aves > Gruiformes > Rallidae > Laterallus > Laterallus jamaicensis. Next base: position 6,720,648 of record JAKCOX010000008.1, read on the forward strand.
CTGAGCCATCAGGGATGTAACTAGTGCCTCTGATTTATGGCATCTCGTAACAGTTCCTGGGACTGCTGTAGCTTTTAAAAGCTAGCATTAATCTGAACTAAGTGAAGTCCCATAAATACAATATTAAAGTAGGAACTATTGGATTATCCTAAATTACCATAACTATTAGTGAATTTGGGAGAAACATGGCAGTCCAGAACTGGCAAAATTCCCATGGAGATCAAGCAGTCTGAATGAAAAAGAGGGCCCCCTGGACTCCACACAAATGGAGAACACGAAGGCTTACAAGAGCAATAGAGCCTTATACAAAGGGGAGGACTTACTCTCCACCACAAGAAGCACGCACAAATAACCCCAAACACCTAACATTTGGTGTCCCAGGAAGGAGACTGTTGAAGGAGGAAAGGTCAAGACCAGGGTAAAGCTGAAGTGAGGAGCATTTGCAGTAAAATTCCCAGTGGCATTTAGTTTCTGCTTATGCTGTCTGCATCTTTTGGGCTGGCCTGGTTAACTGGCAGTGTCAGAAAGAAAAAGGTGGGCCTGGACTCAGCAAAGTAGTAAGATGTCTCTTTCAAGGTGGAGAAGACTGGGCCTAGCAATTAGGGTCTAAAGCAGGGAAAGAGCTCAGGTCCTCACCTGAGCGGAAGTCCTACAAGCTGTGCCCTATCCTGGTTTCTTTGGCATCCCTCTGTGTGATACCTAACACTCTCACTTTAAATAGACAGGAGAGTTTTGCATCCCTATGTGTTATCTATGGTGAAAAAGATGTCTTCTTTTGACATCATTCTGTAGTTTGGGGGTTTTAAAAACTTTTTCACGAATAAAGGCTGTTTATACAATATTTGGTCCCACAGGGGCCAAATTACCTCGTTTGTTCAAGAGCCAGACACAAGAGCAGCCACTCAGCTTGGGACCACTCCGGCTCTGCTCTTTCCAAGTGCCTGAGAGCTGCAGCTTGAGCCTAAACAAACACATCAGCTCGTTTGGAACATTTCTATGCCAAGGACTAATGAATCTGTCATACTTGCTGCACACCTAGAAAAATCAAACGTGCTTGAATCAACTTACAAGACCGCACAACACTCATGGCTGTCGTTAATACAGCGTGAGCCAGAAGTACAAGTCTGGGTTACTGTCTTTAGACTGGAGGACAATGGAGTGAAAAGAAAGAAGGGTAGACCACAGAGTATGCAGTGCCACCAAACATCTGTTCTTGCTGAAGGTACAGTCTAGGGAAGTACCTTTAGGTGGAGCTGACACCCACAGAAATTGTGCCAACGTGTAAAATGCTCCTTTCATGAAATGGGCAAAGCCAATAGCCTTTTCCATGGCTTTTCAGAATTCAGATGCTAGTTAAAACCTGTGGATATGTATACATTCCTTTCTATGGATAATTAGCTACTTCATGTGTGGCGCCTCCTGGATTAAAGAAAATTCTTCTATGCAAATAAGAAGTGGAATAGACTGGTCAAATTTCTATGTGGAAAAAATAAAAAGACCTCTTTTATATAAATACACAGTATTTATTTAGGTGAGTTTCTTATTTCCTAGACAAGTGCTAATTCCTAGACAGCTCCCGTGTATGTAAAACATTCACTCTGCATTGTTCTTTTGAACAATACCGGTATACAAACACTGAGGACAAACAGTAGACTTTGACGACATGCCTAAATAAATGAGACAAAACCATGTGTCTTGAAATTGGCTTTTTTCTCCTTTTTCATTAAATGCTCAAATCCAGTTTATTTCAAAAGGCCAGTCTGATATCAATGGCAAAACTCCATCAGTTCAGGAGGTACGCATTTTCAACCCAGGCTCTCTTTGTCAGTAATAAGTAGATTTGGCCCAAGTTTGGCTGAAGATACTGCTTTAAACTATTTCTTCTGTTCTACTGAATAGCAGAGTAGGTTGATATTTAAGAATGAAAGCTCATCAAGTTTAAATTTCAGTTGTTTTATAATAATAGCCATATGTTAGTTATAGATTGTGTAAGTCTGAAGTTTTGGTAATTTAAAACTGCTTTAAAGTGACCTTTACATGGTTCCACATTTCAACATTTTCTAAAAGTGGTTGGTATCGGCCCTTACTCATAAATCTGTACATTAAAAGAATCTGCAGGCCTGGGCCCTTAGTTTACAGGCCTACAGTAAGGAAGTCCTGCAAACATTTATATACATGCTTAATCTTACAAATCAAGTCCTCACAATGAAATCAACATAGCTGCTCTCAGGGAGCAAAATCAGAGCAGGATGAAATGTCAGCTTTTAAGAAGGGTCACTTGCTCTTACTATGGGGAGACCTCCAAGCAAGTGGGACCTCCAGCCTGGCCTGATGCAGTTGTCATGGTCTTCTCTAGTTAAAGGTGCAAGAGAAAAAGACATAGTGTGGGAAATGCTTTATTTTTCCCTGTGGAAGGCTGTGCAAGCTGGGAGGGCGGGTACGTACTGGGGGGACTACGAAGGCTGTAGCTCAGCTGCCTGTCAAGTGCCATATCACAGGCCTTTCTCCCTGTTTCTCCAACCACACTGCAGTGGATCTTGCCTTTTGGTTGGACTGCTTGCATGGCTGCAGCTTCTTACTTCCTTACAGTGCTCCACTCCCTATTCATACCCACTCATTTATTTGTGTGTCATTCCTTGCATGCCTGAGATCTTTCTCAAAAGCCACGTTATTCCAGTTATCCAGATTTTCCCTCCAACTTCCTATCCAACTGCGTATTTCCACTGTTACAGTAAAGGCAATACACACTGCATACCTGCTAGGCTGTTCACCCCAAATACCAGCACTCTAGAAAGTAATTTTCTTTTGCTAACAGGGAAACTGAGCCAGAGATTGTACAGCATGTGAACAGCAATATACGAACTAGAACCACAGTTCCTGGCCTTTCCTTCTAATGCTTCTGTTTTAGGCACGAATTGGAAAATACACTGGCAGAACTAAAAAGAACATAGAAGTGTCACACTGAAAATAAGAGCAAAATAAATTTCGATATGTTGACAAAAAGGAAATGCTGATTGAAATCTGCCCTGGATTGATTGATATCTTAATAGTCCTCTCATTCCTGTTGAGCTTTGTTACTTCTCCCATGACATTCAGTGTTAAAGTGCTATATGTGCAGAACATTACACACAAATAAAAAAAACACCAGGCACCCAGGAGTTGTCCAGGTTTCCTTTCCATTTGTATGCTATTGTGTTTATTGTCCATTTTTTCCAGCATTTAAATGGTTGATGTACTTGAACCTAAATTAGATGTTTTCAGTGAAAATACACAATGTGGCAGGATATAAACATTATGGATCTGGATGGCCCACCCTAAATACTATTTCAGGGCTCACAGCTGAGGAGATTAATTTTGAAATTTCCTCTGAAATACCTTTGCCACTTCAGAACCTTAGTTTTTGGTCCTCAACCCTGCAAATATTTCAGCACAGGCATGTAAGTAATTCCTTTAACACGTGTAAGTAACTCCAATGGTACTGATAATATACTAAACAGATACATATGTTTGGAGAGCAAGACCTTGTTTAGGTAACAAAATAATTCCTCTTCCCCCTCCCCCCCTTCTCTTTTGCAAAACTCCAGCTTTGGAAAAGAAATGTTATGTAAATTTGAGGTAATAAGCTCAAGCTCCGATTTCATTTTATTGTCACACAAACCAAAACGTTTGCTGTTCTTAGGAAATGCACAAAACAACCCCGTTAGGTCAGCTATGAAAAGTTGGGACCTGATCCTGCAGCCCTTCAAAGTGTCTTCCTTTAACTCCAGTGCAGGAAGAAACCTGGCCTGTAGAGCCTGATCCCTTTGTACCTTGAGTATTTTTCCAAAGGACAAAGCCACGTAACTAAAGCTCCCAATACTTCTGATAGTTTCTCGTAATCCCTGCGGTGAACAGAAATATTTCCAAATCACTTGGGCCGCGGTGTCGCTGCAGTAGCCGCACCCTGCGACAGCTAACGCCTGGCCGACAGGGATACACGTGCGCCCACGTGCTGCACTCCAACAGGCCCGACACCCAACGGAGCACCGTGTAGGGCGCGAGGACCGAAAACGAAGCCGGCGAGGTTGGACAGCTCGCTGTCTTGTTCAGCATCAGTAAGATACGAAGGGAAAGCGAGGCCGTAATTGCGGCCAGTCGCTCGGGTTTTTGGGGAAGAGTAACGCACGGCCCAGCAGTGCGCTGCAGGCACTGTACAGTTATCAGCGGTGCGTGCGTTCCAGTGGGACGTGACACACACGTCCTATAGCTAAGCCTTGGTCGTATGCCTGGCACCCTACGCGATGCGGTGTTTCTGGCAGGAGTGCTCGGGAGGGGCCGGGCTGGGGCTGCGGGCTCTCGCCCCGCGTCTCCACCCGTCCTCGCCGCGCCCCACTTGCCAGGGAGGCGGTGGGGCGGCCGCCGGCAGCTGTCGGCGAGGGAGGGAGACCCTCGGAGAAGCCCCATTGTTTAGCTCTCTGTCACAAGCCAGCAGAACACTTAATTTCTTTCATCTCTGGAGTTTTCATTATCATTCAAATTTCATTTTCCATTAATTGATCGGGGATTAGCGAAGCCATTATGCAAAAATTAGACAAGCCAGATGCGATGAATAATTCATGACGGACAATTACACTTTATTCCCTGCGTACTTCCTAACTTCCCTCCGACTCCCCGCCCGCTGCAAATGACAGCCTCCGCTCCCGGCCGGAGCTGGGCACGGCTGTGGGGCACGGCGCCCCGGCAGCGCCGCGGGGCGAGCGGGGGCCGGGCGGCGGGAAGCCGGGACCGCGGGCGGCGCGCGGGGCAGGGGCTGCGGGGGCGCTCGTCCTGCCCGCCGCTAGGTGGCAGGCGCCGCCTGCGGTGCGCGGAGGGCCGCGGAGGGCGCAGCGCGGCTCCCCGCCGGTCTCACGATCCTTATCGGCCGCAAACGCGGTTGGGACGGACGGACGGGCGCGGCGGTGCCTGCCTGCCTGCCGCCCCCCCCCCATCGTCACCAACAACCCCCCCGCTGTCGGGGTGCTGGCCGGGAGAGGCCGCGGGCGCTCCCCCCCACCCCGTCACCCGCGCGTCCCACACCCCTCACGCCGGGCATCTCATTTATCCCACCGGACAGTTGTTGCCCCATTAAGAGCGCGGTCCCACCCTTCGCGAGGACCTTTCATCTGGGGAAGTTTTATGACACTTTGTAAATGTGCAAAGTTTTTAATTAGACTCGCCAGACAGCCCCAGGCAGCACTAGCGCCACGAAGTCTTCATGCTTCTCTCTGCTTTACAGCACAACAAGCCGCTCTACTCCTTTGAAGACAATGCCGACTATGTCTACGATGTCATGTGGTCGCCAGTGCATCCCGCGCTCTTCGCCTGCGTGGACGGGATGGGGCGCCTGGATCTGTGGAACCTGAATAACGACACAGAGGTGAGGCGGCGCGGCGGCCCGACGGCGGCCGGCGGTGGGAAGGCGAGGGCGGGAGGGCGGCGGGGCGGCGGGCGAGACCTTAACCCTCTGAGGGCCGGCGACGCGGTGCTGCTGAGCACCCCCTGGCCCGCCCCCGCCGGGGGTCTGCGGGGGCGCCGGGGTCCCTCAGGGCGCAGGGAGCTAGCTCGGCGTCAGCCGCCGCCCGCGCCCTGTGGCGCGGCGGGGAGGGCACGTCCCGCTGCCGGGGGCGCCTGGCCGCCCCCCCTCCCCGCCCGCTTTTCCCCCGCCTCCCTCCCTCTTTGCTTCCCTCCCTCCCTTCCCCGCGGCGGGACTGCTGCTCTCGGGTACCTGTCAGGGCTGGGGAGGGCCGGCTCCGGCACCCCCGGCAGAAAGCCAACACAAATAAATAGCCGCGGTGCCGGCTCGGGATGGAGCCTCCCTCTCCTCTCTCTTATTTTTAAGGTGCCCGTTTAAACTGCGCCCGTTTTGCAGGGTTTTACATTCCCCTACCACCGCCCCGCTTCTGCCCGGCGCTGCAAACGCCAGGTTTCCGATGCCTGCCCTCGCTCAGGCGGGCACACCTTGGCTGCCCGGCCGCAGCCGCCGCGGGCCTGCCAGCGCTCCCGCCTGCGGCGGGGGCCGAGGCGCCGGGCGGCCCTTTGCCAGCCTCCCGCGCTCGGGCGGTGCGCCGTGTTTGCGGACAGACTTCGTCTCCCTCCGTATTTAAACCTCCAAATCCTCTGGAGATGGTGACTTGGAAGGCCCTGCCAGCGCTTCCAGCATGTCAGAAACCCAGCCACCCTTCTATCTTCCCTCGCCTCCAGCCTTTCGCAGTTGCTAGCAGCTACACTTGAGTTTAAGCACAGAGCATCTCTCCTCTCATGTGATGGGGGGGTTTGTACCTTCGATTTTCTTTTTTTCTTAAAATGTGCTGTGAAATTTAGAGGCACAAAGGCAAATGAGAAATAAAAGGTTCTCTTTCCATCACTGTTATCTAATTAGCGAGGACCATGGGAGAGGTGGTGCTGCACCTTTAAATTTCACAGGCAAGAAAGGATTAATCAGGTTTTTGCAAAGATTGAGAACGGTAAATAGTGTCTTTTTAGTCATTTTCTAAATGTGCCAAACTCCCTTTTTTGCTCTTTTTACTTCGGATTAAAAAAGAAAATGCTGCAGACTTACGCTATTTTTTTCTGGGTTTGAGTTCCCCCAAGGAATGGTTTTCAGAAAACCTGTCGTGTCACTCGAGGTCAGTCTTAGCTGACCAGCAATCAGTGATCAGCACGACAATCAAAATATTTTTCCACAACTGAACCCTTGAATATTTTTCCTTAATGCCATGTAAGAACCAACTATAACAAAACATCACATATTAACTGACAGTTTATTTTTATTTAAAAAAATAGACTGAAAAACAAGCCCCAGTATCTCCCACCACCACCACCATTTTTTTTTTTTAAAGATTATTTTGATCACTAATATGCCCTTCACATAAACATGCTATGCGTTTCAGCCAAAGTAAAATATAGGCACAGTTTATGGCTTCCAGTGAGTGGTGCTTGCCATAAATAAGCATGGACAGGTAAGAGGAACCAGCACCGGGCTCTGTATTGTCAAGGGGAGCAGTGAGGCCTTTTGAAGTGCTCTGAGCAGGAAGCAGCGCAGCCTTTTTAATTAGAGCTCATACAGCTGGAGGATATACAGGAGGAGTCTCCTCAGAATTTATTTTGGGAAGGGAGGGACATATCCTTCAGGTGTTCTCATTAACGCAGGTTTAAACACAGAGCATAAAACCCAGCATTTTAAGAAGAATTAAATAAAAGTATAACCCTTTCCCCCCAAATACCAGGACTGAAATCCTGCCCTGCTTGAAATCAGTTGATGTTTTGCCATTTAACTCAATGAGACCATTGGGTTTTTAAAAAAAAAATTAGTGTGGACTGCTTGATCCCATTCCCATCAATAATAAGGCCGTACGTTAAAAAATGCTGATATATTTTCAGCGTGTTTACCAATAAACACACAGGAACATCAGGAAAAAAAGTAATTTCAAGCTTGATCCTGCTTTTCTGCTGCATGTAATGCCACTCCTGATTTCCCAAATGATTTCTATTCTCAGAGGTCAGAATCAGCTCTCATGCAAGGATCAGGCAGAAATTATTTCTGTGGTGTCCGAGCTTTGTATTTTTATGGGAATTGAGTTTGGATCTCTGAGGCAGAAACACCATTTGGTTTCCTTACTGGGCACCGATGAAAGAAAAAAAAATGTCTAAAAATTACAAACTGGCAAATTCTGAAAAGACGTGAGGTTTTGTTATGTGGGAGAAGCAGCAAAAGTACCACTGAAAGAACTGTAAACAGTTCTTTCAAACATCATAACTGAAAGTGATTGTTGTTTGCTTTTGCCCTCTATCTAGTACGTCATAATTAGTTTATAATTTTCAAGATTTCTGTAATTGATTACGCCGTTTAAGTCTGCAGTGCTGCTTGCTAAGAAGGAGCCCTTGTCAGCACTTTTGCCTTTGTAATAAGACATCTCGGAACACCTATTTTTTAGATCATTCTTACTTTTAGATGTCAGATCTGTGATGTCAAAGTATTTGTGAAGACAGCAGGAAAATGACAGGTATATTAATGTGTTTAAGTGCCAGATATTGAGAAAAATCTTTGTGTTAGAGCTAGATGTGATTGTTATTAATGAGACCTGGGCTTGTTTAATTTGGGAAATAAGTCTCATTATTTAGGCATCATTTTGTAAACCAGTTAAGAAAATACCTAGGATTTGTTACAATTTGCTGCCTTCAAATTTTTGAACTGCAACACAGTTTCCACTACTGTTACTCCCCATATTTATTAAAAACATTTCTCCCCAGAGCTACATGCTTTCTGATCAAAATGACTCAAATCATTTGACCGTACCACAGATGTAATCGATATAATTGTTCTCAAAATCTCAGTGTAAAGTAACCAGGGTTATTTGTGTGCTTCGTGTTGATCTGTGGATACCAGAAATTGGTTTTTTGTAATAGCAATGAAAGTCATTGTGTATTATCTCATATTTCATAAATGAATATAAAACCTTAAACACAAAAAATCCTTTCCCACGCCTTCATTCTTTTGTGAATTATTTTATTGGATCGGTATAGTGAGGTTTGCCAGCAGTTTCAGGGTAGTAAATGCCGATTTTTTTACCTATGTCTCCATAACACTCCTTTTTTGATCAAGATTGGAAAAGGTCTCTAGGCTACTGATGAGTCTCATTTATCTTTGAAGTGATATTAAAGAGGCTTAGAAAATGGCTTTATTTCTGCTGTGCTAGGTCTCATTCAGATGTTTGTTGGGGTTTTTTTGCGTGCTGTACCTTAGCTTTGAAAGTGTGCAGATAGTGTCTATTTCAAGACACAGGTAACAGATGTATTTGCAAGCAGGTTTTGACACTGCGTAAGCAATAAAAGTAAAAAAAAATAAAAGATATATTCTTATCAAATGGGTTTTTCTGACTGCCTCTTTCTTAATCTGTTACCTGTTAAAATCTCATAGCAGAATTGTTTAAAATCTGACAAGCACCAACTTCAGAGAATTTATAAAGTATTTCAAATGTGATTTTAAAAACATAATGCTACCATTATAAAATAAACCCTTATCTCTGAAATCCAAAATAGGCATGTGTAATTTAACCTATCAGTACCAAGAGCAGACAAATCTATTTTAAGGTGCTGTGGCTCGACTACATTTCTCTCCGTAGCGCTGGAGAAAAGACACTTTTTTTTTTAGATTTTCAAGGACTGTTTCATTATTGCTTTTGATTTTGTTAGATAGCTTTGAGGAAGAGTAACAGGATTTTCCAAAACCGTCGGGTTTTGGAAAAAAGCATGGGTTGTGTCTTGTGTCTGCGGCATGCATGCTGCTTATTTTTATGTGGAACACTGAAAGAATGCTGTATTAACAGAAAAACCCAGCTCTAGAGTTATGTATTTCAGCTTTATGAGAGATTTTTTTTTTAAATTCAGTGCCTTAAATATATACTGTGTGTATTTGTGTATGAAACAAATATCTTTGATCTACATTTTTCTGAGAAACATAGCTGGTTAGTGGATTAGTGCTCTAAAAATGTGGCATTTAGTTGTTGTTTGAAGAAACCCATTTCCAAATGTTATTAAATTAATTTTGGCTGGAATTAAAATAGCTTTTTTTTTTTTTGCTTTTGCTTTTTTTTTAAAAAAGAAAACGGTGATCACAGCAGTAAAACTTGCTTGTTTCCTACTGTGATTTTTATCATGAATCAGTGGCCCCATGTCAGATTTTAGGCCACTGGCTCTTTCCCACTAAGCATTAGCAGACTTGGGATGAGGAGTTAGAGCGTGCCAGTTATTTTGGGCAACGCTGCTTTGGACGGGACCTAGGCCTTGCGCAATGGGGAGATGAGTCCAGTAGCTTATTTGCATTTGAATGACTTCTGGGAGTTGGGTGGTATCTGCTTTCTGGTTGCTATCCAGCATTATTTCTACATCATTCTGCAAACAAAATCCTCTCTTTTCATATGCAGGGCTCAAGGATGCTACCGTCCAGCCCTTTGCAAAGGTGAGGAGTTAGTCTGGCAGGCTGGGTTTGGTTTTGCAGCCTTGTGTCACGGTTGGTGAGGAGGAGGTGGAGCAGGGAGTCTCCAAGGGGAGAGGCGGCAAGGCAGGCAGGCACCCTCGCTCCCCATTCCTTGTCCTGCTCCTGGCATGGCTGCGCATATGCTGCTGCCCTAAGAAGAGTCTGGAAGTCTGCAAAGGTTCAGCTTCCTACTGTCACTCATTTTGTGTAGGAGCTGAGGGGAAGGGGATTGGTATCGGACCTATACAATGTTTGTTTTTAAACTATTTTTCTCCTGGATCTTTGGCCCTATCTCACAATTGTGATGTAAAGCTGCAGCCAGAGAACCAAGATGAAGTCAGCAAAACACTGGTTTTGTTAATTTTGTCAGTTTGTTGGTGTTCAGACCAGGCTTTAATACCAGCTTCAAGCAGCATTCTTCCTGCTTCTGCTGCACTGTGCTGATAAAGAGAGCAGGAGTATCTGTCACTCCTCCAGACTCTGGTTCCTGCCCAACTACCTCTTCTTGCCTGGACTGCTCTCCAACTTTGTGTGCATTTATAGATCCCAGGACACCCCATTGTCCCCACCTCAACGTGTGACCGTGACCTGTTCTCACAGATGGATCCAGTGGAAGAGCTGCCCTTGCAGCAATCCTGTGCTGTTTGTGCTGACCTTAAAAGCACCAAAGCTAAAAAGCCTTGTTTGGAAGACCGTCACGCCACGCTACAGGCTCCTTGCTCAGGCAGGTTCTCCTATTAAAGGCGGCTGGGTGGAGCATTAGCAGACTTTCGGGTTGCCGTCATTTGTCTTATGAGGTGACCTAAATCAACTGCGTGATCTTCCTATCTGGGACAGACACCCACACAATTCCTGCCTCCTGCAGCATCTTTTGATGCCCTCATTCCAGTGTAGATTACAAATACTTCTCATGAGATCGTGTTCGTTGCTCTATGCATCCCACACACTAACCAGAATCTGTGGATCACCTGTTAAATTTGTTGACTTGAGGCGAGGAGGGCAGTTAAAAATCAGGCAGCATCCAGGTATATTTAAAGCAGAAGAAGTCTCCTGGGGACATAGGAGAAAATAGTGTAAATATGTTGTAGGAGTTTCTAAGAGTCAGCTCAGCTGTTCTTATTTCTGTCGTGTCTTCGCTCTGAAGTGATTAGCTCAGGACTTTTCTGACGTAATACTCAAGTTTCGACCTCTGCATCTAGCTGCAGAGGTGAGTATGGATTTAAAAGATGTGTCAGCATGAATTACAGGGATGTGTCTTCTGACCATCGGGTTATCTGGACCCGAGTCAGAGGCCAGAAGCCAGGGCAGAACTGAAGCCAAGTCCTACCCTCAGCTGGCGTTTGGTCAGTAACTTTGGAGAAAGAAGCAGATGTGGTTTTGTATGTCTCTGAGGTTAAGGGGAAAAAAACTGCTTCACTTACTGCCCTCCACTGTGGAGAAGTCTTCCCTACTCATTTCAAATAGCCTGTTACTCTTTCCTCCTTTTAGCACTTGTGATAGAAGAAACAATGAACCCTTTTTTTCCTCCCCCTGACAAGAGTTGTATATTTCTTCTAGCAATGCGGAGGGACTTGTGACTCACCCTTCCAAGCAGGACATTCAAAACTGACCCCCAGGTTTGCAGGCCGCATGATTTTATTGTCCCTCCTTTTCCAATTGTTTTGACAGGTTCCCACAGCCAGCGTCACCATAGAAGGAGCTTCTGCCCTCAACCGTGTCCGCTGGGCCCAGGCTGGGAAGGAGGTAGCAGTTGGTGATTCAGAAGGCCGCATATGGGTTTATGATGTTGGAGAGGTATTATTATTGTTGTTTCTGTTTGTTGTTGTTTTTTTCTTTAAGCCCAGCCCCTGGAGAATACCACATCCAAGTCTGAGAAAAGGTGATGTATTGTAACACATGAGTAATACTCGTCCAAAGAGTAAACCAGATTTCTTTCAGTGGAGTCCCTGTTGATTTTGGGCTGCCAGCAGTGTGTTAGCTGTAAAGCTACTTAGCAAAAGATTAAACTGGTTCAAGTCTCATGAGAGAAGACTTTTTTTAAAAAAAGCTTTTTGGTGTTTTTAACTTTTTTTTTTTTTTTAAATGCTTCTATGGTTACAGTTGGAAAAAGTTACAAAGCAACATCAAGAGGAAAATAGAGGTGCAAAAAGGCGCTGTGTTGTTCTGAAGTTGATCCTGGAGGGTTCACCTTTTATACTCTAGTATCTCTTATTTCATGACAGGCTTAATGCTGTAGATTTTGCTCAGCAGGACATACACAGAATACATCTCTTCTTTTAGTACTGAATAATGCTGAATATGTCTGATTATGTGCAAAAGTACCAACAGGAGGAAATAAGAGGTGTCATTGTGGAGGGTGGTAGGTGCACGTGCGATGGAGAGTATGTAGGTGCTGAGACACAGCAGGATGTGTATTCTGTGTCTAAGACTGCTCTCAAATCACCCTGCTACATCTTATAAAAACCATCTAAACTGCAGTGTGTTTGGCACTGATGGAATCTACCTCTTTGTTGATGAATAAGGTATAAAGTGTTCTGTCGGCATTACAATCCCTTAGAACAGTTAAGGGTGAATCTCTGAGCAATCAGCTTTTATGTAGAGAATTTGTTTTCCATCATTATCTGTGATAGGATACTGAGATATCCATCTCTACACAGTAGGGAAACATTATAGAATATATACAGAATTATCTGTAACTCTCATAAAGTGATTTTATGGCCCATAGCAAAATTGCTTGTGCATGACTCATGTTTTTGGATTGCCTTCACTTGTGCAGGAGTTGCCTTTCCCCACAAATGTTTGCTGAAGCTTCTTGCCGTATTGTTAGTGTAATTTCTAAATAGTCTAAGGTTACTGCGTTCAGATTCCCACCATAACGCTGGCAGGTCAGGCCGTTCTTATTTATTTTTCATTTTTGCATGACTGTTGCAGAAAGGTGGGGTTTTTGTCTTCCAAGTGATACCACAGGCTATGGAAATGTCTTTGACAGTGCAGTCTGGTCTTATCTGTGAGTCTAGACGTGCTGTAGAAATTACTTCTTTGCCTGTTGTACGCGAGATCATTCATAGGATCATTTATCCCTGCAAGCTCACCCAGGAAGAAACAGATTTACTGTTCTATGCAGAAGTAATATTTCAGGTTTTGGCTTTCCTTCTGATTATACAATCAGAATTCAATTTGCAAAGTGAATCCCAGTGCTAGGCTCAGACCAGAAAGAAAGAGAAGTTTCTATTTCTTGAAAAGGGAAAGAAAAGACAAGAGAGTATTTCAACTGCATTTATTTGTGTGGGTCCCAGTCAGTGTTAGATGTTGCATACCCTGCCCATGCAGAGTCCCAATGTCTCCAGCTCAGCTCCATATGCACTTACACAGATGGATGCCCATCCCAATAGCTGCTGGCAGGTCATGGGCCTTTGTCACCCCTCCTTCCCTTTAATTCCTTAATTTGTTGCTGTTTCATTTTGGCAGTATCCGTCTCTGCAGTAGTTCCTGTACCAAATTTAGGAGAAGTGGTTTGAGCTGCAACAGCTTCAAATATTACTGGGGCTGCTGTGTTGTTAGTAGCTTTTTCTGGCTCAAAAAAGAGGGGTCCTTTTATAATCTCCAGCACAACTGTCCTCACAGTAACGCCTTAAGTGAGATGCAGAAATGCTTTGAAGCTCAAGAGCCTGAAACCAAGGGCTTGTACAGAGAATAACAGCCTCTTCACTCATTAACCCTCTGTGCCAGTTCATAAAGAGCTCTCTGATGAGTTACTTTGTGCTTGGCTGTCCTCAGGCATGGTGCACGGGGGATTCACAGCATGCACATGCACTTTTGGAAACGTCTGGCAGAAATATAGCAGCCTTCAAGGCTCCCACTTTACCTTTACAGTGTGCAGATTATTGTCCAGTTCTTAGTTCACCTGGGATCTTGCTTTGACTGTCCTTTTCATATGGGTTTGATTCTGGGATATGCTGGGGCTGGTCTGACCGCTTAAAAGGGGCAGCAGTCCTTCTCCCCCTGCCAGCCAGCCATTCCTAAGCCATATCCCTTGCTGTCCAGTTCTTGTGTTGGTATCAATGTTTGTCACTGCCCACATTGTGGAGAGGGAGCTAAGTCAGCACAGAAGTATTGATTTGTTTATTTTTTGTTTTGTTTTCCTTGGGGTAAACGTTTTCTCCACAAACTGAGCCAGTGTGAGAGCAGATGAGCGAGCATGTGGCAGGGTGGGGAGCAGGCAGCTGGGAGCTGGACCATGCAGTACCTGGCAGCACCTAGCGCTCCTGTTTGACCTCGCTGTATTGCAAAGCCTGACACTAAGCCACAACAGGTGACCTTTCAGCAAAAGTGCTCTACCTGTCTCCTACACCATCAACTTTTGAAAAGGCCTCATCACTGGAAAAACCTGTCCCTGCCTGCCTGATAACTCAGTAGCATCCACTCATTTGAAGGTGCATCTCTGATTTGGGAAGATGGGTGTGATTACTAGCATTAGAAAGTCAGCAGGCCACTTTACAAAGACCCTAAATATGCTCACCAAAAGCATTCATGCACCTTTTTTAAAAAAACTTTCATTTCTTGTAACGGTTCCAAGTTTCACATTAGACCAGCTGTAAATTCATAAAACATCAGTTTAATCAGGCAAAAAATACTATATTTGTATTATAATAAAGCACAGTGTCTTTGAATTTCACATTCCTGTATAAACATTTTTTCTTATCTGTTTGAACAGACAGAATTGACTCTCTGAATTTTGATCAGAAAACATCAGGATAGCAAATCATTAAGGCAAAAAATTAAGCTATAGGAATTTTTACTTTGGTAGGTTCATCACAATTTTAAAGAACTGTTCTGGAGAACAGAAAAGTTTACTGCTGCTATTAACCTCTATGGTGTAAAGAGAAAACATTACATGGCCAAAATGGAAGACATAAGACACAAGGCTTAACCTTGCATTCTTTGTGAAGGAGTGTGAGACCAGGGCTGTTTCGCTTGTGTGAGACTTCAGGATTTGGCCCTTTGTGCAGTGTTATCTAGTCAGAATCTTTATGACTCAAGAAATGGCAAAAAACATAAAGAACGTGGCAGTCTGTGACCAGGGAGTTAAAAATAATGGTGACATTTGCAGTTTGGCTATATAACGTTATCTCCTTAGAGTATGTACTTTTAGTTGTTTGATTTCAGCATCGTGTCTGAAAATAACTGAACACATTTATTTTCACAGTGAGGGGTCTATTTTCTTCTCAATGCGTGTGCTTTATGCCCATTAGCATTAATGGGAGTTATACGTGTACTTCCAGGGGAGAGGAGACTTAAATAGTCCATATAGATGTGCTCTCGTGGATCAGTAACCACTGATTTAAAGAATGTTAATTGTAAAATGAAATAAAAACCCAAATAAACACACAAAAATCTGATTGTTTCACTGTGATGGGCTCTTAAACCTTTGTAAGTTAACCAGAGAATATAAGCAGCCATTCTAAATACACTTTACTCTCTGTAAGGGCTAAATATTCAAACTGGTCTAGTGGTTGCAATATTATTATTGCGATTGTGTGTATTATGTATTTTAGCTTCCATGGTCTTATTTACTGCACAGCAAGTTTTCTGTATGGTAGAAGTTGATTTTAACAGAACATGGACCACTGACTATAGATTTATTCACATGTCCAGATGATTGATAGTTAGACCTAACTGCATGTCTCTCTTGTAGATATATTTTCTAGAAAGCTTGCTCCCATTCTGCATGCTTCAGTGATGTTACACAGCTGCCGCTGTCATAAATATTCTCTAACAACCACGTTTGTTGCTTACCTGGCTTACTGAGAATGCTTTTTGCACCTCTGGTTGTGAAAGAAGCTTCCCGTCCACCTTCCATTATTTCTTTCTTTTTTTCCCCATTAATCTCTTCCAGGTCATATTCTGCTTGCACTGTGAGTAAATAAGATAGAAACTGTAAATCAATGATTTGTTATTTGATTGTAATAAAATATAAAGTAAGTTTGCAGCCCAGGATTGGAGGGTTTGAAACTGTAATCACAAGGAGCTTATTACTGTACATTATTTTGTTAAAACTAGTTACAGGACAAACTATTGTATCTGGTGGTCTTTCAGACAGTTGATTCTAGTCATGCTTTTAAAGGGTGACTATTACAGCAGGTAGAACTGGAGGAGAGTAAGAAAATGTCTTTCCCTAGACCTTTCAGGAAAGCTGGCTCTGCCAAAGAAAGGAGTTACCTGGGATTCTTTAAACAGTCATTGCCCCTGTACTTGTTTCTCTGCAGTGGAACCGGAATCATATTGATGTTTTTGGACTTTATTAGGTTTCAGAGTTAATATCTGCTTAAGCCCTTTTGGACCCACTGTGTTAGGGTCGTGGTGTACTTATGCTGTTTGCTCCATGATGGGTGTTAATCCTGTATGTCACTTTAAATGACACCACCAGTGAGGGAGGAGCTGGCAACTGCCAGAGATACTGGACGAAGCAGTACAGTAAGGAATATAGCCCTGGTGCCTATGAAATAATTTCCTTTGATTTCAGCAGCCCTTAACAGCTGTCTGAGGTTCTTAGGGTTCTCGTCAGAGGGATATGCACATTTCAGCATGACAGTCAAGCCACTTCTTTTTCTGAGCAGAGCGGAGAGTGCTTCATACTGACACCTTGAGATCCCCGTGCTTCGCTCTAGATTTCATACAGAAAACATACCCAGTGTCTCTTCCATGAAGCTAAAAACTGTTGTAGCCCAGAGAGAAAAAAGCAAAACTAGTTTTTTCATGTAGTTCTGCAGGTAGATTTTCCAGTAGGTTTACTTTTGCCATCGTAAAGCTCCTGTAGAGCAAATACTGAGTTAGGATAGGGTTCTGCCTCATAAGCAGAGTTGAGACTCACCATAAAATTTTTTATTTTAAAACCTGTGTTGAGTTACAAGTATTGTTGGAACACAGGTAAATGCCTCACACACATATTGTGAAGGCAAATTTGAGCAATAATAAGGGGTTATGCTTACAACCCAAGTTCTATTCAAAAACCTTTAAAGATCAAGGAAGATACTGTAGTTACAACCACATACATGATCCAGGCATGAAGGATAATTAAATGGATTGTGAGGCAATGCCTGAATTTCACCACTGATATTTTTACTAAGGAGGTTGTAGCACTGGCCTCGGAGGATTTTAAAGGCATGTTTTAACAAAGTGGAATCTCTTAAGAGTTGTTGGAAAATGTAAAGAGCTAGGGGTTTGGTTTGCTTCCCCTTCAACCCCAGTTCTATAATGCTCACTCTTGAGAGACTTTTAAAACTGAAAGAGCTTAGAGATGGTCAAAAAAACATGGTAGGGGAAAGAATGACAGCTTAGTAGGAACTCCAGCTTTATACTTGAATAATATCTGAAATATTGAACAGAACAAGCTCTTCATCCCTCATCATTTGAATTTTGACTGATGTAGCCAGTATTCACAAAGGGATTTTTGAAGTAGGTTAAATAAGAACTCCCTAATGAAAAAAATGCACTAGTTTGAAATCAGTCAATTTAATTACTGTGTTTTATGAAGGCCATTACCCATTGCTGATTACTAGGGTGATAAAATCTTTAGGCTTTGGTAGCCTCCATAGGGGGTGAGCCGATCTAAGTAGAGCAAAGTCCAGTCATTATCACCCTAAATACTTATGTTTCTCATTACAATATTCATTACTTTAGGTTACTGTGAATGCTTTGAGGTCTTTATGTAAGCGCTGGCTTATTCTCCTGTAGAAAAACAATGTTGTTATGGGCATAAGTTAAAACCAAGCATTTATATACTTTTATGGTTTCAAGGGAGGCTTGGCTACATCCTGACAAAGAAATACATACATTTTTGCCCGTGAGTATGGTACACTCGTATTCATGTCTGTGTGCTTGTCAGTACAGTTGTACTAGTCTGATCAGAAATGGAAAAGCATATGAGTTACCTTGTTCTTTCAGTCTGTTTTGGTGCTTAAGTAAGCTGGAACGGAGGCTTAGGTTCCTAATAACAACTTTTATTAGGGAAGTACTTTTCAAGAGGGAAAACTGAGCTGTGCTCTAAATATGCCATACCCAAGGCCAGCTGCAGAGGGTTGGAGCTGTTTATCTGCAGTGCCAGGCTAGGGCCATGCACTTCCCTTTTTGCTGACACCTCTTGCATGTCATGTGGCCTCTCTGCCCCTCTCAATCATCTTCATCCTGGCCTCTTGACTTAGAAAGCAGCTTCCCAAAACCCACTTTATTGAAAAGATTATCTCAAAATCATTTCCCCTGTTTAAAAATGTGGGTTTTAAAAAAGAATGCTCAAAACATTATCAGGGAAAGATGTGGGTCTGAGGTACTGGGAGAGGAAAGTAGCCTGTAGAAAGAAGCTGAAGGACATCCAGACCCATCTGGATGCCTATCTGTGCAGTATGAGCTAGGGAGCCTGCTTTGGCAGGGGGGTTGGACCCGATGATCTCTTGAGGGCCCTTCCAACCCCTACATTTCTGTGATTCTGTGACTTTGTGTCACCAGCCAAGGAAGTCTGAGCCTGGTGGCAATATAGATGATTCATGTACTTACAGAAATAGGAGTGCTTGGGGCCAGAAAGGGAGAACTGGTGAAGCTGAGGACACACTGCCACCAGAGCATGTGGCTGCAAGCTGGCCATGTGTTTGAGTAAAAAAAGGAATAGAGTGTTTTTAACCATGAGAAGGCTGAAGTTCTTGCATGGGTAGGGATGGTGGGACAAACAGCCTCTTGAGGTGGAGCCTGTCAACAGA
Organism: Laterallus jamaicensis coturniculus; assembly: GCA_022605575.1. Taxonomy (NCBI): domain Eukaryota; kingdom Metazoa; phylum Chordata; class Aves; order Gruiformes; family Rallidae; genus Laterallus; species Laterallus jamaicensis. Next base: position 6,739,392 of record JAKCOX010000008.1, read on the forward strand.
TTTTGTGATGTGCTTGTGTGGGATACAGCTGTGAGTCACACCTGGCGTACGGGGTTACTCTCTGGCCTGATGCCATGATGTATGCTGCTTCTGGGCAACGACAGGTTTCTTCTGTGTCACATACATAAATGAATATACATAAATGAACATGAAATTCCACTTTGATTTTACCACTTGAATATTAGTTGTTAAAACTAAAGGAGGAAGTACCAGATTTTTAACAACATTACCCTTTCTCTCATTTGTTGATTAGACAGTGGAATTAAATGTGCATTAGTGAAAACAGACAGCAAGGGGGGATAAACAGTCATCCAAAAAATTAAATTGATTCTTTATCCTTACCTGCCAGTTGCTTATGATGGAATATTTCAGTAGTTCTCCAGAAATAGTTTACCAGCTCCCTGCAGAATTTCATGAGCTAAAAAAACATGAGCTTCCAGTATGATACAAATATCTTTTATAAGAATTCCTCAAGTCCTCATCACATGAAATAAAAAGCTTAAGAAAACCAGTCAACCAACCAACAAAAATCTGGCTCCAGTCCTTTTTATTCATTTGCACACTACTTTTAAAGCTGAAGTATGTTTCCTTTTCCCTTGCAAAGGCCCAGATCCTCCCCCTGCAGAGAGGATCAGAGAGAACAAGCCACATGTGACAGGAGTTAATCATGTAGCCTAATGCACTATTAGAAGGCAGTCAGATAACGAAGTGATGAGAGCGGCAGAAGTGAAGCTGTAAGAGATCATTCTCTTTCTGCACACTAAAGCCTGCAGGAGGGGGAGAAGGGAGAGCTGTATGTGATAATCTTCCTGTCAGCATTTTCCTGTTGAGCTGAGGAACACTGTAAAGGGGCAGAGAGAAAGGAGAAAGGCAGACCCCAGGTTGGATGTACCAGTCTGTCCACTGTATGATTAGTTCATTCATGCTACCGGCAGCTTCACTAGTAGCTCCTCAGTTAGTGCTTCTCCTGAAAACCCTTCAGGAGGCTTAGTGGAAACGAGAATCTGGGTCCAGATTTTTCATGGTAGTTGGTGAGGCAGTGGAAGATGAGCGAGTGCTTTAGCTGGTCTGCCCCAGTCTTACCCAGGTTGAGATTAGATATTAGGAAGAAATTCTTCACTGAAAGAGTTGTCGGGGCCTGGAACAGGCTGCCCAGGGAGGGGGTTGAGTCACCATCCCTGGATGTGTTTAGAAAAAGGGCAGATGAGGTACTTAGGAATATGGTTTAGCATAGGACAGGATTAATTGGACTTGATGATCTTAAAGGTCTTTTCCAACCTTGTGATTCTGTGGCCCTGAGTCCTGCAACACTGGTGAGGGATTGAGCTGAAGTCAGTGTCACGGAGTGTGTATTTCCAATCTGTAGTTAGCCTGTCAGGTGATGTTATCTCAGACAGTTTTTACCTCCTTTCTGATGTAAAAAGAAGTATTACTAAAAAAAATCTTCACAGCTTTAAGGAACAGGGAGTACCCAATGCAGAATTCACTTTGACCTCAGTTTGTGTGCAGCAGTTTGCAAATTTCATTGAAATTCACGTTAGCACTGTGGTGTTAAAAACACTTCTGAAGCAGGAGCTGCTTTGTATAATTATTTTTTTTTCATGATGCTTCTGTGGTTTCAACCTGTCGCATCCACTGGCAGTTTTCATTTTGAGAATCCTTAGCTACACTTCCAGTCTTCTGTTATGGTTTGTGAAACAGTTCATGTTTTGACTTAGTTTGTGACTTGGAAAGTAACAGTTAAACCTAAAGTACAACTGAGGATAACTCTGGGCCTTAATGCATCTTATTCGGCAGCTAAAATTCCATATTCAGTGTTTAATTTAAATGTGAAACGTATCCTCCAGTGCCTAGAGTGATGTCTGGAAAAAAACCAACCCAAAACCAAACCTGAAACAGCAGAACACCCCCCCTGCTATTTCCTGGATGAGTTTTTGCAGCTAACAGAATGTGTGCAAAATCTCAGGGAAGGCAGCAACTTTCCTGCAAACCAAACCCTTTGAACAGCTCACGAGCTACTTCTGGTGTGAGTCTGTTTGCCAACTGGGAGCCAGAAAGCTGTGGCAAAAGTCCTTCGCTCTCCTGGCATGAGTCGTGGCGTGGACGTGGCTGACTTGGTTTGGAAAGGAAGCCAGCTGAGCTGAAGACACTGTGATTTATTTCTTCTCTGAGGCAACAGTCCGTCACTCAGCTGAACTTCCAGGGAGGCAGCGCTGCCAGCGCAGCTACCCCGTGGGCTGAAGCTCTAGTACGTCAAGTTAAAATGATGGGACTGTTCTTCCTGTCAGTGCAGTTGTCAGTAACAAAAAAACGTAGACCTTGGGAAAAACAACAGGTTGAAGGCTCCTTTACCACAAAACTCACACAAAAAACGTTACAGGCATTTTCCATGACTTTGAGAAATGGAAATCAACGGAGGGCTCTGATCCTCATGGGAGGTGAATGGCAGCAGCGTGCGTCACTGTTTTTCTTAATCAACCTGTAAATTGATGGCATTACAGAAGCGTTGGGGAGGTGGAAAGTGCAAGAGCTTTGCTGCTTAGGGCACCGTCTCCTTCGAAGCAAAAGTGTTAGCTTTCCTGAAGCATGGATGCTCCTTCTGCTCCCATAGCTGATTAATTATATTAAAACTCTTGTTTCCAAGGGCTTAAAGAGGCCAATAGCCTCTGCCATTAAAATATCACTCGAGGAGATCTGTAGGAGAGGATTCCCATGTGACTCGGGACAGCACTCTGGTGTGCTTAAAAACAGGCTATAAGCTTCCTGCTTAACATTTGTATTTTAAAAATAAGAGGCGATCTAAGGAAACAAAAGTAATCTATATTCCAACTTTGTCATCCCTTTCAAGATGATTGGTGATTGCTCAGTGTTTTATCCTCTGTAGTCAATACCAAGTGCAGCATTTTGATACATTAATTGAGGGAAGAAAAATCTGTTTGATAGCTTGGACATCATTCTTTCTGGTTAATTTAGGAGACCCTTAGCCAACTCTGGTGTGGTAGGTGGAACTGTAGCATTGCCTACAATTAAATACACTTTGCCCTTCCTGGTTCTCTTTTCCTTGTGCCCTATCAAGTTTTAATCCTTCAGGCTGAAGTTTTCCATAATCGGTGTTTGCTTCCAGCACAGGTTTTGATTTTTTTTTTCTCCTTAGTTTTCTTTGTTTTTAAAGATTAAAGACAGTATCATAACACAAAGTAAACAACTTGCCTAAATTGTGGGAGTTAGCCTCAACTCTGACATTTCCTATCTTTGAAGTGTTAGAGTCTGTACCCTAAATGTTCTGTTAACATGCATTTGTGTGTCATGTATGTATAATTTATGGACTATATTTAAGTCTGTTCTCCTGCTAGACTGGCATCGAGATGACTGTTGCAGACAAAGAGGACTAAATTTAGAGAATTAATGGGCATTCAAATGCTTGAGTTCCTGTGTAGGCCTTTTATACAGTGTATCTTTGCACATTACATATAAATTATTAAAATAACACCATTGTTTTCGTGGTATTCAAAACATAATTTACCAACAACTATGTAGCAGTTCAGCAGCTACTGTTCTCCTTAGGAGAAAGAGTTGAAGTTTGCTGAAAATGGATTCTGTTTCTGTTTGAGATTAAGGGGTTTTTTTGTCATATAAGCTAATATTTTGTCGTGTTTTTACTATGGCAGCACTAGTTAAGTCAGACCCTGCTAGTGAATTGCAAAGAAATAAATCACAACAGACATTAATCTAGATGAGGGCTAAGTAATTAACTTCATAGAAGGGTGGTGTATACTGTGTCTGTGACACTAGACTGACTGCTGTGCATAGAATAAATGCAGTATTTAGGCTTCCTATGGTATTCCTCCCCTTCAATTAAGTAAACAAATATATATAGAGCTACTCTGGAGTGTATCCTTTGTGGTCTAAACACTGTATCTTATTAAAGTCATCTGCATGCAGTATGTGGGGTTTGAGTTCCTGCCAGTGGTTTCATCCATTGTTAACAGTGATGCTCAGCTCTCCCAAGAGTTAAATACAGTGGTGCTATAGTTATGTGAAAAGGGTGCTCTTGGTTACTTTGGTGGCCATTCCATTGCACATTACCTCCCACTTTGTTTCCATCCATGTGTGTGGCACAGGGTGTTGCCTGGAAAAATACAGGCTTTTTCAGGAAAAAAAAAAAAATCCATATAGGTTGAGAAAAATATCAAAGGCGGTCTGTAATTGATTCTGGGGGCCAAGACCGGGGCCAGAATAGGTGCATGCCTGCCTGCCTGCTCTATGTGTGTGTAGCAAGGTATTTAATATTTACATTTGCATATATGTTTTCACCTCAGAGACAGTGATAAAACATCTGTTGAACTTAGAAGATAGGATCAATTGTTTAAAGGCAAACTATATTTCTTGGGTTTCGTTTGTAAGCAGCGTGATCCTCATCCCACACGTGCTCTCTTTTACCCAGGCAGTTAGACTGAGTATCTGTTCTACTTCTTAGAAAATGTCAAGCTGAAGTAGTTATATTTTATCACAGTTAAAAATATTTTTACCTACGATGTCATAAATGTATTCAGAGGTAAATCCATTGCACAAAGTATTTGCAGCACTTACTTTTAGATGGAGGCATGGTTGTTAACGAAATTCTGCTTAGAGAAAATAGCTGGAGTGATACTCGCCTGAAGCTATGTTTATTTGATGATGCTATTAAATTGAAATATAAAAATGGTGATAAACCACATACATAAATAACTTAGTGTGAAGTCTGAGACTTTTAGTCGTTAAAGTTGCTTTGCCAGAGTTGCTGTTTTCCACAAACTGCAATTAATCTGAATACTTTCTAAGCTTTAATTAGGTATCTCTTCAAAGCGTGTTTAACCTGCCCTTCTCAAAAGTTACATTAGCAACAGAGTATTTTAGAGCTGAGAGGAACATTAATTTTTATCTAAATTAATTTTCATTTTCCCCTCCTGGATATGAGATTTTTTTTTGCAAATAGGGCTGCACTGAAGCAGAGGCAAGTGAACAGGGCTGTCTAAAATAAGATCAGCTTTTGCCTCCAAACAGCAACAAACCCAAATGCAGCTAATAAGAGATGCATGTTGATCGGAACGTTTGGGATCCCGAGGAGCATGGTGGCTAGCTACAGAAGCCCATCAACCTCAATCAGAACAAGGCTCTCTGCTTACAAAAATAAGAAAGCATTGTGCTTCTACGAAATGTGTTTGAATGGGTCATGGATTTTTGACTTGGGAACTGCTGTCACCCTCAGAGTGTATCTCAGACCACCGTGCAGGCTCGTCTGCAGACGTCTAATTGAAAACAGTGTGTGGCCGTGCGGTGCAGGCTGGCTGCAGACCACATACTCTGGCAGACCCTTCCAAGCCGTGGTGTAACGGTTCATTTTCAGATTCTCCTTTTACACCTGCGTCCACGGGACGTGTGTGTGTGTTAGGAGCGATTATAGGCCATCCTGGTTGGAAAAAATTGCCCCTTCAGAGCCACCCCTCAGTCAGAGACAACCCTGAGGACGTTTTTCTCAGGTCTGCTTTGTGATTTGAGGTGCCTGAACTCTACAGGAAGACAAAAAAGAAAAAAAAAGTGATCATGAACCTGGTGCTTGGGATTGCATGATACTTTAGCCAGTAATCAGGGCTGTAGGTTACGAATTGATGTCTCAACAACATATAGATTGACCCGTGAGGTACAGACATTAAAAGGAAATGCAGGAGGTTGAACCTGGACAACTGTGCTTCCCTTGAGCATATGGGACACTGGTTCCTCCAAAGTGGAGGCGGCTGCTGCTGAAACTGCTGTTGTCTTTCTCCTCTGTCCCAGGAGAGTCCTCAGCCCTCAGAGGAGAGCTGTGCTGGGCAAGAGCATGGAGAGATGAAGGCAGGAAGAGTTGTCCGCTCCCATCCCAAAGATTTAGAGGCTCCAGAGAGGGCAGGGAGCCAGGAATAAAGTGAAATATCCTCAATGAATAATTCATTTGCTGGAAAGTGGTTTTTCAGGGAAACCGAAGCTATACAGAGATTTGGACAAATTGAGCTGAAACGCTCTCAGCCATAAAAAAGATGGATAGGAGGGGAATACACCAAAATCTCAAAATATGCTGTAATATCTTATTTCAGCCTTCTGGATAGAGTCCTTTAAAAGGCATTTCCAGAGGGGTTTTTTTGTGTCTCAAAATCATTCCTTTTTCTTTTTCTTTTTTTTTTTTAAGTGACCCAACATAAAAAAAGTAAATGTTACTAAAAGTTGTTACATTACCTGAAAATGAAAAGAAATTGGTGTTGGCTTGTGTCTTCAGGCACTGGGGTTTTGTTGCTTTTTTGTTGCTTGGGGATCCCAGCACTAGCTGAGGCAAATGGCAGCGTCAAGAGCTGCCTAGTCCCGATCACCTCCTTCTCCTGAGCTCTCTCTTACAGCTGTCAGAGCAGTCCTGTTTAGTGAAGATGCTTAACAGCACAGTTCTCTGGAAAACACGGGAGATAATGTTTGGATTTGTAAGGTTTCTGCTGTATGGATTGGATGCTCTGCACGCAGGGGAAATCTCTGCCCTGAGGAGGAGATGGAGGAGGCTGTTCCTGGTGAAGCTCACAGCTATGCTGCCACCTGTGATGAGTTGGCCTTGCAAGCCCTGGAGGGGAGAGGGCTCCGTAACTCTTACCAGGGGAGGGGGGGACATAAACCATCTCCTGGTCAGTGCTGGTGTCAAGGAGGCCACGTGTTTGTTCTTCAGGGCTGGAAAGCTAGCAGGTAAATAGAGTGCTTGGCTAGAGTCATCACCCAGGAAACACAGAGAAGCCTCAGGTGGTCTAAAACTCCAAAGACTCTGTGGTGGCACCAGGAGGTAGGGTTTTGGTGTGCATGGGATAAACCACGTAGAACTGTGACACATTGGCAAGGCACAGCTGGTGCTCATTGGGAAGAGCCTGGCTGTCCTTTCCTTTGCGTCTGGTCATTTTATTCTTCACCTACCCTGGAGAATAAGCCCACGTTGTAGCAATCTTACCTCTAAACTTCACAAGCCTTGTTGCTTCAGAGTTGACTAACCCCATGATTCTGAAAAATGTGCAGGAGGGACCCACTGTGATTGCCCTCTGTGGCCCAGCTAGACAAATCCTTTCTTTCCAAATCTAGATGTTGATTAGAGTCTGGAAAGCACAGCTTAGTACATTATCACCGCAAAAAGCAAGCAGATGAGAATGATGCTGGAGACAAGGGGCTTCTAGCTGGCCAGGAATCAGCCACCTCTAGCAGCTGTGAAGGAGAAGAGCAAGCGGACAGGGAGATCTCAGCTTGTCATTTACAATCCTTTAGCTGTTGCGTCCCACCATCTCACTTTCTAGGCCCTTTGTATTCTGTTCTGTCCAGTCAAGAGTTGCCTTCCTTTGGTATACATATGTGGGGTGGAGCAGGGAAGCACGGGCTGGGAAAGATTCACATAGGTATAATGTTATTTCTCTATAATAAAATCAAGAGGTAACTGTAACGCCTCACAGGAGTAGGCAGGAGTCCGTTCAGTGGTACTGCCTGGATTTGCTGACGTTACCAAATCCACCTCCCCAGTGCTTAATGCCAGTGGTGGCGGCTGCGAATCAGCCCTCACGTGCAGCACGCAGCCAGTCTCCATCTGGGGCTCAACTGAGCTCGCTCTGCCTGGGCATCTGAAGGCTGCTGGCTGGAGGTGCTGCCTGGGGAGGCTTTCCTTTTCCCAAAACATTTGTTCCGCCAGGAGGAGTGTGTTGGGGAGTTGACTCTTCTTACCTAAAATCTGCTTATCTAAAACCATAGTGATGGAGATGGTGGAAAAATTGATTCTGAGAGTTTGCATCATGTGAATCAGTTTTTTAGTATCAGCAAGAAGAAGTTTGTGAACTAGTTTAAATGATAAAATCTTAAATGTTTCTAATATTTCATGTGTTACATGTCTTTGTTACTTGCTATATGTTACTGATCATGTAGGAAGCAGTTAGAGATGCTCATAGATACTGAGTGCTTTTGGAAGAATATTTTATGGAATTGGGGGAGGAGATTTAAAAAGCTGAGAGTGATATAAAGAAAACCCTGTATTTTTTATTTCTTTCTGCCCCACTCATCCCCCCAGAAATTAGAAACCCCAGTTTTCCTGGGTTAAATATCTTTACCCAATTAAAAACAGGTCACCATCCTAGCATCTTGAGATCTTTTCCTATATAAATTCTTACTCCTGTAACCACCTGAGCACGTGGAATTTCACAGGAAAAACCAGATTTATTTGGAAACATCTTTTAAAAACCAGACAGAGGACAAAAGTGCCCCTCTTCCAGCAGCTTAACTGACAGAGTTTGGCTAAAGTCACTGCTGCGCTTTGGTAACACCAATTTTCCTCATTAGAGTTACTGTCAGGTGCAACCTAAATGTACCATGGTATTTAAGTTAGAGCAGCGTGATTAATAGTCAGTTAATTAGGCACAGGTAAAACCTTCCATCACAAAGGGATCAAAGGAGAAGTCTTAATAGCATTTATTTTCTTGTTCTGCTCTGTACCTTACTGTCCATTCATTCAAGTAACCTTCTGGCCCAAGTGTCAATATGAGTTCTTGTATTGTCCTTCTGCTTTGGTGGACATTTCTGCCCTGCATTGACATCAAGGCTGCTGGGACTCCACACTTGCTGCTTTGTAGTAACCAAAAGGGGACAGAAAATGGCAAAAAATGCCAGATGAGTGAGGAATCCCCAAACAGCTCTAAACCTCTGCTCTTCTATGAAGTATCTTCTCGTTGCTTCCACCTCTACCCTGGTATTCAGAGAAAAAACCTTTTATGCAGGGAAGCTGAAAGAGAGGCTCCCCAGACAGACCATGTCCATGTGCCCTGCAGAAGGAACCTGAATGGAAAATGGCTAGAAGGGGAACCATTCATTCAGGCAAGAATTTGAATGGGAGTTTGTGGATACTTTTGTTTTTATCTGTGGTCTTCTGCTGTATAACCATTGTGATTCGATATCAGGGCCTTCACAGAGAGAAACAGGGGGTGGTGGTGCAACAAAAGTCAGTCTTTCCTTTGGCTTTGGTACTGCCAAGGTTTCCCCCTGCATCCCTGAGGAAGTTCTATCAGAGAGGCCTGTTCTCCCAGCAGTTCGTTAGCAGGATCAACCCCTCGTTGAAAGCACGATGCAGCACTTGAGATTAAATCAGGTAAAATCAGACAAAGTTCTGAGTAATCAGATTGTGTTTGGGCACTGAACGTCCCACCTCTGTGCTGAAGGTGTTCCCTTCAGGCCTTAGCTGTACTGTGGACGGAGTCATTGAAAGCGGCCCGGCTCTGTTAGCTGACAGCAATGCAGGCGTTTGCGGGGGGGATCCTCAGGTCTGCAATACAGAGCAGGTTTAGTAGCCTGGATTTTATTTGCCTTTGGCTGTGCTGCGGAGTACAGGCAATGATGTTATCTCAATGTCATAAATATATTTCATTCTTGTCATTAGAATGACATATCCTCTTCTTCAGCCATTTAATAAAAGTAATGCTCTTCTAGGACTTTAAAAGACACAAGGAGAAATGAGGCTTTATTAATTCAGTAAGTCCCTTGCCCAGGATTCCCCTTTAATGATGTTACTACTTGAAGAAAGCGAGACTCGTTTCATCTTTTCATTCAAGAGGCTGATAAATGGTAGTGCCACCCCCATCACAAGAAACAAGTCTTTCAGGACACAAGCAGTTGTGGTGGAGAGATGGGCTCACAGCTGGTCATGGTTGCATCTATGGTAGAAGGATCTCTGCGCTGTCCTTCACCTCATAGACAGTATCTTGTACAGGTGTGTGACTGTGAGCAAACCTGCCCTACCTGTGTGTTGGTGCACTGACCCTCGTTCTGGTGCTGCATCACCTCCCGCTGAAGGGTTCTGAAAAAACTGAGCTGTCTTTCAAATAGAGACTGTAACAGACCCACACCTCTGTGTGTGAGTGTGAGAGACAGCTGTCTTAGAGCTTTTACTCCTCCAAGTCTGGTCTCCATTCCTGGGAAGAGTAAAGGAGAAGAATGCGAAGTGTGTGAGACACGGCAGGGAACACCTGGAGGGTGCAGCAGGACCTGTTACTGAGGGCCAGGGTGGCTTTCACACAGGATGCACTTCTCACTCTGTAGCCTTGGAAAATGCTGAACTGTTCCATATTCAGTGTTTCCACAGACAAAAGGCAGCCTTGCTCTACACCAGCCCTTCATACTGTCACAGCATTGCTGATATGTGCACGACGTGGAAGCTTTAAAACATGTGCTGTTTTTCTCTAGAACACTGCATGTGGAGGCAAAGCTATATCCAAAATAGTTCAAAAATTCATCGGTGCCAGTGAGATAGAGAGGAGAGATTTAGGTCCCGTTTAGCAACTTCCCATCCCTCTGATTAGCTCTGAACTTGCAGCAGCCTATGTGGGGCTCTCACACGGTGCTGGCGTTGGGCACACACATACACACACACAGACACACACACACACACAGGCTCTCTCCCCACCGAGTCCTGCTGCTTGTGTAATAGATCCTCGTCGGTCTCCGGTTGCGTGTGCTGCTGCAGGGATGTAAGGAGAGGAGAATGATCTGCCTGTATCCCCTTACGGTGTACCGCACGGCCCCCAGCCTGCATCCCACACCTGCCTTAGGTAGCCAGCCAGCCCCATAGCCAGCCAGCCCCATAGCCAGCCAGCCCCGTGGCACTTCTGGCAGTGGCTTAAAAAGCAGTAGGTCAGTACAGGGGGTGTTGGGAACCGCAGGCTGGATTAGCTCAGGTTTGCTAGTCTGAAGGCATCCCTTCAGTAGGGTGACCTGCAGTTGTTTGAGTGCCTCGTGGTTCCCAAACAGTCCCTCGAGTCAGTACCAAGCATCGCGTAATGCCTTGAAATGGCTACTTCTTCCTACTGTATCCAGGACGTGATCCCAGGGCTTCAGGAGGGCAGTAAAAATGCCCATGGTTCATCTGGATGCTTGTTGCTGGCTTTGTGTTAATGAAAACAAAGTTTGATTAAAATGCTTGGTACTTCCTTCCCCTTCCCCTTCCCCTTCCCCTTCTCCTTCCCCTTCCCCTTCCCCTTCCCCTTCCCCTTCCCCTTCCCCTTCCCCTTCCCCTTCCCCTTCCCTTCATCCCAGCTTGCACTGTCTTCCAGGAGTTGCTGTGTTGGGTCCAGCTGGAAAGAACTGCAGGGTTATTTTGCCATAGCAGTAAAGCTCTTTACCTGGGAGCCCAGCTCTTTAGGTTGGACGTCCCTCTTGAAGCCTGACGTTCAAGAGCTCTTCATTAGAAACACCAGTGGTGTTAACGGAATGGATCTTGCACGAGGATATGAGGCAATCCCACCAGGAACGCAGTATCCAGCTGGTGTCACGTTTCCATCAAACACGTTTCTTGGAATTGGGAATTCCATAATATAGGGGAGAGCAACTGAAATAACACAATATATTTAATTTACTATCAGGAGCTTTAATTAACTTCAGGAGAATAGTTTCAGCACAGTATAGTAAGAGCTCCATTACCTTGCACACACTGACCTTGGTCCTGCACACTGTCCTGCCTGGGCACAGCCCTGCTGCCTTCAGATGGCTGTGTCCAGTTAACCCCATGTGTATGTGTTTGTGAGGATCGAGGCCCTGCTTTGGTTGGGAAAACCTGAAATATCTTAACCAAGGGGTTGGTATTGCAAGAACATTCCAACAAAATGCTTTGCCTTCAATTCCAGCAGGTAAAAGCTTTTCTTTTCCTCTGCCACTGTCGGCAGGAGCTCCTTCCAGGCGGTGCCAAGTAGGCAACTGCACCGGTGGTAACAACAGGAGCTCTCCTCAAAGGAGGTGCCCCTGCTTTGGGCAGGGAGATAACCGCCCGCCCTCCCCCCGCGGTCGCTGACCTCCTTGTCGGTTCCCCCCGCAGCTGGCCGTCCCGCACAGCGACGAATGGACCCGCTTTGCCCGGACCCTGGTGGAAATCCGCGCCAACCGAGCCGACAGCGAAGAGGAAGGGGCGGTGGAGCTGTCGGCCTAGAGAAGGAGAAGGAGCAGCGCCCGCCATCACCGGAACAGCAGCCTTCCCCGCCGAGCATGCCGGGGTCCCGTGTCAGAGTGGGTCTTGCTGTGGCTTTTGGTGCCAGTGTACGTGCCAGTATTGCTGAAAGCATTCCGCATTAATCACGCCGCTTTACACGAGGCTGAGAATATCCAGAGCATTTTCGTACTTTATATTTCTGTCTGAAAAGTAAGAAAGAAAAGACAAATCAACCCTTTATGGGTTTAGTTGTTGCCTTTTAACTACTTAGTAGCTGTATTTAATAGCTAGGAACCCCTGGTTAAACTTGTGCTCGCATTGCCCTTCTGGCGCAGTCCTATTGAATCCATATGAAGCCAGATATGATTATGTGCAGATGTGGGGTGTGCTTCACTGTATGGGACTGGGCCGGAGACTTTAGATGTGGTGTTTCACATGGTGACTTGTACATTATGAATGGATGTACTATACGAAAAGTCGCTGCTCCTTATTTATTGCGGTGTGCTGCATGGAACGTATTTATTTGAAAGCATTAAAATAAACGATCCCAAAGCATGTGCATAACGAGAGCTGCATCCTCCCTGCACTGCCGTGGAGGATCCATTGAAGTCCGCATAACAATCACCGTGCATCAGTTGTGCTCAAGAGGTGAGATCTATAGAGGTTGGCTTGCGTGGGTGGAAGAGAGCAGACAAGTCGTGGAGACAGTTACCCACATCTTGATTTATGCATCACTTGCTTGTCCTCCGTTCCTCACTGTGCGTGCTTACTCGCACACTTGGGCGCGGGCTCCGTGTGCACCTGGATGTGTGAGTAAGTACACACAGCAGCACCACACAGCTGTACACACCAAAAAGAGAAGGAATAGAAAAGACAAAGCCTCCTCAAACTGCCTCAAGAGACACAGGTTGGGATAAGGGGCAAAGGAAATGAATGTTCAGTGTGCCAGGTTGGCCAGCAGCATCCTGGTCTCCATCAGGGACGGTGTGGCCAGCCCGAGCAGGGAGGTTATCTTCCCCCTGTACTTGGCACTGGTGAGGCCGCCTCTGGAGCACTGTGTTCAGTTTTGGGTCCCTCACTACAAGAAGGACAGAGAAAGGCTGCAAAGCTGGTGAAGGGTTTAGAAGACAAGTCTTAACGAGGAGCAGCTGAGGGAGCTGGGACTGTTCAGAGAAAAGGACACTGAGGTGAGAGCCCATCATTCTCTACAAGTACCTAAAAGGTGGTTGTAGTGAGGTGGGGGGGGGGATTGGTCTCTTCTTGGTAGCTAGTGCCAGGACAAGGGGAAACCATCTGAAGTTGCACCAGGGGAAGTTTAGGTTGGATATTAGGAAGAATTTCTTACTGAGAGGGTTGTTAGCTATTGAAACAGGCTGCTCAGGGAGGTGGTTGCGTCCCAGGAGGTGCTTTAAAGAAGAGTAGATGTTGTGCTTGGTGACATGGTCTGGTGTTGGACCTAGTAGGGCTGGATAGATGGTTGGAGTCGATGATCTTGAGCTGGCACAGGGGCTGTGGAGCACTCACAGCAATTCCATAGCTTAGAGGTGAATGCTGCAGAAATCACAGGGCACCGCACCCGCAAAGCAGTTGCTCAGGCATCTTCCCTGCAGGGTTCCCCCCCAGTTTCCCTTTGGACAAGCCTATGCAAGGGAGGGTGTCAATGTGGCCAAAGCAGGTGCAGTGCAAAGCAGAAGAGGGTAGGCATGCTTTGGCCATTTGTGGGTCACCGGGTTAGGAACACACAGAGATCTGCAGCATCCATGGGGCCGCGGGGGGGGAAGGCGGGCAGCTCACTACCCTTCAGGTCCCCCTCCCCATGGCGAGGTAAATGCCCCTCTCAAAAGTGGGGACACCGTGTGCGTGTGCGCTGCGGCGTGACGGGAGGGGTGTTTGATTGCTGCTCTCTCCCCTTCGTGGTAACCAGCACAGTGGAAGCCTCTGGCCAATCTGCTTCTGCTTTCTCCCTGTTACTGCTGGGGTTTCAGACCTGGGTGGGGGACTCCCTGGTCCCCTTCCAAGCTCTCCCTACATTATGGCATTAGTGGCTTGGAAAACTGTCCTGCGAGCAGCCTCAGAAGACCTTCAGCATTTGCTGCTGGGTGCAAAGGAGCATGACCAAAGTCCCTCTTTATTTTTGGGGGGGGTGGGGGGGTGGGGTTCAGCAGCATACAGAAGGAACAAGGTCCCAGACTGCCAGAGGAATGACCTGGGCTGTACATATAGAGCAACAACATGAAAGAGCCATAAGAGACACCTGAAGCAGACAGAAGAGAAACAAACAGCAAGAAGAGGCATTTCCTCCCTTCCTGCTGGTCATGGCTGCTGAGCGGTGGGGTTTCTGACCAGCCCTGGCTGCTGCTCTTCCAGGCATCTCCAACAGCTTTTGTTTGATTGATTTTCCTATAGCTAAACAAATAGCTCCACCTCTTTTGGGGCTTTCCAAAAGTCGTGCATGACAAGATGTTCCTCAGAACCTGCCTGGTGGGGAAATTACTATTTTCAGGAAGTAGAAAGTATCTTCTCTAGGCTCCTTTACCTACAAACATCCAGACAACAGCAGGAAGAGCATCAAGAGTCCACTCCAAGCTCTAGCGTGGTGACAATGAGCAAAGAAGGGCAAGGCTGAGCTGGGGTTTGGGATGGAGGGGAGGACTGTGAGGTGGCTGTGGAAGAAACAATTGTCTGGAAGACTGGAAACCCCTCAACAATCGGGATAACATCCCATGTAGAGTGGGATGGTCCCCACTGAGCAGCAAGCAAGACTTGGTTGGGTATCACCAGGGCATCATCAGTCCTAGTGAAGGACTTGGTGCCTAATGGTGCTTGTTGATGGAGATTGTCCTCAGGAAGCTCAGAGGACTGGTTCTCCTTCAAAGTTACAAGCAGAACTTCTCTAGTGGCACCACCATGGCTGGTACATGCTGGCTGCACAGCCCGGGCGCCAGCAAGCACAGAGGGAGGTGCAGCCCTTTGCGTTACAGCTGGAACAAATCTTGCAGGCGATGAACTGCTTCTTGGAGTGATAAGGAGTAACACAAGGAGCAGTTAAAATGGTGACTATGTGTCTTGAAATGGTGTTTCGGTCTGCAGGGCAACAGGTGCCTTGTGCTCAGCACTGGGAGAGGCTGCCCTGCCCCATGGCACACGCTGTTACAGGAACTGCTCACCCCAGGCTGCTTCTCCGTTAGGTGCCGTGTTTGCAGCTCTCTCCAGACACTCAAAATACAGATGTATCCAGCTTTCTACATTCCCAGCCGCTACACGGCTTACAAAGGATCCCCACCAATGTGTGCACGCTAAACAGCACAGACTTCATCCCAACCCAGAGCCTGAATTTCAGGGCAGCTTGAGCAGCGAGGTGGGACAGTTCCCGTCCGCCCGTCCCTCTGCCCGGGGGCGCTGCAGAGCCGAGGAGCCCCGCAGTAGGCAGCGCGCTGTGCGCACACCCGGCGGAGCGTAGGGCAGGGACGCTCCCCACAGGCGGCCCCCTCCTAAGCAAGATGCAGGGCGGTTTGTCGGGTTTTGTATTTTTAGCAGGTTTAGAACAACCTGCCCGGGTTATTTTTGAAGCCTGTGGTACGTTTGCTCACAAAGGCGTCTCTGCAAACTGAGCTTAAACCCAGCCCATTCCCCGGGACCAGGCAGAGAAGCATCCCTCAGCTTCTGCTGGACCAAGAAACACAAATACGGGGTAACTGAGGCAGAGATGCCTACACACCCCCCTACACACACCCTCCTGATAGGTGACATCACCGATATTTGGCAGTTCCTTTATTCTGCGGCACAGCCCCGGGGAGTGAGCCAGGCTGCAAGAAGCAAGTGAGGTTACATTTTATCCTGTTCCTCCCACACTTTGCATAACTCACCCAGAAACCCAAGAGGACAACATCTCAACACTGTCCTCAGGGCCTTTTGTTTGTTTGTTTGTACAGCAGTCTGACAATTCCTTGGCCTGTAAGCTCTTTGGAGCAGGAATGCATCCTTTTGTGTCTGGAGGAAGCTGGCTGCAGGCACGGATCTTCCCCAGGATCTCTGGGCAAAGCTGTAGGATGTTTTGAGTCCTTCAAACTGGGCTGCGTGCTGATGAAGCAGCCACTGGCTCTTCCACCCTTCTGCCCCCACCTCCATCCTCTGCTGGTCCTGAAAAGAACAGTGGAAGGACAGAACAACCCCCTGAATACTAACGGGGAAGGGAAGGGCCACCATGGGTGGTGGTGGCAGTCCAGCCTTGCTCATGAAGGCTGTGGCCTTCTGAGACGGACCCGACCCAGGAGAGCTGGGCCTGAGCTTCATCCCTGGGCTGGGAGCTTTGTCCCGGGGATGAAGAAGTCATAAAAATACTGCCAGGCCTGGGACAGAGTGGGCAGCAGTAGGCAGGGGAACAGGGCAGAGCCATGATTCACTTTGCAAAGCACAAGCAAGGGCCTTCACCACAGGAACCAAGGAGTTGTGCAAGTCTTACAAAACCCAGCTGCAATTCCCCTTCCATTCCAGCTGTGCCGGGGTTCCATGTCGGAGCAGAGGGGCTTGCTCTGGCCGTGCAGCCGGGGTGTCCCTCCCCAGGCTGTGCCAGGAGGGAGCAGCTGCTGGAGGAACCCCACATGTGGCCAGGCATCTCCTCTCAGAGCCGGGGAACACACAGCTCAGCACCTGAACATCTCCCCCAGCCGCTTATTTTTGGGATAAACCCTTGACAAGGCACATCAGGCACAAGTGTAAAACCAGCTCCCAAACTGCCTAAAATCTCCAGTGTCAAGCACAGGCAGCTCCTGGTGAGAAAAGTTTAACTTTTATGACAAGCCTTAACCAAAACTCCTGACAGTTAACTCTGGAGTGATGCAAGGGGCAGCTTTCCCCCCCATTTCTGAAACGAATGTCATGTGGGAACAGTCGGATATGCAGGTTGCAGGGCAGCAGTCGGTGGCAGTCAGAGCGCAGCACAGTCTCTGCACGCTGGTGTAGCCAGGCTCCAAGATGCAGCTGCAGGTAGATGTAATTTTCTCCCCTTGCTTCCACGCACAGGAGTGTTGCACACGCTACTGCTGACACGGCTCCATTTCACTGGTAACTCTAAGATGCAAATCAATCCCAAAACCATAATTTCCATGATGACCAAACACCACAGCAGAGCAGTTTCCATTCCAGCCTTTCCACAAGTGACCATACAACCATGAGCTGTTGCATACCTAACTCATTCCCCTCCAACACATTCCCTCAGGTTACAGTCAGCGTTGATGGCACCCGCCTCCCACCCCAAGAAAACAAATTCTTCCAGGTTTGAAGAGGAATCCCAGAAGACACCCAACAGGACCTCCAACTGACTGGGCAGTCGGGCTGTCCGTAACACGTTAACCTCCTCCTCAAGAGGTCAAAATATCAAAGCTGACTCAAGTCTTGTGTTTTGCCTGGGGATAAACATCTTTTTTCAGTGACATCCACAGCCCAGATGTCTTTTCTACAGCGGGGAGCTCAAGCAATTTGCTCTCAAGCTGCAGGTGGGTTCACAGGCTTGTAGTGTCCAAACATTATCTCAAGCTAACTTTGTAACTGAAGTGGAAGAAGAGGTCTGAGGTGCTACACTGTTTCCGCAACAGAGTACCATGTGTGCATCTCTTTGAAAGGTTTATTTCTATCTTCATAAATACATCGTTTTCTAAACACTGTGCAAGGCACCAAAAAATTAAGTAAAATCTTTTCTTTTAGAGTATTTTAATCTCTTTTGACTCAATGAAGTAAATAAGAATCTGAAACCACCTATTTGCCAATTACAAGCCAGCGGTTAAGGCAGGTACCATCGATACAGTGCATGAATTTTCTATTGCAGTTATTTAAACAAGCAGCGTTGTACTATAGAAGTGCATATACAAACTGAACTCCAAACACCAGCAACCCAAGAGAGGCACCCAGTCACGGAATCTCCTCGTGTGTGTAGTAGAATGCCAAAAGTACTGCCGTAAAGTGCAAAGACTATGGACAATAACACTTTCTTCTGAGCATTTTGATACCGGTAACATAATACAACCGCTAAACATTTAGAAACGTGGTTCCCATTACAAAAACATGTTCCACATAAAAGCTTCATAATACAATCCAGGAACAGAACCTGTGCGTGTGCGTGTTTAAAAAGCCGAAGCTGCGGTGGCGGCCTCAGGTGCGGGGCGTCGCCGAGCCCCGGGAGGCGCTGGGCTTCTGACCAGCCTGCGTGTGCAGCCACGCCCGCGCCGCGCTGTCACCGCCCTACCGACCTGCGACATCCGCCCCAGCAATCTGCAACCCAGCGCTGCCTGTAAGATGATCTGGTTCAGAGCTCTCGCCCAGCCCTCCCCAATGAATGGAACCTAAAATTAGTGTCTTCCCAACACGAGCGCATGTCAGATGCGGACAAATACATTCATGGTCCCGAACTTAAAACAACTGGTAAGAATTTCACAGTGATCTGGTTAAGGAAGCACAAAGACAAATGATTACATTTAAGATGAAAATTGCCTTAAAACTCAAACGAAGCCAAATTGTTATATGATGAGAAGCTAAAGGAATGAAGTATTAACCAATTAGAAAAGTGGCTCTTTCCCAACTAATAGCAAAAATCCTACAGCAACAAACTTAGGGTCCTACTGCTGCAGCAGCCTTTGAGGTAGGTGGCGATGGCTTAAACCGAGGTAGGTAAAGTCCAAATTTGTTTTCAATCCCTGCAAAAGTGGCGACTGCCAATTTGTAACCACCAACGTGGTCAGGGTTAGGAGCAGGGAGCGTGATCCTAGATTTAGGAACTGGCTCCGATCCAGCCGGTTTTCTGCAAAACAATAAAAATAATGAATTAATGTCCATTGAGTAAAATTGCTGTTCACAAAAATCTCTTCTACTTCTCCACCCCCTGCACTCCATCAAGCAAACTGCATGAGACACTCCACTGTACCTCCCAGGAAGTAACTAAAGGAAATGCTATGGTCTAATGAGAAATACTTCGGTTTAAAACCTTCCAGAACAGTTAGGAGCCTTTGTGTTGCCTGAGAATGGACAACTGCAGGTAAGATTTGTAGTGCCTTATCAAAAGCACAGTGTGGGGGAGCAGGGGCTAACACAGCCAACCTGGGAACCCTGCAAAGTTTAAGTAATTTCGGTGGTGGCTTTCAAACTGCTGTCTCCAAGAAATGGCCTGCAGCAGCTCCAGGGATGACGTTAAGCAGCCACGCACATCCATCAGTATCGCCAACAGCGACAGGAGGCAGCGCTGAAGCTCCAGCAAGTAGATTTTGGATTTGGTGACACCTGTAGACTTCTGGGTGCCAAACGCCCTGCTTCATCGGGGGCACAGCTCCTCCACGGAACTACAGAGGACTAATGCAGAGCGTGTCCTGCCCCATAGGCGTCAGACTCCCCTCACAGCTCTGGCCCCAGCCCATCACCGAGCCTCGCACTGTCTCTCTTTACACTAACGCAGGTCCCCAGCTTGGAACGGTGACATAAGATGTGGTAACATCCTGCTGTGAAACAGGTACTGGAACATCACCCTAACCTCCACCAGCATAGTGTGGCTTACACAGTATTTACACAGCCTTTGCAATGCACCCTGTGTAAGAGCAAAGCCCTGGCCCCAACCTAGGGAGAAGCAGGAGGCAGCACAGCTTTGGGGTCCCAGGCAGATCCCCACATGAATACTTACACTCCCCCAAAGTCCACGTAAAACCACCTCTGCAGCAGCTCGTACGTCACCAGAGTTACACCGAACTGAGGCGAAGATCGAAACACACGAGCTAGAAAGAGAAGACAGCTCATAAGTGACACAACTCACAGTCAGGAATCACCTAGTAACCAAAGCCCTTTTACACACCTCCTGCTCCTTTCCACAGGGCCTTCGGACCTTCCTCTCGAAGGATCTTCACGAAACAGTCCACAACGCCGCTGTAGGTGGTCTGTCCTGCCCGGGCTGCCACCTGTAGCCTTGTTTTGATGACATCCGCAGGGGTCACCAGAGAGGCTGCCGGCATACCTACAACACAAATACCAGCTCACCAGCCTGCCACATCTGCTACATCCCTCCTTTCTCCAGGGATGTAAACGAGGGGTGGCTTTCACCCTTCCATCAGGAGAGTCCAGCCATGTCTGATTTAAGTGTAAGTTGGACAGGAGGACAAGCAAGAAGAGGCAGCCTTTCTGGATGTGGCTTCACCTAGAGAGAGGTTCTCCCAGAGGAACCACCACACCAGATGCTTCCTGATGAGCTGGGAGGCACAGGCTGGATTTTTTGGCGCTAACCAGAAACCTGCATAGTTAATAAGCACAAAGTTTTTGGAGGTGAGGTCGATCTTTCCCTTTCCTTTTCATGCCTCTCTGTGGTTCCTGGCATTCTGGTTGCACGCTGCGCTGGAATGGCCTGCACACACACACACACACACAGAGAGGCAGCAAACCATGCTGAGAAACAGATAACGTCTGCAAGCTCAGCAAGGCCTGAGAGCTCAGGTTTTAAAAAAGGGTCCTTCTCATGAGGAGCGCTCAGCTGCAAAGCCACAGGTGACATCCTCAGCAGAACACTTGGAAGAAGACTCAAATTTACCCTGGGGATTAAACAACTGAAAGCAAAAAATACCAAGTTACCATTGGGTGGTATTTCTAAAATAATTTCTACCCAAACAGGGGCTGCCTGGGTTTGGAATTTAAAAAATAAAGCCAAAAAAAAGCCCCAAGACTGTACCCTGAAGACACTGTCTCTTATGGTTTTATTACTTTTCCATTCTACGTCTGTTCCAAACCACCTTGGTCAGATGTAGATGCATAAATCTCCTTTGCTTTTTTTTGGGGGGGAGGGGTGGGAGGGGTTGCTGTAGCAACCTTTGCCCAAACTAGCACAGTCTGACCTCAAGCACCAGAGCACCCTTCTTCCTGCAGGCTGCTCCAAGAGATGCAAGCATGTGCCCGTCACCAAAACAAGAACTCCTCCTCCTCTCTCGGACCCCCCACAATAATGCACACACTGATCTCACACAGCGGCCAGTCTGGCAGGGAAGTGCTCAAACCCAGGGAAGGCTTCTCAGCTCCAGAAATGCTGAAACTCCTCCTCTCTGCTTAGCCTCACCCATGCCAGGATACTGGGCAAGACAATTTAAAACCAGACTATTGTCCTTCAAAAGCCAACCAGCGTTTTCAAGGAAAACCAAAGGACACACTTAGGAACAATTCTCCTTACTACCCAGTGCCTTCCACCTCCTTACTACTTCTTCTTTATTACTTAGTATCTTTTGCAGTTAAAATGGGTTTAATCCCATTTTTAGAAGCTACATGTAGAGGAAAAAGCCAACTTGACAGACAAATGCACGCTTGCAGGGTGCCGCTGTGCAGAGCTTCCAATGGAAAGGAGACAAATGACACCACAGGAGCTGAAGAGGAGTGAGGGGAGGAGAAGGAAGTTCGTGGAGGCAATAAGCACATGGAGCAAACTAAGCAGAGATCCTGTAGCTGATACTAGAGTCATCTCCTCAGAAAATGTAGTGGCACAACAGGTTGAGACATCTGGTGAACAGCCAAAGCCAGAAGTAGTTCGAGCCAGATGACACATGTGTTGCATGTGACCTTAACAAGGGCAAAAAGGAAGAAAACAGCACCCAGCAGACACAACCCCCACCAGCAAAGGACACAGGTGGGCATCTGAACACAGCCAGCTTCAAAATCCCGGCATCCTGGGGCTGGGGAAAGGTGGAGTTTCCCCACGCAGACAAGCTCACACACAAGTCTGAGGTCTGATGACCAGGTGAGATCCCTGACTGGAGCACAGGCACCAGCCCAGAGACCCAGTGCTTCAGAAGGGGGACCTGAAGTGTGTGTGTTTTGCCTTACTCTTGACTTTCTCCTGGCAACCCAGAGTGGACACGTACAACCTCCACCACACCTTACTTGTACCCAATAAAAGAAATTCCTTGTTTTTGTAAACAGCACAGTGAGTGGGGTATCTTTACTGCTGTAATTTGCTCATGAGAGTTAACCTAGGATGGGATTCACAGGAACTGCTGGATAAAATTCACATTATAGCTAGTTTGGAAAGCCCTATCAGCAACAATAAAGACTGCTTCTGTGCCTGAACTTCAAAGGGACGGTTATCTCAGTCTACAATCACCTGACAATGGCCAGAAAGAGAAAAATAGGAAAAACTAAGAAATGACTTGGCCTAAAAATACCAGCTTATGTTTCAAGTCTGTAAATATGATCTAAAGTTCAAAAATTGTTTTGTTCCACTAAAATGGGTGAGAAATAAGCTGTCTGTAAGCTCCTGTTGGGGGGCTTGGAGGCTGGCTCCAGTTTGGGGTGGGGGAGGAGAGGCAAAAAGGGGTTTTAAGCAGCAGTCACTTGAGCACAGCTGGTTTTCCTGGTGCCAGGTCGATTCCTTTGGAATAGGAGCTACTGAATACAGAGCTGGATGCTTCAACGAGACAACCTAACCGATGGTATCCGTATCCTAAGCCCAGACACTGGCTATAAAAGGCCCCAAGTCCTCAAGAGACCCAGCCCTGTGTATCATCCGTCAGAACAGTTTCCCCAGGGAGAAACAAGCTTAAAACCAAATGAGCAAACATAGCTAAACCATGGATCTGTGCTGGATTCAGGCCACTCCATCATTTTTCTCACCCAGAAGGTCATGGCAGCCTGTCAGGGACCATGCTGGTGGAAGAACTCAGCAGCAGCTCAGAGAAACCTAGCAGCCCCAACTAATGAACATGATGAAAGTACCTGCTGCTGTTAGCACTCCCACCTGATGTGAGCCCTCCTGCTTGCCACATGCTGCCCCAAAGGTCCTGCTACACAAATTTTCAAGCGCATTAGTTTCCTGAAGGGAAAAACGTGGCCACAGCAGGACTCTCAACTTGCCTGCTCCAGAAGGCAGCTACCAAACGGTGGTCCCCTTTGGGTATAGAACCTGAGTGACACGCCAGGGACCAGCCACGCAGCAGACACAAAGACAAGCTGAGGCTACAAAGCCTGCCTCCATCTTTTCTCTCAGGATCTGGCATGCTCAAGTGAAACGCATCCGTGACAAGTTAAGCATGATCTGGCTCTTCTGTCCACTACACAGCTGACTAAAAGAAGCAAGTGCTCAAGACAACACTCGGCACCTCTGTCATATCTGGGTACACTTGGAATCAGCAACTTGTAGCACAGCATGAATGGTTTCAAATTTACTGTTTCAATATGAAAAAAAAAGATGAATGTATAAACCTCATGAAACCAGGTAACTGCATGGGATACTGAGGATAGCAAGTAACTGTCATCATCCTTTTGCCACGTGTTATGTCACTGTCTTTGGACAGCCACACTGCCAGCATGGCTTTTGGACTCCATGTACCACAACTCAAGGTTCCTGTGATCATAAAGAATTTCACAAATGCCACGATTTTATTTATAAACCATTTCAACAGAACTTCACCAGTCATTCAGACCCAGCCAAAACCAGCACAGTAACTCCACAAGGGATGATGGTATCTGGTAGCAAATCGTCAGCACTTAAATCTGTCCCTTTTGCCTCCTGAACATGATGATCATACCAGGGGTTTACAGTACCTTTATTTTTAACATCAATTCACTCTACAGCGTGGTAGCTTTTGGTTATTTGGGCAGAAGGTTGCAAAGCAGAATATAGCTGCCTACAGCTGTTCTAAGCCCGCCAACGTTCTGGCTGCCATAACCATCGACAGTGCTGCAGGCGTGACATCGTGCCATGCAAACAGAATGTGGGCACTTACCAGCTATGGATCCGGCCAGGAGCAGGTTCCCAGGGCTAACCCTCCCATCCTCGTTTGCAAAGGAAGCTTTCAAATGAGCGTAGCAGGGGAAGTAAATGGCAGAGAAGGGGATGTCACGCAAAAAACACGCCTTAGCGCCCTGTGTTGAAAAAGAGAACACATTTTGAGAATGAGCTAATTTAGCTTGATAAACTACCAACATCAGAGAACAGAGCAACACCACATTTGTTCTGTTTTGCTTTGTTGCAAAGGGCTTATAGAAAAAGCCATGTCTCCTCTCAAAATTTTGAGAGATCCATGTATTCCACCCTGCTGAGAAGTGTCTGTGCATTGTTTCTTGGTTCAGTAATTTCTGTCATTGTATTTATCTTGTCTACTTGTTCTTCCTCGCTCCCTGGTACTGTAGCTATTTGCTGGTAATGGAGAAAATGTCATGTGTTGGAGTAAACTCTGGTAACACTTTCGCAGAATTTTAAGTTCTTGACACTGTAGCCATGCACCTGTAGCAGGAGTTTAGGGTGTGTGCGAAGAAGATCAAGCCAAAGAACAGGTCTGTTCCCTCCCATTCCCACTGACAACAAATACTTCAGAGAAAACAGAGCTCAGTCTGCACACCTATGGAGACACCATGACTGATAATGCAACATATGTTGGGGAAAGAGCGAAGGAAAGAGCAGGGCCACCAACACTAACTCTCTGCAGAACAGTAAGAAGATGACTTACTTGTGACTTTTTTTTAAACTACAAGTTATCTGGGGTACAGTTTGGTTTAGTTCTTACTGTTAAATTTGCCTTGCTCTCCATTTGTGTAAGTGGGACAAACAGCCAAGGAGTTTATCAGTAATAGAGATGGTTTCAAATCTAAGAGGGTAGCCAAGAGGCAAGGGACGTTTTGGGGTAGCAGCAAGCCATCAACTGCTTTCCAAGCAGAGGGAAAAGCCAAAAAGCCTCTAGGGGAGGTCAACCAAAATAAAACCACCAAACAATATCCATACTCCAACAGCAAAAGGGACCTGCAGCCTGCCTTTCCTCACTACAGAGACCCAGAGGCCACCAGAGCCTAAACACACTGGGACTAAGAACAGCAGGAAGGCACAGACAGGAGGTGGCGATGGAAATGGGTAACATCTTCTGAGGTTGAGAAATAAATGGCTTCTGGATGAGATGAAGCCTCTTCCCTCTGAAGAGAAGGTGGTGTTGCAGTGAAACTGCTTGAGGTTGTAGGGATGCCCTTGCTGGTTGGATGCTGGTTATCAAGCACAGTCACAAGAGCTGCAAGGTGTCAAAAAAGGACTGAAAAGCTGCCTTTTGTCGAGGTGAGGATGTGATAGGCAGGTCCTGCGAGCGACTTCACAGGAGATGCTAAATGCAGCTTGCAGTGGGAGAACGCCTCTCTAAAACCAGCTCTGAGACCTTCTCGTCAGGCTTTGTGTGCCACAAACTCAAGTTACTGAAGGTAGTGAGCACAAGGCACTCTGCTCCAACCCTGGCTGCTTCCTACCACACTTTCTCAGCTTATTTCTTGATGTTTTCAGATCAGGAACCTTGTTGCTCAGCTGGCTTTGACCGACTTATGCTGCCAGTCACTGGTTCTCATTATGTCTTTCTAGATACACTAAGGAAAACTCCATGAAGGAACCTGGAGTGCTGGCCACAGTCACTCTGCTGTTTGCCTGTGATGAATGGGGTTGTCAGCCACCAAACAAAGCTGTGTTGGGCTGGATTCTCCTCTCAAAATTACCTGGAAAGCCCATACACTTCACCTTAAAGACACAGAGAAGGTGAATCTTTCGTATTCCCCAGATCCAAGAATACTGGCCTCTCGTACCCAACAGAAGCCTATTTTATAGCTCATCTTTAACCTTCACACATGGAGAAGAGACATGGGTTTTACTAGGCTCTGTATTAAGAAACAACTTTTAAATGATCAAATGCCTGCGCTGTATTTATCTCTCAGAAGAATTATGAAACTCACTAACGAAACACTGACATGCCAACATGGTTTCTTCTAAGATTTATTTTTAGGGCATGCTTTTCCTCAGAGCAAATCTCCTCGCTGCCTTTGCCCTCAGGGCACATTACTTTTATTTTCTTTGCAATGTTGTCATTAAACACCATGTACATTTTTTTTCCCTCCACATTTTTTTCATACTCTGAAATATCTCAACATAGTTAAAATAACTTACAGAAATCAATAAGCTCCAAATGCAGGCAGCTCTCAGCCCAGCCTGTGCCGCTAATGTTCCTCCTTCTTCATTAAAAGGCTCTTTTTCATAGGGCAGAAATGGCACATTGCTAATATCACTAATAATATACACTCAGGTACGCAGAGAGGGAGGGATGTCCATCAACTTAGTTGGCTCAGTGTAAACAAATCCTGGATTAAAACTTGGATCCACTTTAATAATATCCCAGCTTGGCTCTGGTCCAGTATCACAACAGTCTAAAGTTTCCCCCCATCGTTCGGTTTAAAGTCTGGGAAAGCATGTTTAAAAGCAGGCCTCATTTAACTTCAAGTTAATCATCCGCAACCAGCCTAGGCCAATTAGGACGGCTTAGGGAGCTTGGCCACAGTATCTTGAAAAGCAAAAGAAACATTTATTTTACTTCTCGCACCTTTTTGATGTGGACAACGTGCTGAAAGCCAAAAGGAGTTTTAATCAATCCCCAGAAAGCTGTAAGGATCATCCGCCCCGAGTTTATTCTGGCAGCCAAGGTGCAGACCTGCCAGGCATGAAATTGTTGGGAGATCCTACACACCATGACATGCGCCTGCCTCACACAACCACCGGTTGGCTCCCATCTTCAATCTCTTTAATAACCTTAAAGCTCTTAATCTCGGATAGTATCTCACTGAATAAACCAATGGGGGGGTGGGGGCAAGATTGTCAAAGACTTGGATAAATAAGCCCAAGTCAGTGCTGGGGCAGGTTCTTTAGAATGCTAATTCCTGCTTATACCAGCTCTACCTGCAAATAAGGCTCTAAACAAACTACTCCTACTACAAGGGGAGGGTAATTATACTGACAAAGGCACCTCTGTGTCGGGTTGGGCAGAAGGAGCCGGCAGGTCTGGGAGACGCAGGCTTAACCTAGTCTCCTGCAGTGAATGCACATTGTCTGGTGCAGGGGGAAAAATGCCAGACTGGGGGGACCTAGCAGCATTCAAGACAACAGTGGTGCACCTTGTCTGAGAGGGTTATTTAATGCTTCTGGCACCTGTACTTACAGCCACCCCCTCTTTTTCTCCTTTACAGGTTTAGAATTTATTTGGCATGTATAATTGTTATTTTGATCCTATAGCTACAAACAATAGGCAGCATGTCATTTCTTGATCATTTTGCATTCTTCTTGGGTTTTACTAGAGACTTAACCCTTCGCGATCGGAGCCCTGACAGGTTTGGGAAGAGTCAGTCAAATATCACCCGCATTTGCTTTCAAGGGCTGTAACTGTTTCTACTGTACAACGACATCGCCTTAAAAGCTTCTGTTGGGTTTTAGTCATGGATGTTTGTACCAACTGATAAAAGAAACTGATTTAGAGCTACAAGCTAGAGGAAAAAACTGCCGATTTCAAATGCTGCACCGGCAACTCAGATTCTGTCTGCAGACAAAAACGGCAGCACCTATCAGGAGGAAGGGTTTGGGGTGTTTTTTGGTGGGGTTGGGTTTTTTGTTGGTTTGTTGTTTGGTTGTTGTTTCTTTTTTTTTCTTATTTTCACAGAAAATTTCTGAAGAGCAGGATCTCACACAGGAGGAGACAGTCACCAATAGGCGTTGTGGATGCAAATGAATGTAACTCAAAACTTTTACTACTCTGGTTTGTGTGTTTATCCATCCTGCTGTAAACTCACCACTTGAAGTGGTGAAACACCTCAGCTGTTACCAAAGGTCTCAGGCAGGTGCTTAATACACATCCCATCAACTGAGATTACACTTTCCAGGTCAACATACCAGAAGCACGTTTATGAGGTTGCCCAAAAAAATGGAAGAAGAGTCTTTTGGAAGCTTTTCTGACTGGTTTTGGAAACACAAATCATGTTGGCAGTATCAGCCAAAGTACAAACCTGAGCTGAACACCGCCTAGTAATTGTAATCATAAACATTACCAGAACCAAGGCAGGCTAGCCTTGAAGAATACTCAGTAGTGAGTGATTTACCTTCTTCTTGGCATCACAAAATAACTTTGTTGTGCAATATTATGGAGTGGCACTCTCAGCTATGCTGTAAATCACTATTCAGAATAATGATTTATAAAAAGAGCAATATTTTTTAAACATTCCATGGCAGATATTATATAGATATGAGTTTCTATGATGTACAAAATAAGTAGGTGTACTTACAATGTGTATTTACATGAGTACTTTAAAGACATCTTTTGAAACCAACAGAATATAGATTCAGCTGACTTTAACAGGACTTCATGCATATTGCTAAGACAGGCAGAAGACAGAAAATATATTAACTGATCTTGTACAATCACTTCAATATTCTACTGTGACCAGAAATTAAATTAAATCTATTAAAAATACTGAAACCCAGAAACATATCCTTTCCCATTCTGCCAACAGAATTGTTATTTTGCGTTAGGTTAAATGGTATTTTCCCTGACTGGGATATGGTGTCTCAGTATTTTTAAGAACAGCTGTCATCTACAGAACATCAATAGCTAAAGAAGAATTTAATAGTCATAAGCTTCCATGCCCTGGTGCTTTCACAGCAACAATTACTGGCAGAAAGAAGAAAACAAGAGGAAAGAAATTCCTCCTGCAGAAGTGCTGCCATGTGCCTCCCCAAAGAAGCAGCTGGGTTTTGAGAAGTACAATGTTTTAAAATACTTATTTACACAAGTAGGTCAGAATTTTAAACAAAGGAAGAAAAAATATTTGCTTTCTAGCTTTAAAGAGCTACAGGGGTTCAGCCCAGCAGTTTGCCTAATGAACTCTATGTGTCAAATCGCTTTATTGCTGGAATTAACGTGCATTTTACTTCATTACAGTATTTCCAGTACCTGAAAGCCCAGTGAAGGCACAGTGAGTCGCGGAGGAAGCTCTGACTTTAAATTGCTGTACTTACGATGACATACAATTAGTTTAAGTGAAAAACCCTACTCTGTTTTTCCAGACATGCTGGTCTTAAGTTCTTTGGTGGGGAAGGATGAGAAGGAGGAGATCTAGATTATCTGACCCAGACCTCTGTGCACTGTGATAGCAATCTTTCCCCAAGTGAAAACTTACAAAGGTACCCCAAGATGAAAAGCTACAAAGGTACACCAAAAAAAATACTCATTTATCTTCAAGGGCAGTCCCCTCAAAGCACCAAAGTCGTTGATTCCAGAGTGCAGAAGGTTGAGCAACCATGGTCAGAAGGCCAGGATGGATGAAGTGGAAATTCAGAACTGAGTTCACATGCAGAAAGTTAAAAGGAATCAGAGGTGGGGATGGACTACCCAGGAGAAATGCAGAACCACTGGTCAGGCATGCCATAATGGAGACAGAAAAGCCCAGGGTCAGCTGGAGTTGGATCTAGTATGGGCTGCGAAGGGGGAGCAAAAAGGGCTTCTATAAACACATCAGCAGTGACAGTACAACTCAATAAATTGTGAGGCTGTTGCTCAATGGAGGCAGGAAACCTAGTGAAAAAGTATGTGGAAAGGAAATTAATTTTGTCTTGCTTTTTTTATTAGTAAAGTCTGCCCTCAGATTTTACTCCATGAGCCTACCAGACAAGTCTGCAGGAGCATGGCATTACCTACAGGCAGAGCACTTAAGCCATCTGCACACATATAATCCATGAGATCAGAAGAGAGACCTCCAATAGTGCCAAGATAGCTGGCTGATGTCCTTGTGAGGCTGCTATTACCTTCAAAAGGTCAAGTCAGTCAAGGGGGTTCTGACGACTGGAAGAAGACAAACATCACACCCATCATGAAGAAGGGCAAAAGAAGTTTATGGAGCAAATGCTCTCAGAAGCCATTTCCAAGCATACGAAGGACAAGAGAGAGATTGGGAACAACCAACATTGATTTACCAAATCACAGCTGGCCAATTTGTTTACCTGACCTGTGGATGAGGGGACAGCAATAGATGATGTACACACGGACTATGAGCAAGGCTTTTGAGATGGTCTGCCATATTATCCTCACAGCTAAATTGGTGGAACATGAGCTGCACACTCAGCAGATTAGCAGATGATACTGAACTGGGAGACCAGCTAGTGTGCTGTAGGGCAAGGCTGCTATACAGAGACATCTTGACAGGATGGAGAAACAGGCTGACAAGAACATCACAGAGTTCAAATCAGCAAATGCCAAGTCCCACATCTGAGCTGGAACAGCCCTATGCAGCAGTGCAGGCTGGGGCTCAGTGGACAGAAAGCAGCTCTGGATAAAAAAGTCTGCAGGATATTGGTGGCCAAGTTGAGCATGGGTCAGCAACGCCACTGTGCAGAGACGAGAGCCAGCCACAGCCTGGGCTGTAGTAGCAAGGGTGCAAGGAAGCTGCACCTCTGGAATTCCCCTCCATTCAGCACTGCTGAGGCCACATCACGAGTCCTGTGTCCGGGTCTGGGCTCTCCAGTACAAGACAGAGTGTCATGCTGGAGTGAGGCCAGTGCAGGGCCATCAAGCCAGTCAGGTGGCCCATGGTATATGAAGAGGCTGAGGGGCTGCAGCGTTCTCAACTCTGAGAAGTGCAGGATAGGGGACACCTTTCTGCTCTCTTCAACTGCTTCTAGGGATGATGCAGGGAAAGCAACTCTTCTTGAAGGTGCACAGCTGGAAGGATTGGAGGCAATAGACAAGAGCTGGAACAAGGCCAATTCCAATTAGGTGTTGAGGAAAAATGTGACCATTTTTTGGTTTTGTTTGTTTGTTTGTTTTAAACCATGAAGGTCAGATAATGTGTCAGATTGCCCAGACGACCTCCAGACTGGCTTTCAACACAAACCACTCTAACATCAAGCCTGCAACAGAGTGGAGTATCAGCAAAGTACTACTCTGAATTGTTTTGTGGCACTAGCATAGTAGAGCACCTCGTTAACATGCCAATTAATGACCCAAAAGAACACTAATGTCAGTAATATATAGGGGCATCAGGATTCTGCAACCCAGCTTCTCAGTGGTGCTCCAGTGGCTATTCACTTGGACTAGAACGCTGTGATAATTGCGATCATAATCAATACACGATTCACTCAGCTGGATGCAAAAGGAATTTACATTGCATTTCCTTTAAAGATTTGTTGACATGAGACTTAAGATTTATTTGTCTGTGCCTTGGTTTTCTCTGTTCAGGCAAGACAGGAACACTGGAATTACCTGTATCAGGGGGTGTGGGCATTTTATTTTAAAGTCCACAGAATGTGCTTTATAGGTAGAAATTAATACAAAATATAAGAATTCCAACAACAAGCAGATGATCTTGTTGAAACATGCAGGAGTTTACCTCATGAAGCTAAGACTGACACACATAATTCTTCACATCTTCTGGCTGCAGTTAAAATTAATGAACGTACATTTTTCCTTGCTGACTCCTCTATGGGACTCAGAGATTTGCATCTGAATTGCACCATAAAAGATTCAGAGGAACTAAGCAGAGCATGATGGATTGATCTATGGTGGTAAGAACAGCTTTCAAGACGACTTATTTCTGAACTGGGAAAAGAGAATTGTCACTGCAGTCCTTGCAGCGAAGCACCAAAGCAGAGGGAGAGAAACAGGAAAGTCAGTGTGCAGGAGCCTGGGTGACCAGTCCTGATTTAAGAGGTTTGTAACCAATACAGAAGTAAGCTCACATTGATGAGCAATGAAAACACTCCAGCTCTACTATGAGCTTGCAAGACTGACTGGTAATGTTCTCATTCAACACAAAACCCAGCCACTTAAAAATATCTGTGCTTCTATTTTGAAAAATTATCATTCTAGTAATGCTAGTTTCAAGTTAACACCATGTCTTCTAGGGTCCATCTTCCTGTTAAATATGTGATTTTTACTCCATTTACTCTATCACTACGACCAGGCTATTTTCTCCACTGCTGGCAGTACAGACACATCACTGCTCTCTGTGGATTTCACCAGCCAGCCCTCAGGTTGAAGGAACTCCTTTTCTTCCCAACTCAAAGCAAGACAGGGAAATTCTGTAAGCAGTAGAGGATGCTGTTCCTCTGTATAGCTGCCTGTACTATCCCACCGTCCTTGGCCTCATCTTCATAGTGGCCATCTTCACCTTTTCCAAGGACACAGCACTACAGGCTCTTGGTATCCATTAATCCAGATATCAGAAGTGAATTATGTGGCTGGTCAGTGGAAGAAACTGCTGTAGAGAAACTACAGTCAAACCTTCCTAGAGCAGTTTTACAAGAATTTCTAACAAGTCAAGTGGAAAATGAGGAACATTATGATCTTGAACCAAAACTGATGGAGAAGTCAATTTTTGTTGGGTTTGCTTTCTCTTGTCCACAAAAGAAAAAACCAAAACAGGCCAAACAGGGAAGAAAGGAAAACATTTTGTTATCAACTATGAAATGAAATATTACATTTAAATTTTGGATTGTCAATTTTTTTTAAAGAAAGCTTACAGAAAAAATACATTAATTTCAAATTAAAATTTCTGAAATGAGAAGTCTAGACTTTTGTTTTCGATGTCTGCAAAGGAAAGTTAATCAGTTGGACCTATATTTAAGATAGACAAATGTTTAAACAGCTGCAACACTTACATTAGGGCCCATCAAGCCTGTAAACAAACTCCAAGACTCTCAAAAGTGTTTTCTAGAACAAGTATCTATTCCTGTTCTTCTGCAGCAGTATGTATGAAGTCTTACTTAGATCTACTACAATAAGTACATTCAGGACTTGAGGCACAAGAGACAAAACTGAAGCAAAGACTTAAGGTGCAAATGAATGAGTTGTTCATGTTAAGAGTGAACTGCATGAAAAGTAGATAGACACAAAATCCTCATTCCCATCTTACTGTTTTAAAGCTAATTAGATTCTTAAAGAGTACAAACACTCCAAATGTACCAAGATATTTCACTTCTCTTTAGTAGAACATTTATTATTATTTGATGTTCACCAGGTCATTATATTTATTACATTAATTTACAAGAAGCACCACTAGGCAAGGCAGCATCTACCAAATTGAGTCTTGGCTGAAATTCAGTTTAGACCATTGATGCCTCTTGGGCAGCGTTTTCCGGGGCTGGTGACTTACATGCAATGAGTTATTAATCCCTGCCTGGCCTCACCAGCCCTGCCAGCTTCAGCACAAGCATTCAGAAGAGGACTCACTGTTCCACAAGCCCCTCAAGGTAGTTTAAACCTCCTCTGATAAAGACTGATGAATTACCCATGCCACTCTTCCATGCTGAGGAGCTACAGGGTGAGCTGGTCTGGGTTCAAAATAAACTAAACTGTAAGGAAGAGCAGGCTTTAGTTTCAATGAGTTTCCCACTCTGGTTCACTACTGTGGCTGCACTAACACATGCTGGCATGTGGGAGAGGGAGGTTACTCTCTTTTTGGTTTCTTTTTTTTGCTACAGTGCTGAAGTGTTTGGTGGACAACCACATGCACCTGCCCAAGGAGAGAGCTAGCAGTGACCAAGGGTGCACTTGGACACAAGTCTTCTGATGTGGCCTGGGCCCTGTTGGGTGGATGACTCTGACCCACAGGTTGAATTCTCTAGTTTTGCCAAATCAGTTAAGTTTTCATAAGCAATGAATCCAAATTGAACCCACAAAAGGACATGAACACAACAAGGAGTAGGGTGATGGGGTGGAGAGAGACAGCAACAGAGACAAGACAGAAAACAAAACAAAACCCCTCTGTAGCTTTTTTTTAGAGGGAGGGGTGTGATAGTGTGTGTAAATGGACTTAACCAATGAACCGACGAAAGTGTGTAGCTTGTGATTAAATAACTGCCTGTTTCAATGCAGTGTGGTGCTGTAACCGCCTCCTGTTCAGGTGTATTCCTTACTTCAGAAAACAGAAACAACAATCCACAATACAACTCAAGGCACTGATGCCATTTAAAATAGAAAAATGTAGCAAATTCTGCTCAGCCAGCAAGAGCAGGTATTCAGAGAGAAAAGAAATCTTTAAAAGCTTGATTTAGTAATCTAGTTCATCACACTTTCTCATTTTATTTTTACTAGTCCAAGTAAAAGTCAGTAGCTGCCCTCCACTCCTGCACAGCCCCAGGGATGCAGGCTGTTTACCATATCCATGTTTTCAGTTGTAAATGTTGACCTGAGCAACACCATAATGCCATTTACTAGTTTACACAATAGCATCGGCTTCAGTAAAACACCTAAAAAATTAGCAAGTCTATTTAAAGGGAAAAACAACTCCCCATTAAATCCTATTCAGACCTGCAAATTCTCTCCAGGCTAAAACACATATACATCTACTCACAGGCAGGCTTCCTCTTTGTAATGGTAACAGAACGATTTAAAAGGACTGGATGCTTAAAAATGGAGATGGAATTTAAATATTGTGGAGGAGGAGAAGGACAAGGGCTCATCTGGTGGTTTTTGAAATATCTTCAGTTTGCAGTTGCACTGCTGTAAATAAGACGCAGAAATGCTGGGACACCAGAAATGCTGGGACAAACGGGCATTGTGAAAGCTTTCTCCAAGTAGGCTGCAGAATCTGCAGAAGCACCCCAGCTGCTCTGCAGTGTATAGCATTCACGGCAGGTTTTGTTTCAATACTGTGTGCAATGGCAATCTCAAAGTACTCCAAGACCTTTCATACTCCTCCATATCTGGTCCCCCCATCTAAATGCAGAAGGCGGTATGTTAATCCTTCAGTTTATTTGTGGCATGCATCCTATTAGAGTCAACAGAATATGCTTCTAATCCTGCTGCAGTCTAACATTAAACCTAACTTTACCTCTCTGTACTTACATATCTGTGTGAGGGCAGTCATGTAGAAAGCAGAATTGTGGAATTTGTAGTATAAACCTATAAAAGCAGCTTTTCCTAGTATAACTTGTGGCAATGTTCTTGTAAAGTAGCAAGGGAAAGCTTGCTTTAGTAGTTTATTCTTATGCTGTGCTCCCACTGTCCGTATTTCTTCACTATTATTGTGCTGCAATTAATTCCCACCAACAAATTAACAATGACATCTGGGAAAGTTGCTGAATCAAACACAGGAGAGCAGGAACACAGCTCCAAAACTGTAAGCTCTATATCATGAAGCACATGAAAATTAAGTTTCTTTTTCCACCAGGCAGAACATGAGGAATCACAAACTAATATGAACAACTGAAACACCTGCTGAAGTGAGAAATCTCAGTAAGATCCCCAAGAACCACATCCTCAAAACCACAAGACAGTTTCTTCCCTTAGTTAGAAATGAAAAATGGAGGTATAATATCATGTAATAAAGAAGAAATTGTTTTAGAAGTACAATTACATTCACTTATGAAAATCAGTGAGAACAATGGAATCACCTTAATTGAAATATTAATGACTGTATTTTAATTAATGTATATATTTTTAAAAAAATCCATACCTTGTAGAGACCAAAGAAGCCTAAATCCCTTAGTACAGTCAGGGCACTAACTCGTGGACCAGTAGTAATTTCTCCAGCCACCTGTAATCGAATCTTGACAATTTCCAGTGGATTGGTAAAGATCACTTGAGAACCTCCAGCCTGAAATTCAAAGGGGAAGGCAATACATTAACCACTCCTGTTATCTGCAGCGAAATGTCCTGTTACATTCAAGAGAAGACACATTTAATCCTGCTGCAGTCGGTTAAGCTATTCCCAGACAAGAGCTTTAGTATTAGTTAATAAGCTGCAGCTCACGAGGGAAGAAACCTCGGGGTTTCCTTCCTCGAGGGAAGGAAAAACAAGAGAGCGAGGAGGTCAGGCACTGCAGGACACCCCACAGACACCAGCTCAATTCTTGCTGCAAGGATACATTCACCAACACAAATTAACGCAAGACTGACAAGCCAAGGAAGCTGTAAAGCAAGTACTGAAGTGAAAGGAAGAATTAGTAACTAAGTAAAGAAACAGAGATGTGCATGCCAGGACACAGAAAGTGAAAACATACTACTGAAGAGTGAAAGTCTGGCAGCGGCTTTTTCCATCTTGGCACGAGTTCATCAGACAAAGAACACATGGATTCCAAGGGCCAGAACTGCAGACACATTGCACTTTTTTAAAACCCCCACTGAACTACCACCAGTTTCACTGCCATTAAATGCTGTTTGATTCAAGAGCCTGAGTTCTGCCTCGTTATTTGTGTACCAGGTAAGAGAGGAAAGAAAGTCCAAGACTGAAGGATTCTGTTAACCAAGAACCGCTGCATGTTTTCCACATGTCAGTCTCCATCTGTTGGGAAGACATCACTCGACTGATTTGGAAAGTTCAGTTTAAAGCACATTGGTGGCAGGTATTTCAGACTGCCCACTGGTTCTCACAGAGTTCATCTCATTCCCAATATGCAATGTAGGGCATAACCTTTCTGCACCACCAACAGATCCAGAGTTAAACATTGGAAACAATTTAAGAAAGGGTAACATGAAGGTTATCTAAGTGTATTCAGACAGTACTCAAACTCCATCTGTCTGAAATTCAACAGTGTCTTTCTAACGTCTATTAACTTCTCAATTATGTGGCCCAACAGCCACATCCTTCTTGAGGTTCTGAAATCACACGAACTATGCAGAGGGCAACCCTCACCCTCCACACAACAAAAGGATGGGTTTTTACTAGAAGGTAATGACTAAAATGAGAGAAGCTGCATTTAAAAGCACTTGCATGTAGCCATGTCTAGTATGTAAACACTAGGGGCACATCTTTTTTAAATTATCTAAATGTTAAAAGAATTAATCATTGCTCAGATTAGCTATCATTCAACTTTTTATTTAAAATTGTGCAGTAATATGGTTTAAATAATGTGAAGAAACAGCAAGTCGCACGAACAACTATTCTTGTCTGCCACTTTGACTGAGCATACACAGTGTGGTTACAAATTAAAGTCTTTACATAACCCCCAAAATATCCCAAATGTTTCCTATTTTGACCAGAAAAAGCATGCTCTTGTGTAACTCAACTGGTTCTGACTTTCAAATTGGCATAATTTAATTTAACTACTTTTACCAAACCAGATCCTGGTACGTATGAAACTGCTATTCTTGTTGCCATCAGAAATTAGACAGATAAATTATCTGGCACATATGCTGACTTCAGTTTTGCACTTAAACTGAAACATTAAGGAAGTAAACATTTGCAACAGAAAAATTGTTTCTTTCACTTGTCTACTCATCTTGCAAAGTCTCAAAATGATTAAAAAAAAATCCTGGAAAGGTCCTTACGGTGAATTACAAATTCCTATGCAATAAGCATACTGGTCTATGTATTACAAATATTAAGCATTCTCACATGCCATCGCACATCTTTTATTCTTAAAAAGGATAAAATCCCAACTGCAGGTGATACTGTTCATTTTCAACTTTGTTATACAGCGGATGTCCTCTAAAGCAGTACTCAAACCCACTGATCTATATTAGCACAAATAAACTACTTTGCCCCAGCATGATATTCTTGCAGTTGATTGTGCCATGACTCCATGGGAAGTGTTCCTTTAATTTTCACTATGGGAAAACCCATATTGAAATGTAAAAAATTACTACTACTACTACTAATTATAATATTATTATTATTAATCAAAACACCAAGTAATTTTAAAAGCTATAAAAATATTTATGTGAATGCCATATCTAAAGAAAGGGAAGAGAAACATAAATCTGATTTTCAAGGAGATTTAAGGCAAATAATTTCTGAATTCCAACCAATGGGAAGTAGTTCAGGTGCCAGCACCCACAAATGTTCATGTTCGCATGGCCAACCTGTCTGCCATGACACTTCCAGCGTTAGATGCCTGTGGCTGTGGGTAAATCACACGAGACCTCCCCTGCTGCAGCTTGCTATCACAAAGCAAGGATGCTGTTATTTACCCACCTCACACAATCAAGCTCATTGCAGTCGAATTTTTAAAAGGCCGAGCCTAGTATGCACCAAGCATTACTAAAAAGGCTATTGGTTTTGCTGCCCACAAAGCAGGTCTGAAGAAAGGCATTGGAAACTTCCAATGAAGTAATTCCAAAAAGTGCCCAAGTACTGGCCAGGGGTCCCTCATCACCCTCTGAATTTGATCAAAGATAAAGACTCCAAAAAATCAAATGGTGACTAACTGAAAGCAATGATCCAGACAATACCTGACAGAGGGTCTCCGTTGGAGAGTTTCTACCACCTGCCCGCTTTGTGAGGGAGAGGAAGGCCAGTTTGTCTGCCCGTACAGAGGCGGTTTTAGTGGTAACAAGTACAGTCACCTGGTGGGAAACTGTTATCACTCTGTTATTCAACCATCCATGCTGGTAACTGCAGCTCCTTAGTTTCAAAATGAGGGGGAGGGGGGGAGACAAGGGGGGGAGACAAGGGGAGGTTGGGGGGTGGGCCGGGAAGTAAACTGGAGACGGCAACTATGCTCTTAAATGAAATGTTCTCTTGCTTGTCTAGCACTGGTAACTCCTATTGTGTTACTCGCTATCACAGTATGCAAGTGTCCCATACATATTAATGGTATTGCCTCCCAGCGTTCCCGTGAGGAAAGTATAATGACTCTAGTTTTACAAGGCGGGGAGTTGAGGTAAAGGTGTTAATTGTATGCCCAGAGTCAGCATCCCCCTAGCTCAAACACACGCCGCTCCGGCGAGTCTCCAGATACCCTGAACTCCAAATCAAGTAGTTTGAACAATAGCATGGTTTATGGCTTCTTTCTGAGGTTTTGCACAGTGAACGCAAGGGAAGAAATCTCATCAGTTTATTTTTTTCCAGTCTCTTGATGGTACTGGTATGAACTGTTATGGAAAAACCAGGCAAAACATCAGCATGCTGTACCACCCAGCTCATTCATTCTGTTTGCCCTAAAGCTGAAGAACGTTGTCTTCTTGTTTGCTGACTTCTGCAGCTGAAATCGTACCTGATTTAAAAGTTTCAAAATACACACCCACCCAAAGGTCAGAATTTGAAACCTGGTTTTGGCCAAAATAAACACAGTTTAAACTCAGGCTGCTCAAGCTTCATAATTTCTCCATTAAGTGTCACAACAATCAACTTCAACAATTGTTTAATATAGATAGTTCCCAGTAACACCAATTTTCTATATTGAAGTTATAAAGTCACTTGCCCTCAGCTCTGAATTCCTTATCAACTCTTCAAATCATTTTTTAAAGAAATAAATATCAGGCTGTAAAAGCAAATCTATTATATTTCATTTATTATCACCTGATTAAAATAAAACTGGCAATTTTGAGTTATCTATAGCAGTGGATACCTAGAGGTACTGCACAGGTAATTTCTGGTAAGGGCCCACAAAGGGGCCTGTATTATTCTGAAAGAATTTAACATTTGACCTAATCACAATCAGTTATGGTCTTGTGAGGTAAGAAAATAAAAGGGAAATACCTCTGTCATCCAAGAACTCCTCATACACACATAGCTAAAAATCTGCATGGCTGTAGTATGTTCTGTGTGCTTTAACACATGGACAGGTAGCCACGCAGCCCCGCACGTGTGAGTATTTGAATACAAGCTGGGGGTGTGGGGGGTGGACAGGGCAGGGGGCTGTCTGTGTTCTTTTTTGTTTGGTTTTTGTGGGTTTTTTAAAATTTTTTTGCTGTTCTTCAGCTCTACACTTGCTATGATATCACCCAACACCTCTCGATGGCAGTATAGTCTTGTACAGTAATACAGTACTGCCTATCACATACCTCCTCCTACTTTTTTACTTTATTGAACAGAAGGGAGAAGTAGAAATAGTTTAAGTTTGTGGGTTGTTTTTTTTTAGTTTAGTAACAAACAGTTTAACAACCCTCCATTTTAAAAAGTCAGAATGTTTTCTACTTCTTCATGAGTTCAAATCACCTTGTAATAAACTTTAGTGGAAAATAAACAGATTTTCACCCCCTCTCATTACACTAAGACAAGAAATTCCTGGTCTTTTTAATGTAACTGCATTCTGTGCCCTTATGAGATTAGATAAGAAATGAACACACCAGACCCCTCTCCCAGGGCTTTCACATCTCCATTTGAAAGCTTCAGCACAGGTTCTGAAGAGAATACGGCTTGCAATTCAGGAAGAAAATTCTGTGGTTTCCATCCCAGAAGTAAGTACTAGATTCCTTTCCTTTCATCACTACTGACCATCAACTGTTTTGTGCCTTTAATTAACCTTATTACCTACTTCAAATCCTAGCCTTTTTCCTGTTCTCAGCTAAGAGCATTTAGGGTCAGCCTAGATCATTCTTCTTCATCCAGCTTGTTACATATCACTTTTTAAGGTTTTGTGGATGAAGAAAGGACTACTACTGCTATTAGAGTGTATTTCCCAATATCACCCAGGGATAGCAATTATGGCAATTAATGGCGACCAATAAAATACATAAGCAACATATTAGACAATGATCCAAAATCAACCTCTGCAAAAGAACTGATGGCTTGGTTACTTGTTCACTTTACAAAAAGACAAGCAGGTGCAAGTTCCCAAATTTTTAGACAACTGCTTATCCAGTTCTGCCACACTGAAAATCATACAATGTCCCAGGCCCTTCCTTCTTGCCAGCTGCAGCTTTTTTTCCTGGGCATTTGCTAGCATCCATTAATCTTAATTAAAGTCAAGGTTCCTAAAGTGCACAGCATTGCGCAGACACAAAAATAAAGATTTTTTTCCCTGTCATAAAAAAAAAAAATCTAAATGAAAAATGCCCTCAAGGGATGCAAGAATGGAAGAACTGCCACCTTCACTGTATAATAAAGGGGAACTAAGGTACAGAACATTCAATGATTTACCACAAAATCACATACTAACTCTACAGCAGCACAAGGCTTAGAAGCCAGATTTACGGAGTGCCACTGCAGTGCTTCAAACTACCTCTAAAAGTCATAGTGTTTATATGGCAAAAGAACCCAAGAGCATCAGATGAATCATGTTGAGCTGCCGCAGAGATGATTTCACTATGGACTTGCCTGTTACCAGAAGAGCTCCCGAGTAACAGACATCTGTCCAAAGTGACTGTTTTTCTTACAGATTTCAAAGGTGACAACCTTAATTACGTGGCACTGTATGTCAAGGGCAAAGCATACTGGGTTCTCAAAAGCTTGGTTCTCTGTTACCTTTTTTTCCAATAAATCCTGGCTTCAAAAAATCCAGACAAGCCATCTCATGCTATTTTCTGTCCTCTCCTCTGCGGTTCTATCTATACAGGATTCTGATAATGCTCTTTAGCAATGGGAGTTCATATAGTAAATACCTTTTCTTCAGATCACGAGGAGATTTCCTGAGCCTTCAATCATCTGCTTTTCACTACCCTGACCAGGCTAGCACAGAAAGAGCTTTCATGCTGCTCAGGCAGAACTGTGTTTTTCTCCAGCTAGGAGCAAGGCTTCCTTGCCTTCCCCGGACAGCCTTCTCTTGGCCTGGCTAAGTTTTTATTCTGGGCAGCTCAAACAGCAAACGCTGCTACAATTGCAGAGGCTTGTTAACATCCACACGTTACATAAAATGTAAAGCAAGCTCCTTCAAGTGCTCATGTAAAAGTGCTCATAAACAGAATTGCAATTAGTCTGCACAGAAGTACATGCCTGCTACTGCTTCAGACAGATTTCCAAGACTCAAATAGAAGTTGTTGACGACT
This sequence comes from Laterallus jamaicensis coturniculus, assembly GCA_022605575.1. Lineage (NCBI taxonomy): Eukaryota > Metazoa > Chordata > Aves > Gruiformes > Rallidae > Laterallus > Laterallus jamaicensis. Next base: position 6,780,813 of record JAKCOX010000008.1, read on the forward strand.
GTCCTACAATACTAAATTAATGAGCTGGCTAAACAGAAACAAACAGGAGTAGGGTTTGTTTATAAGCACTGACCAAATCTGCAGTGGGAAAAAAATAAATTAAAATTGTGGATTTGATATTTTCCACCTTATAGGTAATTCAGTTCTCAGAAGCCTAGCCAAAAAATCAAAGTGGAGCCTCCTTGATTGACATTATAAAAGCAATTAAGTTACAGACCTGTCAAATATGTTAACATTTGGCTCTGTCTGCTCTACTTGTCTATTTTGACTAGTTGTAGAATCATTTAATGATTTACAGACCTTTCAAGTCTTAAGGCATGGTAGCTGTATTAAAACTGTGACCCATTATTTCTTGGTCACATCATAAATTACTGTGACATCATAAATATCTTCCTTTTTTTCTCATGGAAAGCTAGATTATAATTCCTGATTTGAGGCTGAGGCTTTATTTTGAGGTGGGTTTGTTGTTTTGTTTTTTTAGTTAACCTGCACTAGTAAACACTGAAATATTTTACTGCCAGAAAAGGGAATAATAGGAGAAAGGGATGTGTAGTAACACAAATACACTTGTGTAGTAACAAATACACTTTTTAAACTGTAATGTATGTTCATATAAAATTTTTCAATCATTATTTCTAATATAGTTTCTAAAAATAATACGTTTCAAACTGCAGTAATATGCAGTATGCTTGCTGGGGAAAATGGGCTTTTTAAGACTTCAGAATTGTTTGGTTCTACAATCAGAAACATTTCAACCAAAACCTATGTATCCCTCCCTGGTTTACAGTCTGAAAAATTTCCTTTTTAAATTTTTTTTAATTTTAGAGGAGAAAGTAAATGAAAAGGAGGGAGAGAGGGGAAACAAAAGGGGAAAGCATCTCTAATTTGTTATGAGAAAATACCTTTGTGAAAAAAAATTAAAATTAACTAATACAAAAGGAAAATTCAAAATAGAGTGAAATAATATTCTGCATAACTCCTTACTACTTTCAAGAAAGGCCAGTTTAAACAGGTATGACTAGGTGAAAATTTCAGAAAACTATTTTTTAAAACATCCAAACCTGCAAGGAGAAATATGGGGTGAGGTCAAAGAAAAGCAGGAACTCTACACCAGGAACTCCCCCACCCTTTGGTACAACCTCTTGGAAGGGCTATTATGTTACTGTATGTTCCCAAACTTTGTTACAGGGTTTGAATCAAAGATTAGCTGAAAATTAACCAGAGACAATTAAAACAGAGCAGTGTTCAAATACAACAGGTTTACAAATATAAAGTTAAATTTAAGTCCGGGTCTGGCTGGGAGTTTTTGTACCAAAAGTTTACAGTTTAAATTATTTTCAGTTTGCTGAAAATAACTACAATTACAGTGGCTCCGAGGAGAAAACTGCACTTTAAAAATACCTAACTAATTACAGTATATTCTGTTACATTATATTATTATTAAATACTTTAAATTTAATTAATTTATTCAATAACATAATTGCTATGTAAAAAGAAAGCAGCTTTAAATTTAATCATGGGGGGAAAATGCATTAGGAGCTTCTGAAATTTTCCTTAAACAAGAAATGTGAATGTTGGGCTTTCACACATACTGGCAGAACTCCCCTTGAAAGTAATGGAAGTGAGATTCCCTGACTACAGGAGAACAGACCTCTCAGAATAAATCTGCTAAGAGTTCAAGAGATGCCACTTGCTTTCAAAGCTAACATGAGCAATTACCAAGACCACTGTCATTACTCACCTATCTCCATAAACTTTTCTGTGCAATAGATGTTGGGTTTTTTTGTCTGGGTTTGATTTTTTTTTTTTTTTTCAGATATATAGGCAGAGATTTTTCCCCCCCCTGGCATACATAATGCTGAGTTTCATTTTACCCATAGCTCAGCCTCCCTGGCCAAACAGAATAGAATTTTATCAGATTTAGGGTTCTGAATAACGAATGCAAGAACGACACCTTCCGTCTCCTTCAGCCTTCAATTCAGAAATGGCTGAATTTTTGTAAGCAAGAGACCTAAGTAGTGTGGGAATTGCAGTCCATACAGCCTCTACCTCCACTGCAACGCCACAGAGAAAACGCAGCTCCATTGTGAACTTAGCGATATTACTCTCAGAAACATAAAATCACTGTTGTAAGTAGCTTAATTTGCGCTGGATCAGTTATTTGGCACAACTCATCTGCAATGGCACATCATGTTCCTTTATAAAAATTAATTCTGGACAAGATCTTGCACTTTCTAGATGAACTCCATCTTAACTGTATCTAATTTCTATGTTCCAAGCAGCGTTGAGGTTGTCCAAGCAGGTCCAATATGTTTTAACTTTATTACGATTACTATAAAGTCTGTAGAAATATGCCTAAAATTGTCTTGACAACTTAAATAAAAGCAGATCTGTACGGGGTCTGTAATTGTACTATGCTACATGATTTAAACTGGCTAATGGTGAGCACACACTGAGCAGCTGGGAAGGAAAAGACTGTGCGTTCAGAAAGAGGAGGGAGAGCAGAAGGAAAGGTTAATAAAGCAAAATGTTTTTTCTTGCTGAAAATTAAGCCTCTGGTTTACCTATATAAGTGTATTAGTAAATGCAGACAAGGCACCACGTATTATATAACTATTTCTTTTTAGTCATGGTATAATACTTCGTCTGCTTTTCTTAAGATTTTGTGTGTATTTTAGGATGACTCTTATTCTGCATCTTTTCATCTCTTTTCCAGTTAATTCCAGACACACAATGTAAATTTTTCAATTAAAGGTGGAACTGCTTTATTTAAGGAACAACGCAAAGTTACTCTCTCACCTAAAAGCTAGTGTTAAAGGCAACACCTCAAAACCCCCCAAAAAGTATCTATACCACTTTCACATAGCTTTCAATTGGTTACTACAACTCAAAAAAAAAAAAAAGAAAAAAAAAAGAATAATGACCAGTCCTATATAAAAAAAAAAAAAATCAGGTTACTTTTAACGAGCTTTTAAGTTAGCAGAGTTTAAAAGAAGCAAGCAGCTAAACTCCATATGACTAGTGATTCTTTTTTATTTAAAATACAAAATAAATTGAAAGACCATGAAAAAAAGCTTACAGGTACTTCAAGATTATTGTCACTGTAAAAAAAGATTTCAAGTTGCACTTACAGCTTACCCAAGATCATCCTTTTATTAAAGAATCCTTGAAGGTAAGTTAGAGCACCAGCAGAAATCAAACCCAGCATATTTATGCACTTTTTCATTCCAGGAGGTCAAGTCAGACTTGCGGTTTGGATGCTCAGCAGATCCTGGCTGTGCTGTATCACTACATTACGTCTTGGAAGGGAAACTTCTAACTAGTCTCATAATGATAAGGGCTACACAGGATTCGCATGAGTGATGAGAGTCCTAAATGCATAGCAGAGACCTGAGTTCATGGTGGGTGTCAAGCACTGTGCAAATCTGGAAGTTACATATATTTTCATGGGTAACAAATACCATAATCACTAGAAAAAATTCTTACAAACAAAGGACATGGAAATTTTTAGTTCGTGATTTACACAACCATCGTCCTTTAAGATTCTGTGTAAACATATACAGCTTATAGTTTTAATTGGAGGGGGGGAGGGAAGGTGTCTAAAAATAAATCTCAACTAAGTATCACTTTCATCTTCCCATAATAAAAAGCTATGAAACAGGCTGTTAACTGAACTAAGTGCCACGAGGTCATGAAGTAAAAGATCTATTTTCTTCTATTTTTTTTTTAAGGAGAGAAAACAGTTTACAAAACAGAAAAAGATTTGTTCAATGAAACAATCAGCTTTAGTTACAAGTGCAAAAGTCAGCCATGTGTACTAATTCTCTGTAATTATGATGCAAAGAGAACTCCTTGGGGACTTAAAAGTCAACGCCTGGCAATGGCTGGGCAAACAGCAGAGCCGAGCTTACTCAGGTGATATTGACCCCTTCAAAGCCCTTTGTGTTACTGAAAAACCCAAACCATCCAAGTGTCTGCTCTGTTCTCCCTTTCTTAGGCATTAATGCTATACTGTACTCACGGGGTTGGTATCTGAAACATTAAAATCTTGCACGCATCCCAGCACGCAGCCCTTGCATAAGGAATTAATACACTCCAAGGAAACAGAGGCACAGAAGGAGGAAAATGTAACATCTGCGTCTGCCACACAACCACAGCTGAGAATTAGATGTGGAGAGCAGAAAGGTGACAGGGCAGGTGTCTTTTATAACATTCATCTTAGTTGGCTGCCCCTTTTTAGACTCTTACACATCATGCACTCCTGTCTTCCTGCCTCCCACACAGGCGATTACCACTTTGTGAAACGAGGAAAAATCCAAGACTGAAAATTTTCAAGAGCATTTAGCAGTGTCCTCACTGCTTCCACAGTGAAATCACAGGTTTCACATTGGCTTAATCAGGGACAAAGCTGGGCCAATACAAGGCTGAACGCTAGAGGAAAAAGCCTGTCTTTGGCATTTCATATTTTATGCATATATTTACACCATAAGAGAAGAACTCACCCCAAAAAGCTAGGCACCACTTGTAATGAAAGTCTTTGTTGCTAGTCTGAATTGGGTTTAAAATTACAAAAAACCTCACAAAGACCACCTGCAGAAAAGACAAGTTGCAACCTATCTACCTGGCACTAAACTATGCCCTTAAGTGGAGCACTCCAGTTAAAAGAAAAACCCAGGGCATTCTGCCACCCCACGTCTACCGCCACAACTTTATGCAGCATCTCACTGTTAATATATATTTCAAATCCCAAATAGGGCAAGCCAGCATTTACAGTGGATTTAAAATAGGTCTCAAACCACCTATCTCTTAAAGCAGATCCTTAGTTTACAATGAACTACTGGCAAAAAGCTTGCTGCAGCTTTCTCATGAATGACAGGTCTCTGTAAAGAGTGCTTTTTGTACTGCATTAAGAAATTCACAGCAGTCTGTAAAAATAAAAACTCAAGATCAAATGACATTTAAAATGAAAATTTTGCAGAATTCTCTGTGGCTGCTGTGTTCATAAGACATTTTATTAGTGTATGGGGCAAATACTTTTTACTCTGCAAGCACTTTATTGCATTTTTCCTTCATTTACAGCATGCTTTTTATTTAGGGCTTTAGAGACCCACATTCTTCTCTCCCTCCCCTTCTTTTTTTCTCCCCTGAATGCTCCTAAAGTTACAGAACAAGGGGATCCTACCTGGCAGTCTACAACAGGTCAGTGATCAAACAGAAGGAGCAGTGAGACAGCAGCCAAATCCTGCCCCATCTCCTGGGAATTACAGAAAGCCAGGGCTTCTCAGCCTGCAATGCAACCGAGCCACTGCACCCCGAGGCTCAGATAATCGCAGTACACTTTCTGCAAGCACACACAGCACAAATTTCCACAACTATCCAGGTTAAGACACAAGCCTTTGGGTTTTTTTTGTTGCTTACTGCAGTTTTTGACACAGGTAGAGGCTGCTTGAAAATGTGACCTCATCTGTCTTATGACAGCAGAAACAAAGATAGATTGAAAATATACCAACATTGCTCTGCCCCAGTGATCAAAGCCAGTTTAAATAAACAATGTTCTTTATCTGCAAAGTGCACTGGTCTTTGAACAACTATTCATTTTACCTAAAGTATTTACATTTGCTTGAACAAAATCAATATACCAGATAAAGCAAGCTGTAATATGAACAGACAGGACTAGACCAAACCGTGAAGTATTATCATTTACCCAGTAATGTGCCAGTTGTTCATTAAGATACTACTTCGTGCAAGCAAAACACTCTTAAAAACCTGGTGGGTTTTAAATACAGCCTACATTCAGGAATGCATTATGTACTGATTTAACATTACACAGCCTACGTCTGCTATGAACTCAAAGAAGCATGAGTAGTTTTTGCCATTTCAAAAAGCCAGTATCACTGCAAAAAGTGAAAATTAGTGGGCGCAGTAACACATCAGGAAAGCAGTGACGTGGCAGAGTGGGTGCCACAAAGTAGTAACTAATTATTAACTTCTGGAAAGGTTAGCATGAATCCTCTTTAGGCCATAAGCTACAGCCAACACGAATAAGACAGATTCTGTATTAAGGAAACAAGTTCTCAGCTGTGAGAATTACACAGCACAGTTAAAAGGCACAATGCACAGAAACGTTTACCCTTTCATCAAGAACGGCTGGCCTATCTAGGAAAGAACTGAGATGCTCTAGGAGAGTCTGCTCTTGAACCGGATCTGTGGTTAAACAGAAGCCTTAGTCCACATAGTTCATCTTACATGAAAGCACAGTGTGTATCTCATACGAAGGAAATTAAAGATACTTACGCAGCCACCAGCAAGAATTTCTGCAGCCAGTGGGACAGAGCCATCTTTACTCATAAACTTATCTCTCACAAAATCATTAACCTTAAAAAACAAACAGTTGTGAAAGCAGATAAATTAAAAGGTCAGAGAAAACACTCATTGGCTGCAAGTTGCAAATACATCCATGAAGCTACCAAATCAACAGGTATCAAACAAATCTTAGACTTTATATGAAGTATTGTAAAGCTATGTTTTTCTTTTTAACAAAGACTTTCAGGATGATTCAAATATTTATCGATGAAAAAAGATAACAATCAGTAGATAAATAATTTGAAAATTAATGACAATCATTTAAGATTATAGAAACACTCAACACACAATTTTAAATATAGATTCAAATTAATTTCAGAACATTCAATAATACGTTTTAAGACAATTTGTCAATTAATAGCTTTAAGTACCTTTCTGGGTTTTTTAGATGCATAGTACTAGCTTTGATGAATACTAACTGTGAATCTGTGAATCTATAACGTCTTGGTGAATAACCAATACCTTACAATTGAGTTATAATAAGAAATTCTTCAGTGTCTCAAAATCATCCAAGAAATAGCTAAACTACAGAAGTAAAACATTTATGGAAAGAAAAGCATGCAGACAGGTTCCTTTCTTAACAAGTCTTCACTGTATGCTCAGACTATCTCCTGTCACACTAGAATTAAACAGACAGGAACCACACGGAAATACAAAACCAAAAGCCCTCCAAGTATAATAAATAATTATTAATTTTTTTGCTAGGAAGTAAAACCGAAGGTCTGCACTACTTACAAACATGCAGATGAGCTGAACAAGTTGAATAAGCTGCTTGTATTTTGCAGCGAGTCCAAAAAAAAGGTTTTCCATACAAAGTTTGAAATGTACATACATACATAAATATATCTACATACATGTGATTTGTATGGCACTTGTAACGTTCACAAGAGATATATAAACAGTTGCTTTGTGCTTTTCTAATTAAATTTATATCAAGCAAAAAGCATGGAATACAGTCTACCACGTTGCTGACACATGAAGGATAAAAATCATTGACGTGATAATTGTAATCAGAGGGACTTTACAACGGGGAGAAACCTGAAAACAATCCGTTTGCAAACTTACAGTAAGTTTTATGGCCTTCTCTGGAGCTACTCCCAATAGCTGCGGTAACAGACCTGTAACATGGAAATAGAGAATTCAATGCATCGAGTAACTTGGTATTAACTAAACAAATCAACAAATATATGTAGAGATCACCACCAAGAAACGGGCAATTTCTACGGCAATTTTGTGTTATTATATTTAATGAGAGTACTTAAACATTCCATTTTGAGAGCAAACTTTGTGCTACCACTTCAAATCAGAGGAACTGCCTATATGTAGTTACTTTAGCTTTTTTAAAATCCGTATTAGCTTCACTTTACACTTAAACCCTAACACAGATTTGCCAACTGTGTTTCAGCACTCTCTCCCACACTTCTTTTCAGCATCTTCACACAAAAATTAAGGCTTTCTAATTAATTTTGTGAGACGCACAATGTATGCATTCCAGAAATCACGAGTGCAAGTACCTTTTTCTGGCAAAACCAATGGCATTAGATGGCAGGACCCAAAGGGGTAAGAATCAAAACAATGCAAAACATCCAAACACGTATGACTGCATTCTCGAGCACTTTGCCCAGCTAAGTCACCTGTTCTTAAACCAAAGGAAGTTATGCTGCTTTCTGCCCAGGCATGGGATTTCCCATTTTATTTTGTGAGAAGAGATGTGCTACAGAACTGGAAGTGGGGATCTCTGACTGCTGGCTTCCCTTGCTTGAAGTGCACAGTCAGTATTTTGTAAACTTTTGGATGACACAAGCTAAACCCATGCAGAGCTTTCCAGCTAAGCCTGGGGCTACAATGGTGTTGCAAGCATTCATCAGCATAACAAAATTAGAAATGCGAGAAAATGACCCCAGATAGAGTTCCTCCTGCTTTAGTAGTTCAGGCAGAACCTTTGGTACCTTTCTACAGTCTGACATTTGCACCATGGTTGTATTTTTGGGGAAAGACAATTACTCTTCCACCTCTAGAAGCTAACTTGCCAAATAGCATTTTTCCGACAGCAAAACATCAGGATAACAAACAGAAAAACATGTGCGCGCTGGATCAGTGTATTCTCCCATTCTGCCACCATCCATCAGCTTTACTGGTTACTACTGATCCTTTTAGTAAGGAAAAGACATCAGGGAACAGCACCATTTGGCTCGGTAGCACAAAGTCCAGCCATATTTATAAACTAAGGCCTTTAAATTTTGCATTTTTGTTTTTCAAGTGTCAAAAACCGCAATTAATTGTGTATACACACCCAATGTCTACCCTACAAAAACTATGCTGAATTACTATCATATGGCTGAATATTCAAACTAAAGAATGCAGTAGGTTCATACAGAACTGCTCAAAGAGATTCTGCAGAGAAAGTTAAATTTCAAAATTTGAATTTCTGAATGAGGTTTAGTTGCACAGGTGACTTGAATCCAGAATTCAATGAAAAAACATTAAGACATTCAGAAGCATGTAATAAAATATTACATTTTCTGCAGCACTATGAAGACAACACAGTATTCACCTGAATTTACATCTTTTTATAGGATATGCATGGCTTTGTATAGACATTACAGCTAATGAATCTTCATCTTCAGAAATAAAAAGGTGTTGCATTTACTTTACAAATACAGTACAAGTGCAAACAACAGTACAAACACAAGTCTAATCCAACAGAACTAGAGCAGATATATATATACTTCCCACTGAACCTAGAGATCATTAATTTTAAAAATAATATATGCGTATATTATTCACCTAAGCTACACGCAGCATGATTTTCAAGTTTTATCAGGTAAGTTACAGAGAAAGACACTCTAAATATTAGGATAGAAATTCTAAAACTACTCCAATTGCAGATCTGTGTGAGTCTCCAGTGTTGGAAGCTGCATAAGCAAAACCAAAACAAATTCATCCTCACTAGACTGAGTTGGTGGAGCTGGAGATGGCATTTTTACTTTTTTTTTATCCCCCAGCTCCTAAGACTTTGCATTTGTAAAAGGAACTTGCAAAATCTCAGGAAAAACATGTTTATCTTGGCACAAGTTACTTTTTCCCCCATCTGGTCCACTCCTTTTGCACTCAAATCTGAATGGGACTGTTATGACTGAAAACTTTCCATAAAACTTCAATGTAGAAGGGAAAGATTAAATAGAATAAGTAGAAGTTACCAAGAAAAAAACCCCGTACCACTCAAAAAACGCAGCCTCCCCAACTGAATAACCAAAAACTCAAGAGCATTTTTCTCTTCCTCCACTTCACACACAGTTTTATAGTATGAAAGTGCTTTGTAAGTTAATTACAGATAATGTTGTGTATGTCTACTGCAAGACAGCATATAGTATTTTTAAAAAAGGCAGCACTAATTTTAATACATTTTATGCCTTGCCAGGTACCCTAGGTCCACTGTCTCTAGCAGCTTAGGAATGTAGTGGGGCTCTTAATTTACTCTCATACTTATGTAATAAAGCTATCTCTAAGTGGTGACTCTGCACTGTGTACATTATGACTATTGAAACTAAATTTGATTTTCTTTATCCTTCTGATGGGTTGTTGAAAGATTTCTGAACACAGTAAAGACTGTAAGATTTGGAAGAAAGCAAGGACATTGAGGGACACATATGAAAATGTCATTTTCTGTTTGGGTTATCCTGACACACAGGGAATTTTTCAGGGTTACTACGTGTTCGGATTCATCAGTTCATTGGCAGATCTGCAGTATGACACACGCACAGACGTAGGACAGGCTTAGAAATGTCTGATTGTCTTAAAAATGTATGCCTCTCATAACAACAGAGAATAGCATTTTGCACATATGTAGCCTGCTAGTACAGTATACTGTATGTATACTGTTATTCAACCCATTTTTACATAACCAAGGCTCTTTGGTAGCAATTACCACAAATCTCTTCACATTTAACACACTATGGCAGTACCAAGCCAAGAACTGTGTTCAAGGCTTGTGACATCATGCGAGTCACTTTCTGAAAGCAGGCTAAATACATTGTGAATACACACACACAACAGCTCATCCGGCCCAGCTGCAGTGATGGCATCGGGGAAAAAAAAGTCTTGTTTGGTCAAAGGATTTTTTCAGACGTCTAACAGTGAAACTTCAGTTTCACACTGGGTAATGGACATGCTTTTCCCTTCTTATTAGAAAAAAACCCCACTGACTGATGGAGTTGTTGCTCAGTCTAGGTAAAATATTTGAAACCATCTGGACATCTGATAGAAAGGCAGTAACAGAATACTGCCAAATTTTTCTACTACACGATTCACACAATAAATTGGACAATTTATCACCGGTTGCCCTTCAAGCACAGCTCTCTCAGACTGGAAATGGGGTATTTCTCTGACATTTTGTGCTTTGACACAACTTTGGAATAGGAATAGGCTTGTACTTCCGTTCTACAAAAATGATACTTCATTGCATGCTTCTGGAGGAAAGCTTCTGTCACAGTCTCACTGTCTCATTAGCATGGGAGTCCACCAGTAATAATGAACTTGGATGATTAAAATCTGAGATTAGAAGGCATCTGGAGTTACTGCAGTGCTAGAAGCATCACTGGAAGAAATGAAACTAACAAGTTCTTTAACAGTTAATGATCACACATAACAGTCTTCCACAGCAGCCCCTGTCTTTTTCATCCTCTAGGAGAAGAGGCATTAACAGCACAGCTACTGAACATTTTCCTGAGCTATATTTTTTCTCTGGTACTTAAACTTCACATAGAATTTCTATCAAGTATAAGTGAAATAACCTCTATTACATGCACTGGTTAAGACTATGAAGCATTCTGTGACTCATTAAGTGGACTTTTGATTAAAATGTTATTAAGAAATGTAGGTGACCTCATTAGATGGAAGAGATGTTGACAAATCACAGCCTCCAAAATTTCCTTGTATTTGCATATACAAAATACTTGGGAGTTTCTAAGTATATATTTCAGACATAAATGTAGGCACAGCAATAAATTACGGGTCTATGAGATGAGTATTCTTTTCAGCCATGCTGAGAGAGAGAGACATGAAAAATTTATCTCAGATGTACAGTCTTAAAAAAAATAATCTAACAACACAGCATTCAGATAATGCATATTACAAAGATTCTACAGAGGCTTATATCATGTTTGTTAGGATTTTAAAACATCAAAGTACCTTGTCAGTGGAAACACCGATTACCCTTAGAACCAAATTCACATTAAACAGAATTTAGTGCTCTCTTTATATCCACAAGATGGTGTAATTTATCCTTATCTGAGATGGTTGTTTAGAACATGGTGGGTTTGCCCTTTTCAAGTTTGGAATAAAATAATTGTACGTAAAAAGAGAAATCAGTTCACTTCACTGGATGGAAATATGTGCCTTGCATTAAAAACACCATCTGAAATGGCTGAGTTCAGAGTAGGGTTTACAATTCCTGGTTGCTTTCTTGCAGTGCACCATGACAAAGAGACCACTGCCCCAATGTTTCTACTGCTATTCAGCTAAGCAGGAGAACTCTACCAATTACTATTCCCTCCTCCAGCAGGGGAAAAACCCCACATTTACTTAACTCTGAACCCACCGCAATGTAAGAAAGAACAGCAGTTACCACTAAGCAGCAAGGAGTAATGTGGTTTGTAGCACGTCTTCCCTAGTGTAGTATTTAAGACTAGCACAAGATGATTCTTGCTGTAACTTCACTGCATTAACTTGGGTGAATATACGAATCTACAAAATGTTCCTTTCAAGTTGTCTTCTCAAGCTTAATCAGAAATCTCCATTCTGCACTCAGCTGCTTGACTATCTCCAACGTGATCTCCTTCGAAATCAAGCAAGAGTCCAAATTTACAGAACTGCACAGAGGAAGCTCCACATTTTTAAGGAGTTTTCTCTATATAACTCTTTAAAAAGGGAAGTTAAATCAAGGTGCCCTTAAAGTAGAGAATCTGTAGCAACATAGGTCTCAATTCGCCTCTGAAATGATGGTGTTCTTTGCCATCACACAATTCCTACTATATAATCCAGAAATGAGATTATTGCCCTGGGTTTAGAAGTTCAGCTCCACCAAACTGAGATTTCACCATTCAGTACTCCCTGAAATACTGGATGGGGATGGGGAATGGAACGGCAAACTGTACTGATGAAGGTTCCTAAAGTTACCCAAATTTGGCAATGCAAAAATTATTCCAAAAACATGACAAGCAGAATTAAGAATGTGCATTTATGACACTTCTGAGTGTTTTCTCAGGTGAAAAAAATCACTGTGCTTCAGAGTTTTAATGAGCCAGAAGCAGGTAATAGTGGAATTCTTCATGTTTATTCTTTCAGGATCCCAGAAGAAGCACACATATATTTGCAGGGAATACATTTTGTTCTTTAGCCAATAAATGGGACTTTTTACGATTCTGATTGTTATAAATCCTCAAAAAATAGAAATGATGTCAATACACTTTATTAAATTACTAGGCCTACTAAAAAAATTGCTTCAAACTCAGTCAATAATAACAGCCTTCCCATCTCCAATTGTGCTGAAATAATTACAAAGTCTGGATTTCGCAGAGGAGCTACTTAGCCAGCCTCCAGTAACTCAGGTCATATGTTAAAGAGAGCACCTGTATCACACCACTTACTTCTAACATTGGTTCACATGCTGTCTTATAAACTTTTTTTTTTGGGTGCATACAGCTTTGCCAGATTGCAACAACATTTTACTGAAACCCTCTCTTCTTCATTCCTGACTGACTGCTTCTAGCAATTAATTTCTGTCCTTACAAAAGTTTTAAAAAAAATATATTCTGAGAAAGCTGGCTAAGCCTGAAACAAGTAATGCAGGTTTCGAATCCTCCCCAGAGAATATGGCAGAGGGGGATATGAGATCTCACTAACTAGGATACCAGAAATACCATTTTCTTTATCTCTGCGACACAAAACTCCAGCCTCATGCAGTAGTTCACAAATCTTTATGACTACATCTGTGTTACCTGAGCTTACACCACTGATGCCATAACTGAGACAAGGCCATCTAACTGCAGGCACTTATCTAAAATAGCCAAAGTGAGGGTGATTTGCATCCTGAACAGGGTAAATGTGCTTTTGGAGCTTTCTCCATTGACCAACAACGTGAGCTTGGGAGAACTAACTTCGTAACTTGGGTGTATTGGTTATGTAGATAAAGCAAAGTGGGTAGAAACCCAGTTAATCCTTCTGGCTGACTCAACAGTGAAAAGCTAAGAGGGATACATAAAACTCAGTGAAGATGACTATTCCCAAAGACGAGAGAAACACATGCAACTGGTTCAGAGAGACCTTTCTGTCACAAAAGACAGCACAAAAACAGATCAAGTTAATAACAAGGTTCCATTATTTCCTCACTGTTTTTATGGTTTTTAAATAGAAAGAAAACAGATTAAAAAAGAACACTGAAACAAAAGCCCTAAAATGGATGATCTGATTTCTTACCAAACAGGACAAAATATTCTCAGTACTAAAGGACTGCTAAGGAAATGAAAATTTGACCAGCGGTGTATTTTTGCTTTAGGAAATGGCTGTTGTTGCCATACTGCAGATGAGGAAGGAAGAGACAGAGAAGTCCTACAGAAATGTTCTTATTACAGTGAGGTTTTAATTACTAAGAAGTTTGCAAACCCTTCACCTTTAACACAATAGAAGCAAATGCACAAACCAGGCAAAACTAAAGTCTTAGAAAAACAGGCTTAAAAATCCAGAGTTCTAGTGAACCTTTTAGTATCTTATCATTAGTATATACCACCTTTTAAACTTACCTCTATAAAGCCCAAAGAAACCTTCATAACGCAACACTTTCTTGAAGCAATCAAAGCTGTTTTTATACATCAATTCTCCCACAAAAGAGCCTGTAGAGCGCTGGTTTTGCATTCGAGTTTTTACCAAATCAATCGGATAGACTGCAGTGGCTCCAACAGCTGCAAATACAAATCAAGCTGTAACGAAACAGGATTTTCCATCTGCCGTGTTTGACTGCAACTGCCATGTTCTACATTTACATCTCAAACATCAGTTCAATCTTTTCTCTCCACAATATATATCCTGGATACATTAGACTACCTCCTGCGGTTCTAAACAAAAGCACTTCCCGGCCCTACCTCATTATTAATCTGATTCTTCTGAGACTGGTTTGGTGACAAACCAGATAGTCACACCACCCGAAAACAATAACGGCTCGGAAATTCCAAAACTCTTGTACACCAGATGACCACCTTCTTCAATCTCATAGTCATTCCCATCCCTTAAACATGGCTCCATGGGAAAGACTGAGAAGCCTTCCACACAGGCAGAAGGGGAAGAAGGGCAGAACTAGAAATAAACTCAACTGTGAAAATGAATATTCTTTTTTGCCCAGCCATGACTAACCTCCAGCAACTGAACCAAGGGCAAATCTGTATGCTGATTCTGCAATCTGGATGAGAACAGGTCGAGACACATCTCCTGGAGCTTTCTGTCAAGGCAGGATTTAAAACAAAAGGAAAGACAAGGAGAATAGTCAGAACATGGTATTTCATGAGAGAACATCTCATGATCAGACAGATGTAAGTATGAAGACACCTGGAGAAAACACCAAGGATTTTGTGTTCAATTATTATTTCTCCTCTGCTGATTTCTAAGTGCCATATAACGTAGCCTCTTCAGATTGGACCAGCAAAGAAAGGACAGGCTGATACTACAACAAAATTATACAACTCCAAAATCAATGGTTCAAAGGTGCATATGCAGGCACACATTGCACCTGGAGTCATACATTTTCTACAGCTAACAGGAACTCCAGTTTAGAATTTCCTTCAACTGCTGGCAAAACCAGGTACACTTATTACTTCTCAAGCTATCAAAGCAAACATGCAAGCATTGGTCATTCATACTAGCTAAAGGAAAATACAGTTTCACAAAGGTCTCCAACAATTTCATTTTGCTCACAGCCTCTGACTGTTACACTCATCCCAATGAAAAATACATTTCAGAACATATTTTAGAAGTGTCCTAGATTTAAAATTGGTAGAAAAGAATTAAGTAAACAAAAGTTCTACAGGACCATTAAATCCTCCATACTCACTAACACTTCTTTAATACTTTTTTTAGCATACCGTAAGGATAAGATAAAAATATGGATATAGTTTTTACTGAAAATATGTGTAGATTTTATCTGATATTCCAAAGTATAGCCAGAAAAAAACCTGAAGGTATCAATTCAACATAGGACATGTATGCAGAAGAAATGTAAGGTTTTAGCAGGTTGAGATGCCCTAGACTCTTAAAATGGCATAAATCATACAAGAAAAGAAAGTGGCCCCAAAGCAACAACTTTCACCACCGCATTTTTGGTTACATTTTACTGCCACCTATTGTAATTACATTACTTGATGTTCAGTCCAATGCAAATGCTTTTAACTCCTTTTGGAGTCTTCTAGGAATAGATGGTGAGCTTTTGGGAGCCAACTCTTTTAAATTCATCCCAGCATAGTCAACATTTAGTCACTACTCAAACAAACAGAAAACCACCAGTGTCTTGGAGCAGTGGTGGGGGTGTTCACATGTAGGGGAGGGAGAAGAAGAAGAAAGAGAAGCAAAAGAGATGCATGTGTGTACACGCACACAGAGGGCTGGCTTATGGCCTGGTAGTCCTAAAAATGTAGCCTGCATCAACTCATTGTGGTCAAACTGGCGTCTCTGCACAGACCCAGAGTAGGAAAAAAAACCCCAAGCAAAAACCCCTTGGTCTCACAAGACACAAAGTTAAGACTGCCTTAAAATAGAGACCAGAGTGAAACAGAGAGGTAGTTTTAAATCTATCTGTACAGGAACTTGTGTCAATGAAAATATAAGATATGCTAAAATAATACCAAAAAATAAAAGATCCACAGGTTTGACATTTAAGAAACAGCCACTTTTTTTTTTTGCCTCAAACATAACAGGAGTTCATTTGCTGTTCTACCACTGAAAGCCAATATCCTTTTGGTTTTGGAAATGCAGAGAACATGGATGCTTTTACTAAAACGGTGATGGTAAACCAAATAACATCTATTCTATTTTGATATTCAGCAAAGGCAAAGCAGAGAAGCCAGGAAAACGCATCTGTGTTCAGAGCAAGTGCTGCCATTTAATAGGCTGAATTTACCATCCATATTTGAAGCAGGAAGTGTTCTTTCCTCATTAAAAAGAACAGAGAGCAACAGAATCACAAAACATAAACACCTTAATTAGGTATACACTGAATATTTACTGAATGGCTGGATGGCACTCACATACATTTTATCTTTTGAAAGCAAACTACATTTAGCCTGTCAAAATGCAGCCCAAGAGAAAGGGGCACAGAGAAAAGATGGAGAGGGCATGATGACAGAATAAAAATAAGTGCTAAGAAGCAGCTACTCCTCAGAGGTATTACAGATCACAAAAGAAAAGCAACTTATCTGGCAATACAGACAGAAGTTGCCTATCTACTTACCTGGCACTGAAACACATAATAGCATCTGGTCATACTGGCTTCTGCTCTTACCTGCCTCTGAGCCTCAGCAAGGTTGTAGGGCAATGTCCCCTCCTCCAGAGGAGCAATTCTTTCAATGTCAGCTAACGTCATGCGCCTGAGGAAATTAATTCAGCTTAGCATTTGCTTAGAGAAGTGTTTTCAGATCACTAGACATTACCTGCATGTGACCACTACCCCTACGCTCTCCTGTTCCCCTACACCACCTCCCACTCCTTCTGAAAAGGAAAGAGCAGGAAAGGAAAGGAGGATAGATAATTCTCCACTTACCCCCGTGGCTCATATAGATCTGCTAACTGAAACAAGATGTCAACTTCCATGGGCGTAACCTGACCAAATTTCTGAGCTGCCAGAACAAACTCCTCTGCAACAGAATAAAAATACAGAAAAGAAAACCTAATCAAACAAGAACAAGTAATCCAGAGCACCCCAGAGTTGCTTTATATTTTAGTATTACATAGAAGACACTGGTAGGGGCAGGAGAAGGGGAACAAACGTTACCCACCACAAAAGTGTTCCTGTCACTACATAAATGTACATTTTAAATTGTATATCCTCCATGTAAGTAAGTACAACTCTCTGGTCTTAAAGCTTAGCACTATCAGCAGGATTTGGGATATGTGACATACGGTATCAATCAGCTGCGGGTCAGAGGGGAAAAAATAAAATAAAAGGCAAGCAGGGAAAAAAAACCCCAGGAGTCAAGAGATGTGGAACTTTTCATGCATAGTCCCAGTAGGCCACATTAATGAAACTTTGGCGTTGCACAGGGAATTCTCTATAAAAGTGGTTAGATATGGCTGATAACATCTTGTTCCAAGCTTGTAGATCAGCTTACTGTGCCGCCAATACAAGTTTATGGAATTCTTCAACTACCCTTGAAGGTCACTTTAATAGGCTGCCAATTTGGCAGGAGTCCTAGGAAGTTTTTTAAACTTTTAAATATCTTCACATACTTTCCTCACCCTGCCCCCACCACCAGTTTACTAGGACCTTTTCCTGATTGAAACAAAATGAAAAACCTGGAGGGTGGACTCCAACAGGAGCGTACAGACCTGAGTGGCACACCAAGGAATGCTAACAAGGCAGGATTTTCTCCCCCTCTCATTGATTTAAAAGCATACAGATGAGGTCTTTCCCTCCACCTGCCCCAACCGAACGCCCAAGGAAACTTCCAGACAGTGAACGTTTCTACCAACCCTTAGTGACTTCCACGTCTTTTCTATTTCCAGCCAGAGTACTGTAGATCTTTCTAATGAGCTCCATGTTGTTAAGGAGAGAATTAAATCCATTAAAATAGGAAAAGCTGACCTGATGGGAAGTGGTACCTCCAGCAGCCTAGAGTAGAGACAGTAAAAGAGGAAAAGAGAAAGGAGACTGTTACAAGACTAGGAAAAATTTTGAAATAAAGGTTTTCAACCAATGTTATTTTACAAGAGCAACAGTAGCACTGGATTGCTTTAAAAAAAAAAAAACTTCTGCAAAATAAAGAAAACTATGTAAGATTCTTATGTTACTGAAACTAATCATGACCAGAATGTAAAATTCTCCCCACCCTACAAACCTAAACAAATACATATGCAGGATTATAACAACATAACCAGTAGTAATTTACAAAGTTCAAGTTTCAGTACTGCTTCAGTTGGAAATGTTTCATAAGTTGGCTTATTTCTACTAATGAGGAAATCTACTTCTACATATAAAGTATATTACTATACAGAAAATTTCAACAAAATCAAAACATACTCTGAAAAAGGTCAACTGAAACGTTTAAATTCACAGGCATTTCAAGTCACAGAAAACCAGCAGTAAGCTCTCAGGCTTACATCAGGCAGTCAACCAAAATGGGAACAATAAGGTTCGAACTGTTATTCATTCTCAAATGAGAACTGAGCCTAAACCTTTATTTTAGAGTGGTGCTGGGTCTGCACACAGAAAAATGATTGGATCAATTCCCTATTTAAAGTATGAGATTGGAGATCAAGCAAATTTCTGAAAACAACGTGTAAGCTTGCCAAAACTTAACTGACCTTGTGGGAAAATCAAAAATCTTATCTTGTATTTTATGACAGAGTACATGACCCAGGAAAGCTAATAACAAGACTGGGGAGAGAAATGAGGAAGAAAGTATCATATCTCATCATCAACCCTAAATCTTCTGGCTATGTGTTTTGTTGTATGCCTCTTCCAATATTCTGCTCAGAGTTTGCAGCTCTCATCACTTCACACATCTCCTTGGAATTCTCCGTTGCAAGTCAAAGGAGAATAGATTTCATTAAACCTGGTATGGCCAGACTTTTGATTATTTGGGAAGTGCTACAAGTTCCCATGATTAGAAACTGTAGTTGAAAGTGGATGTATCTTTTTCTTTCTTCAGTGAAATTTCAGGATTGTCATATTTAATTTGGTTTATACACTTCAAGCTGAAAAAAATATACACCCAACAACTATTAGTTAATACACAGTGAATGTCCCTGGGTGATGTTCCAGTCCATACACTGCCCCAGGTGCTCAGAAATTAGTCTGAAGCTTAGAACTGACATTACAAAGCAAGTCCTCTGAGAATTACTTCCTAAGTGGGATGCAATGGCACTCTGACCTATCTGACATAGTCTCCTACAACGGAATGACTGGCAATAGTCACATACTCTCTACATTTGTAAGCCATTGTTAAGGTCCATCCACCTGCTTTGCCTGTTGTCTCAGGAGACCAGAAGCACTGAAAAATACGTGTTCTGCAATAAGGGTTAACTTTCGTATGTGTAGATAACAACTGTCAAACTTAAGAACATGCATCCATAAACTGGACTACATGCCACATACAGTGGCCAGGGTAAAGGGAATCCCACATCTGTATCCCAGGTCCTTCCCAGTTGGGACATCACAACTACTCACAGCTACTAGACATTCTTCTACAAATGGTGTCAGCATGTGTGGCCGGATGGTGACCATAATGTCCCTGAAGTCCATAGCTGTGACTCTTCCAGACTGAGCATTGTCTCTCTGCACAAAAGCTTGTTTTGCATGTTCTAACTGGATCTCCTGAAAACATATGGGGGGGAGTAAAAGTTAGGTTCAAGATCATCACCTCAACAGTTAGATTTTATATCATGCAATTCTATGAAACACCTCATACTTAACAAAGCACAATCACATGCAATCTATTTTTAATTGAATACTGTATGTATAACTTTCAGCCTTTTTCATTGGTAGTCTCTATCACTGATCTCAGTATCTAGAACAACCATTTCTCTGCTGTCTGGATATTAGGTCATGCAATTCATTTAACTGTGAAATGGAGGGCATGTATCAACACACCAGTGCAGGTAATCTCCCACTCATGAACATAAAGTGTTCCATGATGTGTATCATCCACTTTATTGCATGTGTCAAAGCAGGTCAAAATACTTTCTGTAAAAGCATTTGCTACTCCTTGAACCAGGACAATGCAATCATCAGAGATTTCCACATAGACACCCACTGATCTTGAACGCATTCCCTCAGAAAGCATCCTCATTTAAGACTCAAACTTATTTGCCTACAAAAGACAGGAGCAGTTTAATTTAGAATTCCTTGTATTGCAACTGATTAAAGATCAGTTCTCAATATTTCAGCAGTAGTAACAGCCAGAGATCAATCAAAAGCATTATCTGATGCAACCACCTGATAATCTCAATTTTGTGATTCAAGTGTAACTCTGAGAGAAAAGGGGAGGAAAAAAGACATCTAATCTCTCAAAACTGTATCTTTTCTACTGTAACCTTCACCCTTTCTTCATACATAACTGTTTGACTATTTTTTTTCCATTTAAAAGGAACAGCAACGTCATAATACAGATGAACTTTCTGTTCAGTTCTACAGGTTTGCCAAAAGAGAAATACCTTTTGGTGATGTAGTTAGACTTCCCAATCAATACTTCTTTTGCTGAATGGAGGAGAAGAAATCATTGCCATGCCCTCCCTTTAAATTTCAAGGCTTATAAAAGCTTCCTTACCAGAAATACAGTGTTAATCTGAATGCATAACCACAATCAGTTATTCAGAAAGGAATCAGAGGAAAAGTACAGCAGGTATACTAAGCAAGTCTTGCAGTGGACCATGACATTATCCTATTATTTCCATTATATTTACAAATATATGCCTTAAAAATCATATTAAGGCAAGACTTGTGAAGAATCACCAGCTTGATGCATGCAGAGTGAATATGAGTTAATATTTCTCCCAACAGCTTTTCAGGAAATAGAGTTTGATGGACCTGCCAGAGATCTGCAGCTGCCACCCATCCTTCTGCTCATGCAACTGCCACCAACGCACACCGCCACTCAAACCATCCTTGTCTTTCAATCTCAGCCTCTTAACATCTCAAATTTTAGTCCTAATTTCAAATTAAAACACTGTACTGTACCTGAAAGGTAGAATGAAAAGTTCCTAATATATTAGGCAGAAGGAGGGAAGGAAGGGCAAGGCTGGTCAGTGTTTCAACACTGCGTTTCACTCAGAATTATTCAGAAATTTCTGCTTTTGATGAGAAACGCTTGTGGGGGTTATAATTTGAAGTGTTACAATTTCAGTTCTGTCACGTTTCCTTTACATTACAGCCCCCTATGTGGAGGTGTTACAATTCAGCAATAATATTCACTCTGGCTGGATGCAGCCATGTAAGCTCTTGCTTCACTCCAATTGTGACTGCAATTTCAACAGAAATTTGGAAGCAAGCAATTTTGGGACGTTTACAGTGGGAGGAGCACAAGAACACAAAAAAACTTTGTCAGCTTGAGGCAGGCAAGCCACTCAGGAGGCAGAGAGCTTTGAAGAGGAGTTAGATATAATAACTCTTGTATCCCTAAATAGTCACCACCTGGCAGGTGGAAAAATATGAACAAATGAACAAAAATGTTTGTCATTTAGTGGCAGCATCACCAAAGAAAAAAGAAATTTAATTTAGCAGATAGATTACATGGGAAACTCTGAATGCTGCTTTCTCCTTCGCTCATTCAATTTGTTTTAACCACTGGAACTGCTGGCAGTGTTGCACTGGCAGAATCCAGAGCTAAAATGCAGTAAAAAACCTGGATGCTCTATGCAGAAGTCCGGTCTGTTAGCAGCTGTGTACACCCATCAGAGGGTTTGGAGGTACGCATACCATCATTGGGACCTTCGCTGACAGTGCTGTCTTGGCCACAGAAGCAAAGCTGGGCTCATGTTCCAGAGAGATACATTAAGTGTGTGTTTCTTGTCACCACCCAGCTAACTGCAAAAAGGCTTAGTACCACAGTGAAGTACAAGCCAAAACACCCCATCCTGTCCTTGCTAATGTGATTCCTTTCCATGTTCCTTGTAGGTGGTACGTGTGGAACCCAATGGTCAAGGACTCAGTGCTGCCACTTGCCTGTACTCCCACCAGCTAGGCAGGAGCCGCTTAGCTGTTGATGGACAGCAAAACAAAACTCTGAATAGGATGATGTCAATCTCCTGGAGCTCCCTATTCACACCTCCTCCCTAGTTCAGAAATAAAATGGTTTAAGCATACTGCAAATAGACGCAGAAGACTCATCCCACTTCCTCAGAAAAGTTGTGTCTTTCTAGGGTATGGTTATTTTGAGCTGTGCTACAATTTTCCCTTCGCACCGAGCAGTGAAAAAACATGGGGACCTTGAGCTATGCAGCATTCCTAAACCGTGACCGCGGGAGCAACACGGCACACAAGGACCCACAGAGCACTACGTGGTAACACACGCAGCCTCGAAACTACATTTCACCTATGAAGTCTGTCACAAAACCCAACCCAGACAGTTGTGACTTCTTTTACCACTGTGTATTGCGTAACAACACAATTACCTCCTAAAGTCTTTAACCCAAAAGAAGGGCTATCGAACCCCTCAGTTTCCATGCCTGAAAGCTGAGACTGTCTCACAGCATGACTAACTACGTCTCAAAATGAGGTTCGGTCACTACTAGCAACTTATCAGGGAAATCTTTATGAGATGTTCATAACTTCGCCTGTACAGTATATAGGCAGCTAATAGAAAAACCACCACCTTTACAGTAAAGTGAAAAACAATATGCAAAGTTGTAATGTTTAGAGATAAAGCCTTAATTTTTTTTGTTCCACCTATTTCTCTTTAAAGAAATACAATCCCCCTTGCTTTGCAATACAAATTACGCAGCGTAGAGAACCATCTCCAACTAGACTTTTTACAAACTAAGATATACTTAGACAACAAGCTTTCTCCATTGCTGCTGGAAATCCAGAGGTTTTTCCAGGTAGCAAAAGACTTTATTAAAAAAATTAATTTGCATACCTTATCAGGCATGCTGGCACCAGAATTTTCATGAAATTATTTCCTATATTGAGATTTTAACTCAGCTTTCACTTACAGCTCATTAAAAGCTTCTTTACTTTCCACTTAGAAATTTATGTTTGGATTCCAGCCCAATGGATCTACAAGTCATCAGGTACAGCACAATTCTTTCCACTGGAGTAGATCCTAAGGTTCAATTATAAAGAGTACTACTTCATCAACTAATATGCTGGGCACAAATAAATTCCCAGACAATGTGGAAATGGATTTACCAGGCCCACATATAAGCATATGTTAAAATTTATCCTGCAGAATAGACTTTACATGATGAGAACAGGGCCAGTGTTGCTCTTTGTGAGCCAGACTTGCCACTTAAGTGATGATGGAACATGACCATATCCAAGCAGATAAAGATGTGACGGATATATAGTAGAGATCTACGAGCTAATTTTAAGCTACCAAATGAGAAGCTGGGTAAAATAACACACCTTGAGCTCCACACCGATGCAAACAGATTGTTAACTCTATTGGAGCCAAGCAGTTTGGAGGCTATACTTTTGGGCATATCTGTTACTGTAGACAAAAGAAGTGCTGGCAGCCTGTAAATATTCAAAATCCCATACAAACTCTTCTTATTTAAAGCCAGAAGAGATCCATCTGGCTCATGGATAAAATACACTAATGCCATTTTCCACATACCTTCAGCTTCGCCAGAAGCGATGATTAGCCCAAATGCTGCGACAGATAATGAATATGTAACAACTTTACATGGCATAATAGGACCCAACAAGAATGAACATGGATCTAGCTGGATTATTTCATTAAAAGATGCAAATTGCATTGTACTTACAAAGCAGTACCTGAAGCACCCTACAGAACCATCTGGTCCATGTTAAGGGCAATGTAAAGAGCATTCACACATCAGGAATGCAGAAAGGTAATTTGGTACCCACTGTGGTCTCCTGCTGTCTGAGGTCCAAGGTCTAGACATCAGACCAAGGAGACTGACTCATGCACAGGCAGAATGTCAGAAGGAAAGGCTGAGTACCAAAGGTTACAGAGCTTAAAGGAAGATTTCTATGCCTGTGAACATTAACTCTCCAATTTGTGCTGAGAGTCATTTCCGTGCCCAAACTTCAGTATCTCTAATACAATGCTCCACAGCAAAAATCAGTTAAGGAAATGTATGTGTTTCAAAGATTTACAGTTGTAGAAAGTGGGTGAACTGATGGACCCAATTACTGTGAGTGACTGAGCATCCTAACAGACTGTACAGATAGGGGGCAACCTCAGCAAAGTCTCAGACAGTCCTTGCTGTCTGAACCAATTCTGAGAGCACCTTTATTTGCAGCCTTAGAACTTTTCCTGAATGCATCTCACCCCTCTAGAGGGGACACAGAATTGTCATCCTTATTCTCCATGTCCTCTTTCTGCCCTATATGGACCATCACCAAAAAGGCTGTCTGGCTCATGAGGACCACTGACGTGTTCCAACACACCTTTTTACTCTGCAGGCACACCCCTCCACAGGATGAGAAAGCCTAGTAGGTAGGACTCATCCTGCCTCACTCCTCAGCTCTTGTTTCTCATAGTACAAAGAAAGAAACATGAAGAAAGAACTCACATTTTCCAAATACTGAGCCATGAGGTTATGGGTCTTTTAGGCCTGTGCCTCTGACCTCCTTCACCATTTTCCCCCTTTCACCCTGCCTATTTTTTTTTTTTTTTTAAATGTCCTTTCTTCTGGGTGTTTCTTCTGGTTTCTTCCAGTTTCCCTCAGATCTCTATACAAACAAATCCATGAGGCAGACAGGACCGGTACTTTGTTAAGACTGGTTTTAATCCTCCAAAATTAAGCAGGATACATGAACACCAGAACATGTGGCCAGAGATGTTTTTTCCTAATCAAGTAACACGTTTGCTTTTTTAGCCAAACCAGGTTCTAGCTCACTATTCTGTCACAAAATTGGTCCATGTTTTAGCTACTCAGGAGTTACAACAGTCAATACAAAACCTAAGGGAATAAGATTTAATCATGTGATACCTGACGTCCTCTTCATACAAAGTTAATTAGGCTCTGTTCTACAAAGTCAATTTGAAACATTTGTCTCAATAGCATTATCTTAATTATTCCTCATCAAAATGATACCACCTCCTACTGTGAACTAACATACTTGTGTAAACAAGAAAAAAAGAAACCTTGCAGTCTTGAAGCAGGTTCCCATTTTAAAACTCTCTAGTGTAAATACTAATACAGGCATTAAGTATTCAGAAGGAATACAAATAAGAAACTCACGTGTTTTACCACTTCAAGGATCACTTTTCCTATTGAAGACTATTTTAACAGTACTGCTGAAATACAGATAATCTGTTTATTTTTTATTAGCACAATATTTTGTTTTCTGTAATAAAGTACCCTAAAGTGAGAATAGCCAAGGATTCCTTGCAAAAGACAGACTGTATTTTATTCTTTATATACCATATTTCCCTACACCACTCTTAATTCAAAAAAGGCCAAGAAGTTGT
This sequence comes from Laterallus jamaicensis coturniculus, assembly GCA_022605575.1. Taxonomy (NCBI): domain Eukaryota; kingdom Metazoa; phylum Chordata; class Aves; order Gruiformes; family Rallidae; genus Laterallus; species Laterallus jamaicensis. The sequence continues at coordinate 6,806,534 of JAKCOX010000008.1, forward strand.
GTCAAAAGGGCTTGCAGCAAAACAATGTAAGATATCAGCACTGAATTAAATACAAATTTGGCAAACATGCCATTTTTACATGCAGTACTTCTTAATACCAGTCTGGCAACTGGGTGCAAAATGGTCAGTACTGTTATTTAGCATTCTTTGACTCATGTGATTTAAATATACATGAGGTCTAGGTTTTTGATTTCACGTGTCCATCTACACAACAGCATAAAAAAGATCACCTTCTGCACATGGGTGATCAAAAATGAAAGAAAAGAAAAAAGAAGAAAAAAACCCAAATCCCAACAGCCTGAATCAATGATTTCCCCACAACCATATCCTATTTATCAACACACTATTAAAGTCCAGCAGTCCAACTGTAAAAGCCTACACACAGTTTATCTTCCAGCTACCCTACCAGTGTGGTATTTGGCAAGTCTGCAAATACTTTGATTCTTGCATTTCTCTCATTACTCTTGACAAAGTGTGTTATATTAGACTCACCAGTAAAAACTGGGTGAACTCCGCATACGTGAGGTGTCTTTTTCTATCCTTTCCAAAATGCAGCTGTACGAATTCTGAATTCCAGTTAAACGGAATGTGCTGATGAATTGTGGTCTGGCCAAATACTTGCTTAGCATCCTCTGGGAAGAAAAGAAAAACGTTCATTTAACAATAAAATAAAACAACAATACATACAAGCATATTTTTATACAGTAAAGCAAATATATTTTTTAACAGGAAGGTAATACTGTTCATTCCAATTAGTAACGTGATGTAAAGCAAACCTATTTTTCTTTTTTGAAAAATCATAACAAATGAAAAGTTTTAAACACCCTCACAAATGCAATCTCTGAATAATCTTTATTCGTGAAGTTTTATACACACAGCATTTGATTAGAAGAGACTCAACCAGACATTTCAAGTTTTAAAGTCAAGCAAGAAAAGATTCAAATTCAAAGTCAATTTATAAAAAGATGACTAAAGCTAACCAGTTTTCAGCATAATCTTTTCAAGCTGCTAACAATGAAAGTTTTGTGTCACTGTAATTCAGGCTTTTGTATTATTCCCAGAGTTCTCCACATTCAAACAAATCAGCTACAAAAATACCAGTATTTCAAAGAGCCGCTTTTCTGCAGTTACCTTACAGGAGCAGGGCCACAGCAGGCACAAACACAAACTTACCACCACCTCTAGCACTATACAGAGTTTAACCCCAGACCTCTCCTACAAGAAGGGGGACAGCGTGAAGAGTTTGTTTGATCACACCTAAATGCAAGCCTCATGGTTTAGTTCAGTTCAGCAGTGGTAACTGGACAATGGACTTGGAGAACTTTTCTAGTAGTACATGGCATTTCAGGTGAAGAAACAACTATTTGAAACACACCAAGCTGTACAACCAGTAATAAGGCCCATACATTGTTGGAACAGGACTGTACATACATTAACAGAAACAGCAACAAGACCTGAGGAAGTTCCTGCCTCACACAACAGCACCCACGTCAATCTGACAGTCTTTCTCAGCCAAAAATATAGGGCAAAGAAATCTTCCAAAGACAAGCTCCAGGCCAGAGGTTCCCGACTCCTATATACCTTCCTAACTGCTGTAAGACTCCTCCAGCAATGCCAGCCAAGAGCCAGCTCTTGTCTCCTGCAAGCTCCTGTGGGCACAGATTGCTGGTTCCCAGAGGACACTCCCTTCCCATAGGCAAAGGCCAGGAGCTGGTCTCCTGCTCCCTTCACACTTTGTGGAAGAAAGACCGGGAGCCCGAACTCAGAGCTCCTGTCTGTCTCTGCGAGGTGCAGAGCTGGAAGCCAGTTCCCAAGCGTGTCTGGTGCCTGGGGGCAAGAAAAACAACACAGCTCTCTGTCTGCCTGTGTGCAGAACAAGCTGGGAGCCACCTCGCTGGAGCCAACCTCTGCCACAAGCAAAGGCGGAAGCCGACTCCTCGGAGACTCTGTGAGGTCCCGTCTCCTGCACAGGTTGGGTCCTGGCATTGGTTTACCCCATGCTGCCAGACACAGCAGCCCTGCTCATCTGAGGAAACCCAGCCAGGATGAAAATCCCACTTTTAGGCAAGGAAGCAAGAAAAAGTGAGAGTGGGATGGCCCAGAGCTAGGAAGATGTCAGGAAGCACACAAGTGCATGAAGGATAAAGGCATAGGAAAAAAGGGTCCCAAGGAGGTGAAAGGGGCAGGCGTCCCGCTGCAAAGACCCAAAAGCAGTGAAGTTGGTGTTACCCACCAGGACAGCTTGTTCTAAAGTGAAGGGACTTCACAGAGAGAGCAGAGATGATACTGCAGGCCTCTTCCCATCCCTCAACAGTCAGTAATATTTCATCTTTAAAAACATGCCACCCACTGATCCCAGGGAATCAGTGGTGAATGAGCAAGTTGGATTTCACTTACAAACAGAAGGATTGACCTCAGTTAACCTCAAATTCTTAAAATTCAGAACTTCAAGTCCTAATGTCCTATGAGAATTTTCTCCAAGACACGTCAGTGCCCCAGGACAGCAATTGTTCATTCATGCCTTCAAGCTCCAACACAGCCAGCTTGGACCTTGTCCACCAGCATTCTCCAGGAGCAAAATTCTGCTCTCAAGGCAATGGGAGGGAAAGCCAACTGGTTCAGGGTGAGGTCCTGTCCCACTACTGAGTGTCTTTTATTTAGGATGTTTCCTACTGACACAGGCTCAAGGCACGTTACCACATGTCACTGGAGATCACCTTTGTAAGTTCCTGCTTTCTGTCAGATTTCCTTCAAAGAAGGGAACTAGCATTAAGAAGACAGCCTGTCTTGCCTGCAGACAAGAGGAAACAAAGACAGTCTCTTCCTGGCAGTGACCACTCTGCATTTCCCAAGGAATAAAGATCCTCCCAAAACAGCACTGGTACCTGTCTCTTGCACAGAAATCAGGTGTTTATTTGCTCTTTCCCTCTCACCCTGCCTCCTGAATTTCCCCTGAGCAAGAGACACTGATAAGTGTTTGGATGAGATCAAGAACAAGTCATTGTTTACCAAAAGCTCTGGCTGGACTCCAGATTTGTCTTTGTCAGAGAAAAAAAGGTGCTTTCTTAGGAAAATCTTAGCTGGCATAAAAGCAGTTCTATATTCCTTTGATAGGGCCAAGCTCCTCACAACCTTTACTTCAACTTGTTAACATATGAAAGTTACAGAGTGTCCTCTGATTATGCCACTGTAAATTTATTTTAATTAGTTAACATACATTAGCTATCTTGAAGGAGCAATGCATCTTGCTCCTGCAACTCTGTGCTTTGTAAACCCACTTCTAGTTGGGACCCAAAAGAAAAATTCCAGCTCAAGGGAATTAATCAAGAAGTGAAAAGACCTGTCATTTCAGACCAAGTACACTGTTAAATTACTAATCTTATAAATGGCAACAGAACTTGAAACCTCATCAAGCCAGCTAGGAATATAGCCAGGTATATACCCAGGGCATTTTAGAGATTAAAGGCTACACACATACCTCTGGAGTTCACATCACTACAAATATCCCTCCAAACAGTCCAAGTAGCAGATATATACTTAATTTTTGCTATGACTTGGAAAACACAAACTACCACGTTAGTGTCAGTACAATAATCAGAGAACTCCCTACACTACTTGATCTTTTCAAAATCATACTACATATGTTGATGTCATTATGACTTGGCAACTAATACCAAGTGCTTTTGTGATAGAGTGCATGTGGGATGATACAGTGCAGGTTGCTGACTGGAAGGAAGATTGCCTACTGTGCTTCTAATGACTCTTTGATGGCATGAGACTTGGTATCCTGTTTGCCACTGCCTTTTTACACATACCCTCTACTTGCTTTTTGCAACTATTTATGGCTCACAAACCATATGTACCAAGTGGACAGCATTTCACCCCTCTCCTAGCTAGTCTTACCACCTATTCACCTACATCATCACCAACCCACATCTTATCTGTAGTCAGATCGCGTAATTCAGACATTAAAGACCATTCATGATGCATGAACACATCTTGTTTTAGCCTGTGGCTTCACCATCAAAAGCTAACCGAGTACATACTAAACATCATTCCAAGTTGTTCAGGTCTGACAGTATCATCTCGTCATCTATGTCCAGGATTAAAAATGAAAAAAACATACAATTTAAAAATGTAGCTTCACCTTAAACCTGCAGCTGAAGTTCCACAGCTACCCACAAGTTGCTGAATATCCTTCAGCAGCCAGGAGTCTCTGCTTGTCTAGAGCTTTTTTTTAAAGAAACCTGTGTCAGAACAATTTGTGATGGAAAGGCACCTGGATGTCATCTGGTACAACCTCCTATCAAACCAGGTCCAACCAGCTAAGGTTGTTCATGTCCCTGTCCAGCTGAGGTCTGAGTATCTCCACAATGGAGATTCGGCAACTGCTCTGCACGCCTGTGGTTTGATCCTCAATTGGTATTTAATCATATAATCTGGAGCTTTTAAAACTGTATTAAAACACTCTATCTGTTTTAGTTTTAAAAAGACAGAAAGACAAAGTGTCAATGCTCCAGTGCCTGGAGCTGTAAGGCTAGGAAGATACAACCACTTCTGGTTTTACATTGTTGGAACCAGAGATATCGGAAAGCAAAATAAATAAAAGGTTGAAGGAGAAGATTTTAAATATTCATTTTCAGAAATCCATGCTGAGATTTGTGTCAATCTTCAAAAAAACCCACCCAGCATTCTGAAACTCAATTTTTAAATAAATAGCAAAATTCTATAATAAATAATTATATTTCCCTGTGCTGCCTCTAATTAAAGGACAGGTGCCTTGTCATTTGTTTCTGATCATTGTACAAAAAAGATCTTCTATTTTCCCACCACGTGAACTGTCTGCTGGTTTACAGGGGGAGTTTTCTGTCGTTTGGATCCAGAGGACTTTCTTCTCTCCATTGTAGCCATGTCTATGCTTAAATGCTTATCATACCTACAAGTGTACTGCATTTAGCACTGGAATTGGCTGCCCATGGAGGTGGTGGAGTCTCCTTCACTGGAGATATTCAAGACCTGTCTGGACGCCTATCTGTGTAATATGAGCTAGGGAGCCTGCTTTGGCAGGGGGGTTGGACCCGATGATCTCTTGAGGTCCCTTCCAACCCCTACAATTCTATGATTCACATTTCCATACTGTGATTAAGAACTGTAGGAGTGCTTTGGAACAACCACAGACCCTCACGACACAATAAAGACCATCAGATTTCCCAAGTGAAAATCAGCTATTTGGAAACTTGCAATTTAAAAAGGAGTGAACAGGAAGTCATTCTCCCATTGTATCTGACGTTTAAGAAAACAACTCAGAAATCCTCAGTTCCTTCTACACATTAACCAAATTTATTGGGAGAACTAGCTGAATATGCCATCTAGTTACTTGGCAGAACAAGCTACTAAAATCTTCACAGGTCATAGTACAGGAACTAAAATTCTTTCCTATTATTTATTTGCACAAGTACCCGAATGTTCCATGCAATTTCATCATTTGGGCTAATTAAGTTCTTAGCATCTCAATGCATAACTAGAAAAAAAATTTCATTGTCATCTACAAAAATCCCACTCCCCTTACAAAATAGCTGCAACACTTCTGCAGACAAGTCATCAAATTTTCTGAATTTTATATACACTATATGCTATACACCTTTTTTATATGTCATCTGCACTTCAGCAATTTGTGTATGGTATAGAAATACCAAAAGAAGTACCAAAACCTTGGTACCTGATTAAAAAAAAAGAGATTTACTGTCATGATAATGCCAATAGCAACTTCTGTAAAGAATACGGGTTATCTTCTGCAAAGAGGAAAACAAAAGACTAATTTTAAAACATGAATCCCAAGTTGAGTTCCACATGCACCAACATCATTTTCAAACACTTCTGGCAGTAACTGCTCCTATGTTCATCACATTTCAGGCCTTGAAGAGGAACATGCAAGCATTATAGTTACAACTTGGATTAAACGAAGCAAAATTAATGCAAACAGTGTGGAACAGACATTTTAGCATAAAGAGAGGGTTTTTTTAAAGCTGAATATGCAAATCCCCATCATTCTGCTCAGACAAAGGTGATACCTTTGTAAAATCATGTTTTGTTAATGGTTAAGTAGTTCTGCTCATGCATTTAGAAACAGTTTCATTTAAATGGCTGTAATAAAAAAGTGTATTTTTTATCAAGGTAATTTAAAATAAATCCTACACAGAAGAAAAGGCAAAGAAGAAAGTCCAGCTGGTCAAATTAAACTCTCAGTGAGAGTAGATACTTCACTGTCTCATCAAATAAAAACTCCAGCACCTTGCCAGCTGCCACGCAAAACCTCGCCTAAAGCTTAGTGGGGATGACAACACAAAGGTTTCCACTGGCTTTGCAATAGGTCCTCACTGACCATGTGAAACGACTCTACATTTTTCCATAATCTCCATGACCCTGAGTGTATCACCAGGTCTTACCCATGCCTCACCCATGAGCACATGGGTCAGGCAGGGTCTGCGCAAAGAGCCATGGGAGAAAGAGTTGGAAGTATCATCTCAGATCCTTGGTTCTCCTCACCTGCACCACCCTGCACTTGAAGAGTGCCCAAGCACTTCAGTGACTCTGGCCCCTGATTTGACTTCCCAACCTGACCTTAAACTCCTTTCATGCCTGCACACTTCTCTGGCTTTAGCTAGACCCTTGGCTGACCCCAGTCACTGCACCAGATCTGCTCTGCTGTCCTTGCTTGGGGAGGGTGGGACTACACCCCTTGCTGTATGCTATCTGCCCACAACACATCTCTAGGAACCCCTTATGCAGCTGCAGGTGAACCTGCCTGGTAAAGCTACCAGCCCTTGCTACTCCTGGTAACAGATAAAGTACAATAAACTTGTGCAAGAGCATATTTATACTGAGAAATGCATATATACATGTCAAAAATACTCAAGCAATAGTTTGGGTTTTTTTACTTGCTTTATTGTTTGCGTTTATCCAAAGTTCACATTCACCCCAAGGTCTGGGCTGGTTGGGTTTTTTTAATTTTTGCTTTGTTTTTTATTTACTGTCATGAACAGATAGATAATGCACAGCTAATTAATGTTTATTTCCATCCATGTTTGGTCTGGCACTAAGACCATGCTAGAATGATGACTTTTTATTTTGGAAAACATACATCCATGTGACATCTGCTCAGCTACGATGTGGAATGATACGTAGGCAGTTCCACTACTTGGTTGGGTTGTCTATTTATTCCCATTCACCCAGAAAAAGTACAACACTCTGTAAGTATAAGCACTACAATCACCTTCTTGGTCTCCCTGCTGCTTTGTCAAGGAAATGGTTTGAAATAGTTTTATAGTAGCCACGCTGTAAGTTAAGTAAGTCACTAGAATAACCTGACTACTTTGGATTGCAAAGGAACAGTACTCATCTGTTCAACTTTCCTCAACAAAGCACTAAGAGTAGGAAGGGCTGTCACAGCTAGTGTGTTTCATGGGTTAGAAGCCCTGGAATAACACACTAATGATATATTTTCACCACTTCTTAATTCCTTGCAAAAGCATGGACCACAACCTCTTCTGCAATTCTGAATTTAAACACAAAAAAAAAAGTGTTCTTTCCATCTTAAAGTATTACTAGGAAGGTATCTGGTAGAACACTCAAACTGAAGATGGCATAGTAGAAATGGAGCACATAATTTGAAGATAATGGGATTATATTACACGACTCAAGAAGCGGGGGGTTGACTTGAAAAAAAGATAGCAGCTCAGGTCAGTGCAATTTATCTGCGCTCCTCTTTTCAAACAGATCCATTCAGGAGAGTGCAAAACCCTTCATTAGTGCACCCGATCCATTTAGACTTGAACGGTTTCACCCACACCTGAAAATCGTGGCTGCATGCACACACTTGTATATAAACACCTAAAAAAAAATACAAATCATTAGTTTCTACTGATAATTGTGTATGTGTGTGTGTGTGTGTGCACATACGTACACGGCAACTCGCTTTTTATAGGACGAGTTACTCCAAATTCAGAGAAAATCCCCCAAATCAAAATTAACCTCAAATAGTAAAACCGGTTATATTAACCAATTTAACTATGCTGAGCTAGTCCAGCTGAGGACTAACACTGAGCTGAAATGGACAAGCAAGGGGTTTCCTCTGCTTAACATGAGCCAGCATTGCTTCTGTGTAACCAAAGGTGCCGTATCGCATTCAGTGTCCTTGCCTCCACGCGGGTAACTGAAATCATCACCTGGACTCCTTTCTGTTATCCCTACCACAGAGATGTTAAAACCTGGGACTTTCGGAATCCAGACCATATCAACAGCCTTCTTTATGCTGGCAGAGGTTGACTTTGCTGTACTTGTCCAGGAATACATATTTACTTCAGAATTCATATGACTGTTTCCTACAGCAGTTTAAGATACCAACCAAAGTGATAAAAGCAAACTCCTGGCTCGAAGAAATTATCCTAAACTTTACTCTCCAATACAGACTTGAGAGCTCTATTTCTTTAACAGCTATTTTGCTTAGATAGATGGTATAAAAAAAAAAAAAAATCACTTTCTTGCAAAGCATTAACATACATTTTCCCCCACTTAAATACTTCAATTTCAAATGCACCACAAAATGTACTCCCACAACAGTACTGTATTAGTATAAAACTATTTTAGTTCAATTAAAATGTCTAACTATCTACCCCCAAACCTACCTAAACTGTAATTTTCACTTTGAGCACTTCCAACATGTTCTCAGTTTTGTTTTCTTTTATCAGCTTATCAAATCAGGTCCTGCATTCCAAATGTTGGAAAAAAATAGTCATTAACTGCTAGGTAACAGCAGATTTTCCAATTTAGAAAACTAAATTACACACACTGCAAAAGTGTGTGTATTTTGCTATCTGAAATTTCGTATTAAAATTTGTAATAACAAACCACTTTTCCTAGCTCTTAGGACCTGCTGTATTTTTTTACCTTCTAATCTGTAATTCCAGGACAATTTGAAAAGGGGATGGGGAAAAAATATGAAAATAAAAATCAACCTTAAAGTGGTATACTACTGCTGCCACTGTTTAAATACATTCTGGTGTAGAAGTTTTTGGTTCCTCCCCAAACACTACCTAGTAATCATGTTGGGCTTTTCTCCCCCCTCCGCCCACCCCAAACAGGATATACAGCTGTACGAAAGATGGTTAACCCTCAGCTTACTGTTAACTAAAGAGTGACCTCATATAGTTGAAATTTACTCTCAAATTGGCTTTTCCCCCACCTTTTCTACACCTATTTTTTTTCTTTTTAAGTAGCATGAAGTAGCAGCAGAAAGTACAATTGTTTTAGCCATCTGAGCATGAATTATCCCACCAACTGGAAGTGCTCTTTGTTACCTCTATCTTTTAAAATTGGAGCCATTATAGTCAATCGTGCAAATCTATGGTTAGCCTTTCATGAAATGTGGATTTTTGACCCACTGAACTGGAACAGCTTCTGAGCAGTTGTTCTGATCTCTGACAGGATACCTCACAACACATGCATGCCAATCATCGAATGGTCTGGGTTGGAAGGGACCCCAAGGATCACAGTTCCAACCCCCCCTGCCACAGACAAGGCCACCAGTCTCCAGGCCAATCTGATACTGGTGTGAATCTACATTCAGTTGTTCAGAAAATACTGGTTATAAGTTATTAAAAGAGTTCCAAAAATCAGGGTGGGCTTTTTTGTAGTGTCCAATTCAGCTTGGCCATGATTTTTGACTGAGATACCCGAGTACATCCGTTACGCTAAACATCGTTAATATCCCAGAACACAGGTGCTTTCCAAGACTACTAGCTCTTTCAGCTGTTAAGACTCTGGATCCAATTCTACCAGCTCCTTCTACCCCCTTGGATGCAAGGGGAAATAACACACACAGAGACACACATATATATACACACAGAATATGACATAACTAGCTTACAGAGAAGATTTTCAACATTTTTCCAAGATGAAATCCCTTAAAAATATCTCTACTTGAGCTGTGGATATCCGTAATTTCCATTTACTGGCAACAGCCTTCTATTTCTTTATTACCTTTCCTGGCCTTCTTAGAAGCGAGGAGTAAAATTGCCAGAGCCCAAAGACCACAGGTTTGGAAAGCACTGGGCCCTGTGAGGGCATAAACACTGAATTTACCCCTTTTGCCTTGAAGAAGAATTAATAAAAAACCAAGATCACTTCCACCAAGCTAAACTGCATGAGCTGGCTGACTAAAGTGAAATACGACTTTTATTTTCTCCCCACAAGACAGCTGGGGGTTGATGCGCATGACATGCTGAAGACACTGATGGTAGGGGGTTTTCTCAGCCAGGGAAGGGGTGGGCTAAAGGAGGACCTTACTGCTCTCACAACTACCCAATGGGAGGGTGAAGAGAAGATGGACATGCACAGTACAGAGAAGGACAAGAGGCAATGGATACAAGATGGAATGTGGGCAATTCCAGCTGGGCATCAGGAATTTAACTTTTACTGTAACAGGGATCGAACACTGGAAGATGCTTGCCCAGAGAGGCTGCAGAGGCTTCACCCCCAGAGATATGTAAAAATATGATTGGATGTGGCCCCAGGACAACCTGGTCTTAATGGTCCTGCAAAGGTGTGAACCAGATGGTTGCCACAGTCCCTTCCAACCTAAACTGTCTGATGATTCTGACCATTCCTTGGGTGTTGGTAATCAACAAGACGTATGCTCGGCCTTCAGCCTGATGTCTGTTGGTAGGCAACTTTGATTTAAACAAAAATAAATAAAAATGAAAGAAAAGGAAAAAACAACAACAAAGAACAAAACAAAAAACCAAATTTCAGTTCTGGATGATTTAGAATACTCAATTGTATTTTCTAGACCAAATTAAATACAACTGTGTAAAAGGATGGAGCTTTTCCTAATATTTAAAATGACAGATTCACTTTGTGACTAAACAGGCTTTGTTTTACTTAAGATGCCTTCATGAAAGTCTGCCTAGTTACATAACATTTTAGTTGAAAAACAAAAACAAGAAACACTTGCCAAGTTGACCTATGTTTAGAAATTAAATTCTCCAACAACAGTAACAATATTATTTCAAATATTGCTTTGAAGAAAATAAATATACTTTACATCCTTGATTAATTAAAACTGGACATTATTTGTGCAAAATCTGGTACAAAACCACCAAAAAATATCAGAGACAAAACAAATTTTGCATTTGTAATGTTATTGTTGGGATCAGCATATCTAGGCAACCATCATTTATAAACCAACAACTGTTTCATGTGTAGGTGTAAGCTAACACATCACTAGCAGTGAATGGTTTCTAACAGATTTGAACCAGCAATGGAAATTTCACTGAGAAATACTGAATATTGCAATTTATCAAGTGATCAATGCTTATAGCCTCAGCAATTTATTTTGGTGGTTCAGATTTAGCTTACCTTTGCTTTACATGGTTTTGAGTGTACCAGGCTGGGTATCACTAAACTAGGAGTTATGCAAGGGATTAAAAAACAAATTACAGATCCCACAAGCAGCCCCAAGTCATACCCAGGCAATTACAGGGCAAAGCATAAAATAAATGATGCACTGTAACAAAAGCAAGAGCGAACTCACACAGTCTGGACCTAATCCTTTGGTCAGGAAAGCAACTGAGAGACTGCTCTAAGAATTCTTTGCATACTGAAAGAGTATCAGAGTGTTATCACAGGAAGAAAAACTGAAGCTCATCACAATAGCTGTATAGCTATTTAAACCTCTGTTAAGAGGGATGTGCTTTTAGAAAGTTTACAAACAAGTATTCAGGCAATTCAAGTATCAGATAAGCTAACAGGAGTGCTTAGTAAGATGAATCCTTAATTAATGTGTTTATCTAAGAACTGTGCTGATAGAATTAATAACAGAAGCAGGGACCCACAATAGCGTCTGTCTACATGTAAAGAAAGTTTTGTTTTGAGACAAAAGCAGAATATTCTACAATTGTTACCATAAACAAGCAACATTTCCGGGTTTGGGCTCCCCATTCCCTTTGTATTTTTGCTGGGTTTGGGGGATTTACTTTTTCGTTTTTCTTTAAAGGACGGAGGTGCTTTACAGCATATACACATTATTTCTCAAAGCAGCACAGCACAGTCCATTTTGAAACAGCTTCAGGTTGAAATAGGGGACCTTTAAAAAAACAAAAAAGCCGACCTCCAGAAAAAACACACACTATACCACAGCTACATTTCATTAAGTATGAGAGCAAGGATTTGCGGCTGGTGGAAAATTCTACTTTAAAACAAATCAGAATTAAAACCTTCAGAGCCAGGTTCAAGGCCAGTTGGCAGCACAGACTGGGGCAGTCACATCTCTTTTTGTGCCTTTCCTTTCTCTGCGAGCAAATCCTACATGGACAACGCTTTATTTTGCCCTTCACTAGGGCTGGAGAACCCATGTAAGAAAAGGAAAGATTCCAGTCCCTGGGTATCACTGCTGTTATTCACAGCTGAGAACTGTTAGCTGCCATCATTTCATTTAGCCATCCAAAATTAGAGATAGAGGTTAAGACGACATAGTTTTTAAACACTGACATTTTTACTCAACCATCTTGGCTTTTTTTAAACGCCATCTAGTAAAGAATTTCAAAGGGCTCTGCTTCTTTAATGAGGCATTAAAATACAGTCATACGACAAAAAAGCAACTCTACTAAGTCTCTTAAACCCCTGGACTTACATTATCAGCTTTTATGTGCCTGTCAACACTCAACAGTAAGAAGCAATAGTTTGCTCTTTGCCTCGAATTTAAAAGCCAGCTAAACTTCCTCCCACTTTCCTGCTGAGAGCTTTAACTCCTTGCAAACTGTCAAAGCTTTGACACTTCAGCAGCAGATAAATCTACAACATGATGCAACGGCCAGGTGTAGTCTCAGTCAGCCACTGGCCACTGATTTACTAGTGGCCATTTTATTCACCTCAAAAAGCAATAAACCAGAAATACTTCTCCCTACCCCTCATACGCACGGTGCTTGAGGATCAGCCTTTTTAAATAGATGCTAGCTCTGTCAAAGAACAAGGTGCGGTTAATTTGTAACCTGAAAGAAATGAAATGCTTAAAATTGTAGAGATGTCACCATATGGCTAAAATGCAAAAGCATTTCCAACCCAGAAGCCAAGGTAATAGTGCAGCATTTTTCAAGAAAATTAAACAGAAAGTATTAAATACTGGAACTTCTTTACCCAGAACAATTCTCTAAATATCCACAGCCTGGATGTGGCATTCAGTGTAAAAGCTCATTGATGCAAAGCCCATTATTAATTTGTTTTACAAAGGTGCCAAGCTAAGTGCAACTGCAGAAGAATAAGATTTGGATTATTTGCTCAGTAGAAAATGTGAAGTTCACAGCTGGGAAGCCCGATATTCTGTTCAGTATAAGCTAAAATATTTATACCATTACCTCAGTATACAGAAAAACAATGACTGCACAGATAAGCCACGCTGTTTCTTTACAACAATAAAATGAGATACAGACTTATAATGGAATCCTTCAGATACTACACTTAACAGCAGTATAGTGAAAAATGATCCTTTCCCTTTTCTTCTGTTCCTTTCACACTAATTCCACAGTATACAAAACCCCTATTTAAGTCTCCTAACCTTGATAAGGACTTGATCCCACTCTCATTCAAGTCAATGGAAAAAGATCTCATAATTAACCTCAAAGACATATGACAGAGGCACCGAGTGGGAAAGTTACAGGATAGTATTGTAATAATTTATTTGTGAAAATAAGAGGGTATTATTTTTTTCATAATAGAGGGAAACAAGCTTTTTTTCTTGTAATAGAAAATAGAAACCAGCTTTGTCTAAAGGTCAACCATTTCTGCTGAGAGTGCGCAAGACTGAGACAGCTCTCATATCCTCCCCACTCCGGGCGTTTGCTGGGGTGGTGGCCACGAGGTACTATACAGAAGTTACAAATGCATTTATGCTTTCAGAGGGGAGAGAGGAAGGAATTAAGAAAGGAAAAAAGAAAAAAAAAAAAAGAAAAAGAAGTTATCTGAGGCTCTGCCAATGTTGGCATGTCTCCTCTTTCAAATACCTTAAATACAGCCTGGCATAAATAGGAGTTTCTCTCATCACTGAAGGGACTTCAATGGATTTTAAATGCCAAACCAATCCCTTGACTCACTGTGTGGAACCTCAAAGGAAGCATTTGCCAGCAGGAAAAATACAAACAAGAATGCCAAGAGTTAAAAAGTTAAGTCGGACTGATTCAGCACTCAGATCAGGCTACAGTTCTTCCTAGATTATTAACGAGCACTCCAAGCAACCGGGGGCTCTGATGCAGACAAGAACCCGCCCATCACAGGCATTCCAGGACCCCTGTTTGTCTGAGCTGGAACAAAACCTCTGCAAAATACGTGCGCCCTCCTGATTTAAAAGCATGCCGCCTCTCGTTTCCTTTCTGTCCATGCACAAAATACTTCCTTCATCAAGGTTATGATCAGCAGAACATTTTCCTGAATACTTTCAAATCTTTTAGCACCTGTAGTAATTTTTAAAAAGCTGTTCTAACAAGTAATATTACACACAAAAGTACATCTTTCACAACCTCAACTGACAACCAAAATAATGGAACACCAAAACCAACACAAGAAGAGACAGTGAGACTTCTCACCAGCCACAGCTTCAAATACAGATCTTTGTAGATGCTAGAAGGAATACAATGATGCTCCAAGCAAGAGTAACAGGATGTTGTCAGTTCTAAGGGAAAGGGAAGTGCTTTTTTAACCAAGCACAAAACGTGTGGGGAATACCAGCAGAAGACAAAGGACATGCGAACCATACACTTCTGTCAAAGAGTCATCATCCAACTTTCCTTCTACTTAGGACCATTTAACAACCAATTAATAAAACATGAAACATATGTATAACAATGTCCAGACCAGGAACAGCAATTTTATCCAGCATAGGTACTTAGCAGAAAAACAATTCACCACACTTTTTACCATGCAATGTCTGAAGTTATTCAAAATTGCTAATTTCTTAATCCTTCTTCCAGAGAGAATCATCATTAGGCAGGTGGCAGGTATCTAAAGCTGTCTCTATGGTACCTGGAAACACACATTCCCCACAGTCAAGTTTTATACTGGCCTAAATATTTCTCATGTTGTCAGTGCAAACACCACACCTCCAATGCACAGCTGAACTGCCGGGGCTGGGAGGCGGGTACTAATGGATTTATTACTGTGAAATATCACAGAAGAAAGTTTTAAGACTTAAAAGGAAGCCAGCTTGAAATATAGCCAATTTAAACAAAAAATAATTCAGGGTAATTTCAGACTCGACATTCACCCAAGTCCTCTGGCAACTTTCTTGTGGTTTACAATCATTTCCTACAGCCTCCTTTCATGGCTGTTCTGAATGAAGACCTGAACAAGCACGTCGGGAGAAGAAAAAAAGAAGGAAAAAAACCCCAGAAGAGTTCTCCACAGAAAACCATGAATATGGCCATGGTCTTAACTTCATATTGTGTACATACAACTGATTAAAAAACACTCTGCCAGAAAGCAGCTTGGCAGTAGCACAGTTTCACTACCAATCCCTGTGTTTCCTAAGAAACAGAAGGTGAAACACGCTTTAGTGTAAGTAGGGTTATGTAAATTAAGAGTGTACATTTAAGAACAGTCTTACCAAACGTAACTTCTCCTTTGCCAGTCTTGTCAAACAGCTGAAAGGCTACTATGAACAGTGCATCAGGAGCACACAGGACTGATTCAAATGCCACAAACTCTTGAAAGGATATCAACCTAAGAGATGAAGGGAAAAAAAAACCCTATGAAACCACTTGCTTGCAGAAAAAATGAAATACAGTATAACATCAATTTCACAAAAGAAGTAAATTCACAACCAAAATGTGTACAAAATCAACAGGGATTAAAATTTATCATAGAATGCCCTATCACCAACACTGTAAGGAGGCCTTTATATCACCAGATGGAAATGACTGTGTTGAGCAAGAAACTATTCCTCCCAGCAAGTCACAACAGAACATAAAATAAGCAAAGCGCTCAGCATGGCTACTCACCTCAGCTTTACTATCTAACTGAACTGCCCTCTGGGGGAGCCTACCTCCCTCTCTGGCAAGAGAGAGTGCCAATAAAGATGAGTAACTTCCCTCAAGACTCAGTACTTATGGCTTTTGTAAAGCAAATCCATTCAGACCTACATGCTGCCACTCACTTCAGAAGGAACCATCGGAATGTGTTATCTGTTTGCTAGCAACTTATTCGTCATCCACCTCAGCCCTCCAGTCCTGCGTGTTGAGTCACACATTTCAAGCCGTAGTCTGCACATTTTTCCTCAGCCCAAGAGCAGTTTATTCAAATTCATCATTACAGCCAGATTCCCATTATGTGAGCACAGTAGCAGAGCAGAGATAAAAGCAGAGGCTCCTTTCCTTAAGTTAGTTAATAAGCAGAAATACATAATTAGACAACTTGGCATTCTTTCCATCAGTAGATTTGTTACAGCAAAGACCTTGAGCAGTTCTAATTTCTCTGTGTCACACCCAAAAGTTCAAATGGAGATCAAGCTCCTATTCTTAAAGAGGCAAAGGCCAACCATTCTTCCCTTTTCCTACTTCTTTAATGTCTAGGTTGTACAGTTTAAAATCATCTTCAAATGTGTGGCTGCAGGGGCTGCTGGCAGTCTGGGAGGTTTAAGATTGTTTTATGTCAGTGTAGCAAGCACACAGCTTTAATGGGTTCACATGGCAGTAGCTGGGGAACAAAGATTTACTTCTGATTTATTCAGCATAACAAATGTCAAGACAGACACACAAAACTAAACAATTAAGAATTTTCCTATTAGAATCTAACTGCATTCTTAGAACTTCTACTCAAAATGACACTGCAGCCAGTTCAACAAGAACTTCCACTTGGTATGCAATAATGGTGAAGAACAAAGTGTTTGAATAGGTTGGAAAAGACATTCATTCCATCAAGTTATGATGACCCATGACTACACAGCAATTTCCAGTCACCCTGTCTTAAGAGATTTAATTTCAAGTCACACAGCAGTGTGCTTGCTGCACATCAGCAGCCCAACATCCACAGGGTAACAGAAGCTGATTTCCATGAAGAATGTGACACATGAGCTGAACGAAAGAGACCATTTATTAAAAAGCATGGCACAAAGGCAGCCAAAAAGCTGTCCTGCTTTGCCTCCCTCAACATATTTGCATCAATTAAAAGAAAGCATATGCAGAGGCAAAAATAAGTCTAACAAATAATTAGCTCTAGGAACTTCCCATCATACATTATTATGTGGTGTGATAAATAAATAAAGGGAAACCTCCTCGGGTGTTCTTAATATTGAACTCACAATTGAAGATGCTGGTAAGTATGCCTTAAGCTTTACTGGCAAAGACACCAATGACTTACTACATACATACACACACTAACTTAGTACAGGGGAAGGCCATCAAGTTCTTTCTTTCAAGCTCCTTGAGAGCTCTCAGTACTCCCCAACATTAGACACAGAATACATGGATACTCCATATTTAAATGGATGAAAACTTCCAACTCTCCTAAACCAAAAGAAATTTTTACAAATGCAACATCTCCTTCAATTTTAAACCAACATATCACAACCTACAAAGCTCCGTATTTATACATATTTATTTCTATGTGACTTAATAGGTTACAGAATCATAGAATGCTTTGGGTTGAAAAGAACTTCAAAAATCATCTAGGACACCCTCCACTAGACCACCTGTCCAAACCCCCATCCAATCTGGCCTTGAACACTACCAGGGAGGGGGCAGCCGCAGCTTCTCTGGGCAACCAGTGCCAGCAGCTCACCACCTTCACAGGGAAGAATTTCTTTCTAATACCTAAGCTAAATCTTTCAGTTTAAAGCCATTACCCCTTGCCCTGTCACTCCACGCCCTTGGACACAGCACCCCTCCAGCTTTCCTGTAGGCCCCTTCAGGCACTGGAAGGCTGCTCTAAGATCTCCCTGGAGCCTTCTCCTCTCCAGGCTGAACAAGTCCAACTCCATCAGCCTGTCTTCATAGGAGAGGTGCTCCAGCCCTGTGGTCATCTTTGTGGCCCTCCTCTGGATTCACCCCAAAAGCTCATTATTATCCATTATTGCTGGTTACATACCTGACAATTTCCACAACAGCAACCAGATGCAACGCACTGCATTCTTCTGTCCCAAAGATTATAAAGCCCACACACAAAAAGAACAAAACAGACAGCAGGCAACAAGACTAGAATAGGATTGTTTAGAACTAAAAACATGTAAGATCTGCCAACACCATTTTGATAAAGTTGCTCTTTGTGTGAAACAACCACCAGCCTATGCACTTACCAACTGATCCCAACAGAGTGATGAAAGCACGGAAAAGAAATACATCACCTATCCCAGCAGAATCCTAGCACGATGGTAATAACATCCTATATATTCTGTTATTAGGCCTGGATCTGAATAAAACTTCACATATTAACGCTGCTACAAGATTTTATACTGGGAGAAGCATTCATTGTTGGTACTTGTATGCAATAAATCCCTGTAATAAGTCAGAGATAGAAGCTTAAAATAGCACCATATCCATTTTTAAAAACAATTATTCATAGTACTAGGGAGATTAAAAGTGTACAAATTGTGTGGTTCTAGCCAGACAACTAAAGAAGAGACATTAATATCTGCTGTGCCAGCTGAATTCAAATTAACCCAATTTTTACATGTTAATTAAACCAGCTATTTTCTTCTTATTGTATTTTTGCTCCCTAAGTAGACTAGCCTGCAAGTGATTCCCAACAGATCTATTCTAACAACAATGACGTATTCATTTACTTCTATTATGACCATACAATACAGTAACTGAGCAGTAATTTTTCACAGTCAATTACACGTGTGATTCTTAATGCTTAAAGATGCTGAAATAATGTGTACTACATAGCCATATGCTCACTTCTCTATACTGCACAAGAGTAGTTGCCTGGGTAACACATTTTCTCTCCGTTTTAGCATTACCCTTTTGGGTTTAGCATAACCCTTCACTGAATATCATTAGGTGTCATTAAACAGCACATATTAACATGGACTTCAATATACTACTTAGGAGTTATTTTATCTACCTAAACAAGTGGTCATTTATGTTACAAAGGCAGAGAAAAGCCTGGAGATTTTAATAGTGCAAAGGGAGGAAGCTGAAACATTTACAGAATTTTACTTCCATCTTAAAGATATCCTACCCAACTGGTCAAAGTCTTCCTTCACCTTCACGTCCCCATTAACAGTGCCAATGTGGCACAATTTATTCAAGAAGGCTAAAATCCTGGCATTTTAAAAACATCCACACACAGCAGTGCAAACACAACAACTGGGTATGGTGCAGCAAGAAAGCTATTTAGTACTCTCTCCTTTCTTGCATGCTGCTTTCAGTGCTCACACTTAGGGTACCTGGGCACCACAAAGACACAAGACATTCCCACCAGAGAAAATCCACATGCAGCCATGCAAAGGAAAAAAAAAAAGCCATTACCCACTGTAATAATACATACAAATGCAATGATGAAGAGGTTTCTTCAGAAATCAATGCATATGTTTTTACTGTATCAGCAATTTAAACATGATAACATAATGGGACACAAATTGAAGCTACATCTATTATTTTATGCTGCAACCCAGGTAAACTAAGTATAGTGTAAATTGGTGCATTAGAGGATAAATTTATATCCAATAATAATGGAAAATGCCGGCATTTCCAAGTGTTATTTTTGAATAGTTTGTCCTTTCTAAAAATAAAGCATATAGTATTTCTCAGTAAAGTGTTAGTTACTACAGTCCAAACAGAGATGTGCAGTAAATACTTATTTTGTTAGACAGATGTTTAAAAGTACAACAAAAGACTGAAAAACAATAAGTTATAGTAGGCAGGACTGAAAATGCCTGGCCTGTCGCTGATAGGCCTTGATAAAGACAATGTATTTTGGGAAGTTTCTGATTCAGCTGAAGGCAACAAACATATTTTTTTTCCCCCAACTAAAACTAGGAATGAGAAGCTTAAAGCCAAGAGCTCTTAAGCCTGTTTCATACAAACTACCTCCATGTGATATAACACATTTTTTAAAAGCTGTATAATTACTGACTACTTTGAAAGGCTTCTCTGGCCATCAGCAAGAAAAGCATTTCGTTTTCTTCAAGGAAACCTTAAAAAGCTACCTCTGTAAGAGGATAGAAGGAAAGCTTACCTCCAAATACCTCTATGCACTGACTTAAGATGGAGACAAAACTTGCTCCAGTGGCAACAGATATATACAGAACACCAGTCTGCTCTAACACACCTCTGTCATGCCACCAGTAATTCCTGTAGATATCCTTGAATACTCAATCTCTCGCAATGCAGGAATTGTGCTAGAGCTATAAGAGAGATTTTGTCTGTAGTAACTATAGTGAGATCATACACAAAAGCTACTGGTTTCTCACTTTGCACTAAGGAGTTCTTCTCTTTGTGCGGCCTGCTTTTCACCTCTGTGACTTAACCATTTTAGTACTTCTCACTGATGACACTTGGTACCTATACCTAACCTCACCAAAATCAGGAGGAGAAAAAGATGTTTAAAAAAGTGCTAGGAACAACCTTGGTGATCCTGGGCTCAGATCCTTTTGGTGAAGAGTGGTCTTGCTCACTAGTCATGACTAAATGCTTCCAGTGGATCCAAGGGATCCAAGACAGCGAACTGAAATGCTTCTAGAAATATTCCATCAGTTTTTTTACATGCTCACTACTCTAAGTCACCAACACTATAACAAAATCAAGTTGTCACTGCTCTTGCAAACTATCTTCTACTTTATTCTATAAAGAAAGACAAATTATTGAACAGACTCTCATGACCTTAACACATCTAAGTCTCTAAGCACTGACCAGTCTATTAAAAGTGAACACTAACAAAAGGAGTTTTGTACTCCACTTCAAAACTAGGAGCTCTGCACTGCCAAGCTGCAAAGAATTCAATAGGAGATCAGCAGCTCTATTGCCACCCCTAGGAGATTTCATTCCAGGAACCAAAAAGCAGTGACCCTTGTTTCAGATGATCATTGTGCGGATTACTTTATACACTGGAACGAGGTACAAATGCCTGGCCACGTGGCCAAAAAACGCTACAACGCCCGCTTAGAGAGACAGGAATACTAATCAACTTTCAGAACTTTCTGCGTTCTTTCACCTATCAGTATAGCAACTAAACAAGAAGACTGCCTAAACACCAGAAGAGACTCTCCAAAGACATGAGGAACATGCAGTCCCCTGTGACTGCACACCTTGGACTGCAGGAACAGTCCTTACCCGTGGCAGAAAGCAGCAATTACACTGCAAAACTCCTGCGGGATCAGGCCAGGTTACAAAACTGACTTGTCAACAGGTTCGTATAGGCTACAGTTTTACATTTTGCTCTTCCTGACACCAGCTTCTGCTTGTGAGGGAGATCTAAATCACAAGGTATGGATTATACTCTCAATCTTCTTATTACAAAATGGATTTGAAGCCATGCAATTTGGAAAACACCAATTTTACTGGCAAGGGAAGAAACCTAAGGGGTGTTTAACGCATTCAGTCAAACGCTACCTGAAGGCACCACTTCCTTGCTGTCACCATACTACTGCAGGCAATATAACCTTTCACAGAATTCTTTTACCCAGGGTAACAGTCATCACATTAATTTGTCTGCAGGGTTTAAGGTGCCTGGTTGCCAGATACATGAGACTGGCCGAGCAGAAAAGAGAGCATAGAAACTACTGCAAAAGTTCTCAGTTATGGCTGTATCTGTTCCCTACAAAGCCTGCATTCTCTAGTCATGTTTTATTTATCTCATATTTTACTCTCTGCAACCACTGATATGAGTCATGCCTGAAGTTTTCTGGTTTCTAAAAATGCCACAACTACAGACTTTAAGTCCATAGCCAATGATTCTAAAGTTTCTCTAAAGATACTTTAAAGGCAGGGTTCAAAAAATGCATTCATATGGGTGAAGAGACAGCTTGCCTGGGCAAGCACCAAAAGCAAAAGCTAGAATTTCATTAAAGAAGGGGGGAGGAAGATGGAGGGGTAGCTAATCTTGCCTATTGGCAAAGTCAGTCTTTCAAATGCAAACCATGTGCAACCAACTTTACCGCTGTCTTCCCAAGATTGCAAAGCGGCTCCCTAAATACCTTAGTTGCTCCTCCTTCCTCTTAACGGAAAAAAACAGTGGCAAAAGCCTTTAACAGGGCTACAGGGCAAAACAAAGCACAGGACTTTTTTCTAAACTTATTTTGGATTGCTATTTGAATATGTTTGTGACAGATACATAAATAAACAGAGACAGAAAGACTCGTGGAAAGGAAAGAAAAGGAGGAGTTAGGGGAGCCAGCCAACAAACATGAAAGCTTCAATGAATTAAAAATACATAGTAGACAGAAAATGGTTTGCTCAGCTAAATGGTACATGCAGCCCAAAACATTGTTTCTACTCTTTCCACTTAAAAGACACTGTATTCCTTTACATATCTGCAGGAAAAAAAAAAAGAAGAAAACAAAACAAACCAAAACACCACCCTTCAGGGCTTAGATTGTTTTGAAAGAATGGGTTTGTATTTTTTAAATTAATAAAGGGGGGGACGGGTGGGGAACAACACACCCAAAAAATTCACTTACCCATCTTTTGTCTGATCCACCACACCTGCAAGGAGCTGAACAGTGCTTGCATTAGGCAAACCATCTCCAATTATCTTGAGGTACCGTGTGACAAAGTCATTAGGAGACATGAAGAATTCGCCATTCTTCTGCACACTTGCATACTGTTAAATGAACACAATGTTTAGTGCCTCAAATACATCCTTCCCTGGGGATTTACTACCACCACACGTAGATTCCAACCAGGAGCAGGCTTATGTTACAGCAGGTGAGCGTTCTGCTCAGAACTACATCCCACAGCCAGAAGAGTGGCAGATACACATTTTTTTATCACTTCAACAATTTCTCCATGGTAGTCTGGAAAGAGTTAATGCTCCAGGACTGGATTTTTTTTAAAGAATACCACGAAGCAGACATGCATCTGCAAACATGTATATGGCATCTCAGGCCCAACAAAAGAGAACAGCAATGGGATACTCCAGCATTATTTTATTTATGTGAAATGACACCTTTGTGTAGCCATCCTCCTCGGGATGAGAAGGCAGGCTTACACCTATGAAAGGACACTGCTGTGCTAGTGGAGCAAACGACCCCTCAGGAGTCTCCACCTGGGGGAGGAGGCTGTTTTGGAGCAACTCCACTGCAGCATCACCTTCAGCCACATCAGGTCCTTACGCGAAGGAGAACGTACAGAAACTCCTCCTTGGTTGAATGGCTGAAAGCAGGACAGAGAATGCCATTTGGAGAGAAATGTAACAGAAAACAAGAATTTTGTCATACTGCAGAAACAAGAAAAAGGGTCTGACACCTTAGCAAACACCACTGTCATACGTTACTCCTGCTTTGTACCATAGTTACTGGCATACTACTCCACAAAACAGCTCTCAACAGACCCAAGTGTCTCTGCTCCCAAGGGAACCTTCTAATAACATGCTACAAATCAGGAAAAAAGCAATATTAAAATATTTGTAGGATAATAAATAAATACAATCGGCTTCATTGCCACCCTTACTCTGATTCCTTAGTCATCCCTCCAAGTTTAAAGCCCCCATTTTCTGTAGAAGGGTAAACTTGAAATCAACCCTAAAAATGGGGGAGATTTTTTGGAAAACAAAAAGGGTGAGGACAACAATCTAATGGAAAAGAAACACAAGGCAACATTTGCAGAACCATGCATTATCCTTAAGGGAAACAGGTTTGTCTCAGGATAAGAAACATGCGCTGCAAAACAGAGAGAAACTGTTAATTTATCTTTTTTTTTTCATAAGGTAGGATGATAAACCATTGCTGCAGCTCCCCACAGAGCATTATACATGCTAAAGTCATAAAGGAATTAGATGCCTATTGCTGTTTTGCAGCGTGCCTCAAAGACACGTTTTGTTTTACATTGCAGTGGCTCGGCTAAGGGAAGGAAACTGCCAGTTTTCATTTCAGAGAGCCACACCGGTGCCTGCAGAACACCGTTATACCTGCTGCACGCATGTAACTCTCAGAGGGATGCCAAAGTGTAATGGTAAGTAGATTATTTTCTTTTAGTGCTATATAAATACAGACTTCGAGTACAGCAGTATCTCCAAGAAACAGGGCTTCTGAGAAGCAAGCCCAACCAAAACATAACTTGTTTTGGCATTAATATATTTGTCAGCATTTAGGGATTCATGTTTCAATAGACACTGTTTGTAAGGCAAGCTTTCCAGTTGATACACTGCAAGGAATTTTCAATTGTATACTTTTATAAGAACTAGCAGATCAATTGATTTCAATGTAATCAGTTGCAGGGAGACTGAATCGTTCAGAATCCCAGCCTCAGAAACTTTTAACACAGCTGCTATTGAGAAACAAATCAAATAAGTCAGCCCATGCAGCTGTATTTCTTTTTTTTTTTTTTCTTCCAGGCTAACCCCCTGCTAGGGCACTCAATAACAGAAAACAGCACAAAGTTTCAGTGTCCCCCCTGTTTCTTGTCATTGTGATTTACTCAAGTGTATTTGAAATCCAATCACGTATTCTATACTACATATAGAAAATGACCTTGGAAAATGTCAGCTTGATCACTTTGACTAAAATCTAATCTCCTTGGGGTTATGGTAGAAGACTTAGAAAAAGTAGAGTTACTCTTAGAAATTATCATAACAAAAAGAGAAAAACATCAATTCTATTGGTTTTGGAAGAGAGACATTTAAAAAAATGGTTCTATACAATTGTATTTTTCCCCACTTTGGCAATTATACCCATAGAGAATTTGATATTATACAATAGTACTTAATGGCTTTTTGGCAACTTATTTCCATACATTTTAGATAGTCAAGTATTAACCAGTTCAAACCCATCCTAAATAAGATTTGCAAACATTTTATTGGGGGTTTGATGTATTGAAAATGCTAAAAGTTGCTCTTCAAGCATTCACCTCTGAAAATTTCATTATCCCATTTTCAAGTCTCTTGGCTCTCCTGACAGATAAAAGTTCCAGGACTTAGTAAGTTAAATCCTGGCTTTCTCAACTGAAAATCTGATTTCAGAGCTATAAATACTGACAGTATATGATAAAACTATAAATACTGGCAATATACATAGTGACGCCTACACATATTGTTAAGAATAGCTCACAAGGGACAATGGAAAACATGCTAAGGAGTGCACAGAGAGTGGGACATGACGCTGGAGAGAAGGAAGGTGGAGGGAGGAACTTGGAAAGGCATGAGCTCTGTTAGGCACTCAATCCTTCCATAAAAAAAATTCAGATGCAACAACTCCCTGTAGCACAGCTGAACCTACCTCAAATATATTCTCCAGACCCTCAATTCCTGTAGTCGTTTATCACACCAGATTACCAAACTAATACAGGAATTGTACTAATAAATCTTAAGAAGATGAGGAGTAATTATTTATATTTAGGAAAATGGGTCAAAGAAAGCCATATTCCAGCCCAACACTAAAGCACACATCTCTCAAGTATACAACTACACGAGTAATTTCATTGCTTGTGTACTTCTACAGCATGCAAGCATGGAAGGAATTTTAAGGAAATAATAAATACAGCCAGCACTTCACAAGGTGAGCTTCCCAACACTTCTACACATTGGGGAAGGCATAAACCTGAAGGAAGGAAGGAAGGATGGGAGAAGACAGTTTACCAAATGGTCTAACGGCAAGGTGTCTACATGAACATTTTACCTGTGTAGGAACAATATTGAAACTCCCACCCCATTCTCTGAACAATGCAGATTTTTTCTAAGATAGTAATACTTCTTCTGAGTCAATACAATAATCACTCAGGAACGTATCTGACTTCTTGGTGTGCATTGTTCAATTCTGATAATGGTATTTAAGTCTAACATGGTAATAATACAGTGAATGATTAATGGTTGGAAAAACTATCAAGAGTTGTATGCTGCAATAAAGGAGCAAAAGATATGAAAAATTTAAGCAGAAAGAGTAAAATATTTACTTTATACATACCTTCAAAAATATTGTTTTCAACTCAGCTGGATCAGCTCTCTTGGTTAGAGCCACCTACAAGTAAATACAATTACATTAATATGCATAATTTATACAAAAGATGTCAATGTGTCTTTTAAAAGGAATAATTCAAACAACAGAACAAGCGATGAAAATAAATGTTCACCTTCGATAAGTTAGGCACTGCTTTAGCTGGCCATGCTTATTTTACTCATTTCATACTTACACTAATTTATTCATCATTGTTGTTGTAATTGCTTCCCTTATAAACCTGCAATTCTTAAACAAGCACACACCAACAAGTCAAAGATATTCAAGCATCAAATCTTTTCGACATACTTCTCTGCTAGGGTTCTTCATTATACCATCTTTACCATATAGAGTTTTATACTGCCAGCGTATTTCATCTAGGGACTTAAGAGTACTGTGAGCAGACCCCAACTGACAGACGGCAAGAATAAAATACTCAGCCTTACAAACTTGTCCAAAAAAGCAAGTCCCTAAAAGACTGGATTCCAATGTAATTATTTGGTTTGCTGGTACAGCTACTTCCTACTTCCAGCATTTAAAACTATTTCAACTTACAGCCTACACCCTCCTGATGAGGTAAATTCAGAAAGCACCATGTCCAGATTTTTCTGTGTATCAGACTATTAGCCAGTTCCAACTAAAATCTAAGTTATATTTGTCAACACAAACACAAAGCAATTGAATTTTTTTCCCCAAACCACTGAATTAGAAAATATTCTATATCCTCAATGGGGTAAGTCCATCAGTTGTGGACATAGCATGCTATCTATTTGCTACTGTCAGCAGTTAAGTGGATTCACCCCTTTGGCCTGGGGCTGCTATACAGTTTCTTCAGGATGCATTAATGAAATCTTGCTTTCCAACGTCATAACCATCATCCAAAAAGTCAATTCAGTATACCAATCTATTTCTAATTAAAAACCAAAAATTGCTCTGCAAGCAAACCTGGATATTCAAAAAAACTTGCTTAAACATCTCTGTAACAGGGAATAAACAGCCAAAGGGTGAGACATAAAACCTTATCCTCACCAAAGAATTAAACATCCGAATTGGTAACAATTGGCAACAATTACCTTGACTACTTGCTTTCCTGACTCTGGAGAGCAATGGTAGACTGTAAAGGTGAATGTGACCGTAAGTGCATTTCTAGTAGTGCACCAGGGTACAGCAGAAAATGGTTAGGGGTTTGTGTAAGTCTGTACAACTGCATTGTATCCTCACACATACATTTAATTAAGAATCTTTTTACAAGTTCTTCCTCCTCCTAAATGGATCATTTAATAGCAAAACCAAGACAGGAAAAAAAAAATTAAAAACCCACAAAACACCCAAAAGCAATACATTTTGGGGGGAAAAAAGTATGGATAAGGTTTCTTACAAAATTTTAGAAGTTGTGTTTTTTTAAAGGGAAAAAACTACACCTGAAGAAGATATGCTAGGACTCCTCTGACAGCATCCACAGCTGGAGTCCCAATTCTGTGTTTGCACAGGAGTCTGTGCGGAGGCAGTTGCAAAAAAAAAATCAAAGTGTAATTGTGAGGTGGGAATCTGAAAATGTGTATTTTCTGAAGTACAAGCTGTCCTAAATGTAATCACTGTGTAGTAAGCAGATATTTACTTTAACCCCATTTGTAAAAATCTGCTCCTCTAGAGCAACTGGGAATTTTGCGGAGAGAAAAGACCCAACATTTATCTATTGCTGCAATGCAAAATCTTGCCACTATCCAGGCAAAAAAAAAAAAAGACACTTTAAACATCTGTATCCATTAAAAATATAATCAATATCACACTCAATCTGCCTTAAAGTTTAAATTTATACTGCCCCAGAAATCTAAGCGAAAAGAAACCAGGGATGAAAAGAATAAAGGATACATGGCTGAACTTCCACAGTTTCTTTTGGTTTCACTGACATTAACCATCTTGAGAAGCGGAACGTGCTCACAGCCCAGCAGCCAGTTTTCAACTCCCCTTTGATTATGGGGGGATTCTGTTGTGGAGTTCTTTTGTTTGTTTTCTTGCTTTTTTTTTTACAGCAAGCTTCTTTCAAGCCATATACTGAAAGACAGGCTGAGCAGCATCACAGACCAGCAGGCCAAGCAGAACCTTCAGACCACAGCTGCAGTGGTCTATTTCCCACAGTCTGCTTCCATACTCTTCCATTTCCCAGGGAACAGGAGAGGAAAGGGATGGTTGGCACTACATAATGGGGGTCTGTTCATGTGCGACCCACCAATCTCCATTTTGAAAGGTCTACTTGATCCCAAGCAGGGAAAAGAGCCTCTATTACATTATGTTACAGCTTCAGGAGGACCGATGCTCATGCAGCCCTACCAGTGCTAAGAGAAGTATTTAATGCAGCCTTTCATCCATCTCCAGCGGTGGGCAAAGCTGAAGCTGCAGAGACAGACACAAGAACTGATCCTGATGACAGGCATTACTAGCAGATTCCCCTTCTGGAAAAGTTCAAAATATCACTTTCAATAAGATTCTGAAAATTGTTTCAAGCTACGTTAGCAGTAGAACATGGGCTAGGTAACCTGATGCCAAGCCTGCAAGCCAACAGGTAGCATGCCTGATGAGAAGTGACCCAAGCTGCTTCTCCTGCGGTCAGCTCAGGTGATATTTACTGACTTTCACCTACACTGGGTGTAGGTGATGTGTTTTATTACAGGAAAGACTTTTCCAGTTCACCTTATCTTCCCTCCATAAAGGTATAAAACAGCCTGAAATAAAACCATCCATGAGCTGGTAGGCATGATACCTCTCTAACTGTGTCAGGAGGCATTTGATAAAGCAGATCTGAGGGAAACAGTATTTGCTAATGCTCTTTCCAAAGAGATGCTCTGTAGCAGACAATAACACTTAAAAACCCTCAGTAACTTCTGTTAAGTAAGGTTCAGTGAAGAAAGCTCTCCAACAAGCAACATTTGTTTTTAAAACAGGAGACAACATGGAGTACAAAAACTGAAGTGCAGGATTATAATCAAAGTCAGGACATGCTACAGAAAAGACTGTGATAACGTACAGAAAATGTCAGCAGGTATTTTCATTCCTAATGCACACAGTTGAAAGCTTTAGCCAACATAACTATGTGTATAGGTGCATTATTACACTGCATATTAAGAACCAGCCAGCACCACACATCTCAGGAAATGCAAGAACTTCATTTCAAAACACCATATCACTCCCATTAGCGATAGCGTTCAGCAAAGGGAGGCAGAGGGTGCACAGAGAAAGGGAAAGCTCTGGAAGTGGGACAGGAACACACAGGGTGATTTGCACACTGGAGCTGTTCATATCCGTAGACTCCCTTGGACCTTAATCTTAATTTCAGCCCATTTTCTCCAGCAGAGCTCTTTTCTCCTCATTGACTTAGGCTTTATTTACACTGACATGCTTTTTCAGTCTCACTTCCACTCTCAACAATTGCAAACAGACTGTTCCCAGAAAAACGTAACTGCACAGCAACAAAAGAAAACAGAATCCATTGGGATTCAAAGAAATCTATACTGCATTTCTAATCAATGCTATTAATGCATTTGTCATGCACAAAGCAAAAGGAACAAGTTGTCTGATGGTATGTGGTTACAAAAGGACTGATAAAACCATGAGTGTGAGTCACTCAGTAAATAACAACAACATGGGTGGGCAAGAGGGTAAAAGGGCAGTAGGTAAATCAGAATGAATGCCCACATAGCATTAACCTAATGGCAGACATAAAATGTCTGACCTTCTTGCCTTTACAGTAAAGATCAATTTAGCAGCCACTATTTAGAAGAGCCGAAAGGTAGTGGGGATCCCGGAACACTGGGTTACTGCTGCAATATTGCAGGAAGTCTACTGGGACAAGTCCCAACAAAAGATAAAGAGATAAGCATCTCTAACACTGTTTCTTCCTCACAGTTTAAGCTGAATATAACTCAAGTGTGAATGAGAAAGTTGATGGAGGTAAAGATGTCCAACTCCACCTTGTTACCCTTAAAAACTCCCAACACCAAGCATATAAGACACTGGAGAGCAGTCCTTCTCCAAGCAGAGAACCAGAGCTGTGGCAGGGCTGCCTCACTGCTAGGTGCTGGTGGGTTCCACCTGTTTAATTCTAGAGAGCACACTGACAGGCACATATAGACAGAAGAACTTTGATGAAAGATCTAACAAGTGATCACACATTCTAGAAGCTTCACATGTAAATTAAGATTATTTTCCTAAAGTTCTTCCATTCTTAAACATAACTAAAGAATGCAATGTATTTAGTACCACTAAAAGACCTCAAATCAAGACTGAAACCTTATGTCTTCTGGAGGTATTCTTCAGTTTCATCACAAGTTACTGAGTCCATTTGTAAGACTCAAACACATGTGGGCCCAGTTTATGGAAGAGGTCAGAATAGATCATAACATTTCCTTCTGACTCGAAATATACCTATACATTCAAAAAGTGTGACTCCAGTGGAGATCCAGCCAGGGTTTGACCTTACATTCTTGTTTGAATGACTGACTGTCAATATCAGAAACTGGTTAAAGTGCAGCTACTGGCCAAATTTGAATTCAGATCAGTAGTCTATTAATGCTGTGCAATTATTATGCTACTACAACACTCCAGCTTGAATTGTAGTACAAATAACTTGATTACATTGATGAGAATCACCTTCTTCCATATTTACACTAACACTACCACAAATACACAATGCTTCCAACCTAGAAGCTTGTCTCAGTCACTCTTCCTCATCACACACAGCACCATCAGTTAAAAACAGTGTTCACCAGTAACATCAGTCCAGGGCACTGCCTCCTGTTTCAGCTGCACTGATAGCTGTATTTTGCTAGCCCAACGTGCTTCAGCATATTCTTACCTCAGCAGAAACAGTTGTTCCTTTTGAGCAACAAAATCCAAGAAAAAGAACTCAACTGTGATCTGAAATGAAAAGCCATCTACACAGAGCTCAGCATCCTGGAGAAGTCTGCAGGTACGATGTGGACCAGCTCACCAAGCAAGGAACCAGACATGGGAGGAAAAGCTGGCACAGGATCCAGATCAAAAAGAGCTCACTAGACCTCCTAACAGGAAACTGAGTAGCTCTTCATGGGAAATATATGACATTTGGCATACCTACCCAAAGGCTGAGGGCAAGAAGTACTGTAAGAGAAGCTGGTAACTACTAAGCAGGTATTTCTGTTACCTTCAGTTGGATCAGTCAGAACAGTCAGCCTTGAGACAAAACCACTTATTTTCTAAAAACAGTTCTCATCCTTAGAATTAAACATTACATTGTGCAAAAGTTTAACCCTACACTAAGTAACAGTTATTGCATTCTTTTGTCTAGTAACACCTACTAAGCTAATCACCAAAGTCTTTTTAGATCCTACAGGCTGATTCAGAGCTACAGAATAACCACTACTGAAGCTAGACAGCTGTGCTGAGCCTACCTCACACAATGGTGAGGAGGAACAAAATTTATTAGCTGACAGAGACAGCAAATCTCAAGCAAAACTATTCACATCCATCTTCACTCTGTCACAATTACAAATCTCTGGGCAATTCCCAGTCCTGCTTCTGCACCATGGTAAGGGGAAGCCCTGCTTCTCCCAAGTGCATCAAAGCTAACAGACCTACTTTATTGGGCAATTACCTGCTAGCTTTGATCCTACTTTGAAAGTCCCAAAGTTAATGCAGCTGGCTTGCTCGTAAGATGTTTCTCACACAAGGATATTCCCAATAAACCATAGTATTTTTGCATGCAAACTGATTGGGGATCAACACACAGTTATCAATTACAAACACAACAGGAAAATGGTAGTCCAGTTTTTCCAATGCTTCCAACAAAAAGTGGGAGTAGTATATATTTGTAGTATATATATTTGGGGGGTTGGACCCGATGATCTCTTGAGGTCCCTTCCAACCCCTAAGATTCTGTGATTCTGTGATATCCAAAGGAAAACTACTAAAAGGATTTTAAAGAATAGCTAATTATAAAACAACATTTAGACTATGTACTTCTACAGTTTCTGTACTTAAAGACCTGGAAAACATAAGGGCCATAAAACTAGCCCAGTACTTAGGTAAAAATAGCAAAGCATCGCCATTGCTCAGCAAAATTATTTAACAAAAGGAAAAAGCCTCATACCGTGACCAATACTATCCACTCCAAAATTCAAGCCCTTGTCAGTAGATACAGTTAGCAACAAAATGGACTATTAGTTTGTACTCGGCCTCTAGACGAGGACAAGGATGCAACTGCTGTCATTCCCAAAACAAAGCATGATGCACTACACTAGAGCAAGAAACTGAACCAGAAAAACAACTCTCTGTGAAAAACAGAAATTTCTTTTTCACTTTTCATGTTGCTACCAGAAAAAGCTCTGTGCTCCCATTGCTTTCTCTAACTACCTACTATAAAGTGGTATGGTACTCTGACTGTATCAGCCCATCTTCTTCCTCAAACTGATATTCACTATTGCCTCTTAGCTCCTCTACAGCATGTTTTTATTCAGATGATCTTCAAGACTACAATCCAAAGATACACAAGAAAGGTACTTCACTGTGGCCAGTATGTAATACACATCTTAATGTAACTCAGCAAAGTAGAGCTCACCACTCACTTGAACGAATGCAATAATTACACATAAGATATATTAGGCATCCTTCAATTAAAAAGCTTATTTCCAAACGAGCTACTAATGAGAATGGGCAAAAAATATTTCCATCAACTCATGGGTATTCTGCAAAAATACCTGCCTCCTGCTCACCACAGATGGGTGGGACAATAGATGCTAGCTAACACTCTTACTTTGCTCTCCCTTTGGCTTCCTTACACCTTTCAGAAACAGAGACATATGTAACCATTGTGAAAGTCAATCTGCTAAAATGTATCTAGTGGCTACCTCATACCAGTTTATAGATGTTCCCTTTTGACTTTTCCAAGGCTTATGCTATTACCATAGTGCTACTCTACAACTGCACTCACCATAAGCTCAATGTCTCAACTGCCCTGCATTCATCTTCTGAAAGCAGTCATCCGACTGAGCTAAACTGCAGGCTTGTATCTGGCATGAAAATCGACACCTTCCCCAAAGCAGCAAAGGATAGGAATGTTCTCCAATCTAACAGTGAGACCAAAAGTACTTCCTGGAGGAAGCAGAAGACAAATAGATACCTGTCATCACTCAGAAATTGTCAGGGACAAGGGGCAGACTATTAGGGTAGCATGAATTTTTATCTGGCACCCAATGTTATTAGCATAAAATCATATAATCAAAGAATACTTTGGGTTGGAAGGGACCTCAAAGATCATCTAGTTGCAAGCCCCTGCCATGGGGTTGAAACATTGGGGCAGGATTAAGCAATAGGTAAGTCACAGGAAAGACAGAAGGCCGTTAAACACCATGGTTCTCACACAGCAGCACTTCACAGGAAACACATCTCACAGCTGTGCAGAGCACCAGCGAGGTCTGAGACAGCCATTGCTGAGTGCAACACACAAACTACTAACAAGCTGTCCCAAAGTCTCCAGGTTCATGGTGCTCGAGCTTTCCAATAGCTCAACAGAATCAATGACTCCTGGTTTCACCTGGCTCCTAGCTCTAGCCCCCAACACCCAAATGTTCATCCTGCCCCTGGCATGGAACAAAGCAGCTTTTACAGCCTAAATGATCAGGTGCTTCTACCAACACGAGTCACAATCAAAGATTCAAACTGATAGATATGATGCTGGACTTGATATGATGCTCCTTGAGAGAGCCCAGAGAAGGGCTACGAAGATGATTAAGGGCCTGGAACATCTATCCTATGAGGAAAGGCTGAGAGAGCTGGGGCTGTTCAGCCTGGAGAAAAGAAGACTGAGGGGGGACCTAATCAATGTTAATAAATATCTTAAGTATGGGGTGTAGGGGGAATCAGCCAGCCCCTTTTCAGTGGTCTGTGGGGACAGGACTAGGGGCAATGGCTGCAAATTGGAGCACAGGAAGTTCCGCACCAACATGCGGAGGAACTTTTTCACAGTGAGGGTGACAGAGCAGTGGAATAGGCTGCCCAGGGAGGTGGTGGAGTCTCCTTCTCTGGAGATATTCAAGACTCGTCTGGACGCCTATCTGTGCAG
This sequence comes from Laterallus jamaicensis coturniculus, assembly GCA_022605575.1. Lineage (NCBI taxonomy): Eukaryota > Metazoa > Chordata > Aves > Gruiformes > Rallidae > Laterallus > Laterallus jamaicensis. Next base: position 6,840,757 of record JAKCOX010000008.1, read on the forward strand.
TATGAGCTAGGGAACCTGCCTTGGCAGGGGGGTTGGACCCGATGATCTCTCGAGGTCCATTCCAACCCCTACTACTCTGTGATTCTGTGGACCACCACTGAACTTCTTGAGGGTCCTGCACTGTACCTGACACTATGCAGTACACACAGCAACCTAAAAAGAAGTGTCTCATGCTTTATCTGACATCTTCACAAAACCAAGACAAAAAACAATAGCAGTTAACAGACACCCTGAACAGTGTTAAAAAAGGTTTTGCCATGATTTCCTCTCCCAGATGTCAATGAACAGTTATACTGTAACACAAAGTCCTGGTGAGAGAACAAGTTCGTTTGCGGCAATTTAAAAAACCCCTCCTGCCCTTTGAAGAAAGGAAACCTGGAGCGGTGCCATACAGGGGTATCATAAGGGGTATTGTAACAGAATGAGCTACTCTTAGATAGCTTCTTATTCTGTGACTAGGGAAAATATACTACATGGGTCTGTGATCAGTGCTTGTAACTTGTGGAAAGTCTGTCTCACATTGTTGCTAGAGTAACTTGTTATTTGTGACTTCATGCTCGTGAATGAGCAAGTAAAAGAAATGTGCTGGAGAAAAGTTCCTATACATTACATGTCTTGACTAATAATTGCATGACAGGAATAACTGACAGGTAAATGTATTTTGTTTCGGTGTTGTGTTTTCTTCTTTGAACACAGAAGTTCACTTTTCAAGACCCTATTTATAATCAAATCCATCTATTCAACTCTATTCAAAATGCTACACCTCAGCAGCTCAGAGAACTGGGAAGGGTGTGGGAGCGGGCATGAATCCCTGTGTGTGCATGGATCCAATTGTACAACCTTAAACAGAACAAAAGACAACTGCACAATGGAAACAGCATCACACACACAAAGGAAACTTAATAAAGGCCGTAAGTGATGAGCCTCAAATAGAATTTTAAGTCCTGCGGTCAGGAACCCTTCCTCATAGCTAACAAAAGTAACAGCAGCATTCCAATACAACTTGGCAAATAGTAACTTTGTGCTACCTGAAACAGTAAGAAAAAAAATCCCCATATGCTCTTTTTTTTTCCTTTTTTTGTCTGTACAGCATTCAGCACAGTGGAGTACTGAGTCACGGGGAGTATGCTCTTCGACAGCTGAAGAGTCACAGTAACTATCCAACTATCCACCCTTCCCAGATAAACATGCTAATCAACCCCTGACTGTGGAAAACCCGGGTTTTCAAAAAACAAAATATTTCTCTCTCCCTCAAGATTTGTACTTGTCATCTCAAAATACATATGCCAAAATACGAGTCTGCAAATGCACTGTCTTTTGCCTGCAAGTGCAGTGTCACCACTTGTCCAACTCCCACCATAGGGGTTTCCGTTTTGAACTATTAGATTGTCTGTCTGAAGACAGGACAACTGCAAAGTAAAGGCAGTTCAACATTTGCTTTTACAATTCTTATGTTTAGTACAAATGCTTGATGCTTAAATATTAGCTGAAGCTACCAAAGAGGGTACTTGGAAATAATTTGCTGTTTCATGTGGGAGCCTCAAAAGCCCAGTGAAGAAGCAAACCCCTTATGTGAGGCAGTGACTGTGATACTGAAGGTTTATCTGCCAGTAACTTGCCGCAACACAGTCAAAATTGTTACAGAGTTGACAAAAACTCTCTGTAATTTGCAAAAGTTGTAAGACACCTGACAACAATAATTAAAAACTTCTCATCTCCTTAAGAAACTATGGATACATTTCCAGCATTTTAATACATTTTAATTAGAAGCTATTCTGATTTTAGCTTGAGTAATTTTGGCTTCTTATCTGTGAGCCTATTTTATTACATATATTTGCATAAAGCAATAACTTTCATAAAACACTACATTTACTTCTGGTTCATAGTCCTCAGAATAGTTTCATGAGATCATTTGGTTGCATAAGAAATTATGATGCCATCCAACTAAGCATTAAATCACAGAAATTTTTTAGAAATCCTAAAAGTATTTTCAGGCAGGCATGATTAGCAGAGAAGAAAACAGAATTAAATCATTTTTATTTGCCAGGGACAGGATTTCCATTTTCTTTGGAGGTACTACAGTTAAACTAAAATCTAGACTCCCAGATTAACCTAACATGGAGAAGAGTTTAAGATACAAGAAAAAAAATCTAGCACTCTTCTCTCAATGTCTCAGTAATCAGTTCTTCCATTTCATTCCTCGGACATCTGGGTTGATGTCAGCACCCTGACATAACCCAATGAATTCAGAGCACTACATCTGCCATCCCACAGTATGCTATTGGTATCAGCTGAAAACAGCTCCCTTTTTGTCATCACCTGTAAAACACGCAGTAAAATTCAAAGAATGTGTTTCTGACCAGTTGATCCAGCCCTTTGAAATGCAAAGAATTAACACTTTGCCTCATGCAAATGGTGGGTGATCAATCAGTGGTTACTCATCACAGCTTTTACAACCTGTGCCAGCCCAAGTAGTCTTCAAACAGTGAACAGAAAAGCCAGGAGACCTCACGTTAATTTTCATTATTTTGTTTAATCAAACTGTGGGTTACACACAACACAAAGCACTCCCAACTTTCAAAGCCATAGAATTGTAGACATGTACTCTGTATAAAACTTTCTAAAAACACTTACTGAAACTAGTGTATTTAAGAGAGTCTTTTGGTGCATACTTTGCTCAGCTCTTTCCATCAATTTCAGAAGTTCAGCGCCCTCTTTAACTCCCCACCCACCCACAAGAAAAAAGGCAAAAGGTGTTTTACTACCGTTAACTTGTCTGGCACACAGAACAAGGAACTATGAAGTGCTATTTTAATTATACAGTATTTGGGTTGAGTGTTTAGACTCTTGAGAATGAAGTATTCTGGTTTGGGCTATTCTCAGTTATGAGATATTGAACCTATAGATGACATTAAATGGTACACCACAAGCAAACTGCAAGAGATTTACAGTCACTTTCCTGTGAGAAGTCCAAAACTTCTGTAGCACAACAGTCACGATGCAGAAAAGAGCAAACCCGCTGTCAGTCTTGAGAGAAAAGATGCAGACCAAGGAACTGATTTGGGCATGTGAACAGAGTAAAAGAAATTGCAGAAAGTTTGTTGTTGCCGTGTTTTTCTTCCTTTTGAACAGCATCAACATGGGACTAATTCATGATCTTTACAAAGTAGTTTCCAGTTAGACTGACACACAATGGCAAGCAGCATTAGACAGGTGAAGTGACAGGAAGGAGGAAGGCTGACTTGATGTCAGTGACAAAAACTATTTTAATGGAAATGTGAAATTATTCAAAAATTTCTTCCCCTAAACACGTGAAGATTTCTCTAGTCAGATTCAGACTGCACAATGGGCTGAGAGCAGGAATCAGCCAGACACAGTATTTTTACATACCGTGTTTTTTCTAATGGCTTTTCATACTTGGTGCCTCACTTAAAGGTTTCTTCTGCCAAAGATTTGTTAAATCAGTGATGTTCCATCAAACAGAAGTTGTCAAACATGATAAAGACCTACAATAATAAAATACGTGACCAAGAGGTTTGAGTAGCCGAGGATCTAGGAAGAGTGGAAATTGGTCATATTTCCAAGGCACAGAGAGATGACAACAATAACGAACAGCCTGCTGTTAGTTCAGTAATACTAATTTCCAGACCTCTTTTCTTCCATCCTAAAATCAGACCTATGTATCAGGTCAGGTGATGGATGGGTATGACAGGAAAGCCATGTAACAAAGGATAGAAGATAATGCTCTACTGCTACTGCAGAATATACCTTTCAATTAAGCCCTCTAAGTAAGGAGCCTCCGGCCCAGCAAGTGATACAGAACAACATCCTAGTCTCCCTCCCGCACCGTAACATCACACACCAGAGCAGAGACTCCACTAAGAAGCTGTAGTGGGCACCTGGCATGAAAGAACTGCAGAAAAAATGCAAAGCAATGCCAAAACCACGCAAAAGTGGGAAGAAGCATTAAGGCAGGCAGTCCCATTTCTCAGTGTAGGTAACCATGTGTGCACACATTTGAATACAGACCTCCAAACAGGAGTTGCCTGCACAGACGTGTCATGATCCTGCTGACGGCCTTTAATGTTTTGGAGATGTTAGGTGCATTTTGATTAACACCTATCAGTCTTTGATGAAAGGTGTAGTCAGATGCTGCTCAAGCTACTCCAACACTGAATAATTTGCTCTAATTTATTCCTTAAAAAAAATATCCTAATTTACGGCTTTTCTTTAGATGAAGTGGGCACATTTGCTAACTTCCCAGAATGAAATATCCATTAACTGAGGCAAAAACCCCAAACCCCAAACAAGTGGTGGTTCTGTCGAGTGAGAGATTTCGGGGAAGTCGAGCTAAGAAACAGCAACTTAAATACAAAGAAAATTAGAATTTCTTCCTCCTACTGGCTGGATGATTGGCATTTGGCTCGGGATCATCCTTGTGAAAGCATCCTCCCCAGTTGACTAAGTGCACTTTTAGGCAGTATACAAACACGATCAGGAGGAAGGTAGAAAATGTGTGCCCCTCTATGACTCCATACTCTAAAATCTACAGACATTTTTTCCAGTACACGACATCAGAAAGAAAAACAAAGAACAGAGTGCGCTAGTTGTTGTTCCCTCCTCATCTCCTTGCAAAGCCAGCACTAAAAAAAGACTCCAACCTGTCAAGGAACGTTCTTTGAACCTTGTATTTCCTGGTAAGTTTAAACTTATCCTCCCAGATACAAATGAAGCTCAGCTCCCAGAAGAACATTTTTAAATCTTTAGTGAATAAAGATCAGGTAGTATTCACCTACAGAAACTGAAATATGTGAAAAGATAAATACATGCACGTGAAGCTGGAAAAATCCATGACCAATGACATTTTACACAACCATCTGAATTCCAGTAGATCAATTTCAATTACAAAGGAAGTACCAACAAGGTGATAGTGTCACAAATGGAAAGAGATAAAGAATAATCTCTACTGGGGAAATAACAAATCAAATTCAAATACATCACACCACTGCTCTCATCCTTTTCCTTAAGTTTTCGGTTTATGAAAAAAAATTGTTTGGCTATATTAGAAAAATTCACTTTGATCCCCTACACTTCCCTCTCTATGCACTTCCACTACTGCTCAGAAATGTTATGCTTCTAATTTGCTCAACAGCCAAGTTTTTAATACTCCAGAACACTAATCACATAAATGAAGGAGGAGGGCTTCCATCTACTTATAAGGTTGACTAATAACTATGGTCATCTAGCCACACAACACATTCTCGTGCATTCTAACTTTGGAATTAAGGTTGCTCTTTGCAATCCTTCAATTGCCCTAATCATCAAGAACATAAAAATCATAGTTGTAAAAAGCACATATATTACTCTTCTGATAGGTCCCCATAATAGCAAAAATAGCCTTTAAAAGCCTTGAAATTTTTATACTGAGGAGAACTTTTTTAAAAACTAGACTTTAAGAGTTTGAGAGTATATTATCTTCACATGGGATAGATTTACAGTGGGACCTGAAGACTGGAAAAAAAGACTGCATGGTAATACCCTTAAAGTACAACTATTTACTTAATATTTCTGTTTTGAACAGAAGACATAATCCAGTTACAGCTATATAATTTGTGGCTAATCTTAATGTATCCTAACAATAGTTCTACAGGTAACTCTCACTCTGGATCATCATTGCTGGCTTACCAAATCTTGGACCTTACCAGGTCAATTTAATTCCATATTCCAGCAGCTTTTAGAAAATATGGTATGCTGGTCAGAAAGCATCTAATGTGCTTTAAGAAGGTCAGTTTCTAAAAGGTTCTTCCATTTACAGCAGATAATTAACCATTTGCCTGCCTTATCAGTCTGTTTTGCTGTCAGACATTCCCATCCTGGACACCTGAGACAGGTGCTGGAGCAGCATTTGCATTTCTTTCCACATTACATCACATCTAATTATGTAGCAGCACGCAGTAAGATGCAGTGCTAACATCTTTTTTCATTATTTGACTCTATTTTTGATGTAAGGTAAGTACTAACAATTCAAACAGCACTAATACGACTGGAAAGTCTTCACTTGTCATAAGGACCATTTGTGTAGCAAGAATTAACAGTTCCAGTAGCAGTTATTTGTCCTTTTCCTTGCAATCGCAGACACCAAAAGTAAGAATGCCAAAAATGTGGAAGGAGTAAGGAGATCAGACAGACTCAGGTGAAAATCTGCAACACCTACTGAAAATAGGAGGCTCTTTGGACACTAGTTGAGAGCTTGGATGTCTCACCTTTCCAGCTTCCATGGCAAACACTGTGGAGTAACTATGCCATCCTAAAACCAAATTAAGCTCTAACTCATGGCAAGCCCAAGATCCTCGAAAAAGCCAACATCTAAATTCAGTAAATCGATGGTGCTTGAGAAGGAACACAAACTGTCAGGCATAAGAAAAGCTGCTGTGAGGACAAGAAAAAAAGGGACTCACATGGAAAAGGCAAGAGGTAATAGGTGCAAGTTACCCCTGGGGAGATTTCCCTTTGGACACAAAAGGAAAATTATTCACAATAAGAACAAGCAGCCTTTGGAATAATCTCCCCAGGGAAGTGGCAGATTCCCCAACATAAGACACTTCCAAGATTCAGCTGGACAGAGTGCTTTGCCAAGACAGAACTTTTGCCAAGAAAGGCTGGACTAGATGACCCTTGAGATCCTTTCCAATGTGGCATTCAATGATTCTATGATTATAATTCAATTGGCCTTGGACCACTGATCCAGCCTGTCCAGGTCCCTCTGTAGAGCCTTCCTATCCTATAGCAGACCAACACTCCCACACAACTTGCTGCTGTCTAGAAACTTACTGAAGATGCACTCAATCCCCTCATCCAGATCACTGATAAAGATATTAAACAGAACTGACACCAATACTGGGCCCTGGGGCCCACCACTTGTGACCAGTCACCAACTGGATTTAATTCCATTCACAACTCTTTGGGCCCAGCTACCCAGACAGTTTTTTACCCAGCAAAGCATACACCCACCCAAGCCATGAGCAGCCAGTTTCTCCATAATGCTGTTGGAAATGGTGCCTGCCAAAAGCTCTACTGAAGTCCAGGTAGACAACATCCACAGCCCTTCCCTCATCCATTACACACGTCACTTTGTCACAGCAGAGTCACACTGGTTAACCTCCAGTCAACTGGGACCTTCCCAGACTGCCAGTAAATGATGGACAGTGGCTTGATAAGCACTTCTGCCAGCTACCTCAGTACTCTTGGATAGATTCCATCTGGCACCATAGACTTGTGTGTGCCTAAGTGATGTAGCTAAATGGTCGCTAACCATTTTCCCTTGAATTATGGGGGCTTCATCTACTCCCTACCTTCCAGCTCAGGGAGCTGGGTACCCAGAAGACCTTACTATTAAAGACTGAGATAAAGAAGGAATTAAGTGCCTCAGCCTTTTCCTCATCCTTTGTCACTATGTTGCCCCCCTTCATCCAATAATGGATGGAGATTCTCCTTAGCCCTCTCTTTGCTGCTAATGTATTTATAGAAACATTTTTCTTGTCTTTTACAGCAGTAGTCAGATTTGAGTTTTATTTGAGCTTTGGCCTTTCTCATTTTCTCTCTGTATAACCTCACAACATCCTTGTAAGTCCTCATGAATTGCCTGCCCCTTCTTCCAAAGGCCATAAACTCTCCTTTTCCCAAGTTCCAGCCAAAGCTCTCTGTTCAGCCATGAAAGCCTTCTTCCCTACCAGTCTGTCTTTCAGTGCATGGGGACAGCCTGCTCTCCACCTTTGAGATTTCCTACTTGAAGGATGTCCAACCTTCCTGGACTCCTTTGCCCTTCAGGACTGCCTCCAAAGTTCAAATATGATATCTGGGATAAAAAAACAAAACACAATGATGACTTCCATAAAAGGTCCCAGATACCTGCTCCCAGAGGGATATAAACCTCCCTTCAGCTCTGATCCAAAGCCTTTGAGATTAGGTCCCCTGTTGAAGAGGTGAACAAAGCACCAACATGGAGTGACAGGGAGCAAGAATGAGGTGGTATGGAGGTCACAGTCATAAAGGCAACAGTAACCTCAACACCCTTTTGTAGCTGGGTTTTTTATTTGGACCTTTACACGTTTTCATATGGATCATTCATGAAATGCCCCAGTGCTTAACAACTCACACGTGTGTCAGTAACTCAGGAACTGCCCAGCTAAGGAAAAAAACGTAAGGATTACTGCACGACATGCAACCTTCCATCATCTTCACCATTAAGATCACTCCTCTTTACTGTCCCACATTTCTAGAGGGAGAAAAAAGCCTCAGAGAGTTAGGATTTAACTAGCTGCCTGAGCCTGGCTAAGACTGCAGTCTTCTGTGTGTGGTGCTGAGCTGGAACTTAGCACGCTGTTAGAAAAACATGTGGGCCAGCTTGGCTAATCAAGGCAAATACAACCAGAAACTTGCCTAAACCAAGGGGCAGTTATTCCTTCTACAGCAAAGTCAGTTCACATTTGAGCACATAAATAAGCCAACTAAAACCAACACAACATTTACAAAGGCAGTCTGATATTTTTTTTATGCTTTCATGGAAAATTTGCATCAAAGTTTTCCTTTTATAAATGCTCCTATCAGTCCAGTTACTGGGATATAAAGAGAAAATGGGACAAAAGACTTTCAAAGAGTTTAGTATAAATATTTAAGAGGAAAGCTGTAACAAATTTCTCTTGGTGTTTCAGATCCATTTTTTACTTTCCCTCTCCTGAACATTTAAACTGGCATTTAAATAGCTAGAGGGTACATTAGTTGACCAATTAGTTCTACAACCTCGTCATTTTGCCTATGCAAAACTTATAGTTACATCCCCATGGCTACATCCTTGCACCATGCCTCTTATGTTTAGAGAAAAAGCCTTAGCTCCTCTCTGGTTATTCCATCCTGAACCAAGCATGAAGGGCTGTCAATGAATGAACTACCTAGATCCACAGAAAATAGCACAGATTTAATTTTGGTTAAAAAAATAATTCCTTCTTGTTTCTCTGCTGAAGAGTGGAAAATGCAAAAATATGTATAAATACAAGGCAGTCCTGTGGTTGTAACACAAGACAATCCTTCACAAGTTTCCAGTTTTAAGTATTTCTATGCTCAGTGTTACATTACAGCATGCCATCCACATAACTTTATACTACTTTTGCTGTGAACTGTAGTAAGCTACTGCTCTCTCTTTCAGCAAGCAAAACTGATTTATAACAAAAAAAAAGTCAACTCTAATTCACCCTTGCACAGTTATACTCCCTAGTATTGCTACTTAATGTTTAGTGACATTCAAGCTGAATCACAGCTTCAGGGTTATCACTGAATTAAAACCACAGTGAGCTGGTGGTTCAGGAAGCAAACTGGTACCTCTCCACACCAACAAAACAGCTATGTGAGTTCAGTCCTCATCAGAGCAGACAGTCAGTCCAGTATCAGGCAGGCAAAGAATGAGTCCCAGAGGCCTGATCCAGACTAGTCTAGGACTCCAAAAAATAACCAACAGCCTATAAACTGTGCTAAAAGTAATGATGACAGTAAGATTTGAAAGTTACTTTTAAAAGGTTTGGATGGGCATAATGCTGCCAATCTCAGGGCGCTCCCTACAAATAAAATGTGCATTTGTAAACTCCTCTGTGAGTCAGATCCATTGGCACACTCCACTACCAATCACAGCATGATGCAAAGAACAATCCATCTACAAGCAACAGAGGATTCCAGAAGTTCCACCAAAATGCACATCCAGAACTGCCGCAGCCCTTGCCAAGGACATACAGACATTTCAGACACATTGACCAGGCCTCCCCTCCCAGCTCAGCCACCATGCATGCAACACATCTGACGTGCCTTAGCAGAACTCTATTAAGCAGTAAGCACAGCAACCCTCTGAAACCGTGGCAGATGGAGGTATCTCTCATGCAAAATGCATAAACTCCACTGGCAACAGAGAATCTGAAGCTCCCCCTCTCAGCTGGGTACCAGAAGTTGGCACTGGGTTTGGGCCCACTCCCTTGCCCCCCAGTACCCCTCCCTGAAACAGAGATAGAAGCTTTGTTGTTTGAAGATCCTCCTACGAGATCCCTACCTTTTTACTACCCACTGGCTGACTTAGATGCTCCCTAGTCAGCACACTGGCTCCTGCAATACCTATTCCTGGACATCTCAGGTAAGTTTCCTAATTCTACTTCCAAAGTCAAGTGGATAAGATACAGGCATGGAGGTGTTATCTACAGAACACCAAGTAATCTTAGCTTAAATTCCAAGTTCTAGTTTTCACATGACCAAAAGTAAGCCGGTGAGTAAGGCAGGTCTTCAAGTAGCTTATTGGAGAACAGAGAAACAGCTCTTGCAGGCTGCCTGGGCAAGTAAGGCATCAAAAGCGTATAAATCCAGCAGCTGAGGTCAACACCTTACAAGTATCCAACAAGAGGAACTTGATCAGGCTTGCAACAAGCTCTGTTTCTTCTCTAAATGTATGTAGTTTGGTATACACGCGTGCACTTCAATCTCAAATGTTTCCTTTTTTCTGCCTTTAAAGAAAAATGCTGACAACCCACTCCTTATGAGCAATTTCATCCTTTAACACACTGGGTTATGTGCAGGCCAAGTAACATTTTGGTAAAGAATCTAATTGCAATTGCACGTTTCTAAGGTGTTGTAAATAGCATGAAATTATTTTAAAATGTTATGAAAAATGCATTTGCAGTGTTCCTTTAAGTGTTTTAACAAAGCTTCAGTTGAAATTGCTTTATTCCAAAGCAATCGAAGATAGAGTATTTTTATAAGGACCTTTTTATCTCCCTGCGAATGGCTGAGATACAGATACTTTCCAGAAAGAGAATGCACCAGAAAATATGCAACCTTACATTGTACTAGCCACGGTTACCTAGCACCATAAAACATTAGCTGCTCTGTTTCTGAAGATAAGTGTTGCAGCTGAAGCAAAACAGCACGATTAGCAGAGTCACAGCAATGCCCAGAGGCTTTATGCAAGTTCAGGTTTGGCACCATACAAACATACAGGCTCTATTCAGTACGGCCCAGCCATTCTATAGCCAAAACAGCAGCAACTCTACAGATCAAAAGCAAAATGAAGGTAAAATTAAGCAGCACATTCATGCCATCTTCTAGGAAATAGGGTATCACATACCTCCTTGTCATACTCCTTGGACAACATAGGTAAATAAAATAGACACTGGCCTAAACAAGCTGGTCAGAAGACACACTGTTACCATTCAGGGCTGTAAGCTTGTCTATATTACAGGATCAGGAGGAGAGCCTTTAAGGTATTGTTTGAAGCACACTTGAAGAGCTTCTCTAACCTCCTGGGACACAAAGCTGCATGGAAAGAGGAATTCATTTCCCAATATGATAAAATCCAGATAACTTAAAACACTTTTCAGTGGACATCAAAACGGACAAGACGCATGTGAGGATGTGCATGTCACTGTTGGGTCCAGCGCCACACTCTCCTAGAGCTACATGTGAAGCGAGGTGACCCTGCAATTCCTCTTACAGGGACACTATAATGGAAAAGACCAAGTTTCAAAAACCTGTTAAGACCACTGGCACATGCAACATCCCATCAATATCTCTCTAACATACTAAAGGCATACATCAACCTCTTCCACCACCCCCTCTCACCCCTACCTTGCTCCAATACAGAAAGGGTGGGGGTGAGAAATAGTAGTACAAAAAGTAAGAGATAAATTAAACTAAGACAAAAAAACCCCAGCGTAATACAGCTCCTTTTCAAGGTAACTCAGTGTTCACTGCAGAAGACAGCTGTATATACTTTTTCCAAAAGGGAGTTGTTCTGTAAGTGTCTACCCTGAGATTATCCTTGCCAGTGGGCCTCATAACTTGCTGTGCACCTTGTGGGATTAGGGCTCTACCAGCCCCCTAAGGGTTAAAATCATGAGCAAAGACTTGAGTGGTAAATGAAAGGAAATTAAACTAAACACATAAACAACAGTGGGAAGGACAGGGGAGTGAATCAGTTGCTTTCTCCTCTGTTTCAGTTGCAGTCATCATGCATGCAGCTTTATACTTAGAAAAGGTTTGAAGTTATCAGCACTCATACAATTTCGGTGTCCATATATCAGGCAAATTCTGGTCTCTTAAGAAGGTAAGATGCAGTAATAAGTCATAAGCAGCATAAATACACATCTTTTTACTGAGGAGGAAAGTGGAGAGTCTCATGATATTTAAGAATTTACACACTTAGGAGCAGTTCCAAAATGTAACTGCACATCAGCAAGCACCACTGGACCTGTACAGACTAGCAATGGGACTTTCCACATGGATCTTACATGGTGCTATCACACTCCAAAAAATTACCATGGTGCCATTAAGTGTGTCATGACACTATTAAGTCTAAGTACACAAACTCCGTGATGCTTCAGGGAAACAGATTCCTCTCTCCTTACTCACCAACCACTTTCTCCCTGTAATTTTGATCCGAGTGGCTGTAGCCTGTCCATTAGGGACTCTGCTCCTTTCATGGACACAGCAGCCCATCATGGTGCTAGGATCCCTCACCGGCTCTCTTCCAAGGGCCCACCAAATCCACACACACACAATGCAATTCTTTTCTACTGTTCTGCTGGATGTAGGGAAGAATGGCATTAACAAGGGCAAGAAGACTGAATTCAGTTGTTCCCAGGCACATCCCACCCTACTGCAAGCACAGGGGGGAGAAGCATGGGAGAAAGGAGCTGAACGAAGAGGCACGATGGAACTGGATGATGCACGAAGGAACACGCTGGGTATGCACAACAGCAAAAACCCAATGTGGCATGGCTGCACCAGCATCTAATTGTTTCAGCACTATTTTGTATCACCTTCATTTAGAATTGCATAGACATGGTGTTTGCATTTCAGCCATTGCTTATCCAGACCTCATTAATTCCCATTGCCCAGGGTAGATGTTGGAACATTTCTGTACACAAGAAGGCCCACAAAGCCAGGGCCAGCAGCAGCAGCAGTCTTTCAGAGAACTCCAACTAATTCAGTCAAGCCAACACACCTTGCAGGACTGAGGTGTTCAGTGGGAAATGTCTGACTAAGTATTAACACCAAGACATACAAGGAGCCTGTGATGGGGACTAACTATTTTTGATATGACAAGGTGTAAGTCTTTAAAGGTAAATATGGCAGTAACTGGAAAGAACACGTAACTCCATGGATAGAGCTTCCACAGCTATTTCAAAAAAAACACAAGCAGAAAAGGAATAAAAAATGGTTAAATGTAACAAAACTGCATAACAGATTTTCTTTACCTTGCATTAGAAACATCCCAAATATTGTCATGTAAGTGAGGTCAGCAGTGAATCTCTTTGTGTTACCTTACTGAATACATTCTGACAGTCAGGCATTTGTTCTTCAGAAGACTTACTCATGCACTTAACGTTAAGCATGCACACTGTCCCAACAGGCACGCATGGAAGGTTCATGCCTTCACTTGAACAGTCATTTTACAACTAGTTTTTTTAGCACGTGGTATTTGTGTTCACTGTAAGACAGTAATTATTAAATAACTTATACATTTTAAGTAATGGAGACATCCAGTATGTGCCTATGCACTGAGAAACAATTACATTGGAAAGAGAGAGATGTACCACAGTATTTAAAAAAGGAATCTCTTATATCAGTACTTTGCAGTTCATACAAATATCCAAATTTATTCACATGCAGAGATGCATGTTTAATGAGCTACAAGTGCTTCCATGCTAAGCCCAGAGTTTGTAACAGTTTCTATACTTTAATTAATCTAATGAAATTATTCAAGTTTGGAATTTTCTTTAATGCAATTTTTAACTTTTTTGAGTGTAACTTAGTGGTTATGAAATACAAAGTTTAAAAATATTACATATACTAGCCCCCATTATAAATACCAGTTTCTGACCCTTTGCTGAACAGTCAAAGTAGCGCAGTGGCAAAGGCAAAACCAGCTACAGCAGGAGGTCTCATGGAGAAGTACCTCAGAACTTACCACTGAAAATATGTTTAGATTTTACTAAGCATTAGGGCTTTAAAAAGATAGCAACTCACACTTTGCACATGCAGGATACAACAGCTGCACCCAGAACTGTGCAGCAGTGTCTGGACCAAGGGTGGCTTACATTCACTCAACAGGCACAGCCAACACTGCTGTAAAACACACCGGCTGAATAGCAAGGAGCATTGGATAGACAATGTAACTTAGTAGTATCTGGCTAAAGGGGAGAAAAAACATACTGACTGCATGGTTAAGCACTCAAAATGAAGAAATAAAGCATGACACACTATATAAAACGTCACTGCTCTGTACCTGTGTTACCATAAAGACTTTCCACATAGCCTGTTCTCTGTGAAGTTCATCAAGAGCAGACAATACCTTGATGGTAATTTAGTTACCAGTGGGGTAAAAGTCTATCAGGACATCTCACCTGTAGTTTTTACCAGCAATTTCTGCAAATACAATTTACAGAGGTGTTTCCACGAAACGTGTTCAGAAAATGGTTTCAAAGATTCAGAAAAGACACTGATGTTCAATATATGTTGTTTAAAACAGTGTATAAATTGTAAGACACCAAGTAAAATGCAATGAAGAAAACGAAATGGCACTGTAATGAACATTAAAGATTTCATGTATAAAAGGCTTGCCCATTTCTTGATACCTGAGTGCTTAACTAAGCAGTCTTAACAGTATCCCACCTGGGTCTTCCTTTTGACAGACTAAATTCCTAGAGTCTGTTTAAAATGTGGACATTTGAAATCTTGCAAGCAAACAACAATTACATTCAATCCCAAAGACTTATACACCTAAAAGGGTGTAATTAAAAAATTAAAGGAAGCGGTCATGCAGGACACTGGCAAGGGAAAGGTACTGAAGGGATTTTAGAAAAATCATTCAACTCACCAGTCCATTGTTTGGCTGAGGTGAAAAAGGCAAACATTACTGAGATGCATCAGTGAGGAAGTTAGAACACAAATCAAGGCCCATGCCTGCAAGCACAGGTGAATAACTTCAGGCCCAGAAGCACTTCACATGGCAAAGTTATTCATATGTGCACTTGCAGAACCTGAGCTCAGATGTCACCGTTAAGAATACAGGATGCTTGCATTCTGGCACCGACTTCAATAAAAATAGAAATTCATCTGTGTTTAATAGCACCTGATTCACCTCAAGAAGATAAAAACCCTCTGAGTCTCACAAGGTAACTTAATAATTAATCCATCCTAGCTGCTCCCAGCTCAACTTTTTTTTTAAAAAAAAACCCTTATCTCAAAGCAGCTTCAAGCCTGCAGAAGCTATGTGAGGGCTGTTGTCTTGCAATGCACCAAGGATGCTTATGACACTAGTGGCAAACCATTATTCTTTTTAATCAGGTATTTCTCTGTGAAGCCTGATATAATCAGAAACACCCTACATTCAATTCAGCTTCTTCAGTGTTCAGTCTTTTCAACAAACACTTGTGAAGTGTTCGGTGATCAAACCTGTGCAGTAAGACAAGCCCCATGTAAATGCGTGGCATGAAGCACACATGCAGACTGGATCAAACACTAACTGCATATGCCACATTTTTAAGTGTATGCCAGATTAAGAACTGCTGCTTAAAGGGAATAGGTAAGTATACTGTTCATAAATTCAGTGAAAGGAAGTCATCTAAGTTTTTTTTTTTAATACCAAGAGTTTGGTAAGATGTAACTGATAAGCTGTGTGTATGGACCAGTGGGCAACCAAAAAAGAACAGTTAGACAGGAAAGGTAAGATTTAAATTAAAAAGATGAAGACATGGAGATGATCCTTATATATACCCCAGCAAAAGAATCAGATGTTGCCCAGACCATTAAAGCTGCACTCATTTCATATAATTAAGTTCTTAACGAGGAAGGTGTTGACAGTAGCAGCTTTATCATGGACTTGCTGAAATAAAGGAGCGTACAACTCCATCCAGACTGAGCACACGTGCTGCTTTGTGACGTCTGGGGAAGTTTTATTTTCTGATGCTTTCTTGATACAAATTTCATTACTGACTTCATAAAAAGGCAGAATGTGGCCCTTTTTATTTTAAAGTCTAGTATTCAAAAAAGAAACTTAACAAAAGCCTAGTAGTAAGTTTTGAAGTACCAACACTACCTATACATGTATCTGCCACTGGGAGTGGAACACCTATTTTTACATGGCCTTGATCAAACTAATGGCTAATTCATTTATTTTTTTCTGGGTTGGAAGCGTGTTATTAAACAACTGATAAAAGCATTTAAATCGGTTTATCCTTCTGAAACACCAGAACAGCCTAACAGGAACCAAACTGGGAGGAGAGCAGGGAGATTTAAAATTGGTTAGAAATTAGAACCAAAAGTGAAAACATAAATAATAAATAGGTTTAGGGAGAAAATGGAAGAAAAAGTAAAGAGAGACTGCCACGCTAAGGCCTGCAAATGGAAGCAGGGCCAACATCAGTGCTTGCTGTGGGCATGGTGAGGCCGACAAGGTCCTGACCCGGCAGCCGCCGTCCCAAGGACTCGCCGCACTCTCTCCCCCAACAATAAGTGTATATAGAACGTGTACGTTTGTACGGTTCTATGCCTCCGTACACTGCATGGCAGGGTGCTTACTGAGGCACAGCTCGGCCTAACAGCGCTCGGTGGAGCCGCGGCCGGGCTCGGGGCACGGGTGCCGGCGGGGCCGTGCGCGGGCCGCAGCGCCAGGCCGGCCGCAGCGCCAGGCCGGCCGCACCGGTGAGGGCCGCGCCGGGCCGCGGCGGCGCCGGCACAGCGGGACCAGCCACCTCCCACCTGCCCGGCACCGGGAGGCGGCGGCGCAGTGTCAGGCAGATGGTGCATTGAATGCGCAGCGCAGGCCCGCTCCCCGGGGCTGGCAGGTGGGGATCCCCGCCGCGCCGCCTCTGCACCCGCCGGCACCGAGCCCCGCAGGCCGGGGAAGCCGTCTCCACGGCCGGCGCTCGGCGACCCCGCAGCTCACCCACCTTCCTCCGGCGGGGCCGCGGAACCGCGAAGAGGAGGAGGAGGCGCCGCCCGCCGAGTTTCACCAAGGACAGGCCCGAGGTCAAACCCGGCGGCCGCTCGCCTCCCGCCGCGGCCCCTTCCCCGCCGCCAACGGCCACGCTGCCGTGCGCCGAGAATCCGCCGCCCGCGCCGCCTCCCCGCCCGCCGCCGGCACTGACTTACCTTGGCAGCCATGCTGTGCCCGGCGCGGCCACCCCCTTCCCGGCCCTTTCCTTCCTCCCCTCCCCTCCCCTCCCTTCCGACCGCGGCAGGCAGCTTCCCCGCCTGCGCACCAGCCCGCCAGCGCCGGCCGTCACCGCTCTCCCAGGCATGGACGGGGCGCTCGGCGCCGCCAGCCCATTGGCTGCACCCCGCCCGGCCTGGCTGCAGCCCGCGTGATCGCTCGGCCCGCACCGCACCGGCCCGGCCTCGCGGGCGGCTGCCGGGTCCACGCTGTGTGCTCGGTTAGGCGAGGCGGCGGGAGGGAGGTGCGGCCCCTGGCACTAGCGGGCCGCGGGCGTATCGGCGCGGGTACCCCACAGGCCTGCGAGGGGACCGGTTTACCTCCGGGTTTCTCCTCAGTTCACGGCTGATAGCCTACGAGGGACAGTGGGCTGCGTGGGGCTCTGCAGCCCCTTCGGCCGCGGGAGAGAGTCCTGAGTGACCACACCACCGCGGCTGTGACCCCGGGAAACTTATCCAGTGTGTTCAGAGGACGCGGGGGCAAGCAGTGGAAGGATGCCAAGCGCCTTCACTGCAGCCCTGCTGGTGTTGCACCTCTAGGCAGGCCCTGCTGTCCTGGCTGCTCTTTGAGAGATGCTGCATTCAGTTGCTGTATCCCAAGGCTTCAAACCGTCCTTTAAACCAAATTTTGTTAATGCCGTTTCAGTTCCTCAGTGTGAATGTGACACGTAAGCAGCCCCATGAGAGCCCACAGCTGTTCTCAGGATGACCACAAGTACAGCATCCTTGGCCACGCAGACAGTTTGCAGACTGTCTACAGACAGCCTGTCTGGGCACCTTTGGCAGCATACCATTTGGCATGCAGGCTCCTGGCTGAGACCAGGGCAACCACCAGCCTGGCCGATGCCTGCTCTTGTTGGCCTTGGGGCTTCTGGCGCCTGGGGGGGATTTTAGGCTGGCCTGAGGTTGGTAGTGCAGACAAGGAGCTTAGCATGGGCATGTAGCTGAAGGCTGGTTACAAGACTAGCCCAGAGGTGAGGCTTTGCATTTGCAGTTGGGTTTCAAGTTAGTCATGGCTTTGAGGAGGATCTTCCAGCACTTTTCCTAAAGCAAGTTTCATAAAGATACTAAAAAGGTGGAAGATCTCAGAGACAGATACATTACAATATAAGCCAGAACAATTTACTAATTAATTGTCATTAATTGTCTTAGAGGAAGATGGTAGAGAAATTAAAAGGATCCATAAATGCATCTGCTTTTTCCCACTATGTATCTTTGCAGGATGGTTCTTTTTATGGCTGTTGTCAGTCCAACAAACTAATGACTTTCTGGTTTTCAGCAAATTATATATACACAGCCTCCTCTCTCCCTCAGAAGTCTCTTCTGTCACCTGTGAGGCCTGGCAGCCCCTTCATTTCTCAGCAGTCTTCTAGTCTCTGCCTTTTGTAAAACCTCCCCACTTGCTGGATTGTCTTCCTTTTCTACTTGCCCCAGGTCCATGTGCCTACTGCACCTCCTTGGCTGTTCTGTGAGACAACACAGCTCTTCTTTCTTTGCTGCATCACCATAACCTAGTTAAAGCAAAGCAGACTTGGAGCCTTTCTTCGACCACATCTTTTCAAATGAACACAAAAAACAGATTATGTAGTGCCTATCTGCAAACAACTAGTTAAGTAAACACTGTCACCTTGTCATAAATGAATAGATAATAGCAGTCCATTTATAAACAACAAAAAACAATCTCAGATTATTTCAATAATACCACTAAAAATGACAAATTACAGAGAGAAAATAGCATAACGATTGTCTTAGAATAAAAATACATTATGTGAATATACAGAAGCCAGGATATTTAAGTTTGAGACTCAAAGTCTGTCCTATTGAGCTTTATTTTTGTGAAAACTAGATTCAATGGCCTTTTTTCATATTAAGACTACTAAGAAAATTATTACAGTTCTCATATTGCCTCATGGTCTTAAACCAACTGCCAAGGAAAAACATAATAAAAAACCCCTTCCTATGTTTCAAGTAGGCTGGCAGTGAAATTCAGAGACTTAAACAGAAGAGACTGACCCTGGAAAGCCTCGACCAGCTGCTGCCTAAATACAACAGCACCTGAGCTCTTCTAGCACTTAATTTCCCAGCCTTTAAGAGCCCCAAATGCCTCAAGTCCTGAGCATGCTTTCAGCAGTGCCTTGGTCACAACAGAGCTGAAAGGTCATTGCTTAGCTGACAGGAAAACCTGAGTGCAGTAGCATAAAGGGTTTGGCCTGGCAGATCTCCGACTGTGTCCGATGTGCATGTACAGGCCCAAAGCTTCACAGAAAAGGCAGTGAAGGCAAATGTTCACTTTTAAAAAGGCACGCGATATGACTGTAGTAGATTACAGCACTCTCTTTGGCTAGATAAGCAACTTGTTTTCAAAGTCCATCATCATCTGAGGTTACATTCAAGCCCGTGTGTCATACTCCTTTCAGTATGTTTTAACCACAAAGCCATAGACTGCTCTGTGGAATTCTTCCTTGTGAAGCTGTGTCATTGTGCAGAGGAGAATCCAGGATTAGCTGGGCTGGAGGGAAGTGTGACTCTTCTGTATGGCAAAATGTGATGGGTTGAGGGTAAAATTGTGAGTCAGCTTTCATTACAAAACATGTAAGTATATCGTAGAGACATTAGGAGGTTGTGTCTCCTCAACCAATGGCTTTTTTTTTTATGTCTGACATGTAATGAGACAGAGCACACAGTCATCCCAGGGTTCCCCACTACAATGAGAAGCAACCTGGTTAGGTCCTTCTTGTGCCTTCTTCTGATACAGTGTATCTTGGGGTTGTTTTTATATATGGGGTCAGGTTTTGCAAGAAGTGTAGCTTGTTTCCAAAATAAGCTGCAACCTCATACCTGGGCACTGTCCTTGAGCTGAAAAATCAGTCTTTGACTCTTTTCATTATTTAACTGTTAGGAATTGTATAGCAGGGCAACCATATCTTAGTAGGTACATATGATGTTTGCTGAGCTTATTAAAGATTACCCAAGGAAGATATAGCTTGAGGATCATAGGCTTTTTAGACTTGATAAAGGACTGATAAAGGATCAATATTTCCTATTGACTAGTGCAAGGCAGAGCTCAGTGTGCTAACTATTTTGGATCTTATTCTGTCATTCATTACTCTTTCTCTGAGTTCTTTTACAATGTTCTGTATTTTGCACTGGCAGACAGATACCTAAATTTAGGCATTACAGTGTGTAGCTTTAAGGCAATAAAATATCTTCTTGGATTTGGAATGATCTGAGTGCCTCTGGAGAGATCTAGAGAGGGCTGGATTTGGAAAGAACTGGACGTACTGAACACCTTGGTGAAAGGTTGAAGTAGCGCAAAGGCTGACCTAAGGTATTCAAGACCTATGGTACTACCCAAATTATTGAGCTGTTTTCCTCAGTATACACAATACAGTAATTGTGTTCCAGGTGGCTCCGTCTGTGCAATACATACAGCAGCATGGACAGCACGCTGTATGTTAACTTCCCACAAAACTTGCACCAAATATGTCTTCCTGTAAGTATAGCTCATAGTAGGAATAAACAAGTCACCTTGCTCCTGGTGGGAAAACTGAATGTTCAAAAGAAACGAGCAGAAGGTTTTCACAAGCAGATTTTGTTTAAATAGTTCTTAAAACTCTTCATCGACTCCTCTCCCTTAGTGAAGCCTCAAGGAAAGGCATGAAGCAGCATCCCTTTCCTTAGGTCAAGGGTTTGCTGGGGGGAGGGGGGGTTTGTTGTTGTAGTTTCTGTGTTTTTGTCTTTTGCTTGTGTTGTTTTTTTTTAATACAGGATGTGAATTAGCCCACCAGTTTTAGTGAGTCTTAGCCAAGAATTTGTGCTCACACAGTAGGCCTAACCCTGAGAATTTATCTAATAAAATGAAGTATGACTCAGCCTGAATGAATCATTCACAATTCTTCCTTCTCTGTTTGAAGAATTTTCACAGCAGATCATGATTTCCTCAAATATATTTGCTGTTTATCTGGTTATTTTAAAATATTGTCTGACAAGTGTCAGTTTCCTTCTTTTGCTGTTGTTTTTTTTTAAATATATCACACATATTTGTAATTTAAACCCTGGTGTTTATCTGTGGTTGCTGAGGAGGTCAGCCAAACATGATCGTGTTTCCTCTTCCTTAGAACATAAGATTTTCAAATATTTTCACATGCATGTTTAAAACTCATCATCTATCAGTCTATCTGCCAATGAAAAACCAAACCAATCATTTAAATAGTTCAAGGAAAAGTGAGCATAAAAGCAGCACACAGAATTATGAATCCATTTTAAAATCCACACAAATGGTAGCATATATTCATGGCTTTCCCTGCTCAAAATACAACACTATCCCCCACTGTGTGTATTGTGTCTACCAGGAGTCAGTGGAATTCACAAAGTAAGGAGACAGCTACGATTCTGTCTCACGGCTGATGATGGCATTCACGCAGACATTACTGTTAAAATGGAACAGTTGAAGCTGCTTTACTAGGGCTATGTTTTAGAAACGCATCTGAAATAAGCCAGGAAACACTGATGCTGATGATGAATAGAGAGTTAATTCTTCTGTTGGTGTAAATCAGCATAGCTGGTAGATTTGTGCTGATTTATGTTGGTAAAGCCCAGAAAATAGAGGGGATATATGACAAACAAAGGATGCTATATTTATTTCATAAGTGAAAAATACTTCGTAACTCAGGCACACCATTGGCATGAATAAGTTATGAAAAATCTTCCCAGCCAAAAGAACATAATCATCCTTCATGTATAACAGATTTGTTTATTCTGTAAAGATTCATTTCAGTTGATTAATTATCAGTATCTGCTGATGGTGGAGGTAACAAGCCATCTCTGATGAGAGAATCATTTTAGGACATGCTCAGAATATTTTATCACCTAGCACAAGTTGTGTATGCTTAGAATATTTATCACACTGTGTACTAATAGTATCACATTTTTAAAGCTAAGCACTGAATGTAAATAATACTACAGATATGGGAGTTACCTATATTTTTCTTGATTTGTTTTTTTTTTATAAGGGGGAATGTAAAAAAATTAAAACACAACAGTTATGTTTGCATGTCAAGTGCTGAACTGTGCTGATGGATTCAATCATTGTTATTCTGAACCAGTAAAAAAAAATTTGCATAAGTGCAAATGCCAGCTCCTAACAATACCATCACAATTGTTTCTGCTTACACCAAGTCCAATCTGTACCAGCCACATTGCATGCTCACTGGCCATTAATCACAGATGGAAGTCAACAAGGTGGAGGTTTATCAAGGGGTAAATTACCTTCTTTTTCTCGCAATTTTATTTATTAAGCAAACAAAATTGCAATACCAAGTTAAAATGCCAGAAGATGGATTAGATCTTCTCAGTTCTGAAGCATTTATGAAGAGGAAAAAATTATAATAAATCTGTCAATCACTGCAAAATAAAGAGCAAAAGTAAATTAGGCTTTCAATGCAGTATATTAATTTGCTATTTATAAAGTTAACCGAGTCACCAAAATATCTAGAATGTATAGCATTATCCATAACAAGACAGACTGAAATCTTTTAATACATTCATTTGCCAAAATATTGGTCATATTTGAATAGCCATGCTACTTTAACCAGGCTGTACTCACAGAAAAGACTAGGCATTATTTTATAGAACATAGGTAGGTCTATAAAATGTTATGTGTGAATGCCTGCACACTCTGTACATAGATTGTGTGCAAGAGGATGGCTGGTTTTTAATTAGCCAAGACTTTGCAGAGTGTTACAGAACCTTTGCAAGGTTTTGTACAAAGCACTGAGTTTCTCTTAGCTTCAACTAACTTACATGTTTGAAAATATAAACATTTGGTCACCTTGAAACTCAGTGTTTTTTCTTTTGTTCTCCAGCCAAAACCTGTCATTTTTTATTTTCTGTGGAGATACAACATTTGTTAATTATTAGTACACATTTCCAGAGGACCTACTATGAGCCACTCTTTTCCACAACTCAAGGAAGATGTTCTAGCCCAAAGTCCACTGAACTGAAGCCAGCTGGGGCTTTTCTCTTAGTTTCAGCTCCTTGCTTAGACTCTAGGAATATCACCCACCTCGGTATTTACAGCTCTCCGTTATCAGCGGATTGGAGCTTTTGGTATTTGTTTTGTTAAAACGAGCTGGATAAAGACAGAAGTTCAAAAGGTTTTTAATGACTTAACAAGACTGGAAGCATTGATAGCAAGTGTGTTTACCTAGGGAAGATTATAACACCTGATTATTTGGAGCACTTGTTTTTAATTTAATTACTAAGAGCAGCAGATCACATTGCTTTTGTATGTATCTGGTCAAAAGTCAGCTGTTGGCAGGTTTCAACGGGGCCTGAGAGGAAAACAGTGGTCTCAGAGGTATTACATTCCTCCAGATTTTGTTAAAAACAGCAGCCTGATAAAGAATGAAGTCTTCTTATTGAAGAATCGACTACACTGTAAGCTCATCTCTTAACATACTCCACAGCATCCATAACCAAAGAGAGATCAGTAAAGCCAAACCCCATCAGCCCAGCTACTGAGCTCTTTAAACTCCAGAAGAATCCAGAGGAAATCAGACTTTCTGGGTAGCTCTGCTCACAAAGCCACTTGTTTGTTGGATTGTTCCTCTCCTCCCTTTGTTGTGTTTGTTGTTGTTTTCAGTGTGGTTGGAACAAGGCTTGGAGAGGTGGGAAGAAACCATCTGACTATGGTTTCATGCTTCAGAGCAAGTGTGACATTTCAAGATGACTTGTATGATCAGCGGTGACTCAGTAAAAATGTGTCCAGCAGCTTTTATGTTCAGTGCCTCGGAGCTTTCCCAAACAGATGTCCACACTCTAATGTCAAAAGGAGCATGTCAAGGGGGGCTTTCAGCTAAGTTCCTGAAAGTTGAACTGCAACAGACGTTTGACTCTTTTGGCCACTAGTTCTGCAGGTGACAAGATTTAAGCTCTAAGTACAGAAAATCCATTGCTATGCTTACTCAAATCAATAGGAGAATTCCCATCTGAGAATATGATTTATCCTCTATTAGATTTTGTGGGTGGATAGTGATGTGAGGCAGAAAGAATCCAGCTCTTTTTCTCCTTCTCCACTGCTTCTACTATATTAGAGGGCTAATCAGATGTGAGTCAGCAAAGCATCCTTTTCCAGGGAGTGAGGGGAAAACTCTCAAAAGGGAAAAAAATTGTCATCTCTGACGAGGTGAAGAGAACAACTTTGTCATACACTGCTTTGCTTGTTTGTATTAATATAGAGTGACTTAAAGTGCACATCTGTTAAATGTTCATCACCTGGTGAGGGAATCCATTAACTTGGCCTTCTACAGGAGCATCAGAGAAGTAGTCACAAAATGCAGACAAGTCCTGTGTGCTTTCCTTTTCTTCTGGTATTTCCCTGTCAGTGCAGAGCATGTACAGTCACCTGAGGTTCATGACTAGGTTCAGCCAGAAAATGCAAATATGTGGGGTATGTTGATTGAGAGAATGCTGCAGTTTTTGCTACTGAGATTGGAAAGTACTACCTTTCCTGTGTCCTCAGCCACAATTCAGATGCTAACATGATAATCAGTACTGAAGTGTTCCGGGTTGGTTGTTCTTCCATAAGGCTCTGGCATTTTCTTTGAGCTTGGATTCTGTCACTTTCATTTTGCTTCTTTGAGACTGGGCTTGAGAAGGTCTGCGCGGAAGCTTAACCTGAAAAGAATACTGTTGTCTACTTAATAGTATGGCTTGTTGGGGAATTGCATCTTTAAGAGAGTCCTAGAAAAGCCTGCTTCCAATGTTATTTTGTTCAGACACTCATACAGATTAGCACTTAGCAGCTGGAATTCTTGTAGTGAATGAGACACCTCTATCAGACTTCTTGACTCTGGGTGGTTGCGAAATGCATTGCTTATCGCCCAGTCTGTCAGGCTTGTGTTGATTCCCAGAGAGTTCCTGGGTATATAGTGGAGATTCTGGTCTTGGTTTATTTACCTTTAAAACCTAGGCAAACTAATAGCCTTCTCTCTGTTTCCTTGTTGTACTTGGAATCAAGAAGGAGACCTATGTCCTGCTCTGATTTTTATTCTGAAAGGCCTGAGTTTGCTGACCTGCAATGCCTGTGGCAGATCCCATCCTTCCCTGTTTTTGCATAAGAACTGGGGAGGCAATTTCTAGTCAGTTTTTGTGGGATTGTCTATCTCACATTGCATTGGCACATACTAAGAAAAGCTTAATTAATCATAACCTTTGAGAGACTTCTTAGTCCAACTCAGAGGATTATCTCTGAAGGAAAAAAACACCTTCCATGGGTGAGAAACAAGCTGAGCCTGGGTATTTAAGGTACCACTCTGTATTTCATGGAGGAACTTTAGATACTTAGGTCAAGTATCACAATAGCTGAGCTTTCAGTTTCCCTTCAGGCAGATCATCTACATTCTTGTTGTTGAAATGAAAGATACTCCCCTCTGTGCCACCAAGTCTGAAATGTTTATGTAAATCATTAACGTGAACCATTTATTCTGACCACAGCTACATGGTCTAAAGTTGATATTTGGAATCTGTTTAATCATTACTCGTCAGCTACTTGCTGCATATCAGAAGGTGATTCCAAGCACTCCTGCCAGCATTTTGGAGGTCAGTATCTTTAGCTCTCTTTATGTAACTGACCTGCATTCAGCTCCTGTTAGAGGGTCTGAAATGCCTCATCAGGTCTTTTTTGTAACCTATCTAGTGCTACCTGAAGAGATATCAAATTCTCTGTGCCAGACCCATGGTGAAATAGTTGGGAATGTGATCTCAAAGCTGTGTTTTTTCTTGAGTAGAGTCTGTTTGCACTGGAACCCCACATAATCCTCCCTGTACTGTCCTGTAGGCACACAAAGAGTTGTTGCCACTCAGGTCCTTACCTGGCCCATTCCTGTTAGAGATGAGCAGATTAGTTCATAGCTCAGCCAAGGTTTTGAGGGACAGAAACTGGGATTCCTTTGCCTCAGAAGGCCTGATCCAGCAAGGACTTCAGGCACTGAACAGGCTCTCACACAGTGTGGCTTGCAGCTGGGGACATGACAGCCAGTGAAAGCTTCAGAAATGCATGAAGAAGGGCATAGCAGTGCCCCAGTTGCTTGATGACCTCTGATTTTAATTATTCTCTATCATGCTTTGCTCTGGTGCAGAAGATTATTCAGGATCATTGGACACATTAAGTTATTCCAGTTCTTGAAGGGACTGTGGTCCAGTGCTTGTATGGGTTGTGTGGGGTTTAGTTTGCCACAGGATGGAATTGGCCTTTCATCTGCTACTCTCCTGATAATATCCTGAGACATGGGTCTTCCTCCTTTAGATACCTTAGTCTCTCCCCAACAGCTGTTCTATGTCCTTGGCTACTCCCCATGAAATTTCTTACATGACCAATTGCCTTTCTTTCCTTGGTCCTCATTTCATTCGTTCTGCCACTGAGCAACCTCCTCCACTCTCATTTCTCATCCTGGTATTTGCAGCCTCACCCCTCTTCAAGCCCAGCACTGAAGCCCTTTGCCAACCCCTTTTATATTTTTCAGTGGCTCCTCTTCCTCAGCTTTCTTACCTCAAATTTTGCTGCCGTTTCCTAGCAGATCAGCTCTGACTTGTTTGTCTTGTGCTTTAAGTGAGCCATTTCCCCCTCGTTTGTGCGCTGGAAGCAGAAAAAGAAATTCCCTAATTTTAATTTGTCTTTTAAGTGCTGCATTAGCCAACAATAGCAGAGAGTAGCCATTCCATGGAAATGCAGAGAGACTACATCCTTCAGCTGCTGGCTCAATGTCGAACAAATATTTGAAGAATTTAGGTACCAACCCTGAGCAAACCATTACTGAGGATTTGCAGATTTTGAATTTTCCAGAGTTTTCATCTTGTCCAAATTAAATCATTTTACTGGCATGAGGTAATAAAAAGCACATCCCTAATACAAACGTTAACTGTTACTAGTTTTCATCCATCTGTTCCGAAGTGTGGTGGATGCCACAGCTAAATTTCTGAAAACTTTTCTAGCACTGAAAAAACACTCTTTTCATCTTGTTCTGCAAAATGACTGCATTGGTTTTACTAAAACTTTCCAAAAAATGTCACTGTGAGCCAGCCAGCTACTATAGAATATTCTGGCCTGGAGTGATGGGTTAATATGTAAGCAATTGAAAATAAGATCTTACAATGGAAAACACTGAAAAAACATCATATATTATCACTAATTTTATGATGAATATTATTTGGATAATCCAGTTTTTTTCTTTATTACATTTTTTTTTTAGAAATAGAATGTAAGTAGGAAAAGTTAGAAAAGGAATGGCATCAGAAAAATAAGTGTGATGGCTTGTATGAAAATACTAGATGAGAGATGCACTTGCTATGAAAAATAGGACAGGTTACCAAAAATAGCTCAGAGAAAAATCCCAATTTTTTTTGGTCAGAATTAAAATGCTTTGTATGTCCAGTCTTCAAGAAAGGTTAAAGGTAAATGGCTGCACAGAGTGGGCTGCATAGATAGGCTTGACATCCCTTGAAACAATCCTTGGTCAAGCTCTGTAAAGCCTCGGAGTGTCCTTAGAGAGTGACAGAAAATTAGAACAGATTAATATTTACTTTGGCAAAACAGAAAGTTTCTGAAGCAAGATGTTTTTTAACACAGTTGTAGAAGCAATCCTGTAAGAGTAGAAAGCATTCCAACTAGAAACAGGATTGGTACAAATCCCTGATTTTTTGTTGCTTCAGCTGGTATCCAATTTTATTGCTGTAACTATTATTTAATTTAGGACTAATTATAGATGTAGGATGCAAATGGATTTACAACTTTATATTTGTAAGTGTGAAAGAAATATCAATTCTACACTGCTGGGAAAAATATAAATCTTTACTTGTGTACAACTTTTGATGTAAAAGTTCTGATCCCAAATTTAAAACCAGAATCTTACAGATACTGTTTCAACACTTGTGGTTTAGCAGTATTCTGTAGAGAGATGCTATTTCTTCAGGGTTTTCTCAGGGAATTCATTCCTCATGATGAGCAGTACCTTAAAGCACGAGTTGCATGGAGGAGAATGGTCATGCTCCTGAATTAAGAAGTTAGGGTTAATAAGGGTCACAGATCACACCTTTGTATTTGCAGACTCCTTTTGCTGAATAAGCCAAGGAAAATAGATTTTAGACAATATGCACCCCACATTTTTAGTGGGAAATGAGCTTTTGATGTGCTGTAGTGTATTCTTACAGCTCTCCAGAGTGGAAGTCACATATATGTGACTGTTTTCATCTGCTGCCCAGGGGAAATTCTGACTTCAGGCTGCCGTAGTCATGCTGGATTAGCTGGGAGTTGAGGGAAGAGATGTTTAATAGATGCACAGAAAAAAAAGCAAATGATTGAAGGCTACTGCTGTTGGAGAACATATTTAGCCTGAAGTCTTTGTCATTAGGTGTAAATTCTAGTTCTCATTAATACAAAGTAAATACAAACAGTATTCTTCCATTGCAGAGATGTATTGGTAGTTCTGAGAAATTTGTTTTATCTTTAGTGTTGCTGTGGTTTAACCCCAGGCAGCAGCTAAGCCCCATGTAGCTGCTCACTCACTCCCCACTATTTCCCCACACCACCCCCCCCCCAGGATGGGGGAGAGAATCCAAAGAGTAAAAGTGAGAAAACCGTTGGGTTGAGATAAAGACACTTTACCAGGGAAAGCAAAAACCACACACACAAGCAAACCAAACCAAGGAATTCATTCCCCACTTCCCATGGCAGGCAGATGTTCAGCCATCCCCAGGAAAGCAGGGAACCATCACACGTAACAGTGACTTGGGAAGACAAACGCCATCACTCTAAACATCCCCCTGCTCCTTTTTCTTCCCCCAGCTTTACATTATGAGTGTGATGTCATATGGCATGGGATATCCCTGTGGTCAGTTGGGGTCAGCTGTCCTGGCTGTGTCCCCTCCCAACTCCTTGTCCACCCCTAGCCTTCTCACTGGTGGATGGTGTGAGAAGCAGAAAAGCCCTTGGCTCTGTGCCAGAACTGCTCAGCAGTAACAAAACCACCTCTGTGTTATCAGCACAGATCTGAAACATCTCTGTGTTTTCACAATTTTCAGCACCAATCCAAAACTGAGCCCCACACCAGCTACTGTAAAGAAAATTAACTCTATCCCAGCTAAAACTAGCACAAGTGTATCTCCCATTGTAAAAGGCCACTTTTGGAGCTGAAGGATGTTCCTGAAAACTAGTCTTTTCCTTCTGAATGTTTTTCTACAATTCTTTCTGTAAGGCCGTGACATTTTTAAGCTGCAGATCCCCAGTGTTGTTTTCCAAGGGAAGCTATTTCCATGGCCCAAGTGAGTGAACTGTGCAAAACAGGCCACAGAGCCGGAAAGGGAGAACGAGCGTCCGAAGGAAAACAACCACAACTATGAACAACAATTGCAATGAATGAACTGGTGGAGCCTGAGGTTTTGCGATTCTCTCAAACTAGCCTTTAGAAAGCAAAAGTGGATTCAGGTCACAAACATGTTTACTTGCTGGGACAGTTTTGTGATGTGTATTTTCCTTAAAGCTCCAGGCAGGCAGTTTGTGCCAAGGGGCGTATGACAGCATAAGAAATGTCCTAGAATTTCAATTACAATTAAGGAGACCCACAGTGAGATTTTGCTAAGGCAACTCATCACATTGTTCAGGAGCAGATCTAGTGGCCTGGATTCATGTGAGTTAAAACCCTTCTGAAGTCAACAGGATTATTTGCTGGGGTGGACAAAACTAAAGAAAAATGAGACTTTGATTCACACCCTGTACACAGTGTGCAGCCTTAGGTAAAGCTGGTGTTTGCCCACACTGTATGGTATGGCATTGATAGGGGTCAGTCATTGGCTATGAGAATGCAGTCATAGCAGTGTCCTCCTTCACTCACATCTCTCCTTCCTTGCTCATGTCATGCCATAGTCATAACTCACTCAAGGACCAATTTACCCAAGTCAGTTGGTAACTGAATAACCATGAGCTCCAGCATCTCTCCAACGATTTGCTCTGAGCTTTGTGGAGACAGATCCATGTTCATGTATAGGATCATGTCTGCTTGTCTAAAGAAGTCTGTTGTAAATCTAGAGAGTGGTTGACAGCAAGCTAACAATGAGCCAGCAGTGTGCCCAGGCCGCCAGGAGGGCCAACCATATTCTGGGGTGCATCAAGCACAGTATTGCCAGCCAGTCCAGGAAGGTGATTGTCCCACTTTACACTGGAGTTGGACTTGATGATCCTTATGGTTTCCTTCCAACTAGATATTCTATGATTCTATGATGGTATGGTGAGTATTAAAAGCATTTTTATTTGGAGAATAGGACCATACTATTCAGTTTCTTAGTGATTTGTCTAGTCCACCTGGAATGGATTCAGGTGATAGGGATTTCAACATTTTCTTTGGAAACTGGTAAGAAATTCTGCTATTAGGAGAGCTTTCATAATATTACACCTAAATTTTGGCTTGGTTATGTCTGCATTTCTTTTACTTGTTTCCACCTATGACTAGCAGAAACATGGCATTGAGGCAGAACAACCAGGGGAGAGAGGACATGCACATGGAGGGCACAGTGACGAAACCCCTGCAGAAGTTTAAGAACCTGACTCCTTTGGGTCTACAGGAAAAAAGACTGATAGTGAGCAGGAGGGATGTATTTTAAGTGCTGGTCTGTTTGCTTCCTCCTGCCATACAGGCTGGTAGATAACACTGTGAAATGAAAAGAAAAGCAGGAGAAAGATGTGGCATCTCTGATACAGTTGCATTTGTGGACATCTGACTATGAATATCGTGTTTGATTTCCATTGCATTAATATCAAATCACTGATCAAGTGAAAGCAAGTAAAAGTCAAGGTGTTAGAGGACAGAAGAGAGTCTAAGGGGAGACTGAAAACAACTGAAGGTGTTTGCTTCACAAAATATGTGGTAGTTATGTTGTAAGAAAAGGATTTTTCAAAAAAAAGCACCCCCACATGAGCTTGGTAGTCTCAGTTTTAGCAAAAATGCAAGAGTAGACTGGCTTTAAAAGAAATTGAAATGCAGTAAATCTAAAACTGCAAAAAGAGATGCCCTTTTCCACGGTACATAATTACATTTTAGAACACACCACTTCAAAATGCTGCTGCATTAAGGTACTTAGTAAAAGTCCAAAAGGATTATTATTTTTTGTTATGAATACTAAGGATTCCATCCTGTTACATTTACTAGAATAAAACTCTGTTGAGCCCACAATTTGTGTTTGAATTTTAGAAAATGCTGTTGGAGCCAAGAGCAGGCAACTTCTCTCCAGTGATTTTTTCTTTCTGGGCTTTTATTTTTTTTACTTGAAACTGCGTTCTATGGGTAATTTTTATGGTGATTTGAAAGAATGGCTACGTTTAAGTAATAAGAATGCTGTATTGCCTGAGATGGAAACTCTATTGCCATGCGTACATCCTAAAATAAGAAGTTCTCTTTATATTCCTTGATCATTTTCCCCCCTCTTTTGGATGGTCTCTTCATCAGATAGTTACCTCTTTAGATTTGGGTTTAGTTACAAACATTCACATTATTCCAAGAGCTTTTAATGTCACAGAATCACAGAATCACAAGGTTGGTAAAGACCTTTAAGATCATCAAGTCCAACCATTCCCGTCCTAAGCTAAACCATATCCCTAAGTACCTGATCTACCCTTTTTTTGAACACATCCAGGGAAGGTGACTCAATCACCTCCCTGGGCAGCCTGTTCCAGAGGGAAGGTGACTCAACCACCTCCCTGAACAGCCTGTTCCAGGCCCTGACAACTCTTTCAGTAAAAAAATTTTTTCTAATATCTAATCTGACCCTGCCCTGGCACAGCTTCTTGCCATTTCCCCTTGTCCTGTCTCCTGTCACCTGGCTGAAGAGACCATCACCCACCTCTCCACAACCTCCCTTCGGGTACTTGTGGGTAGTGATAAGATCTCCCTTCAGCCTCTTCTTCTCCAGACTAAACATCCACAGCTCCCTCATCCTTTACTCATAGGATTTGCCCTCCAGCCCCTTCACCAGCCTGGTTGCCCTTCTCTGGACTCGTTCAAGGACCTCAGTGTCCACCATATGGTGAGGAGCCCAGAATTGGACACAGTACTGGAGGTGTGATCTCACCAATGCTAAGTACAGGGGCACAATCACCGCCCTAGACCTACTGGCCACACTACGTTTGATACAAGCCAGGATGCCATTGTCTTTCCCAGCCACCTGGACACGTTTCACATTTTTCTAAAGCCCATTGAAGGGTTGAATACTCTTGTCTAGACCTTCAGCTGTTCTTTTTTATTGGTGTTATCCTTCATGTATGTTATGTTACTAGCAGTGACTCCAGCAGAGATGAGGGCCTTCGCTGTGTTAGATGTGTTATAATCAATCAACAGGATTTTAAAAATGTATTTATCCGTGCATATAGAATGCAAAATTACCAATTCAATTTGTAAGTTACAAGTTTTGCCTTCTCTGAAGAGTACGAGAATCTGCTTGTCGTTTCCTTTGTCTCTGAAAATCACTCTGAAATAAATGGAGGGTTTGTCCCTTTGGTCACAGTTTTTGTTCCACCCAGGTTGGGTTTGAGCCTTGCTGCTGGGACAGGGGTATTGCACCACTTGCATCAGCATAGGCCAATATGGTTGTATAGCTTCTGATGCTTGAGTTGGCAAGTTTGGGCAAGCAGGGGTCTGTCTGCATGGTAGTACATCAAGCTGTGTAAGAATAACCTTTCTACTGATACAAAAGGGATTTAATTGAATGGAATTATCAATAAGTAATTACAGACCATGTTCAGTAATGAAGAGCTGCTCATTTTAGGCACACATGCATTGGCCCTTCTATCATCACATCACAGGAGATGCATGCAGCCACATGGCTGTGTGGCCCCCATTGGGCTTGTTGCCTCCCTGGCCTCAAGAAGCCTCAGCTTCTGCTTTCCTCTGTTTACAAGGTGCACTCAGTTTTCAAAGGTGCTCAGCTCTCTGCAATGTCAGACTGGTTTTGCAGTACAGGAGAGCCAGCCTTTTTTCACACATAAGATCTTGAAGGCAATGACCACTTGGTCTCCGGCGTGGCCAGAAGAACCCACATATGTAGTCCGCTGAGGTCTGCAGAGGTCATTAAGGATTGGGTCTCTATGTAGGAGTGACAGAGCTTTTTATAAACTTCAGAAGAAAGAATGAAGGTTTCCACAAAAGCCCAGAAGCCAGTTTCACTGTACACTAACAAAAAGTATATTATATAGTTGACATTTTAATGGGCTTACTATTTTAGTCAGGAGGAAGAAAATGATACAGTTCTTCCATTTTCCCTTTTTCAGGACTTGCACTGGTTACACTGTGGTAACTGGTAGACCAGAGCCTTTTCTGTGTAAAGTAGTGAACATTCAAAGACCTACCACATGAAGTCCCAGGCCTGCAGACGCACCGGGAGAGCTTCCCATGTGTCCAGAGACCCACTGTAGCCAACAGAAACATCAAAGATCACTTTTGAAGGTACAAGCTCATAAACTGAGTCAGATTGACTTTGATTTTTTTTCCCTCCATCAAAACACAGACATATTTTCTATTTCTTTTTTCATTCATCTCTTTAATTGTTAGCATTGTGAATTATCTAAAATGTACAAACGCTTCCAAAATGTGACATTAGTGATATTAAAACGTATTTTAATTCCTAATATAGAGAATGATAATTATGTGATTCTATGATTTATTTTTTTTTCCCCCTTCCCTGATGTTTTCCAGAATGTGCTATAAAAATAAAAACTTACCACTGTCTCCTGGCATGTGGTAACATGGTACTGGCTTGCTTTATTTTTCTTTTCCGGCCAATTCAAAGTCACTATTTTGAAAAATCAAAGTCTTTTTATTTATCTTCCTCTGGATCACTTTGTCCGGAGTAGGTGTCCAATATCAACAAAGAAGAGACGCGGTAACTTAGCGTGTCCCTTTGTTCCCTGTATGAAAAACGGCCGCGCTATACGTCTTTGCTCCCACTGGCTGCGTGATTGTCAGGCATCAGCATACCAGCGTTTTTGGAGTAACTTTCTCAAACGTGGTTCGTATTTGTACAGACTAATTTATGTGTAACAGAGGACTCTTATAGCAAAGGAAGTAGAACTCCTGAATAAACCAGCATCTCCTCTGGAAGCAGGAGTTAGCAGAGCCTTTTTTCAATCAGTGTTATCTTATAGAAAACAACATAAAATTAAATCTAGCTTCTTGTTTTTATTGATATCTTCCTGCTGGCAAGGTGTGCAAAAATCATGTCATTTCAGAACTTCCAGGCTCTTTAAAAAATGTACATATGTTATGATAACTTCAGAAAACAAAAGGAAAAACAATGCTACAACCACTGAGTGAAAAATTATATGGTGTAAATGTCATACCTTGCAATATGCCTTACAGTAAGCTGCTACATACCCTGTGACCCCTTAGAAGATGAGACCATCTCGAGTGCCTGAGCGGTCTGGTCTTAATGACTTCTTGCATTACTGAGTCACCCTCAGCCCAGAGATTTGGGTGGTACACATGCCTGATTGCAGTACACATGCCCGATCTCAAAAAGAGGTGCCTTCCCCAAAGAACTTCCCGTTTCAAAAGGTCTGAATTTGCTGTCAAAGAGGACTTGAAATTCAAATGCTTGATTAAGTTGCTAGCAATTATAGAGTACGAAGTGCTGTAGGAATGGTAGCACACCAGTAAGTCTTTAGGCTTTAAGTATATATTGGTTTTGTTATACTGTAACTAATTTACCATTATGTTTCCTTCAGACAGATTGTTTTCTTCCCTGAGGGACACAGCCACTGCTAATATTTCCATTACACTAATATTCTAAGGGCCAATTATTGATATTGGCATTGCAGCCTTTTTGAAAGAAGTACCATCTGTGAACCCATGCCATTAATTTTCCTAGAATGAGTTAATTATTTTTACCATTAGCATGTCAGTTACTTGAGCCTCCACTGATTACCCAGTTCCTGTGGATACTGCTGTTGGTCATCCTTGCTGAACACTGATAACTATTGAAGAGCCTGTCATACCATAGAATATTTTTGTAAAACCAAACTGGCTAGGACCTAGGAATTCGCATGGCCAACCCCAGTCTCCAAGAACTAAACAAACCACACAGCTGAGCTCAGATATGGAAAACCCTGCAAACCAAACAACCAACTCGGTATATGCAGCGAGCCAAGAAGTCTCCCGGAGCCAGAGCCAAGCTATTGCTGAACAGGAGAGCATGCAAGCAGGAGCTACTTAAGCTAGCGAAAAGTAGGCAAAACTGTTTAGGATAAAACAGGGCTTAGCACAGCAGTGACGTAGTCTGAATGACTCGCTCTGCAAAATATTGGGCATTGTCAAGATGCAGTTTCTTTTCCCCTCAGTGTTCATGGAGGAGGAATTCTGCAGAGGGGTTGGTGCGAGGTGTGAGGTCTCAGGTGAAGGTGTCCCCCAGGGATTCACCACCATGGCCAGGAAGAGCACTGTTTCTCTTGGTTGTAGCTCCAGAAACTCCCAGCAGCAGTTAACTGGCTTCCTCACCTTCCTGGCCTGAGATCATCTCACAGTGTTCTGATATTGGTGGGCACCTGGGGATAGAAAAGCTGGGAGGCAAATGAAGATTAAGATGGCTAGCATGTGTGAGTGACTGCAGAGGAGGGTAGAGAGCTGGATTAAGTGCTGCCTGTTACCTTGAAAAGCCTTGGAAGGGAATGGCGGCAAGGATTAAAAATTAATGTGATTATTTTAACAAATGATGGTTTTGAGAGGAATAACAGGGTTAAGGTTCAAGCAGAAATGTTTATGAGATTGTGAAACAATTTTCAAAGTAAAAGTTCCCAAAGATCCCTTGTTAAGAGTTATTTTAAACTGGTTTGGACAGGATGCATATAAACAGAGAGGAAGTAATCTATTAAATAATGAAAATAGTTTTTTACTTAGTAAAACAACTGTGTCAGATTGAAAAGGAATATTCCCATTTCGAGATCCCGTGCAGGCAAGCACCTTGAAGCCCCTTTCACAGATGAATATCTGAGGTCCAGAGATACAAGTAGCATTGCCAGAAACCTGTAAGACACATCTTCAAAAGCAGGTCATGCACCTAAGGAACAAATCTCAGAATTGTGTGGGCTGTTGGCTCCTACTAAAATAATTGGGAACTGGGCCTGGGAATACCTGAATATAGTAACCTTGTTAATTGAAAATGACTAGCATTATCACTTACAAGTCCATAATGAGAGGAAAACATAACTGCCCAGTTCCTACAGTCAAACCATCAGGCATTTATTTTCCATACACTCTGCAAAAGGACATTTGTGTGCTTCAGAACTGATGTCTTCATGCCTTTTGCAGTAATTTATGTCTCTAAAGTACTTTAAGAAAAAATAAAACTTCAGGCCCATATGTTCCTTAGGTGCCTCTGAGGTTAAGCTGTAGTTGAGCAGGAATTGGCAGGATTGCAGACTTGGTCACAGGTACTTAAAACCTCCCTAAGTTCCATTTTAATCACATAAGCCCTTTTCTAGATCTAGGCTTAATGTCCAAATCCCTCTTGGAAATTTTATCCTAAGAGAATGTCCTGAGGTCATGCAGAAAACTTATAAGAGAAGGAATTGAAATTAGGTAACATCCTCAGATAATGCTTTGCCTCTCTGTATATCCCCCCAGAAAAACTTCTTTGTGTTGTCATATGCTAAAGGTGGTTCTTGGTCCTCTAAAATATGTCAGGAAAACATTAGGAAGCTACCTATTTTCAGAGCAGATGCAGGATGGCTTTAAAAAAGGGTTCGATATTTACATCCCAAATATTTTGGGTATTTTTCTGTAGGGATGTCAGGAAAATGCACAACTCCAGATCATTTAGGGCACATTTTTCTTTGCATGAAAATGACAGTTGGAAGGTCAGATGGTATCAGGGGTGGATTTAGGATGTCTTAGCATGAGATATTCACTGGGGCTGTCACAGAACACGGTGGCAACTGCAAATTAAAGGGAAGGTGAGAGGACGATGTGGAGCTAGACAGCAATAAAACGGGTGATGACTTCCATGGCACACATGGCAAAGGGAGTATAGAGCAACATTGTTCCCCTTGCCCCAAACAGGAGGCATGGCTGAACACAGAGAATGGGCAAAGTCACTTGCCATAATTACGAAATATATTAGATGTGGTTTGTGTCTCCTTTCAACTAAATTAGTGTGGCATTCTTAGTGCTGTATGTTAAGAATACGTACATGATATAGTCCTTCACTGAGGACAATACAGAGGTGGCACTTTATGTCTTTATGGGTAAGCAAGTTGAAAAGAAAAGCCGGGGACTCTGTTGATGTAAATTGTTCCTGCCATAATGAGGTCAACGAATGGTGACAGTTACAGTGCTGGAAGATTTTCCTTCTCTTTCTAAATAATCTGTGTTTGTGAAAACAAATATAAATCTGACAGTAGAAACAGTTAGCTATCCCACATAACACCAAGAAATTAGAATTCATTGGTTGCAATGCTGTATCTGCATAAAACTGGTTAGTATTCTAGGTGTGTGTGTAATTGTTTCTAAAACTTATCACTTGATGCTGTATGAGCAGTTAATGCATCAAATGCCGTTACCAAACTTAGGTTTTGCCAAACCTTGATTAGGTTCAGAAAAAAGCTGATGCCAAGTAATAAAACTGTATAAATTAAACTTTTTTAAAAAAAGAAAATCTGCAATCATTTGATTAAAAAAACCCAGGAAATTAATTTATTCTCATATTCTTTAGTAAATAAAGCTCCTTAGAGTTAACCTTTAAATGTAGCCTTTGGATTTTATACCTTTTAATCTTACATCTTTTACTTCCAGTCCTGTGTATGAAGCCATAAACACTCTTTTACTGCGGGGGGCAGAGGGAAGTGAAAAAAGGTGCAGTTAAAGAAGCCTTTGCATGCTTGTTTGCTCTCAGATCTCTCAAAAGTAGCTTTTAAAATAAAGCAGAAAAGATGGCTGTCTGACATCCAGGGAAGATTTATCATACCTCAAATACATTTTAATGAATGTGGAGGGTTTTCAACTCTTTCTCTCCAACTGTACAGCTTGCTGTTCCCTTTGAAAGTGGTTTAATTTCTATAAGCATGTCGAGGCTGCTGAGACTCTGAGACTGCTAGAACAATTACAAACATACTCTGACTTGTGACACTACAGGGTAAATAAAGTCTAATTTTACAAGGAAATCTGTTCCCGCATCCAAATTTTGTCTTCATTAGTTTCTTACTGGCTGAGATCACAGGTCAATAGACTCAGGGACCAAAGCAAAAGCTCTGTGCTCCATGCTTCACCTGGTATACTATTTAAAACTTCAAAAAGTCGCATACTGAACACATCAAAGATTTTTTTTCATACAGTAAAGGTATATAATAGAGCTTTTGTGTTTCTCCCAAAAGTTAATAAGCATCCTGAACTTTTAACATAAACAAAATCCTGACATTCATTCAGTTGAGCAAATTGAGCAAATCCAATGTTGTGGCATGAAACAGTCTCTTGTTCTCATCAGATGGAAATTAATACCCTGGTATTTTAGGTGCACGAGTCTGAAAATGTCACAGCAGTTTATGCCCATGGAAAGATATTGGGAGGAAATATCATCAATAAAGAAAACCGCTGGATTAATAGCACACGAAGTGTTATCACTTCCCCTTGCTTTCAGATAAGCAGCAGTTCACATGTTGTACAGGCAGGCATCCCAAACACTGCATGCAAAGCAAGACAGGGCAGTTAGGAATGGTGGAGAGTATCTTATTGCACAGCCTCAGGTTTGCTGGTGGCACCAGATTATCCAGCTGACATGACATGTCATCATGACATGGCGTGTACATGGCTTGAGTGAGCAAATGTGAGGAGGCTTCCCCAGGAGACTGAGGAAGCCCCACGGCTCCATCTGCCACACCTCCACTCCTCCTCCCTCCAGTCACAGGTGGGGGCAGCTGAAAGCTTGAAGACTGGTGAAAGATGGGGTTCACGTGAGCAGCTTGCAAGAGAAAAGGGACAGAGTGAGATTATGAGAACTAGCTTTAAGACAGCAGAAATGCCTCTGCTTCAGCCTCGGCTAGCCTTCTAGTTTGAGAGGGGAAAGTTAACAGAAGCTCATGCCAAAGTTCACAGATATTCTGAGTCTGACCTTCCCATACTACTCTGCCAATACTAAGGAGCCTTAAAATTATTCACTCACTGTACAGTGCATTAGTGCAAAACAGAACTGTCTCAGTACTGCACTTAGCACCTAACCTTAGGACTAAGCCAGGTGTCCAAGATCACAGCAACACAAATGCATAATAGTAACAAAACAGACATCAGATAACCGAACATGACACGTCCTTCTGGATGAGAGTAACTGTAGCTGCAACCAGAGAGAGGGAATCTGCCATTCAACATAAACAGAAATAATTCTTTCACATTTTGGGTCAAGGACTGTACAAGCTTTTGGTAAGAATAATTGAAAAAAAATTGGCCAAAGGAAGGAAGTAAATAAAAAATCAAAAATAATAAAAGCAGGGAAGGAATGAGTCACCCATTAACTGATGCTCCATAAATATTTCTCTCTTCTTCCTGCAAGGTGATGCAAAGGATACGCCTTGAAATAAAATAAAAGCCCACGTTCTTCTGACCCTGACTGCTTCCTTCTTGTCCTGCATGAATTTATAAGAGTGCTTGTCAAACAATGAACTGGGTGGTGGAACTGGTGCTGTTAGAGGTAGCCACCTCTTCTGAATAGACCTAAGCAAGGTCCAGACCTTTCCGCAAAGGCAAGAGGTGGAAGGGGAATTTGTATCTCCAGGCAAAAAGGCAAAACTTCTCCTCTTGCCGGAAAGTGCCAGGGAAACTAAGAGCCTTTTGCTGAAGTTAGCCCGGTGCCAAAAATTTAGCAGGATTAAAACCACAAGAAACAAGTTTGGACATTTACATGCACAGTGTATTTCTGTGTAACCTTATGAGCATGATTTTTTTTTTTTTAATTAAGTAGCGAGAACTTTAGAACTGCTGACTACTTTACTCACCATCCTTAACAAGTAAAAATGAGAGGCACATTACCTGCAAAACCTTGTGGCAAGTATTTGTGCATCTTCCTTTGAAGCAGATGGTCCTGGTCACTGCTGCAGAGCAAACCAGCTGATTCCATATGACCAGTCTGCAATTTCCAGCTACAAAGCCCAGCTGCCATAGGTGTTGTGATGGCAAATGTTATATGGTATGTGCCCACGCCCTAGAAAATCTCCAAGGTGGTATTCAAATCCTCACTCCTCTGGTATGCTGAGAATTGAGTATGGCTAGAAGTGAGCATCTAGGACAAACTGCAGATCTGGCAAGAAAACTGGTGATCACGCTGTCCAAAGGGAGGTTGTGTACCTCATCTTCCTCCCTGTAAATGGGAATGCGGTGTTCCCCACAAATGCCCTGTCAACTCATCTCCTGGTGACAGCCCAAAAGCTCACTTGGGCTTCTCACCATTACTGGTTTTGAGCTTTAGCAAAGCAGGTGTCTCTTGCAGTGCATAGAAATGTATTTTTATGACCCCGGGAAGAACTCTGTGACACATGCAGATATTCAGGCAAAATTTTACTGATGTTACTGACAGATTTTACAGAAATGTGGGGTTCCTGGCCTTGCTGCCACAAATGTTCATTGCTTCCCAGTGGCCTCCATATATAGATTTCCCTCTGAATTGCTTCATTTAAAAAAAAATCACAACTATCAAAAGAAGGGTAGGATAGAAGCAAAGAAAACAGAAAATGCAGTGCAGTGGTAAAAGACACATGAAGCGCGGGTTTGGGCAGTGAAATGGTTAATTAGGAAACAGTTACAAAAAAAGATCTCCTAAGTTAAAGCAAGCACAAGAATGACTTCATTCTGAAGGATGAAATTAAGTTGAGTTAGACCATCACTTTGATTTTACCGATCTAACTAAGGAAGAGGTATTATTATTTTCATAGTAGGGGTTGATCTACTGAATTACACATTGCTGATCTGTCACTCAAAATGACAACACAGACAAGGGATCTTCTTTGATCTCGAAGCAGTTGAGGTTTCAGGCAGGAGTCCACAGGGAAGGCAAAGTTAATTTTTCAGACCCTGAAACTCAGAACATCCATGGCAAAGGGAAGAGGATATTACAGAGTGTATTTGTGAGTCATCAGTGAAGGCCATTGATTCTCCTCCTAATAGGTCTTACGATAAGAATCTGGTAAAGCTTAGAAGCCAATTACCAATTGCATTACTACCATTAGATTGCAGTTTAACTTAATTTACCAACAGTTTAAAAATAAAACAGTTAATTCTTCACATAGGTTAGGCTGGCCAGATCTTCAGCTCATTCATGCCGTTGTCTCTCCCTTAAGGTGACAGTAGTTATTCTGATTTACAGCATTTGAGGGTGCAGCCCTCTTGACTACACAACATTGCACATGATGCTTGAAAATATAGGGGCTTATTCAAAATCAGAAGTAAACACATTTTCCCACAAATGTTTGGACGATAAAGAGTAAATGAGATTGTTTGGAAAAGAGGCAGCAGATTTACCAAGGCAGTCCATTTAAAACACTTGGTCAATTTAGCCTTGGATCCTGATTCAAAGCGTCAGGAGTCCCTGTGTAGCTTTCCGTTCTGCTGGCATTTGCAAGCAAATATTTATATGAGAGCCACTTGAAGTGTGAATGCATTACTGACAGCACATAAAATAAAATAGAAACTACCTGAACTCTTGACGGTTGGGTTTTTTTCACCTAAGTTTGCAGAATATTTTTAACCTCTGGCATCTTAACTGTCAATTTGATTTTCATAATGTAAATAGCAAACAATGGAAGAAGCGCAGAGCCCTGGGTTTCCACACAGGATGTGTAAACCTGTTTATTCCCTGGCTGCTGGCATTTCTGTTTGCCTACCAGCACAAATTAGTAATTGTAAGCATGTACAATCACTTGCATTTACATGTAAGCTTTTACAATTGCACTATCCAAACAGGTTTTCCCTAGCCCAGTGCTTACCTGTGGAGACTTTCAGCCACAGTCCAGCTCCCAGGGGTGAGCAGCTGGGGCTAAATCAATGAAAAGTCAGTGTTTCTGTTCATGCCCTGAGCTGTGCTTGGGGCTGTCATACCGGTCCAGTGTCTCAGCAGCATCCCTGCCCAGTCCACCTTTTCTCCATGATGTGTGTTGACAGTCACTGTGAAGCCAAGGGGATCCTGCTAAAGGTCACATTTCAGAAACAAGGAGAGGAAATATATGCAGAAAATCACAGAATCACAGAATGATAGACGTTGGAGGGGACCCCTGCAGATCAAAATCCATGCAAGAAAACCTTTGAAAAATATTAAAATGGGATAAAAGAGCAAAATAGTAGAATGATGCTGTTTATTTCTGTACCCTTACTATTTCCTGTGACTCTCCTACCACAAGACTGGAAGGATATATTTTGAACTGGTGTTACCAGGCTGCGTTTGAGTAAATGAAGAAATGTATTCTTCTAATTCCAACATACACACTGCTAAGCCACGACTGCACCAACTCAGTGTGAGAAAGCAAAGACTGCAGGAGCACAGAAGTAGCTTTTTCATGCAAACCGTGCCCTGGCTATCCCAAAGGGTGGAGAACTTCCAAAAAGACAGACCCCGAGTTCCATAAACTCCCAAGCATTTTCTGTTAAACTTTTCTATTATTTTTTATAACTTTCTGCTTAAAATGAGGATTGAGCTGAGCTCTGCACTTTGCAGTCCTGGCCTCACACCTGAAGAGCACCAACTTCTCCCACCCATCCTATTGGTCCCTCAATGGATATTATCCTCCTGCTCCATTTTCTCCTGTTCTCTGGTGCTGTTGGTGGCTGAACCCAAACCTTTTACCTGGATCTTCAGCCATCCCATTAGAAGAGATTTAAATATACTGTAGATGCAGAAATGTCTGTTCCTGGGGAGGTTGACAAACGTCCCTCCTGCAGCTCTGACCCAAGCAGAAGGTATGAGGACAGCACATCAGTAGGACTCTGGGCCACGGGCCTTTTCCACTTTGTGTGTCTGCAAAATAAAGAGCCCCTTCACACAGGCTGGAGAAAACTCTTACTAACTGGATGCGAAACGTGTTTTGTTTTTCTCTCAGAGGAGTTCAGTCTCAGATGTACTAAGTCAACATTCACATTTCTTCTGAGTTGTAAGAGGGATAAAAGGCAGTATTTACAGCTTTTGCCATGGAGCCAGTAAAAGACATGAAAAAAATAAACAGTCTCTGGTGGGTGATGATGCCTGGATGAATCCAGCCTGTGGATGGGGCCGAGCAACCAAAAGGCTTCTTTGCCAGTGCTCGGTTTTGCTGGAAGCCAAAAACCACTGCCCAGGTGGGAGGCAATGGCCCAAGGTGAGCAAGGGCACACAAGCAGTGCGAGCACAAGGTGCAGCATCCCAGGAAAGGCCCTGTCTGCACACCTCCACCAGTGTCCTGCTGCCAGCTCATCCACAGAGTGGCCTTGGCAGAAGGCTTGCGGGGGTTATTTGGGTACGTTCTTGTCCAGGATAGAGATGTTATGATGAAAAAAACAAGCTTTGCTTTGGTAATGCTGTCAAGAGGAAATGGGAAAAAGCAGGACAAAATAGCAAATGTTGCTTTAGCAGAGGGAGGAAACAGAGTGCAGGGCACTCTGTCTCACATGAAAAATGTCCTTCAGCATCCCCAAAAGCAAATAACGTCCCCTTTTCAGTTTCTTGTCCCAGAAGAGATATTTGTGCCTATTACGTTATACAGCAGTGCACAACTCGGCAATAAAGCTGGGTCTGATTTGAAAGTACTGTTGATGGGATTTTCAAAAGCACTCAGTTTTTGCCAATGCTGTTCCCTCTGACGCCAATGAGACTTGTCACTGTAACGAGGACTCCTCTTAACTTCTGCAGGAAAACCATTAAACCTGGAGTGAATACATTGGCAAATCCCAGCTGCTAATACTCCACACCCGTTAGTTTTTTATTTAGCAGTGAAGAGGTATAAATCCCTCTGCTGAAACTACCTAATCATTTTTCCTCGCTCATCTGGCTGATTTTCTTGGGAAACTATCCAGATTTGTGTTGGTGGTTAAGGGAGACTTCTGTGTTCTTTGCATCCAAGCAAGGAGGCAGGGCTTAAAGCCCATGAAATTACCTTAATTGCCACATTAAATAAGAAAAAGGCATTGCAATAAGTGAGATCTAAACTGCTCTACATCTTGATTCATCTCCAGAATGTAGAGTGATGTTTGACCTCTGTAGTTGCACCCAATGTCTTTCATAATAGAAGGAGCTATTTCCATGCTGCTCCCAGATAGGTATATGCTTACTATATCCTGGTTTAACCCGCTACAGCCAAGAGTGAGTGAGTGAGTTAATCCTCAAATAATATGAGGTTTTTATTTACTGTGATATTGAGAATCATCTTTAAAAAAATTTAGATCTGCGTTATCATTTGACTGTTTTAAGAACTTGAAAGTCTGTGATAAAATTGAGAGAGATAGCA
This sequence comes from Laterallus jamaicensis coturniculus, assembly GCA_022605575.1. Lineage (NCBI taxonomy): Eukaryota > Metazoa > Chordata > Aves > Gruiformes > Rallidae > Laterallus > Laterallus jamaicensis. The sequence goes on from JAKCOX010000008.1 coordinate 6,885,485, forward strand.
ACATTATTAGCCCTCTTTTAATGTGAAGGCTTCCATATAACATATTGAAAATTTAAGCTACTAGAAAGAAGGTAAGCTTTGAGTTCTCCCACTGCCCAGTTTTGCATTTCTGAACATTTTAAGGTCTGAGTACGGTTCTTCCTTTTTAATAGATTACACCAAGCTTGAATGAAAACATCTTTGTATGCATTTTGGGTATATGCTGGGATACCTTGCTGGGATTTGAAAAAAGAGACAAATATCTTTCTTCGGTATGACCCAGCAGTCCCAAGTGCTTGCTTCACCTGCCGTGCCTCCTCAGGAATTGTAATGAGATCTGACAAGATGTTTCCTTTGATCCAATGCTGCAGCACAGTGGGGAAGATCTTTCCGAGTGCTTTTTGTGGACTGTCCTATGATATACACTTAGAAGGCAAGATAGCAGCTTTTGCAGGGAAAGGTCTCAGCCCTGTGGTTCTCCTGTTGCTCTTCCATGCCTCGTGAGCAATCCTGAACTTCAGAGAACATTATAAGCACGTAGTTTTGGCTCAACACTTGTATGAATTCATAGATTGCTGATGAGTAAGATTTCCTTTCAGTGGCAACAAATCAAAAAGATCTTGTATAGCCACAGGGACTGATTTCTCTTTGCTTCTTTTCAAAACCTACAGGCAATCATGAGATGAGCTAGATGAGACAGAAATCCTAAATTCATGTGCTGGAAACACTCAGCAGTACAAGCCTGCTAGCGCTGCGATGGCCTGCTGCGCAGGGAAAGCCAGAGTGAGAAATGCCAGGGAAGAGACAAAACAATAGCATTGCACAATGCAGAACTGGCGTAGGGGTTGACAAGAATGGATGAAAGAAAGAGTGCAGAAAAGATCCCGTGTTGTGGTGGGCAATGCAGACCTCCCACAAGAACCCTGCTCAGGGAGGGACACAGGGAGATGTGGTCTTCCTCAAAGCAAGAAGCCCCTAACACTGGCAGGGGTGTCCCAATTTTGGCTAGGGTAGAGTTAATTTCTTTCTAGCTGCGTGTGGAATGCCGTGTGAGGGAGTTAGGATGACAGCAGTGCTGATAGCACACTGATGTTTTAGTTGTTGCCAAGCAGTCAAGGACTTTTCAGATTCTCATGCTGCCCTGCTAAGGAGAAGGGGGAAAGGGGAGCACCCAGGGAGCTTGGAAGGGACACAGGCAGGACAGGTGACCCAAACTGGCCAAAGGGGGTATGACATCATACCAATGGCGTCATGCTCAGCATAAAGGAGGGGCTGATAAGGGAGGAGTGGGGCAACTCCAGAACATGAGTCTCAGGGACTTTCCTTCCCTTCATGAAGGGGAGTGGTACAAGGACAGCTGCAGAGCTGACCGACCAAATGCATGCCCCAGAAGGTTGCCACGGCCGGTTCAGGCAGGGAATTGGCAGAACAGGAGGAAGTTGCACTTTTCAAGGACTTGGACGCAGGTCAAATGTAATCACATTAAGCTTGTAAAACTCTTCACCCCGTGGGATGTGGTGTGACGATGGGGCTCTTGTCTGTGGGAATGTTCCTTCTAACAGATGCCAGCATGTGGCCCCAGACACAACATGGTGTGCATTCCCAAACCAAGCGCCATTCCCCCATGAAAGGCCCCCCCTTCGGTGTGTAACCTCTGTGATGGCACACATCTTCTGAGGGACCCCTGGGAGAAATTTTCAGTGGGGTTTGAGCCACTGTTATTCACTTATTCCAGGAGGAGCCTTGAGACCTCTGCATACCACACTTGTTGGTTCCTACAATGGTTGGCAGTGGGGTACAACTGAATAAATGAATAGAATTATATTTGATGAAATACGATATGACTTCTCATCACTGAATTGATCTACTGTCCTTCTGAGTGGCTCTCTATGCATTTTTATAATCCCTGTACACTGTTTAGATATTACAGTGACAGACACTTTTTGAAACATTTCTAGCTAAATCACAGCTGGGGGTCATGGCACCATGGTTCTACTTAATGAAGTGCCTATTCTTATTCATGAGAGCCTATTGTTGAGATTAGCAGATTTTAAAAAAAAAAACCCACAACTTTTCTGCCACAGTTTCTACTAACCAGAAATTTTCCTCTGAAAAATCTTGTGACCTTCAGCTTTCACCTTAAAAGGATCCTAACTAATTTGGAAAGTTTAATTATTTTGTTAGGTCCAGCTCTTGGGAACTGGGACATGGCAAAGGGACTTCAAAAAGTCCTCTCTCAAAGATACTACAAGGTAGTAGGCCCTACATGGCCTTGGGCTGAAAAGTGTCTGGTGGGGGCTGAACAGTGCTCTGGAAGTTAACCTGTTCTAGGATGCTGCTAACAGGCTTCGCATTCCAGCAACAGGCTGAAGAAGACAAGTGACACCGAGATCCTTTAGACTGCCCGCATCCACTTCGTAATAAAGTTTTCAGTTGCATTTCTGTCTAATAACAACAGGAATTAATACCGTGTGCTTTCATCTGGAACAATCCTGGAAGGGCTTGTTCAAACAGTGAAATGTTGCCACGCATACCACTTAAATATAGCAGAGAGATTTTCTCCAGCAGCACTGTATGAGAGTCTTTAGGAGAGGAAAAGACGAATGACTGCCCATTTTGGAAACAAAGGGTGAATCATTTGAGGTAGGAAGGGTATAATTAACCGGTCTGGGATATGTCCAGCTCTATGTGTATGCAGTAAGCCACCGCGGAAGGCAAACAGTAGCAAACTATGAGCAGGAGGAAAAAAGGGGAAAAAAAAAAAGAAACTGCTGGCTGAAATAAGGACTCAAAATAATAAACCAGAGATCAATTCGGTACACAGGAGCAGGAAGGATTTGGCACAGAGAAGAGAACAAATACTGACTTGTGGACATAAAGCCAGCTCCCCGCTTGCCTTCTGAGAAAAATCTTATGTAAGCTGAGCTCAGCACCTACTGGACTTCCAGCCATTCCAGGGAAAACCAATCCCTCCCTGCACATACAAACCCTTTCTTTACTCAAGCATTCAAAAATGCAGTCATCATGCTGTTGTCAGGAAAATGCAGAGCCGCTACCGTAGCTAGCAAAACCTTTACCCCCTGTGACACATCAGCAGCACGTACACTCTTTGTGTAATCGTATCTTTGAGTCAAATTAATTAAATAGTATAGGCATTTAGGCTGTGTGTCAGCTATGCCTGTTTAACAAATCCCCCAGTCAGGCGGCTGTGCGCATGGGTGATGGCAGGATGCCACTGTGTTCCCACAAAGGGAAAAGCAGCTATTTTTAAACCATGTGAGATTAAAAACTCCACATTGTCATTTTTGGTAGCACCTTATTTATAAACTTTTTAAGTACAGTGAGTTCAGCTGCAAGGAAGGAATCCATACTGAAAGAAAACCGATTTATACATTCAAAGCCCTTCTAAAATAAATATCTTTGTATATGTATAAACAAGCATACCCCTACATATATAATATAATCATATAAATAAAAGTATAACCATCTCTCAGGGTAAAGGCATCTCTGACAAAGTCTCTGGTGTCCTTCAGATTCCTTAGTCGCTTGAAATTGCTTTTCATGGCAGAAGATTTTTCAGCCCATAAGGCCACAGCAAACAGGCAACTGACACAAGTATTTTGAATAGCCAAAGAGAATTTCAGTATCTCTGACACTAACGAAATTGAGCTCACAATTTGGAAATCCCATCACTGAGTTAGAGGTTTTTCTAAGGCCACCATTACTCTTCCAGAGTCAGTATGGCTGTGGTTAAGAATGTAACTCAAATGTGTTCCTGAAATACCCAGGAATGCAAATACAGGAGGATGGATGAGTGGCTGCAGTGTTACTTGGGGCAGTGCTGAACCAGCACTAACCCAGGTCGTGGGTGTACCAGCGTGTGCTACTTGCAACTGAGTGTGCAGGCAGTTTAAGCCTTCTGTAGGAACCCCAGAGTGGGGCAACACCAGATGTTGAAGTCTATGTGTTAACAAGGATAAATTAAAATTATGTTCTGTAGAAGATAACAAGCAAGAGAGATCACATTGAGAAATGGACTCTGGCAGACTGCGAGCAGAAATGCTGAGGTTTATCATCTTCGTGTCCCTACAAGCAGCTGGCAGCACAACCTTTTTTTATGTTTTATGTTACCGTGCATTGTCAAATACAGACGCAAGCAGTGCTGCAGCGTCATTTCCAAGGTAGGGCACCCACTGGAGACAGATGCTCCGTGTCTCTTTGTCCTACTGCTGCCATCTAGGGCAGGATCCAGGTGCCTAAACCTAGTGCCAGGGAGATGCCTTAAGGGAGTCAAGACATTTGCCTACAACAAGGAACATCATGTATCAAATCTGCAGCAGGTTCCTACTAGTAATGTTTGTTTCTGTTGGGTCAGAGAGGCTCTTTGCAACAGGGGGAAGAAGGTACTTCAGACAGAAACCCAATTTTGGAAAGAGTTTACAGCCACTTTGCTCCTGTACTTAAAGTACCACTACCTGACTCCCTTCTGCTCTGCAAGACTCTGCAGACAGTATGTGCTGGCACAGCCCTCAGCATCCCCCATCCCCTGTGCGGCCCACAGTCCAAGATCTCCATCAGTTCTTTCTGGCCAGAGATGAGCAGAGTCCAGTCTTGCCCAAGGACATGTCACCAGGTGTTTGGGAAGAGAAGGGGGGATATTACTGGGATTTATGATGGGGAGATGAGCCCTTCTTCAGAGGAGGCATATGTTATCTTGCAGTAGGCAACTATCAGTGAGAGATAAAAATAAATAGGGTTTTTTCAGGCATAAAAACTGTTGGTGCACTGGGAATCCAGCGTGGGATTGATGCTGTGGTGGCAGAAAGCCATCTTCCTGGTGGAGGTAGGATTGGTGGGACATCCACCTGGTCAATCCACAGGGCTTCCTGCCTGTACCAGAGAAACTGAAGAAACATGCTGTGACAGGGAGCAAAAAGCTTAAAGCATGGAGGCATAGGCTCTGATGTGCTCTCACAGGAGGTGCATGCTGGTGGGCTGGAGGTGTCTCCGGGCAGGGAGGCTTGCAGCTGTGGGATCGGGGAGCATCTGTGGCTGCTGCAGGCTCAGTGTGCATGCAAAGATGCAAAGGAGCATTACTCAGCGTGGATACCTCCCATACCTCTGTCTAAGTGGGGCTGCTTTTATGAGCACTGCTAAGGCTGAGGAGATACATAACTAGGGAATATGTTCAAAAGTGTGCTCTGAGAGGGGGTCAGAATGGCAGGGCTGCAGACACGAGCCTCCTTCCCTAGCAATCAGCAGTGCAACCAGCTCTCAGCTGCACCAAGGTCTGGAACTAGGCCCCTGTATAAGCTTGGTCTAGAGAGGTGCTGATTAGCTTGTGCTAGCTGGGAAAGCCAGCAGATTTGGATGGGACAGGTGAGTTCCCTGATAATGACCTCTTAGAGAAGAAAGAAATCCAAAGTAAAGCACAGCAGCTGTTCCCAAAGCAATGAGAACAGAGACACTAGCAGGTAGCTGTCAAGGACAAATTCAGAAGTACAATTAGTGAGTAAAGAGAATGCTCATCAGAGGAGTAACTTGGAAATGCAGGTAAAATACGGACTTAATGTAACATTTCTGCAGAAGCAAAATTTTCCAAAAAAAGCAATATTTGTCATTCATGGAATACCAGAGCACTCTTGCAAATTACAGGAATAATGTTATTCTCTCGTCATAGTAATGGATATGTATTTCTGTAGGAGTGCGTCTTACTCTGAAATAGCAACTGCCAAGTCCACTGTTTACAGCAGTGCTGTGATCGATGTGCAGTACATTTGATGACACAAAAGGCCTTTTCTCCATGTGGGAAACACTGGGGATAATACCCTGTTACATATTCCACCAAAGCCATGCCTGAGGTATCCATGGACAGCAGGCATATTGACATGTGGAAACTGCTTCCCCAGGCCTGTGTGCTCCCCTGTGCCTTCTGCCAGCAGCTGTAAATGGGCACTGAAATGCCATCACATTATACAGCATCAAGTTCAGTAAGCATTCCCGAGGAGCATGGGGTGAGTCAGTACGCCTGTGAAATGCAGTTATCTCTCATTCTTGCCATTCTCTAACCCAGAACCCCCTTGTTCCTTAAAACTGCAACTCAAGAAACTCAGGAATGTTTAACAAAAGGATTGCTGGGGACTAAAAATAGAAAAATATCCCATGGGGCTGAATGTCCGTGCTGCCTACCAGTTTAAATAGCTGGTGATACTGTGAGGAAGCATGGGAACTAAGATACCAGGAGGTACGGGTGTTGCAGGGAATTGTATGGATGTCCTTTGAGGAGAGGTCAGGTTGCGTTAGCTTGGTCAGGAAAGTCTTTTACAGCCTGCTTGGCTCAGAGTAATAGTGAAGAAATTCCAGGAAAGATTTTTCACTGAAAGCGAAATGTCATCTCATTCAGAGCCAGGGATCCACAAGAAGAAAGATGTGACCCAGAAGACAGCATAAACTGCCACCATGCAAGATCATAGCAGTGCTCTGAATTATTTAACACTGAAGCTGCCATCAGGTTTAAGCACCGTATGAAAGCACAGTAAATAATGGATCCAGTCTCAAAGACATTGCTGCTGTTTGTATTGTGTCTTAACGCGTGCACTGTGGTTACCAGACAAATAAAACTGATATGGTTTCAGCCTGAAGGAGTCTTTTTATTAGACGTAGCACACGGCATTAAATCGCAAGTCAGTAGGGGGCTGGGATAGATAAGGGTTTCAGCAGACTCTGTGAGTACCAGGAGTGTTATTCCCCTGATCCAGCACAATCAGCCATGTGCTCCAAAATAACAAACCAGGAAATGTCTCAGGCTATAGGACATCTACGGCTGTCCTCATAACTTCCATTTCAGAGAATGCCTTCTGAAGAGATGGCAACTCAGGAAATTATTTTTCTCAACAGGAGGAAAAAGTAAGATTAACAATTGCTGGCCTGCCAGCCCAGTGAAATAGCCAGGAGCCTTCATGGCTACAAGCCTGACAGGTCAAACTGCCCCAGTGTTGTAAATGGAGAATTTTAAAATGAGAAGAGCTAACACTTTGGGAAAAGGATCCAAAATGTAAGGAATTTATTTTATTTTATTCCCACTAAGTAAAATCCCATAGAAACAATTTTCCCATCCATAAACCAGCCTCCAATCCCTTTTTACTAATAAACGCATCCCTTAATGTTCTTTATTGCTTAAAATCTCATGGAAGTCTTTATATGTATTAAGGGTACGTTATTGTCGAAGTTGGACAAGAAAAAGCATTTTATTTTAAAAGAAAAGCAAAAATTCATAAATGGATGCAACATTCTGGGCATGAAAGAGTATCAGAAGAGACAAGGCTTTTGTGTGAAAAAAGATCTGCAAATAAAACCAGAAGAGAGGAAGGTTTTCTAAGAAAGTGATTTGCTAAAAATACGTGTCAAGCAAGTATTTTTAAAAACATACTTAGATGCTTTCTATTTCTCTTCAGAATTTGATTCTAGGAGCATGCTTTCTCCTGCAAAGTCACACACTGCCTTTGTCTATGCATATTACTAGCTATGCAGAAATATATATTAGAATGGCTGTAAGGTTAAGAATATATATCAGTAACCTAAGGGTAAATAAAGAAATTGCAGCTATATCAACATTATCTCAAGCTCAATTATTGTGCCAATAGAAAAGTACTAAATAAAATCACACTTAAAAATAAATTTGAGCAACTCAAGGTTAAAAAAAAAAAATTACTCAAGTAAACATCTAAAGAACCTGAATTGTCCTTACAGACACCCTGTGCAATCAGCATACTATTAAAACATTTTTGTAGTGATTGGTCCTGCTTCGATGACTTTGATTTATTACAATATTGTCCTTCAAAAAGAAAAAAAGAAAACAAAACAAAAGGCTCACCTTCCTGGCACCTTACTCTGCCATAATCATTATTTTCCCTTCATGTTTAGAAACGCAGATTTGCAAACAAGTAACAAATTTCATCTTTCTTTATTCCTCAACCATAATCTCCACATGAAGTTGGCTTATGAAGCCCTTCACTAAAAAATGATGATTAGCTTTTTCTACAAAAGAACCTCTTTGAAATTTAATAACATCTTAATAGTTTTGAGAGGGAAGTAACAGAAGCTCGATTGTTTTAGGAGAAAAACCCACCCACAATGTCTTATTTTTAGTGAACCTATTTTTAGCATTCTAAAATTAGCATTAGAATAACAAAGTAGTAAACCAAGGTCCTAGACCACTTCATTATCTTAGTTATTTAGCCTGACAGCCTAAGTGAGTCGATTAAACATCAATGACAGAAGAGTTGAAGGGTTTAAAGGTCAATAAATACGGTGATAGGAATCCTTCGATGTAGCCTCTTGCTACAGACTTCTGGGGCTCAAATGTTGACAAGCTAATTACTCTTCTTCCTTAATTAAGCAAGTGATCAGCTGGTCAGTGAACAGCTGATCACGATTGCTCGTTTTGAAGTTCATCGGGGTCTAACCCAACCTAAATTAAACTTGTAAACAGCAGAAATGAAAGCCAGATCCCAACTAGTTGATGTTCTTAATTGAACTATTGTTGAAGAAAATTCTACTCCCAAGCTGCAAATGCAGCTATATCATTGAGCTGAATACTAGTACACAGTGACATGAGAACGAGCCACCTCCATCCAGGTCGATGAGAGCATGAAGACTTGATATGGAACATATCAAAGGAAACAGACTTCCTCTGTCACCTTCTTCCATTTCTCTTTATCTCTCTGTTTCCCCCAAACGAGGATCTATACAGGTTCCCTGAAAGATATAACATAAATCCTCTATTAAATCAGAGGGCTGCAGGTAGAAGAGGGCAGATAAAGGTGGCTCCACCACCTCCATATTCATTGGCCCAGCTAGTTAGGAAACACTCATTATGGCATTTTGCTTTGGCTATGGTGTACCAAAGAAATGACTAGGGTGGAAGAAATCTCCTAGTCCCTAGTCCTCTCATCCCTTTTCTGTCAGGAAAGGATTTGAATAAAATCCTAAAAGCTTTCATGGGAAGCATGAAGCCCCTTCAGTTCTCCGCTAGCCTATTATTAACACCGTTTGTCTCCTATTCCTGCCATTAATGACCTTGCAACTACCGGTATCAAAAAGCAGTGTATTCTTTCATATAGATGTATGTCCTGTGGTGGCTTTTCAATAGCTCTGCTGGCCATTTGTGCTAGCTGCCCCTCTTTTGTATAAAGGGAATTTGAAATGATATTTACATACAAATACGGATAAGAAGTAGAAAATGCACCAGTCATAGAAAGAAAATGAGCCACATGTAAAGGAAAAAGAATTTTACATCCATTTCTCCGAGCTGTAAGGCTACATGAGGATTGCTAAGCACAGGGGAAACAGACAAGCAAAGAATATACTGTGCAGATTGGGACAGGACATTCAGGCATTGTCAGAAAGAAAGGGATCCTGGGGATGCAAGGACAAAGCAGTGTGGGGGATAAGATAAAAAATAGAGCAAACACCAGACAAGATCCTGGACAGAAAGAGATAGCAAAACTTTCTCCCTGGTCTCAGCCAGAATTATCCCTACCTCTTTGCACTTGCTCTTCAAATGCTTCCTATGGTTTGTCTGACCCTGGCTGCTTTGTGGCCCACTTTCACCATGCCTGTAGGTGGTGGCTTGGATGGAAGAGCTTCCAGCTGAGTACTGCAAGGGAGAACAAGGCTAGAAAATTACATATGTGCATGATAGGAAGAGTCCAAGAAATGAATCTGCCCAAATAAAAGAAACATTAGGGTGTTAGCTTCAGTGGGAAGGTTGGAGGACTCCACTGGGGCTGCTGAGAATATCATTTCCCGATGGAGGTAGCTGTATACTAGTGTTTGATGGCATTGTCATCAAAAGTTTGTTGCTAAACTGTACTCCATCATCATGAATTCCCCCTTCCGTAGGTTAAAACATGTATCAATCAGAACTGCATGCTGAAAAATTAATATATGGCTGGGGACAAGTGGGTTTTCCACATTGTTAAACTGATTTAGTAACTGAAATGGAAAAATCTGAATCTCTCATGTCACATGGATTTATTCCAATATCTATGCAACAATAATCTAGTGGGCGGGTGGCTATAAGCATCTGCTTAAGTATTATAGCCTCAATCTCTACCCTGTGAAAGAAACCCAGAAACCTGATGACATGTCACAGGTGGCAATATTTCTCCACTCACAACTAATGAGTCCAGAAGGAGAAGAAATCAAAATTTTCCTGGCATAGGGGACAGCAAAGACTGAAAAACAGCAATATGGTAGTAAATTGGAGCGATCCTTCTGACCTCCTTATCCTTGCCTCCTGGCTGTGGATGGCTGCTGATGCTCCTCCTCCACAGCTGGACTGCAGCTCCTTGTCTGGACTTGGTTATTAGTCAGTTGACATTGACTCTGTCCATACTAATAAATTAAATAGCACTGAAGAATGTTTCCAGGCTCTAGAAATCAATCATTCATCCCTTTAAATTGTGTGGGAGGATGGACAGTTTAATAGCACAAGACACAGGCCATCCCATGCCAGCCTGCCTCAGGGCCAGAACACCTCTGGGCACATTGACCATAGGTCCACAGCCACTGCCCTTGCCCCTCATAGACAGGATGAAGCTAAAACTCAGCTCCTGCTGAGTTTCAAGTTACTTGAGCTGTCACAGTGGTGTCCTATTTACCACTGACTGGGATATTAAGAGTCAAAACCAGTACCAGGAGGTCCCAGGAAGCTCCCAGCTCCTCAGTAACAGGTACCAGCTCCCCACTCTGTTAATGCTTGAGGGCACTTGCAATCCCACTCTCATACACACATATTTACTGCTGCACAGACATGAAACGTGTTTTGCATATGGAGAGTCTCAGTGAGGTGCTCTGGGGATCGCCCAGCCAGGAACACGGAGCTGTGGCTGCCCTGGCTGCCTTTGGCTGCTCTTTGTGCCCTGCTTCATTGCAAAGCCTCAGGCACAACTTTTTAAGAAACTGAAATGCACCTGCACTAGACAAGGGAAATTATAATTTCTCATGTGAAATGTAAGAAAGGGTATAGACTGGTGGAATTACCAGTTTGCCAATAAATATTTGGCAGAGGCGCTCTTTAGTTCTCATACAAAGAAAATGCAGGGGTTTTGACTGTCCTAAATCACAGCCCAACTCTGATCAACAAATGTACCTAAGTAGATGAAAATGCATTAATAAGAAACCATCTCTCAACATAAAGGTCCTTTGAGTCTCCATCTCTGGAGACATTCAAAACCTGCCTGGATGCGTTCCTGTGTGATCTAGTCTGGGTGATCCTGCTCTGGCAGGGTGTTGGACTAGGTGATTTTTTGAGGTCCCTTCCAACTCCAAATGTTCTGCAACTTTGTGATTTTCTGTGATTCTACTCATCTTTTGCGTGTTCAGAGGTGCAGATGTGCAAATCTACCTTGCCAGAAAGAAATTTTATCTCACCTTTAACTGCTCTGCAGACAGGTCAGTAAGGCAGTGACCCTCTCTTCTGGGACTGCCTCTTCCTTGCATGTGCAGCTGTGTTCAGTTTCAGACCCAGTTCCCTCTTGCACAGGCTTGACCAACTTAGCGCAGCGTCTCAGGTGCAGAACCTGAGTCAGCAAGCTGTAGCAGCATAATCTTAGTGCTGTTTGTTTGGCTCAAAGATCAACAGCTGGTTCATTTCTGTCCTTTCCTTGGTCATTCGACCACTGTTGAGCTGCGACAGCTGCAATTCCCGTGAGTGCATTATCGTAACTTCCACAGCACAGCGGGAGCAATTATTCTACCCAAAGTTGCATCTCCTTCTACCTGGATACATATTAAATACGTGGTCAGAGGGGACAACACAGAGCAAAAAGATCTTTCTAATCTGAATGTCAGATGCCTAAACCTCTTCCCCAGACACTTTATGAAGTGCTTTAGTTTACCAGAAGATTGAGATGGGAGCAGCCCTATTGGCAGAAGCTTAGCTCCCTTTGATATCGATCATTCACACGTGGTCTGCACTCCAGGACAGAAGAACCATTCTTCTGGCAAAGACAGGGAAGTCAGAGCAGGTATCAGCATCATTTCCAGGTAGAAGCTGTACAAGGAAAACCTAGACTGTTCCAACTAAACCCAGCAAGCCAGTAATCCTGATTGAATTTCACCAGATCCTCCTGCTGCGTGTTTATGGTAAACATGGTGAGTAAAACTATTCATCCTTATTAACTCCTATCAGTTTTGCGGAGAGGAAAGGATAAGTTTTGCTGCCACAGTCCCTCAGGAGTGCAAATTGCAAGTTAAAAAAATCAAAAATTAAAAAGGGACCTCCCCAAGCACAATATTTTCCAGAAATAGTATCACTTGTAGAATCACAGACCAAGTTTAAAAAAAAATCAAGTCCATTGCAAAAGAGTACTGCACCATTTTTTTTCTCTACACTGTTTTTGGAAGTTGGTATTTTGTAAGCAATAGACTCCATTATTGCTTTGACAGCACAAGGACATTTAAAATGGAGGCACTGTTGTGTTATTCAAAATTGTGTATTAACACTTATTTTTTAGGTTTGAGTAGGAATTGCCAGCCAAATGCCGATTGAGGTCTCACTGAGAATCAGTTAATCAGACTCCATGCTTTGCCTGCTGAGGGTATGAAAACTTTCAAGTAAAATATCGACTCATGTTCTCAAGCCTGGTTATAAAAAAAAAAAAATCATTCAATTTGACTGTCTATAATCAAACAAAAACCCGGCCTGTTTTCTTCAAGAGCTGTTGCAAAGGAGCATATGCAGCTGTACTAATAGTGACTAAAATTTTATTTGACAACCAATAGGGTAATTAGTAAATTAAAGCTTGTTTGTTTTGGTGTCTGATTTACTTGAGTGACATCAGGATTTTCACTCTAAACTAACTTTTTTTATAATTCCTCACCCACTGGATTTTATTCTTTCAAGTATGTTCCTGTGGAACACAGCTCTGCTTCCTTCTGCTACAGAAGACCAGCAGATGTAAATCAGATTACGGTGGGTTTTTGTTTTTCTCATTTCTCAAAGAAGTCTTGTATTTGTCAGTTTGCTTAACACTAAGGACTTCAATGCAAAACCTGACTTCAATATGTCAAGGGAAAGTCTACTTATGGAGGAAGTAAAGTTACATAATCTCATTTTCAATTACGTTTCATTTAGGGCATATTCTCATCATCACCCACTATTAAATACAAAGATTCTTGACAAGGAACTCCTTGAGGAAAACATGTCATGTTTAAGGATATATAGCACACATGTTTTGTAAAGGGCCAGAAACCTTGTTTAAAAAAAATCCTAACAGCTCAGTGCTTTAATTATCCCGGGATGAGCTTCTGCAAACCCACGACCTGCAAACAGCTCCCATTAGGGAAAGTCTGGTGATTACTGCCTGGATGCAATCTCGCTTCCACGCCAGGTGTTAACAGCAACTTCAGGGTGGACGTTCACAAATCCAGCATCCTGTTAAGAGATGGGTGTGTTACAGTCAAGATTAGGTGAAGCTAAAGGCGACTTCAGACAATCCCAAGTTTCTGATGTTGTTTAAGTGCTATGGGTTTAATTTGTCTCTAATGTGGGCTGGGGAGTTATTGCTAAGATGAACGTGACACAGCTTATTTTTGCTATACACAAACTCATCCTTGCATGGGCAGCAATGAAAAGCTGTGCTAAATGGACCTACACAAGAGCCATCGCCTTGCTATTCAAAGCAAACACAGCTTTCTTGAAGCGTAACCTCAGAAAATGAGGAAATCTCACCCAAAACTGGAGACACTTTCCTGCTGGACAGGTCAGGTTGTTGTCATAGCCAGGCTGGTGTCACATTCCCCGCAGAAGAGGGATGGGTTGGAGGTAGCTTTCAAGCATCTCCTCTGTGCTCTGTGCACTGCAGTGGCACCCTGCCCTGTAGGAGACGGCAGAGTGTGAAGTGCAGGGACTGATGGCTTTAAAGCCAAACTGAAGCACATATAAATTAAACAGGATTTTAAAGCACTTCGGACTAAATTAGCCTCTGGTGGGACTTTGCTGGTGTTTGTGGAGTAACGCCCTGGGTGAATCGGGCTCTCTGGCATGAGAAATGAATACTGCTTGACTTTTAAATAGTGCATGAGCTGTTTGCAGTTGAGCCAGGCTTGTTTCCTCTTGGAAAAATTTTTCCTTGCAACCTTTGTACCCAGTGATTTTGTGTCCTTATAAATGGGCTGACTGAACGAGACAAAAAGTAGTGGGGTACCATGCTGTGTGTATATGACAGGCAGACTAATTTAAAGTCCTAACTTATGAGCTGGGTTTTTCCAAGGCCATACATTTTCATTAGCTATTTGCTGTGTTAATAAGAGACAACCACAGCATCAAGTGGTACAAATGTTAGCTTTGAAATACAGAGCACCTCTTAAACCAACAGAACCAGCAATAAATGGTGTGTGTATATTTGCTCATTTGGCAAAGGTAGACATATACCGGACCAAATTCATCCCTAGGGCAACTCCATCAGCTTCAGAGGAGCTGCTCAGGGAATGATTTTGCAATTTTTCTCTTAATGCCACTTAATTACAAACATAATTATTTTTTCATGGGCTATTCAATACAAACCAGCTGATACGGCACAGAAATGGGACTGCAAAGACCTATAGATTGTTTCTGATTCTTCCTTTGTGCCTCTTTTGCAATTACTATTTCTAATGTATAGCCATTTGCTCCACACAGTTTTTGGGGAGCAAGAGCTCTTTCTTACCATTATTTTGCTTCATTCAAGACTTCTAAAACTAATCATGTACAAAACCTGCAAGACAATGACAATTCTTTGAAAAGATAACAAGGTATCCTGAGGAATGGTCAGCAGAATTAGTCCAATCTTCCTTCCTATGTTGGGTTTTGCTGAGGTTGAGGCAGCTGGCCCTTCTTCACATCTATTGCCACAAAACGTCAGGTGATACAGATGAAACCAGTAGTAATTCCATGATTTTATTCTGGTTTTGCTTTCCCGCTTTAAAAAGTTGGACACACCTTGGCAGGCATGGCAAAGACCCATCTGGCTAAATACTCCCTTATTCATTTTTCCTTTTGGCTTACACAGAAAATGTACACATATAAACCTGAATACACAAATCTAACCTTCCTGTGAAGCCCCAGGAGGCCATTTACTTATGTGCTACCACTCTCTTTGATCATACACTCCTGGGAGCTGGTAGATAATACAGCTGCTTAAGAGCAACGAGCAATTTGGTGAGCTGAGGCTCCATTAGGAGATGGCTGCTGAGACCTGAGCTGTGGGAGGAGAGGTCTCTCTGCACCTCTGCAGATGTAGTGAGACCGTAAGACCCATGGCTCTCCCCATTGGCCAGACTGGGAAAAGGAGGCAGGAGTTGGTTGGTTTTTCTTAATTCACTTGGCCCACAGAAGGAGCCAAGGAGGTGTGCTGGAGACCCAGCCAGAAGTATAGACCAGCCAGTGAAATCATCGCTGGCTGCTGTGGATTTCACTTGAAACAGAAAAATCTGGTACCTAGTGACTGTCGGAAACCACCGGCCGCGACCCGATGGTCTCAAACGGAGGGAAGCAAGGACACACTCAATATGAGCGATCAGCAAGCTTCGTTTATTAGCTCTAAGTTAGCCTCTTTTATACATTGTGGTTAATATATGCCTACTAGTCAAACTATCATTGGTTATTAGTTACAAGTTACATCATCATAAGCCTGCCTCTTGTTTTCATTCTTACAACTCTTGTTTTCATTCTTACAGCTCCTTTAACCAGTTTTTCCCGGATTCAGTTGCTTCTTCTGAGGGCTATCTTCGTTTAAGGTCATCTTGACCCTGATGCTGATTGGTCATGCTGCGCTTCCTCGCTCTGCTTTACTCTGCACTCCGTGCCTACGTGCACGTACACAGTTCCTCATGTACGCATATGCAGCTCAGCTATATCTCCATGACCATTGTCTGTCAGCCATTCTCCAACAAGTGACATCATAAGAGAGAGAATAAAAATTTTAACCAAAAAACACCCTCCCTCCAGAAGATCTGCAGCCCCATCCTTTCTCTGTAAGCGCTTCCTCCTGCCTTTGTTGGTTGGGATGTGAAAAATCTAGTTGAGCTGCTCTTGCATGAAGGTGGGTCACTCCTTCGTGCACAGCACTCTGTGGCTAGTGCTAGTGTCACAGCACTACCTCCTGCCTGTTCTTTCTCAAATTAGGTCTTTAGACTGAGATTGGTGAAGACCATTGAATAAATTCACTAAATTTAATGAAACTGGTATAACAGTTCTAGAAGTAATTGGGGAGTTTTAAAATGAAAAAAAAATTGCTATAAAAATTGTGTAATTTATTCAATTTCCATTACAATGTAATGCATAAAAGCACAAAGAAAAATGAATTTATCATCTTTTTCTGTTATATATTCACTCCTGCATGTTCAGTGTGTTTTCCAGGTGGCCTTCTTTAGCTCTGGTATCGTGCCACTCAGTCTGGCAGGAGGTGAATCCACTTGGTTGTTTTTTTTTCCCCTGAGGAGATTTTCAGGCTTCATGTCTTCAGAATTGACAGAATTACTGATTTTCTGCCCATTTTCTGTCCCTGTGGGATGCAGAGTTCAGTTCTGCACCTCTCAGGGGACTGCCTCAGCCATGTCAGAGCTTATTTGCCCTGTCCAAGCTGCCTGAAATGTGGGGGACAGGGGCAGCATGCCTGTTCAGTCTGATACACTTGTCTTTTCAAACGTCTTAGCTCTAGTGGTATCATGGAGAGGGGATGTATGGACAGAAGGTATGGCTTGGAGCTGTTTGCTGGCTGTGTCCTGCATGAGTTCTGCCTTCAAAAAAAATTACATTCCTTTCAAAAATTAATTCCAAATAAAAACCATCAGTAAATGCAGTTCCTGAAGCACTGGTAGCTGAGATTTTGTGTTAGTCATGTGGATATGCTACCAGCAAAGACAACTTTTGCATAACCTGCTGCAAATATGTGACAGGCAGCTTGTCAGGAAATGCTCGGGATAGGCAATGATTTGGGATTAATTTCATGGATGTTTTCCAGTTTCTATTTTCTTCCCCCTGCCCTGATCCTCCTTTCTCTTTCTCTGAACAAGAGGGCTCCTGAAATTTCCTGCTTAACATCTTTCACTTTGAATAAAGAATACACTAAACATCCCCCCCTGCAGCTGGTCCTGCCAAAATTGCTCCTCTGGAGGGACCAGCAGATGATGTTGGCGGATTTGAGAAGGTCCAGGCGGGAGGGTTTAGCCCCCAGCGTGGCCCACACTGAAGCCTGCAACCTGAGACAAACCCCCTCCCCTCCCCTCCACCAGCGCTCCCCACCTTCCACTTGCACACACGCATGTGCGCGCGCACACACACACTCACATGCAGAGGCAGGCAGGGACTTTAAATGAACCCAGATGGCTGGCACACAGGGAGTAGGCATCCTGGAAAAGTGCCCCAGGGCGCTCTGGTTGCTGTCATCTTATTCTACAAACCAAGTGCCTTCAAGATGTCTGTGTTATTTCTTAATCGGAGCTCACTCCCGTTCGGGCTCTTAGTCCCTTCCTGTTGGGAAATGTCACCGAGGCATCAGAGAGATACACAGAGATTGATTTGACTGAAATCAACCATTCCCTTAACTCAGAGGTTGTAGATTATTATCCTTAATAAAGACCATATTGTAATAAAATCCAAATCAGATCCCAATTGAGAGACTGTACTTTCCCCTCTCCAGTGCATGTACTGTTGTCTGATTGAGTGATTTGAATCTTGTGCAAAATAAATTAATTGGCTACGAGTAATAGAAAATGTTGATGAAAAGTGTGAATGTAATGAATGCTGATAACCAGTTTCAATTCTTTTTCCTTTTTTCTTTTCTTCCTTTTTCCCCCAGTTCAATCACACCGAACACATGTTTCCCCTCTTTATTTCTCCATAAAAATATGCAAACAATTACCTGGCTTTGGAGACATAATTACAAAGAGGTTCATCTCTAAAAGGTTATTATTGATTTATAGAGTTCTTTACTTTAATGGAAGACAGACAAGAATAAAAAGAAACTTTCTGCTTTCCCCACAAATAATAGATGAGCTGCAAGGGAAATGTAAGATTTAGAAGTAATTTTTACAAGACACACAAGCTGCATGGTTCAGAGGGATGGTTCTTGTACATGCACACCATCATTCAGAAATGGTAATGCAATGAGGCTGGTACAGGCATCTTCCCCTCTGAGTAATTCAACATGAAGCGTTTTGACATGCTGTGATAGCCAGTATCCCCAGGTAACAAGACAAAACGTATGGGGTAACTCGTAATGCCAGGCCTGGTGTTGGATTTTTAAGAAGTACATGGGCAGAAGTGCATCTAAGAGGCAAGTCGGTCAACTTGTGGTTAGTAATGGCCAGGCAGACACTTTGGGGCTTTACATCTTTCTTTAATAGGTCTACGTGTTAAAATAAATGAGTGTAGGCGGATGGAGTCTGTTTTTGGTACACTTGACCTTCCTCCGACTCACCTTGGACTCTCAGGGAAACAGCTCAGTGGGGTGGGTGGGAACAGGGCCATGTGCTCCCCAGGACACCACCTCCAGCATTCTAAGGGCTTTGAGATCTTTGCCATATGATTTTTTGGCATGGCTTGTGTCTGCTTTAAAATTCTGATGCCATGAGTCTCTCAGAGCAAGGGCTGCTGTTTTGTCCAGTGCACAGCCACAACCTGCATGCTACAGCAGAGCACTGGTGGTATCTCCCAGAGGTCTGGTGCTGTGACCTCGGTGATGGTGCAGTCCCGTGACCTGCTCCCCGCCTGGGCTTGTGCACTTATTAACGAGCGAGATCTGCCATGGGAGAGATGTACATGCTACAGCCATGCTGAACAGCTGACTTCATTCCCCCTTCTCCATAAGTATTCGGACAGAGCAAAACCTAGTTTTTCTTATTTACTTGCAAGCTGGATTTGCACACCCTGCAACAAGCGTTATATTTACGGTGTTGCAAAACTACTTGCCAGTGAGCATTAACGCTATATATGATTCACCCACTTGGATTTAAAGAGAGCAAAATATGTCTGATTCCCATTTACTTAACATCCTCAGTGGTTTCCCCATACCAGCCTGCACCCCAGCTTCAGCACAGCTCCCAGGTACATGATGCCACCAAGGGCTCAGGGCTTTTGGGAAGAGGGTGGGAGATCTCTCAAGCCCCTCGAAAGACCTCATGGAGAGCATGCTTCTGCTGCCTCTGCTTTATAATTAGCGTTGCCTGAATCTGATAAAACAGCTTGTAAACAAGCGCAGTCTGAGGCAATTTTAAAAGAGAAACAGATTAAATCAATAGTGCATCGTGTGTGCGCTGTGGCTCTAATTGCTCTTGATGGCCGTTCACTTGTGTGGTTGTTGTTGTTTTTCTGTCTATAACATGGAAATTCTCAGAATAATGGTCTGTTGTTCAGCAGCATTGCAGAGAGAGTCAAGAGCTCCAGACTGTCAGCTCTGGGCAGCCCCAGTATGGCCCCAGTATGGCCATGCAAACGTTGCTGGCACTTCTGGAAGTTACAGACTCCCTACAGCCTCTGCAGCTGTGGCCCAGAGCAGCAGGACAGTGCTAGATGAACATGACCTATTTGATTTAATTAATTCTATTTTATTGTGAGTTGCCCTTTAGGAAGGTTTTCTATGAGTCCAAACAACTGTCCTAGATGAACACCTTCCAGTTCCCCGTACAAGCAAAAGTGCAAAGGCCTTTCATGCTGTCTTTGTCTCCCAGTGCCCATCTTTAAGCTCCCGCAGTTTAACCCTCTACATAGATATCATTTCTTGCATCATTCTCAGAAAAAAAACATTCCTTACTGCTCTATGCCTTTTGTCAACAGTAAGCAAGTGCTGCTGCTGAATATTATCATAATATAACTTTGGGGCTTGGAATGTAGAAATAAGAAGTGCAGGATTATGTTTCATTTTATATACAATCTTATAATGAACCATAATAGCCTCTTGGAGATTTTGCCATATGAGAAAATAAGACAGGCAACAAGTCTGAATGAAGAAGTCTTTCCCTTATGTGTCAATATTGAATTACTTCTTCACACCTGATTATACTCATTTAGTCACGATTCTCAAAGGTGTCAGGCTTCCAGATCCTTCTTAGAAACATCTAAGCCAACTGAAAGTCACAGTCCATGAATAATATTTACAATTTTTTAAAACTTTGAGCATATAACCCACTGTCAGTACAATGGTTAGTGCAGAAAAAACAGCTGTAAGAAGCACAAAACCAGGGGCACACATTAAAAAAAAAATTGTCTTAATTAGTTCCCAAGCCTTTTTATTTTCTTTTTTGACCAGGCACGCCCTCAGCAATGGCAGAAATATCACAGCAGTGGTGGCAACAGGTATTCTCTGTTTAAAGCAGCCGACAAGCCTCTGATAGTATCTGTACCTCAGTACCATGGTACGCTTACTGAGGTATGGGAACTGGGACCTACTCGGTCATCACCTCAATTCTGTATCTCCAGCTCAGCTTAGGCAGGCCAGCCCTACATCCTTGTTCCCTCAGCATCCCTGCTTTGGCATGCAAAGCTTCTGCAGATGGAGCTTGAGCATCTTGGTCCATGAGCTTGACTGTGTGCTACTGTCAGCAATAAAAGCCCCGTTTGTTACTTTCATTTAAACCAGGGGAAAATAAGTCTGTTTGAATGAATGCCTACAGGGTCCATCAGAGGGAAACATTAGAGAGCCCCGAGTGGCCCACAGAGTCCTATTCTCTCCAAGTAGAGTTGAGCTGCGTTTCCCTTTATTGTGCAACCTTAATAGCGATCATTGATCATCACAGCTAATGTTATTTAATTTTATTTAGGGCCCATTTTGAGATGTGATTGCAGTTACTGTTTTGCAACTTATTCATTCGGCATCTCATACTAATAGAAGAAAGCGACACAACAGGCGTGAGTGGTGACACTGCGCAGTTGACGCAGTATATCTGTCAGATAGCAGCAGATCAGTTGATTAAACAGACAGCAGAAAGCTTGGCATTTGCCATCCAGAAACTTGGAATATGGCTCTCATCTGTTCTCTAAGAAATGCTTCAGGAAAACAAGAGTACTTTTTATCCCTTCAGTCTGCTAAAAAGCAAACACGAGGAGAAGGTGACAGGATTCCCTCCAGCAACCTGATGAGTTGATGTTTAGGAGGAGGATGGGAGAATTCCCTAGCTGATATTTCCATCGCTACAGGGAGAAATTGCAGGATCAGCCCCAGCTTTTGGAAGAGACAACTTCTCCCTGGTCCTTCCTCTAGCGACTGGGTGCCTCTAAAACCGCAGGAGGAATAATACAGCCGAAAAGAATGACTCAACTATTTAACTCCTTCCTTACATGGAAACCATTCAAATGCTTCCTTCATTTATCTGTCCCAGTGGCGTATGAGAAAAATGGCTTGTGGGCTCTGCCTGGTGCCACAGAGATGAGAGGACGCACATGGCTCGCTGCTCCTCTCTAAGGATCTCTTTGTTCCCCCCAGTCCCCAGGGCACATGTTCCATGCGAGGCAATGACAGTTTTTGTTATCGCGCAGACCTATCGGTTTCAGCGACAATCACTCCCTTTTCAAAAAAACATTATTTCTCATGATTGTCTCCCTCTTGGAAAATGTGGCCTTTAAAGCCAAAGAGGGGGTGGAAAGAAGAATGAAGGGGAGACGGCGAATGTCCTGGCGACACCGAAGTTAAATGGTGTGTTATGGGACGATCAGTCAGTCGGCTCGAAGGGGTCTTAAGTCACCATACATGCACACAGAAAGGACACTCTGGGCCTTGCATTGTGGAAGAAAGAGGGACCATTTTGTTGTGCCTGTGCAGGTTTAGCAGATGGTGCAGGGGAAACAGCTCATGCAAGGGGGATAAAGGGAGGGAGGGAGAGAGGGAGGGAGGGAGGGAGGGAGGAAGGGAGGGAGAGACGGAGGTGGAGGGACGGAGGTGAGGGGCTCACTAATAGCAACATGTTTTTTCCTTCCTTCCTAACTCAGTGGCACATGTGACCTCATGAGGCAAATGAGTTATGAGCATCTGATGTAGAAGTTCCCCCCAAAAATGTTCCGTTAGCAAAGACCACTGGGTAAACCGTGTCACGACTAATTTCTGCAAATGCCTTGATTTAAGGCAGGCACGGGACTTGAAATTCACACCAGCTCTTTGTGTGCTGGAGTCGTGCAGATACCAGGCTTGGTGAGAAGAAACTGCATACTTCCTATTTTATTTCACCACTGCTTGACCTGCTTTTCCTCAGACTTAAAATCATTTGCCAGGTCAAAATAAACTCTTCAGAATCCCAATGTGAAAAATGTACCTAACAATTCAATCCTTGTAAGTTGGGAATTGGAAGAGAAAGTGCAGTGGAGTCTAATTAAATTATATAATAAGCAGCTTAACTTGTGGTTTCATTTTGGTTTCTCTTATTCTTATTATCATAAGCATTGTAGCTGGCAAGGAGCTATTGAAATATGCAAAGCAGAGATGACCAAACTTTTTGGGTTTCACAGGAGCTTGTCTGTCAGAGCTTGGTTTTGCCAAGTTGAATCCAGAAGGGAGGTCAGGCCAATTCTGATTTAATTCAAAATTTTCCTCAGAGTTAGCAATAAGTTCTGCATTTTGACCTGTCTCTATTAAAGACAAAAATCAAAGGCGATTTGGATTTGCAAATCTCCACCTGTCAGGTCCTGGTTTGCAAAATGAAAACCAGCGCCGTCTCAGATTTGGGTGAAGCTGACTATATAATCCTGGCTTAGCTTTCTCTCATTAACAAGTTAGTTGGTACTGCTCAGAAGGCAGCATTTCAAAGACAAGCTGATGCTCCTGTCACCCTCGCAGTCCTGTTGGCCTGTTTACCCCACTCCACTGCTGGGAGGTCACACTGTGACTTGTCACACTTTGCCCTTCATTGAAGCCTTCATTGTGCCCAGCATATACAGGACCCAGATAAGCAAAACTGCTGATGTCACATGAAATGGGGGAGCCCAGATAAGCTGCCACCAGGAGCTGCTGGCAGGGGACACTGCAACATCTTAAACCAGTACTATTTTTTGAGTAGTAATTTATGCTCTGCCTAGCACAGATATGCTGACAAAGATTTACTCCCTGCTTTACCTTAGCAGTCAGTAAAGCTGAGTACTATGTAAATACAGGTGGGTTCCTTCATAAAGTGAATGCTCATAAATTTGAATAATCAAAACAGAGATCTTTCCAAAAGTTTGGTACACACACTTGGCCTGCTACGGAAACAGGTTACACTGCCCACCGAAATCTGCATCTGGGTCTAGGGCTTTGGTTTGGCACCATTTCTAGTTTTGAAGACTGTCTCATGCAAGTTTCAAGTAAGAATAATTTCAGCCTGTTTAGTGGTCTATAAATCCAAGTGTCCCAAGTACAAATGAATCACTCTGTTCTCTGCCCCAGGGGTTTGACTATTACAAACAATGACTGAAGTCATCAGTGAAAGACGAGGTCACAGGCTGAAAGAGGAAAATATGCTTTTTCATTTCTAGTATAAAAAAATTGAATGCATTGTTTGAAAATGTCAGTGCATGAACTAGACTAAATGGAAGCAGACTAAGTTGGGCTCTGACATCTAATGCTTCCTCCTCCACTCCTAGTTTGTTTAATTTGACAACCACTTACCAAGATACACAAGCTCAAAAATTCAAAATAAGCTGTAGAGGAAGAAGTTTACAGCACTGCTCATCCTTTTTCCTGACATTGTGAGGTCTAAGGCCTGAAGGTAGGGACAAGGTGGGAAAGCCTGGGCTTCAACCAGGACATTGCATCCATCTGCCGCTGCAAACGAGGCACTTGAACCCTCTGCCAAGGCCTTTCTGTAGCAGTTACCTGTTTTGCAGTGGTGAGGTGCCACCTAATGAACAATTATTACTTGGGAAGTGCTGTGAGATTCACAGAGCAAGAGCTGAGCACAGGGTGAGTTGCCAAAAAACATACGGGTTCATCAAAGGTTGATGACCTCCAGAGCATGCTGAGGAAAAAATGTTCTCCACACACAGCCAAGTCCCTGCTGATTCTCAGGCAACCCCACGGGTTCTCAGGGTTGATTAAGAGAAAATAGTTGAAATCCTATTTATTTATGCATTCATATATGTATTTATATATATATATAAGTGAAGGCAATCAATCCAGCAAAGGTAAACCACTTTAAAATACTTCACAAATACATAAAGCAAAAGCATGAGAGTGGCACACGCTGCAGATCAGGAGTGACTTAATGTCACTTACAATAACGACAGTGTTGTTTACCTTGTTGGCAAATCAAATATGACCCTTGGATCTTAAATCCCCAGAGAATACCAAAAAATGTCATCTTGGATGTAAACAAACTGTTTGCCAAAACTTTCCAGCATCATTCAAGGCCAAAAGAGTTTAAATACCCCCAACCTTTCTGTTTAATGTATGACCTCCCAATGCTACATGCAATAAGTGCTTTTACTTTAGGCTTTATCCTATAAATAGGAAAATCCCAGCCTTACTTGTCAAGCTGCGCTAGGAGACACAGTGTTAGAGATCGGTCTGAACCAAACCCCAGATGAAACTTTGGTCCCAGTGAAGTGAAGGTGTGTGCCCATCCAACGTCTTCCTCAACCTTAAACCTTAAACCACGGACGTGCTTCAGATCAGCAGCTTGCAGAAATATGACTACCCCCTAGAAACCCAAAGGTATAAACACATTCTGGTCATAATGCCTCTAACCTACTTTCAGTTAACAACTTTCACTTAAATGCCAGGAGTTTGAGCCTGTTTGCTGATACACACTGTCACATACAGTCATAAATGTGGGCGCCAAAGCTAAATTCAGATTTATGAAGCACATTGCACCTCATCTGATACGCTCTGTCTAATGATGTAAAAAGAAAAAGAATGGAAGAAGATGATAGTCTCAGATTAGGTTGTTTCACCCATGTTCAGGCACTGGGAAGTCTCTTTTTCCCTCCTGTAGATTGAAGATCCCACTGTTACATTCTTGTGCTTGAGATTTTTGGTAGCAGCTTTTAAAAAGTGCAACAACACATTTGTTTATTTGTTTGTTTTCCCCCTAACATCCTCCAATTAGGTTAGAACAACTCCTGCTCTGGCCAGAAACGGTAATTCCCAGCCTTAAATTCCTGAAAGAAAAAAATAATTCAGATACAGAGCTGTGACACTCACCTTTAAATGGAGAGGAGAATGTTTTTCCCTCCGTCTCATTTTTTTTCCCTTAATATCCAACAATATTGGAATTCTTGCAGAAAGGAAGATAAAGGGAAGCTGGAGAGTGTTTCTGCATAGGACAGAAATTCCAGAACTGGGTTAAAGTACCTGCAGGCACAATTATTTTCAAACATCCATCCTCTGTGTGTACTTAGGCAATTAGCTTCTGTACTCTTGATACTGCTCTGCTTGCTAAAGCTAGCAGCAGCCTTACACGCAGACTGTCTCCATGCCTAAAACTGTCAAAGGCAAAAATATTTTGAGAAATTTCTGACCTTTGATGAGATTCTCTTTTGAAACAGAAAAGAGAAAAAGAAATCTCTCTACCCTCTTAGAACACTGCATTTTGATTTCCCAGAAAGATGACTTTTTATTACAAAATCTTCATTGGATATTATAACAAAATAGGTTTAATGGTATTTAAAAAAAACCCCAAACACACCTATCAACTCTGAAATTCCCACTTCTGAGACATGCTTTGGGTTTTGTTCTGTTCTGGAACAATCACATTTTTACATGTTGACCTTTCACCTCAGAATGAAAAGTCTGGCTTCACACACCCACCCTCCCTTCAAGAAACCCCCCTCTGTGTCTCTGGCTACTTATCCCATGCCTTTAGGACCTAGATAGGAAGTTTTAAAAGGCACTTGTTGAAGATACAACTGCAAATTTTTTGGGGTGAGCAACTGTGTCAGCAGTAGAAAATGCAGCCTTTGGTAACACTAGTCTTTCTTCATGTTTCCTAGGTAGATGAAAACACGAGCAAGAAAGTGTTTAGTTTGTCTCAAGATTCTTCTGTGTTCTGTGCTGAAAGATTCTGAAAACAAAACTAAACAAAACAAAAAGGGGACAAAACTTTCCCTTTCCGAGCTCCACCCTTTTACTAGGGGTGAATTTGGCCCATTCTCCTCAACTGCTGTAACTCTTAAACCTCAGTGCACGTATTAAACCTTTGACTGATTTAGTATTTAAATGATATACAGTAACCATCCTGTTAAATGTAAATTAAATGCACACTTATTCTTTAAGACAATTTAAAGTGTCACCTTTATAGCTAAAAGACTGTGACATTTCATGAACTCACAGCCACATCTTCCCACTGATAATGCCAAGCTGAACTGACTGGGCTAAATTCAGCTGTGGGGTAACCAAACGCAACGTTCCTGCTGTCAGCAGAGTTATACCCATTTACAGCAGGGCTGATTCCAGGCTTTCATTATCTACACTTAAACCTAGCATAATTTATTTCAAAAATCAGCTGAGAATAGTAACATTTCAGCTGTTATTCACACTATAGGCACAATGTTCCCTAGTAACGTATGTTGGCTTAGCTCCTCTGACTACAATGGGAGTACCTTGATTTATGCTGGGTGAGGACCCAGCCCTAGCTGAAAAGCAAAGACAAAGAAATTTCACCTAAACTGACTTGTTCTTGGAGAACTAAGTGGAATCATAGAGACTGATGAAACAATTAATAGCAATTAGTATGCTCTACCAGATGTTAACTTCACAAAGCAAAGGCGTTCAAGATGTCCTTGGAGAGAGATGCCAGTCCTTCAGCATGCTTCTGGGCAAGGCTGAGCATGAAGCATTCATCCTGGGTGGGAATCTGGGCACCAGAGCCCAGATTTCAACGACTTTAGGTGCCCCAAGATGTAAATTGGCACTTGGCTAAGGGCTGTTGCTTTTCTTGGTGTCTCTGAATTGGAGAGGTGCCTACGAGCATCATTCAGTCACGCAATGCCTGGAGAAAGCAACCTTTATGGCATTCAGATAAGCACAAAAGCAGCATTGGGATCAACTGTGATGTGAATAAAATATTAACATAAGCAGTCAGTGTGGAGTTCACCAAAGTGCTATGTGCAGCCTTCTCCCTCGGCAGCTCTCCCTACATGGCTCCATCTCTGCCATAGCATCTTTGCTCACAGGACCTCCTGAGAGGCATCAGAAGCTCTCATGTTTTCTTCTGGTAATCCCTCCATTTCACAATGAATGGCCTTCCTAATTACTACATAGAATTCATCTGAAATATTATCAGGACATCTTCTGCACCAGCATTTAAAATCAGAAGTTAGCATGCATTACGAAGTTTGATGGCGTTATTTCCCCTCACCTTGGTCTCCCTAGACTGAACCCCCACCCCCGCTCTTCAGTGTCGAGTGTTTTAAATAAAATGCATTCATTGTTGTCAACATGTAGAGCTGGTAAATTGACAAATTCATCATCCCATTATAATCCCTGCACCTGTTCCAGTTTGCGGTCTGCGGTGTGTTTTAGCTCGTGTATGGTGAGTGCATCTGCTTAACAAGGACAGTTAACTGGCAGAATTTGTTTATAAACCCAATGAAGAGCTAAATGAGGTAAACTGCATTATCTTACACGTTAATTGTATTTCATTGCAGACAAACATTTATTAAAGATGCAGACGGCAGACCATACATTCTAATTGTGTTTGCACCCATTTCTGGTTTTACCCTGGTTTGCAGAATTTCTTTCACCATCATATTTTAAGGATTTGAGAGCAGCCTGAGATACCTCTTAAAGAGACCTTCACAGCAGTGCCCGACACGCACCCACACACATGCAGGAGCTGGGCAAACCATTCGCAGGAACAATTTAATGAAGGATGCTGCCATGTTCCCTTGCCTGGAGAATATCTCTGAAGAGACACACATTTCTGGGGCTCTGACCATCACTTTGAAACGACGTTATGAATATGATCTGGACACAGTTTCCTTGGTGGTAGGGACAGAGTTCCCTAAGGTCCCTGCCTTCTCATCCTTGCTCCCATCACCACCTTTCTCTAACATCAGTACAAGACCAGGAATCACACCTGTTGAAGACCCTGTGTGTCCCATGTCACATACAAAAACTTTGGTACACTGTTCCTCCCTGAATTGTATTTTCTTTCAACCTTCCTACAATTTGAATAGACAAGGTGGCACAGGGGCTCAGGGGTGGGGGAGTAGCATTGCATGGCTATCTGGGAACTGAGGCAGCATGGGCAAACTGGTGGAAAGGTTCTGGAGAAAACCATAAACAACACCCAGGCAATCCAAGGTCCAGAGATGAACAAAACCCAGATCTCTGAGACCTCGTCCAGTAACACAGCCACAAGAACCTCCTCCTTTCCCTTGTCCTCTCTCTCTGCAGGGTGAGTTATTTTTTGATCCTGAGCTCATTTTTATGGGAGAGGGAAGATGGCTGGTTCCTTAATATGGGAAAGGATCCTTCCTCCCATCTCTACTCCTCACTCCCTGAAAACTCTCTAGAGTCAAACCTACCTGTAGCTGAGGAAAGACTGACTGGCTCAGCAGCAGGACCAAAATATTGATGGCCTGGACACAGCTGCTTGTTTTAGAGACTGTGCAAGCAGAGTAGGATGCACTTGCTGCAGAGGTGCTATATGAAAGCAAAGGGGCACCTGGGGATAGGTGTAGGCAAATAGCTGTTGAAAAATATAATTCACCGTTTTCCTACTGTACGCTGAAGTCTGTGGGACTGAAAGCCAGAGACACAAAAAAGGTTTACATTTTAAACTAAGCAACTGTGATGTGAAAATACAAGAAATGTGGAGCCCCTAGTCCCACAGGTCCTGGGACAGTTTCCCAGGGAGCCACCACACTGCCATTCTTGCTGGGAGGGTGCTGGAGCCCACCACCGCACCCCACATTCCTGGGTGCTGCCCCATTGTAAGACAATTAAAAACCACGGCAATTTCAGTACTTGGGCAGGCCCCCCTGGCACTGCCAGAGGGGGAGATACATCTGGTTTTGGTTTGTTGACTTTCCGTGGGAATGCTTCAAAATCGAAAGGAGATGGGGAAATTTTTGAAAGATGGAGTTCACTGGTGTGTTTCATAGGCACGTAAACATCTCTAGGCAGCAGAGCAGCCATTGCTTCCTCACTGGAGGTGCACCCAGGACTCACCACTGGTGACCAAACACCTAGCTTCTTGCCAAAGGTGAGGCCAAGCCCTGGCACTGGGGGTCAAGCAAAAGAATACAGGTCTGTTCCCTGCAAAACTTGAAATACAGGTCTGAATTTACAGCCCCTTTAGGGTAATTGAAGAAAAACAACCTTATTGGAGAAATAAGGGTGCTGAGAATGAAACAGAGACTCTGGCCAGAGGGTGGGGGGTGAAAAATAAATCTGCCAGGCTGAGAAACTATGTAGCATGTGGCTCTCATCCACTCTGCCTTTCCTTCATATGCAAAGAGGCTGCAGAATTAGATTCCCTAATCCAAATACTTTAGGACTGATTCTCTAATTTCCCTTGGAAATTCATTAGTTTTTTTTAAATGAGTGGTAATGCAGCTTGCATTTTTTGGTTATGGGAAGATTAAATGAAGGAAATCTTTGCCTAGAATAATCATCGTTACTTAACCTAAATTTATTCCATTCCTCTGAAACTTTGAAAAAGAGCAGCTCTTTGGTCCCTGAAGTTACACTGGAGCAAAACTCAACAGCTTCCTAAAATATTGCCATATGAGTAGAAATATTCAGCACTGAGGAATTGACGTGGTGGAGGAATAAAAGGTTGTTAGTGCTGGCTGGCACCAGGTTTTAAGCAATACCACAAGCCTGCCAACAAGAAGCTGATAACAAGACTTTCTGAATATCTTCCAAAGCTCCACAGAAATACTTGCTTGCTTAATATTTTACACTTAAGCTCTTAAAAGTTTACCAGGGAAAAGTAGCTTTAAATATATGCAAGCATATATGCATGCATAGGAGGAGGAAAACTGACAATGAACCAAGAAAATATGTTTAACACATGCAGATTGAGCATAAACAATAGGAAAAATGTTTCTCATTTGAACTCTTAATTTCCCTCCCCCCCTCCCCGTAGCACACAAATGGTTTAACACCTCACTTGGATTTAGGCTCCAGGTTACCCCACACTTATGTTTTAGCTATTTCTCAGTGTCTTAAACCAAGGGAGAACTTGGAGCATGATTCTCTTCTCCTTCCCTTCCTTCCTTGTAGTACCATTTTAATTTTGCAGTAAGAGCTTTTTCATTTCTAACTTTGTGTGAGGCTTCTGCTACTTGCCAGCTTAAAATTCAAGGCAAACAACTCTCCACACAGCTCTGCAAAGCTCCTGATGTTTTTCAGCCTTGAACTGTAGCATCTCTTCTCACTCTGGTCTGAGTTCTCCAGGGCAGGCATTATGCACCCCAAAAATTGTGTCTGTGGAAACGCAGTGAATATGTATAGAGGTGGGACCAGAACAAGATCTTTAGCCCTACAACATGAATTTGAACCTGGATTTCCAGAAGTAAATAGCTACTGTACTCAATAATCCCCCAAATTTTACTATCATGAACAAAATCTTTCTTCTTACAATGTTTTGTTGAAATGTGGGGTGTCATGTCAGTAATAAAGGTCCTCTTGTTTCAGTCAGCTCCTTTATTCCATACAGGAATCAATCTACCTTATCCCTCTATGGCATTTCCAGACTGCATACAGCTAGTACGTGCACAGTGCATCTGATTCAGCGTGGCTGCCAGTCTAACAGCACTCCCAGATATCTGGAAAACCCAGGTAGACATGGGCAATTCCAAAAACCTGCCTAGACAAAAGCTCTGAATAGAAAAGGAGGAGATGCTTGGAAAGCCCAGATGTATAGCAACAAATACACCTTCATAAAGTTCAGCATTTTCTTGTGGAAGGCAGAGAGCCTTCCACCTTGTACCTGCTTCTGCTTTGTACACAGTTTAAATGGCTCACATTGTTTAAATTCATGGCAGAAACGTAAAGCACAGCAAAATGTCCCTGTGTGCCCTATCAGGTAAACTAACCCCCTCTGAATCCAGCTGGAAGTATGGAGCGAAGCAGTACCAACCATGCCCAATTTAAGGGATGCCCCACCTATGCCTCTTGTTGTTTCCCAAAAGCAATGTGGTAAGAGGCATTATGAGGCTTCAAAGCCCAGAACAGGCAAAGGAAGGAACCATACAGAGAATACTTTGCACCGAGACCCAGAGCATGGTGGCATGGGTCTGCTCTACTGACCCTGGCAACGTTCAGCTGTTTCAGCTGTAGCACATACTGCCCCAGAAGCACAGGTAAAGCTTCTCTTCCTTTCTACTAAGGGGAATAACCTTGAAATGATGAAGAGTTTTCACTGCCCAAGGAATGGTTTCAAGTAATGCTGCTCATGGGAGCAGAAAACAGGAATATGGGTTTGTCTCAGGCAGTGATGCCGTAGCAGAGTGCTGAAAGCGGGGAGAGCTGCTTCTTGAAGGCTCCCGAATTAATTCTTTTCCTCCCCTTGCGAGGTCAGTCCTGCCAGCTGCTCACCTCTGTGACCTGCACCATCAAACTACCCGAGCTCCGTCAGACTGCTCTCGAGTTTGAAGAGGCTCACAGCAGCAACCCCAGCACCTCTGAGAGCTGAGCAGAGGGAAATTATTTCTGTGAACTACATGCAGAAGCACCAGTGGAAATGCTAAATGAATTTAAATGTCTGAATTTCTTGGTTAGTGAAAGCTGCTGCTCTGGAGGCCAGGCAAGAATGGTGCCTTTTCTACAGCTGTGCCCCCAGTCATGTCCAGAGACAGACATAACAGCAGATTTTGAAAGAAGCAGCAGGAGTATGCAGTGTCTTTGGGCTGACAAAGGTGTGGGAGATGAAAAGATTTCCTACCTACCCTCTGCAGAAATAGATGAGAAAGGAATTTTATGGGAGAAATAGAGCCAGGCATGTGAATGTCCTTCAAAATTACTGTTCAAACTGGGGATCATTGCTGAGCCCAGAGCAGTGTCCGGGCACTGCCATGCTCAGAGCCTGGGCCGGGGTTTGGCTCCAGCAGTCAGCATGGCTCCAAGGGCTGCAGCAGAGACTGTGAACCCCACCTGTGCACTCCTGGGCCTGATTTCCACCTCTCCCGCGGGGGCTACGGGCAGCACAGTCACAAAACTCCTCTGGAAAGAGAGGGGAAAAAGGGACCATAAGCACAAGGAGCAGATGAAGTTTGCTTTCTACATCTGTTTTTTATTGAGGGAGCTATTACTGTGAGTAAAGTCAGCTGAGACATCCCAAGTCATTGCAGCTTGAATATTTAAGCCAGGCTATAAATATCTGATTTTTTTTTTTCTAACAGTGATTATTGTTTATGCTTTCTTCCTATTTACTCTCCTTTGATTTACTAGTGTGGGGAGGTTTGTATCACTTCAGCATGTCAATTGGAAGCAGCCATCAGCTACGTTACAGATAACCTCTCACGGATTCGTTTGGGGCTGTGCTGTCCGTCTCTCCTCTGCGTTGTGACCCCAGGTGGCTCAGAAGTACTTGGGGTCAAACTTATTATATACTATTCACTATTCCAATAAACAAGTAGCGTGTTGTCACATTTGGAGTGCTGCGTATTTTTCTAGTAATTATGTCTTATTATATATTTACTATTCAGAAAATGCAGGTGTGGGCTGTTGAACTGAGGCCAATGAGAATTCGCCGAACTGGCAGCAATTCCTCGGTGAGTCATGTTTCACTGTCTGTTGGTTTTATAACTGTTTTCACTACTAATTTAGCTCTGCGATGCAATATGCAATTAGTTCTATTATGGAAGCAGCTGTATTCAGTTTTACAATGGCACTTTCCCCTTTGGCTTGTACCAGAGCCTGTTGTGGTTCTGCTGATTTGATGACTGAAGTTGTAAAGTGGTATCTGGATGAGCCACAGCGAGCCATGAGCCTCATACAAATATGATTCTTGCTTATACACCACTGCTCTAATGCTATTTCTTACAGCCCAATTAGAAATGCGGTCACAGAGAAAAGCTGTTTCTTGCTACAGTAAGTAGTATTGTCATGCAGCGATTTGTTGCTGCACTGGTATCACCTCTGGAGTCTTGCAGCTTATTATAAATAACATTTGGTAGCCAGAACGTGGTGGTGGTGGAAAAAAAAAACAAACCAAACAACAAAAAACCACTTTTGCTTAGAAATTAGCTTTTCCAGGCTTCAAAAATTAGTTTCCAAGCTGCAGACCCTACAAAGGGTCCCTGTGAATGAAGAAAGGCCAGGTGGGGATGGTAACAGGGTACATGCTTCGGGAGGTTTTGGCAAAGCCCCTGTCACTACTGCAACAGACTGGGGCTTTGCTGGGCTCACTGCAACCTACCGTGGTCCACGCTCATCCCTAAAACCTCTTGTGCCTGTGGCATGGTTGCTCCCTATATACAGCCCTTGTATAGCAAGCACGAGCAGCCTCTCTCCAAAACTGCACGAGAAAACAGCCAAGAAGTAAATACAAATATCAATTACGCTAATTAGCTGCCTTTACTGTCAACAAGGACGTTACAGAAATCAAATACATATTGCTTATTAGTTTAATGTGTACTAGAGCTACTCCGTTAGGAAGAGCAGGGTCTTGAAAAATCACTGAGAACATTCACTACATTTTTTCTGCTGTGTTATTACCCGTTTTCACACCCATACATATGTTCTGGTTTTGTTGCGTGTCACACAAAATGGTAATTTGGTGGTGAAAAAATGAGAAATCATGACATTTCACATGTGTTTTTAGTAAAACAACAATTTTCCTCCTAAAGGGCCCCAGTTTTCTTCCTCAGAAATAGGGCTATTTACAATGAAAACGTTCCTGTTGCGGTGGAATAATGACACGAAGAAAGGCACCAGGCTGAATGCTGCACAGCGAAGTTGAAACGCCTGCGTTCCCAGTGCTTTGAATGCCGGGTGAGGTGAATTGCAGCCTCTGAAACACCTCACGGATAACTGGAGCTCACCAGCAGCGGCGGAGCTGGCCCCAGCAGAGCCTGTTCGCCCCTGGGATTGTTTCTGACCACCACTGCCAGCAGTCATCATTCTGGTCTGGCCATTACAGTAGAAACTATTTTCGAGAAACTTTTCACTCTGAGAAACAAAGAAAATCTCTGCCCTGCAGAGAAAAGCCGTTCAGGAGAGCTGGACTGATGGAGAGTTGGTAGCTTGCCCAGAGCTTATCATTTTCTATCCAGAGGCTGGCTTTATGCTAGAGCAAACAGCTGGAGTTACGCACCATATTTCATCACAAGCATGTAAAACAATAATGAACTTTATGGTTCTATAAAGATTTGCAAAATTATTCCCAGGTCTAAAGTTTAATTGTTTAATGTCACCAAATGACTTTGCTATAACTGAGCACTGTGGAGTGGCAGAAGTTAATCACTTGACTGAAGTGAATTAAGATTTTCTAAAGCTACATTTATCACTGTAATTTCAGGCTAATTTCATTTTCCATTCATAAAATATGATTTCGGTTTCTGTATCTCTATGAGCTGTGGAGAAGGAACGTGCCTGTTTTATAAAACATGTTTTTGTCAAGCAATGTCAAAGATGATGTACATACTGATAACAGGAAAATGCTACGCTTATCTTGGCGCTGCACTGCACATGCTTCCGCACTGGAGTTCACGTGCTGTTTAAAACCTTTCTCTATTTTGAAACTCAGTGGGCCAAACATTCAGCATTTGCTTTGCTTTATCTGTTCTTCCTGACCCCCCCCCCCCCCCATGGAGTCAGCACAGCAGCAGACTTGCATGAAACAAGTGGTAGCCAGGACAGAGTTGCTTTAAACCAAAGCATGTGAGAAAAAAGGGCTTGTTCCCAGGGCTGTTTGACTCCTAAAATAGGTTGAGGGATGCCTCAGTGCCTCCTTGCTTGATGTTTGCTTTCAGGTACCTGGAACAGGATCCAGCTGTTTTAATTTTAGCCATCTGGAAGTAACCAGAAGTTACATATAGTTGTGAAAAGATGTCTAAGCAATATCCATAGTCAGTGGAAAGAAATGGGTGTCTTTCTGGGGTGCTTTATTCCATTTATCTCCATTGGCTACATCAGAGGCCAAGACAGGTAATAACAAAAACACCTACCCCTGGCAAGCTGAAGTTAAACCCATGAACCACATCTTTCCTTCTCAGCTTGGACCCCGTGCCACATCTCTCCTACTGGAGCCATAAATCAGTTTTCCCTCCACCTAAATCCACCTAAATGCCTCCACCACACACTCATGGGACAAGCCCCATGCCAAGAGCAGTGCCAAGGGGGCAAAGGTGGTTCTCCATCCCATTCAGACATATCATCATCTCAACATTTGTTCTTCTAGTCACTGAGCGCAGCGGGGGCCAGATCTGCCTGTAGGATTCAAGGGGTGTCTCCCTGAGCTCATGGTGAAGCTGCTGGGTGAAACTGCTGGGTGAAGGAGAGGAGGCAGGAGTACCCATACATCTCTCAAATACACCTTGAGGCTACTGTCACTATAGCCTGGCTGCTGGCTGGTCACTGGGAGACAGCGCCTGGCAGCTCCCAGACTTGTACCTAAAACTGGGATCCAAATCAAAGTACCTGATTTGGTGTTTTCACAGTTTTTATTGAAATGAGAACACCTCTCACCATTGATTTCCTTCTGTCCCTCTTGTGCAATTCCCTTTGCCCTGAGGAAGGTAACAGGTACAGTAGTATAGGTGGTAAGGGGACGGTGGGATGAGATAATCTTGGAGGACTTTTCCAACCTTAATATTTCTGTGATTCTGTGATACTTCTGACTGTTTTTCAAGAGTAGTGAACATGAGTGTGGGTGCCTGTATCACGGTATGTGCATACACAAGGGTTTGCACTCCCCTGCTACACAGAGCATGTACTCAGGCGGTGTACACACATGTAACATGCTGTTCTGGCCCCAAATCGTTTCCAGGTTAGGTCGCTGCTTCTAGCTCATTTCCCCTGCTTTTTCTCTCTCACGTTTTATTGGCCTGGTAAAAATTAGCCACAAATCCAGTCTGGTTTTCTTGTCTTTTGCACTCATTTGTTCCAATTTTTTTGTACCCCCTGAACTCTTCCTCTCACACACATACAATTTATTCCCACACATGGCAGGCATGCCTGCTCATGAATTATTTATATACCTTTGGTAACTTCTACTTTTCAAATAATGAGAGAATCAAATGTTTCCAGTGTAGGAGTTTAATAAGGGAGAAAACCAGGCAGACTGGTGAGCAAGAAGGTGGTAAAATGCCCCGAGTTAAAAATAATACATTGCTTTTGAATGGCTGAGGAAACACCACGAGGGCCTTTCAAAGCAATCATCTACCTCAGAAATACTGCTGGGTGGCTAAAATTCGGAGCTGATATCCAGCCATGACTAAAGAGGCTTTCATTTCCACAGTTTTTTGGGTGGGATAAACTCACCGGTTGCCTAATACACCAACAGTAGCATTGGCCCCCTACTTGTGTATAGGGGAGAAACTACCCCTTCCTCTCCTGAATCGAAACACCACTTTGCTGAGAAGAACAAAATTAATAACACATACCGGGGCAAAACACACTATGTGATGCAGCTTCTGCAGTGCTTTGATCTTTTCATTGTCATGATAAATAGAGGTAGGCTCTGCTTGCACTTCCTAACTGCAGCCAAGCACACAAGGCAGGGAGCGCAGTATCTGATAAAGGCACCAAGTTTAGACAGAAACTTGATAGGAATTCGAAAAAATAATTCCATTCCACATGTGTTTTCAAAAAAGGAAGGATGCTGATGGTAACACCAAGAATGAAGGGCTATGCTAGCCCGAGGGAGGAGTGAGGAATTAAGTGATAAAATGACCTTTTTTACGTAGACTTCACCCCTAGTTCGGATAGGAAGGGCAGAAAAGAAAACCTTGTGAAGGGATTTTAATGCTAGCAGCTTAGCACACAAGGAACCATCTATTGCAGCTGCAACATGCTAATGGCTTTGAGCGTTACTGCCCTGGTGCAGAGGGAGCAGGGTAGTACTGCCGGCACACGCTGCCCGAGTGAAGGCTCACGTGACAGACACCTCCTGTCACTGGGTCTGTGAGGTCTGATGATACAGGTATTGATGTACTTTCTGGTGGGTTGTCGTAGCAACAAGGAAATAGGCAGATGGAAATCAACGGCACATGCCTGCCTCCGCCCGCCTGCCTGCACAGAGGATGTAGGGGAGGGTGCCTGGGGGGGAAGCAGGACTCAACATCTGGCAGGTGAGAGATCCCGCCTCTGTTGACCTGTCTGTCCTCTGTGCATGGTCAGCCCTGAAACCTGTTGTTCAGGGGTATTCCAACCTCCTATTCAGTAGGTCCAAACTTGGTGTTTCACCACTTCATGGCTGATGCAAAAGAAAAGAAACACTGAAATATTATAAGAAAACTGATTCTTCTGAGATTTCAGCTGCAATTCAGTAGGAATTAGTTGCTTGGTAAATGTGATATAAGCAGCAAGCTCTCCAATTGTTGTAAAAGTGTAATCCAATGCCATCACTATACTTTCTTCACTGGGCTATATAAAAAATAAACCACATTAATAATGAAGACTCCTAGTTAGAGCTTTTTCTTCTGCCCTTGAAATGCTTTGACATTTTCTTTTTGCTGTCCCACAGTGGTTCTTTGAGACTTGGTCTGATATCCCACCAAAGTCAGTGAGAACTACTAAGCTCTGTTTATCCTGGAGCCAAGTGACAACATTCTACTGCATTTCCCAGCATTTCCCATTTCTTACTGCCTAAAGACATGGTCTGTATTAATTTGATAGGTTACCTGTTCCAGCCTACTCCTTTCTCCCTGCAGGTTTTCCAGAACCCAGTACTATGATGAGCAGGTTTCTGTGCTGATTTTTTAAAAAATAATTAAAAATTAGCGTATTTTTCTGAAGTCCCTCCCATATTTTAAGAGCCAAAATGCCACCCAAATATCTTAACATGGTGTTTCTTCTCACTGTTTGTTTTGGAAACTGTTGGATGCTTCAGCTTAAGTTCTGCACCCTCAGAGAAATCAGCTACAGGCACAAAAACATCAGCTCAAATTGTTTAAGCCTGGCAAAATGATAAGAAAGTGAAAACAGCCCTGTAAAGGGTGAAGAACCCATGAGTTTACCAGCTGCCTATCCAAACTAGACCGTCCACTCACCCAAGGTAAAAATTGACAAGAATTCAGAAAAGAAACATTTTGTGCTGCTGAAGTTAATAAAAGGAGACTGGGAGAGCTAACTCTAAAGAAAGGAAAAGTCAGGTTTAGGGGATTACAGGAGAAGGAAATCAGTGCTGGAACAAACCCTTTGGTCATGGGGTTGCATCGGTTTTGTGGTGCTCGAAACAGGGCTAACACAAAAGGTTAGTGTAACTGTTCCTCACTGGGCTTCGGACTAGATGACCTGAAAGGTCTTCGCCAAAGCCATTATCAATGGTACTGTGATACCTTTATAAGGCAGCTTTTGTACTCCAATAACTCAAAAATGGATGTTCTTTTTAGAATGACATTTCACAGCCTGCAAATCCTAAAATGGACTAATGGCTTTGACTTTTTGGGGTAGAGAGATTGGTCTGAAAAGTAAAGGGCTCGCTTGTGCTAGAAACTTTTGAACCTTTATTTGTTGGGTGGGAAATGGCTCTCACACTTCCCCTATCAATAATGATGGTTCAGAAGATGTCATTAAAGTCGAGAAGGTCAACAATTTGTAAGCCACGATTTAAGTAAATGGAGTTTGAGAGAAAACCTTTGAGCCAGCCAACACCATGGCGGGCTGACATTAGGTAGACAGATACATTCCTCTGGAAACTCTAGGATTATTCAGATATTTTCTCACAGACAAATTTGAACTCAGAGGTGCATCTTCTTATGGGTTACAGTATTTCTATGAGTATTTTTTAACAGAGTGTTGCACTTTTGCGTGGTTGGGTGCTGGGAAAAGAACAGGGGTGCAGAAAATGGCTGCTGTGAGGAGCTGCTGGAATTCTCTGGAGCTCCAAAATGTAAACAATCCAAGGCCAGAATCAATGTTGACCAGGGCCAAGCCAATGAGAGTCATAGCGCCTCTGAGAATCACATATAGGAGAAAACAACCCAGAAGCAGCTGCATTTTGCCACAGGAGAAGGGAGTGAGAAGATGTAACGAGCTGTCCAGACACCAAGGCCGGGGAGGGGGAGGAGGCGCCCCAGGTGCCGGAGAGAAAGATGCCCCTGCAGCCCGTGGAGAAACCCCATGGAAAAGGCTGAGACCCCACCTGCAGCCCGTGGAGGGGTCCCATGCTGGATGGAGCAGGTGGAGACATAGAGAAGACACTGTGACCCTTACATTGAAGCAAGCCCCTGCCAGCACTTGCAACCTACAGAGATGAGCGAGAGAGAGTGTTGTGCCAGAACAGGTTTGCTGGGGGGAGGCTGGTGACCCCATGGAGGACTGGGACTGAGAGACAATGTAATTTATTGCTGCCTGCCATAGCAGTGATCCAGGCGGAGCAGCTGATGAGACTCACGTTGGAGAAAGTTCGTGGAGGACTGTCTCTCGTGGGACCCCACAGTGCAGCAGGGGGAGGGTGTGTGGAATGAAATGTGCGCCCCCCGCCCCGGCTGAGAAGGAAGCCAACTTGCAAGGAACTGACTGAAGCCCCCATGTCCCAGCCCCTGCCCCCCTGTGCTGTGATTGGAGGGAGGGAGGAAGGAAGTGAAATCATGATTAGAGTGAAGTCTGCTAAGAAGGGAGTCTGGGGGGAGGTAAAGGTGTTTTAAGATCTGGAAAAGGAAAACAGCTCATGAAGAAGTAACCGAGAACCCCATTATTTTTCCTAGTCCCTGACCCACCTGTACTGTGAGCAGGGGAGAAGAAAGGAGTAAAATCATGGCTAAAGGGAAGTCTGCTTAAAATGGAGGGGTGGGGGGAAGGTGCTACTGAGAATCCCATTTATCCCCAGTCCCTGCCCCCCTGTACTGCGAATGGGAGGGAAGAAGGGAGCAAGATTCTGATTAAAGTCTGCTAAGAAGGGAGCACTGGGGGGAACGTGTTTACGATCTGATTGCATTTATTTTAAGATTTGGTCGTGCTCCCCACTCCGGTTTTCTCTGTTCTTTTTAGTGCAGTGTAATAAATTAGAATAGTTCTTTTCTGCACTGTGTTGAGTCTGGTTTCGCCCATATCGTTGCCAATTAAATGATCTCTCCTTGTCCTTATCTTGACTCCTAAGCCTCTTAATATATATTTTCTCCCCTGTCCATCTTAGAAGGGGAGTAATAGACTGGCTTTGGTGGGCATCTGGCCTCCAGCCAGGGCTAAACCACCACACAGAGACTAAGACTCACAGGCACAATTTGTTGGCTTGAAAGGGGACCCTTCTGGCTTCACAGAAGACCAAAAAAAGATGAGTGGAAATGAATGTGATTGTAACCCATATACTGTTTCTATCCCTAGTGCTACAGGCACTGTCTTTGGCTGCATTTAAGATCAGCCTCATGGCTGCTCTAATACACACCGTTTGAGATGCATCCTGAGTCTTTTTTACTCAGCACTTCCCAGAGTGCTTCCTCAGGGCCAAGTCTTAAGAACTTCCCAGAAAATACAGAATTATTCAGTGCCTCAGCCATCACCAGCTTAATTATATTATTCTCCCACACTTACAAGTGATCAAATAAAGACCCATTTGTAATGCTGCTAGTTTGTGTACAGGTTGTAAGAAGCAAGAGTGGTTGAAAGAACAAGCAGGTGTGGGTTAGCCTGAGAGCTCAAAGGATGGCTAGCTCCTCCAGCACTGCATAGTGCAGCATCCATGTACCCCTTCAGCAGCAGCTTAAACAGAGCCCCATCCAACTCATGGAGGCATCTGGCCCAGAACAAATAGCAGCTGTACTGAATTTGTGTGTATTTTTCTGTACAGTTCCTTTGACCTGAGTATTTGTCTCAGAAAATTTCAGATGGAATCGAAAACAGTTTTTGCTGTCAAGGTAGGCATACCACACGTAGCCATGTACCTAATCCTGCATTCCTCTCGCATTCCAGGCACCCACAAAGTCAATGAGAATTTGAGATGCAGAATGAATACAGGGCCAGGCACATCATTTGAATATTTTAAGGAATGTTCTTGGATTTTTACAGTTGATGTCATGTTTTCTACCCCATCAATATGGATTAACAATGGTCCAGAGCAGCAGGAACTCATTTCCTATTCATATATGCTAATTGCATGGTGCTGGATAGCAGGGATTTCTTCCTAAACTTAGAAGTTTCTCTTTTTTTAATTTTTTTTAAAAATGGAAAACAGAAAGAATGTGGCTATGAAATATAGAAGTGAAGAGGATTTTACACAAATACTGAAATATTTGGTGCTTCTACATATGTACTCCATGCTTAAAAGGAGCAAGACCTGCAGTTCCTCCTTACACATTTTCCATGGATGAAATCCATCCTTCCTTAATCTGAACCCCAGCTGACTTTGAGGTAAGTCTGTTAATCCTATAATTTATTTTTCATTATTGTTTCAATATGTTATTTCATTTTTTTAAATCTCTGTGGAGGTAATTCGTTAATAGTTTCCTAGTTACATATCACTGCAGTATCTGGCATCTTAGAATAATGCATGAAGTCGTGTAACAACCACTCGCCGTATGAAACAGCAGTGTACACAAAGCATGTCCTGTCTGGTAATACCAATTCTGGATTTAATGTTCCATGCTAAAACACATTCATTTTGGAGAAGACCTGGTTAAAAGGTGTCCTATCTCTGCAGTAAAAGATAACACCTGAGATGCTGGTCCTTCATTTCTGCCAATCTCGCCTTGCTTCCCATGGGCTAGGCAGGGTCGATTTCTGCTGGCTACGTTGAAAATTTATTTTGCTGATATTGTTTGCTGGGAGAGGAGTTGTTTCTGTTAGCATAGGCCTTCAGCAATGATGTCTTAAAAGGTTTGGAAAGAGGGTGGTCAAATGCTGGAACAGGCTTTCTAGAGAGGTGATCAATACCCTCAGCCTGCCAGTGTTTGAGGTATATGGACAATGCCCTTAATAGCTTGCTTTAACTTTTGGTCAGCTCTGGAGCAGTCACGGAGATTATTATTTTTGGTCCTTCCAACTGAAATAGTTCAGTTCTGTTCTATTCTATTCTACTATTTTATATTTTCTGTTCTACCCTCTCCTCTCCTGTCCTCTTCTCCTCTCCTCTCCATGTTTTATAATGCCTTTTTATTCCCTAGTTTATGTATCTCCACCCAACCCATCTGCAGACTTAACAACTGGAACTCTGGAGTTCTGCAGACAGATCAGCGTATAACTATGTTATTTACATTTTCAGATAATGCACAAAATAAACCTGGTTTTCTCTCCTAGTTACTGATGCCAGCTAGGAACATCTATCATCATTTTATAGGTCATCACATCATCATATGGATATAGAATCTGTTTTTCACAAGCTCTTTGATTAGATTACTAGTATTAGATTATGGGGGGTTTGCTGATGCTAAAAGCCTATTTACTTATAATTATGAAAATAGTGCCAGCTAGCTACTACCTCTCTCCACTCTTTCTCTGCACGATCTGAATTCAGGACACATTCCAGTTGTTTGTTCTTTTGTATGGTGTCTATCACTTCAGTGTCATTCACAGAAAACACTGGAAATTTGGCAGCAGCTCTGGCCTGTGTTCATCCCACACACGAAACAGAGCTTACAGAGCTGGCAATTGTGTTCTCCTTCAAAATCCCCAATGCATTTCAGGACAGGCAGGGGTCTTTGTTTTGAAGACAAGCCCAGTGAGACCACAGGGTCTGGGAAGAAACTTAACCTCCTGCTTCCTCGTAGCTCTGGGATGCTGCAGCTCACATGAGCAGTGGTTGAGACACCCCAAGCCCTCTGCCACATCCCAATTCCACACCTGCAGCAGTGAAGGCAGTGAGATGAGCACCAGCCAGGCTCCTGCATGCTCAGGAAGTCTGCCATGCCAGAAAAATCCCCACAAGGAGACTTCCATGGATTTTCTGCTCACGCAGTGTATGACGTGATGTTGGCATAGGAATCAAAGCAGGGTAGAAGGTCTGGCACAATACACAGCCCTTTAAACTAAAGGAATTGGGGTACAAAAACCTTTTTAATATAGGTGGAGACAAAGAGAAGGGGAGAAGACGATGTTTAAAAGACAAGGAAATGTGTTTATCTCCTGCATAAGAAACATCTCTTAGTATAGCAACATGGAGAGAATGTTACTTTTGTGCTCTACTAAATAATCAGAACAACAATTGCAAGAACAATTGGACTTTGAAGCAAGAATGAGATAAGAATGCCAAATCTACCACAGCAGCTCAATAGCACCAGCGCCTGGTTACGGCCATCTCAGTCTGTTTGTAAATGAGCGCTCGTGTCTCTCCGTCTGCACATACAGCATTTATATCTAATCCTGCCGATTCGTATTGCACATTCTGCATTTCCTGAGATTTAAAGTAACTTCCCTTATAACTGCTGAGAGATCATTAGGTGTGATTTTCAAAAATCGTCAACATTTTATAGCAAAACTCCTTTCGACTTGGCTGAGAGCAATACTATCCAGGGATCAGGCACATCTGAAAATTATACTCAGAAATAACAGCACCTTTTTGAAGATGCAAATTGTATTTTTTTTTATTGACATAATAGTTCTTCTCACCCTAAATTCTTCACAAATAGTCAGTAGATAAGTTTCATATCATACCTGAGATATACTTATTTGGCACATTCAAGCTGCAGAATGGTAATCCTGAGAAAATCAAAGGTGTTTTTCCAATTCCTTCCTTTCCTTTGCTTTTACTCCATCTGATCAGCTCCTGTCTTATGGTCAAGGACCTCTCCTGCACGAAATATCCATAGCTCCCACTCCGTCCTTAGCAATCATTTAACTTGTTTTGATACCACCAGATGCATTTGCTAAAAGCCTTGTCCAAAGCCATTTTTTCCTCTGGTTCTCCATCTTTTCAGCTCTTGTTGCTCTTTCAGGGTTTTGTTGTGACCATGCAGCTCTTTCCCTTCCCCACAGGAGAGTTAGCACTCTTCTTTCTACGTCCAAATGTAAACACTGCTCTTATTCCTCAGATCCATTTCAGTGAATGCAGTGATCTCTAAATGCAGCATTGTTAAATAGCTGTGAATCCTCCAGCTTAAAATTAGCAAAAGCCCACACAAACTTTTGGGGGA
This sequence comes from Laterallus jamaicensis coturniculus, assembly GCA_022605575.1. Taxonomy (NCBI): domain Eukaryota; kingdom Metazoa; phylum Chordata; class Aves; order Gruiformes; family Rallidae; genus Laterallus; species Laterallus jamaicensis. The sequence goes on from JAKCOX010000008.1 coordinate 6,929,595, forward strand.
AAGGTATGAATCCCATTGCTTATTTCAGGTGCAAACATTTCAAATCACAACACTGATATACAAAATATTATTGTCGTTTAGGTCATGATTCAGAGCCTCCTAAGTCTTCCCAGAAACCTGAGAGACTCAGAGACATAGGTCTTTTCCATTCCTTGCCCAGATATCTTTGAGTGCTTTACTTTTTGGAGAAAATAGAATACATTCCTGCTTTTATTATAAGGACATTTTGGTTGAGGATTTTTTTCCATTTTTTCCCATTATTTCATTTTGGGGGCTGGGGGTGTAAGATTATATTTAAGATCTAGTTGGTCTTTAGCATCTAAAAGTTATCAGTTGTACACAGATATCCCTTGCAGTGGATCCCACAGGCTTACTTGGTATCACTCTTGGGGTCGAGAGGTTCCTATGGAGCCAACCCAGAGCCCTTCCTATCACTTCTGGCAGGAGGACAGTGTTGCTCTGCTTCTGGCTCACCACAAATTTTTGTAGATGTTAGTGAAAGGTTTGTGTTTCTGCTGCATGAGCTTGAGGGTTTTGCCCCCTGGCCCCACTGAAAAGAATGGCCTTGCAAGAGACCTCTTCTGCTTCTATGTTTTCTGGATGGAAACCTTCCTCTGCTGCTATTTCTTCTGAATCCACAGACTTCAAGGGTATTTCTTAGGAAGAGATACCCAGAGACCGCAGAAAATTATGCTCCAGCTGTTTCCTCATCTTCTCTGATTCTCTTTACATTGTTTAAAGCCAGTTGCTGCAAACCATGTCAACAACTATGAAAGAATGGTTGGGATAGACTGGGATGACTTCCCGTTCTTCACTCTTGAGGAGTTTTTTCTTGAGTCTTCACAGGATTGGTGGATGTGTCAGTGTAGCTTCTCCTAACACCAGAAATGAGTCCCCACTCCTCGCTTTGGGTTGGCTCAGGTGCCAAGGGTAGGACAACTTTCCCGTTGTCTGGCAAAGGATGAGTGAGACTTACCAGGTACCATGGCCTGACATGCATGCCTGTCATATTTCTGATGGTCACTGCTGCCTCCCACTGCCTGTGCCCATTTTATTATTGTCTCGTGGCACAGGACTTTTCACGTGAGCCACTGCCAGGAACCAGCCCAGGGGGTGTCACTCTGCAAGCCAGCAAAGGGGAGAGGTAGTTCAGCCCCCCAAATATATCTCAACACTTGGGAACCATGCCTTGAGCAGTTTGCAACAAAATAGGTCTGGCTCCTCCTCTAGCCCTGATAGGCCAACAGTCCCAGACGTAGGAATTCCCGTTCCTCTGCTGTCAGTGACTGTCTCTTACTAGTAAGTTTCCATCCTTTGTAGTTCAGTTCCCCCAATGGTGTTTGTTGCACTGCCAGCTACTTCTGGTTAAGGGTCAATTCAGACCAATGAAATGTCCATGAACGAAGTGGCTTATCCTCCCTTCTCAGGTAGGGGGAGAAGACCAAGGAGTGTGACTGATGCCTACAGTAAAGGCCAACACATTTGAAGCACTTCAACTCAGTGGTGCTAGCACTTCATCAGCCTTTTCCATTCAGCACTTGGCATCTCAGGCACAAGTGCGTCCCACTGACCTTTACATTTAAAGCAAATGGAGCTGAAAACAATTTCACAAAGCAGAGGAGAGTTTGGAGCCTCCAACTTCGGAGGCTGAACTGCAGCAAGGTGACAGCCCCAACCCATGGTGGGAGCGATGGACATGATGTGTCCCTCTGAAGATGCTTATGGCAGTGAGAAGGGCAGGTAGGCTATCTACTTCTGGTTCTCCTTGGGAGGTTCAGTGTGTGGAAGGTGGTCTTTCTGGAAGCCTGAATCTGTCAAATAAAGAATTGGTGATGACCTTCAGTTTCTGAAAGATCCTTGGGCACCTTTTATTCCATGGAAAGAACAAGTCTGACCACCCATTTAAGAGAAAATTAGAATTATTTCTGGAGACAGAGATGCTTGCTTGACTCTTCCTTCTGTTAGAGTTAAAAACACCTTAGAAAGAGATAGTAACACCAGAAGAAACTTGCTGCTTCTGCTGTGTTAAGTTTTCATTCATTTATCTGACAACAAAAACCCTAAAGAATTTCAGAAGTAAAAGCTTTCCTTATAAAATGTCCCATTTTCCCCAAAGGACATTTACATCCACAAGCCAGTCAGCCAGCCCGGAATATAATTTTATCAAATTGTTACGCTTACCTCTATTTCAAGACACAAATCCTTTGCTGGCCTCAGTGGGGTTCTACAGGAAGGAAAGTGCCCATTCATGGGAGACTAACTGTAAGAAAAGAGCCCTAAAGCAAAAATATTGCACCTGCCACCTGAGTATAGAGTTGAATCGCTGGTGAAGTTTCCAAAGGTGGTTTTGTGGAACTAGATTTTCAGGTAATGGTTCTCCATCTGCAATATCACGTGGACTTGCTTGTTCCTGAGACTTCTGGAACATAGGGCCTTCATACTTTCTTCTATACATTTAAGAATTCTTTCCTGGTGAAGCTGCACGTTTTCTATAAAATGGAAAAAACTCTAAAGCAATTTTTATTTTACTTCAATATCTGTCAGAAAAGCTGTGCTAAGTCTTTCTTCTCCAAATAACCAAGTTAAGGTTTCCAGCCCAAGTTTGCCATCTTAACTTTAATGTAGTCAAAGTGTATGAGAAAACTTGCACATAATTTAGTAGTCTAATGCACTTGTTTAAAAAGGAAGAGCAGGTTTAATTGAGCATACAACCACATCAACTTGTCACTCCTGGAGTAGGTAGTGTCTGCAGACTGGGGTTGGTAAATGTTGCTGTAGCTGTCTGAATAAATCCTGAATTTTCAGGGGAAAGGGACCAATGTGGCATTTTTTGGACACCTCAAGATCCAATGGATAATGGAGGACATTTTGGGTTGTGCAACAGATTCAGGCCTGGGGATGTGTGATTTCTTGATGCTGGAAGTTATCAGTTTATTAGGATATGGGGAAGGGAAAGCAGACCGGCCCAACTCATTTTCAGCCTTGTTGATGTCATTGGCTTTCTGCATGGTGACTCTTGGTGGGGTCACAGTTAACCTGAAGGAAATAGTTTCCAAGGGGCTGCAGAGATCCCACTGAGCAGGACTGCTTGTAAAAATCAGCACCTCGGTTGTTAAAAACAGATCCGGAACACTCATCAGACAAAGTGCATCTGTTGAGTGAAGAAAGAGAGGGTACTGGATTTGGTGATGATACAGCTGAGTATCTAAAACAGTGTAATAGACTTGTCAACATAATTGCAGTTGTTTGTCTGATGATCCTATTAAGTGTTGCAATTTATTTTTCCCTATTTTTTGTTTTAGGTAATTTTGGAGTGTGTTTTTTAAGCAGTTATATATGAATTATAAAGGAAATAGGTAGGAGAAAATATAATCTAAATACCATTTTGAACTGGCTTTTTAGACTGTAAGCAACTATGATAGCCTTACACATTCCTCCTACCTGTTTAGAAACACTGAGTTCATACTCTTAATTGCAAAAGCAAGAGAGGTACATGGTATCAAGAAAACAACATCCATCTCTCAGAAAATCATGTGATAGAGACTGTTGTCCATAGCACAAAGGCTGTTAGATCTAAGAAACCTGGGGTCCCATTGCCTACCTGTGGTGAAAGACAAGCTAGACAAAATTGTCAGGGGAGAGGGGCATGAAGAGTCTTAGAGAGGTGAGGTGGTTTTCTGAAGTTGCTCAGCCTAACCAAGAAGCAGAGCTGTACAGAGAACAGAGTACTTTGGTATAGTACCTCATCTAGCAGGCTGCTGCCCTCCCTGCCACCTTCTTTGTTTACAGATTTCTAGCAAGCTGACGAACATGGCACCTGCTGCGAGCCACAAACCAAACATCCGCGTTACCTTTTGTCCAGGAGGTGCCCTATTCTCCAGCTCTGTGGCAGCACGATGGGCTCACCAGACATCCCGGCTCCAGCATCCCCAGGGTCACCGGCAGCCTTGCAGATGGTGGGTGTAAAGGCAGTTCTGTGGATCTGCCCCTGCTCCCTGTCTCCTGGAGGGTTGGAGCTGCGCTCCTGGTAGAGCAAAGGGTCCCACAAGTAGCAGGAGCTCAGAGAGAGCTGGGAAGGAGAATCCTTCTGCTGCCATGGAGACCCAAGGTGCTCAGGGTCTGGAAACATTTCACACCCTGAAGGATCAGAATTTAATATCACCAAACAGCAAATCATTAAGAGATTTGTGTGTCGGATTGAGCGCTGTTGCAAATTCACAGGATATAACACATCATCATCATAAATCAGTTAACTTGGAAATCCCATCTCGACTGGGCTTTTTTGGGGGGAGAGGGAGGCTATTAAGGCATTTACATATTTTTAAATACAATCACAAAATAGCATACCACTAGTTTTACTGTCAAATAAATACCTTGTAAGTACAAGGATTTCTTTCCCCCCACCATCACCCCTCCATTTATCTTTTGCTTAAATCCTTCCACTCCAGAAATAATACAAATCAAGCCTCTGGGGCCTGTTTATATAATGGGGATTTATGTCATTTCAAGACAAATGGCATTTGCTAAGTTTCAGGGAAGCACCTGTATTAATTGTATTTCCTGCTCATGTGTTGCTTTTGTTTGCAATAAAAGAATTCATCTCAGGTGAGTTAACCTTGCTTTTAGAGAGGGCACCTGCAGTTATCTTAGTGCTTATTGTAAATCAAAACATGTTGAGCCTTTAAAGCAGTGAAATAAAGAGGTGCTGACAAGAGGGTATGCCAATAGGATTAGGAGCTTTTCTCACCACTTGTATTATTAGGATGGAGAATTGAGTCACGTTAAATTACAGGGGGAAGAGATATTCCCAGAAATTCCACAGATCGGAGATTGACTTGCTCCTTCAGTAAGCCTATGGAAAGGAGGGGCATTCTGTGTACGGTGAGATTAAGGTAGGGAAAAAAAAAAAAAGAAAAAAAAAAGGGAGAAAAAGACACCTCCCTTTTAGCCTCAGGCGTCTATAATTGACCAAGATTTTTCTGCTTGTGATTTGATCCATCCAAACCCTGTTAGAGGCACTTGCCCCCAACTGAGACCAAGGCTGAGGTGAATAAGAATTAGGTGACTCACTCATATGTACTATACATGCATTCACATCTATTAGGATAAATGACATGTCATTCAATTTAAGCACAGGCAACTGGAGATTGTCATATTTTGAAAATGACAACTGTTATTTATTTATTGAGAATATTTATACAGGTTCTTTCTCAGTACAGAGAATGCATTTTTCAGCAGTTCCCGCGACACCACTGAATCAGGCGATTACACAAAGACCAGAAAGGCAATTCCACCAACGGAGAAACAAAGCCGGCAGCTACTCGCCACCAGGACCAGCAGAGCTAAAATGGTGCAGGACACCACCGACGTCATTAGCAGAGCAGTTTTCTGTGGTCATTCTTGAGGGTGCTGATCGTTATGCTCTGACCCCTGTGATACTGCAGCAGTGCCGCAGAGAGCAATATGTTCGGTGGCAGCAGGCAACGTGATTCAGCTCAGTTTTTCAGAATGCAAAGAAAAATTAGTCAGATGCTGGTTTCCTGGATTTGGGGGCAGGAAGGAGATGGGAAGGGGAGATTTCTTCTTTTGTCCTCAGCCCTGTGTAGCCTTTTCCCCACAGCAAGGCTGATGTGGTGCATCCCAGGCCACATACTGCTGTCTGTGGGTGTTTGTCCCCCTTGTCCCTGTTTAGATCAGGGCTTTCTGTGTCTATCTCTATTCCCAGGCTGTGAGCTGCTTGTTTAAAAAATTCCACATCATTACTACCCCTGTTCAAATAAGCACTGATCAAAATTATTCCCATCTATGTCCTGTCTTTTTATTCTTCATTATAAAAAAAAGACTAAAAAGACTAAAAAGAGAAATCCACTTGGTCATAAAGAGGCAGCATTTTCAAGATGGCTAGAAGTTTCCCCTTCTTATATCAGTACAAACTAGGATTATCTTTTATATCCATGTCCAGCCATGAGGTTGGACACAGCTCTAAATAATCACTGCAGCATGGTGGGACTCCCTCCAGAATGAACACAAGGAGCTCTGTTTGGTATGGCATTTCTTTCTGGTTATCTTTTATTACATTCATTTTGCAACATATTTAACGTTCATCAGAGAATCTAATCAGCAAAAACGTTTCTGAGTCTCAGAGTTCTTGTCTTCTTCCTCCTAGATTATTTGGAAATCTTCCTTTCCTTCCCACAACTCTGGATGTGGATCTGTGCACATGGCATGGGAAGCTAGAGCTCTCTATCTTTGATAAGTGCAGCTGATACGCATTCTTGTGTCTGATGGTTGGAATACGCAGTGATATGATTTGCTCCCCATTAAAAAAAAACCCAAACCACATTCACCACAACCTTCATCTTGTTTGGTTGTCTTAGCACTGTACATTTTCGGAACACTGAGAGAAAGGTGCCGGAGCGATGTGAATCACCAGACAGGAGAAAAGGCTGATCAGCTGTTTGGGGACAAACAGGGCATTTACCTTGCAGCATAAAACACACGCTCTCCACGGAAAGAGAGCATCAGAGAGCACCAGGGCTCAGGCACCCAAACAAATATCCAATGTTTCTGCTACTCCTGCAACCTCTCTGAGAACTAGTTATAAGTTGGAATAAATATGAGCAAAAGTGCCTCTCAAGAGATGGCCCAGCTTTGAAACCTTGGCCTGTCTGTTTTAATGCTTTACGTTACGGATTTTCCTAAAGAAGCATCTGGCCCCAAGGCAGGTAAGAGCAAACTGAAGACAGGACTGTGTGAACATCAGCAGACCTGTTTTGCTTTTTTCCCCACATGTGTTCTTCCAGTCAAAGACTTGTGAGAAGAATTGAAGGAGGGAGAAGAAAACCAAGGCACTGGATGATCAAGTTTTATCTCTAACCAGTAGAAAGCCTCAGGCACTGACAAGGCAAGTCTGCTCCAGTTCACCAGGCACGGGAAGAGGCTCGTGGAGATGTTTGACTACACAGTTGACTGTGTGTTGAGGAGGACAGGGTCCCACATCAGGTGTCCCACAACACACACTCTATGTGGTGTGGTACAAAACAGGGGGGGACACATCCATCCTCTTGTCCATACACCAGTGTATACAAATAACCTGCTCTGCCAGACAGAGGCAAGATTTGCAGATTTTTTTTTAATTCCTTTTTTTTTTCAAGTCAGCTTGAAAAAAAAATTTGTTCTTCAAGAGGAAAGATATCATTGAGATCCATGTGGTTTCAGTCCACCTGAACTGAGTCGTTTCTGAAACCCTAAGCAGGTATTTTTATCAGCATGAGGGAAAAAACATTAATTTAACACTCAAAGTTCCATTTTATTTCAGAAAGTCAGAGGATTTATAGAGGAAAATGTTTGGCTTTTTGGAATCGTTCCCTCTCTGTGTTATGACTGGGTGTGTGTTTGAAATTTCCCCTTGAATTACTATGGAATTTGCAAAGCCTTTCCTTTGCCTAACGCTGTATGGTTTTCAGGGAATATATTAAAAACCTGAAAAATCTCATTAGTCACCTCTGCAAAAGGGACTGTAGAAAGCTGTTGCAGGGATACAGGTCCCTTTTCCCTTTCTGTCCCTCAGCCAGAGTCCTTGTGTCCCCAAGAGGTGATGACCCTCACTCCTGCTCTGTCTTTACATGATAAACCCCAAGCAGCAAGAGGCCATGAGGATGACTTTCCTCTCCCCTCCGTTTCCCACAGACCTTGGCAACACACAACCCATCTGCTTGATTTGACATGAGGAAATAAGGGGTACTTTTAAATTGTCTTCATGATTCAGACCCACAGCTAATGCCCTTCCCTCGAAACATGCCATGAGGTACCCAGGCAGCACCCAGGAATATACCCTGGAAAATGTAGTCCTTGATGGCACAGCAAATGAAAAATAGAAGGACCTATCATCTGTGCCCCTTTGACTCACCAGAGAAACTGGGGAGGCTGAGTGTGTGTACTCTCCTGGGAAATGCTGCAAACAGCTGCTTGTGCTGTTTTTCCAAGGTTTTAGCAAGGATACTGCAATTTCTTAACAGAGTTAATATGAAAGTGTTAGAAATGAACCAATAAATGCTATCGCAGAGACACTTCCAAATTGCCTAGTTAATCATGGGGCTGGCAGAAGTTATGCAGACAGTCAGAAAAGATAGTTCAATTACTTGCAACATTTACTGAAGATCAGCTGCCTTATGTTACAAATAATCAGCTCGCTCAGAAGTATCAGTTGCAACAACAAAGGTGTTTGCGTTGATGCAGGAGTGTGTGTTTGTAAAAGCTACTTACTGATGGGAATTAAACTGCAGTTCCCTGCTCCATCCTTCAAGTTTTCCTTATTTGTGAAACCTGATGGTTGCCTTTTCTTCAGGGACGTGTTTTCTGCAGGCAGAGGAACTGATACTATCTCAGCTGATGGAAAAGTGCTTACATCACTTATGACGTTCCAAGTGATGGATAATGTCTGTCTCAGACCTCATGCTTTTTTTTGGTGGAAATTTGTGGAAACTTTTTCAGTACTGGGGTTTTAATTCTTTCGTACAATTCTTGGGCAAAATTGATGAAATGACCTTTAATGAGAAGTGAATGCCTCAGGAAGCAGTTCAAATTTAACATCCTTTTGGGAAGCATTTTTGCCTACCAGGTTTTGAGGAATATGTATTTGTTAGTATCCTGGAAACACTCTAACTATTTGATTCTATTATGAGCAATGCTTGAACAAAAATATACTTTTTAACATCATTAGTTTCTCAATAATTCACAACATCTGCTGTCCGGGCATTCAGTCCCCAAATTTACTGATTCGTTAAAAATCAGTCATCCTCTTACCGTAGGCATAGTTGCTTGGGTATTGAATTCTGCCCTTCCTGCTTGCAGCTTCGTGATGTGATTACCTTAGAATCACCCAACTGTGATACTGCTGTATGTCGATGTTTTGTGATAATATCATCTGCTGATGATATTTAACCATCAGAGAAGATAGGCAAACTTTGTGGTCTCATACACATCATCTACGTAAACAAAATGATGGAATAATCAGGCAAAACTGATACAACATATGTATTAAAACATTCCTTAACAGAAAATTACTGGTACAAGACACACAGCTTCTTCTAGAAAGTCTTGCTGTGGTCTTTCTGTAGATCCTGTAGTAAAATCCATAGTGCAGTTAATTAAGGAATTTATCAGAAGCATCCTAGCTGGGAGTCCTTCAAAGCACAGCTGATCTTAAAAACAGTTTGGCACAAAGCAACCACCTGTCAATATTTCAATTACTTCCCTTCCCTGCATGATCACACTTCAATTGTTTTCCAATAATTATTATAATCATCCACGGCAAGGGCAACTAGTTGTTTCAGGGTTTAGGTGAAAGGCAAGGAACTGGAAAAGAAAAAAAAACCCAAACCAAAGCACCAACACCGCACCACCACCCCAAACCCACCCAGTTATTTGCACAGATCTTTCCTCGGGGCAGCTCCCTATCTGAACAGCTGCTGGTGAGGCACAGATCAGCCTCAGAGCTGAGCCAAGCCTGGGTAGCATGATGCATCCTGACTTCTGGGCAGAGGGGGGAGGGTGTTTGTTGTTGTTGGTCCTAATTTGAGTCCTGCACATGACCAGCCGCTTTCCCTACTGGAAATAATTTCTCTAAATTAAAGGTTGCTGCAGTGTTTCAAGCCTGTCAAAGATCTCTCCTTGGACAGGCTCCTTCAAAAAAAAAGAGAAGAAAAGAAAAAGAGTCTGTGTCTCGAATCTAAGCCCTGAAAGCCAGGTTTCAAGTGATGAAAGGACTGGAAAAATAATTTGCCAATCAGGATATTTTTCCTCTGTGTAGATTTCGTGGGAAGAAAAGATTCAAATTTTGGTTTTGCTTTATGGGAATGAACTCTTTTGGATCTATTGATATTTATGTAGCTTTATTCTTAGAAAAAGAAGAACCCAAACACAGCCACCACAATTGAAAATCATGACCCACCCGACTAACACTGCAAAACTTCCTAGCTGAGGTGGAAGCTAGTGCAAGGTAACCTAGAAACACTGAATATTTTTGACCCAGCCTCTTACTGTTCTGCACTGATTTCATGCCAGTGCAGATTCATTAGACTGAGTGGAACTGTGCTTTCCTTCTTGGAGCTGCTGTGAGTTTTGAGGTGACATGATAAACATTAGTCAGGGCAAACCCCTGAAAATCTATTAAAATCTATTAGGATTTCACTGGAGCCAGGAATTCGTATTTGAGAATAAAAATACTACAGAGCAAACATGTAAGATATTATTACGCTGCTCAACTCTGTTATTAATATTAATTAATTATTACGCACGGGGAAGCCAGTGGGATTGTGATGCTATTAATAAAGAGTACTGTTTTGTAACAGAGAAGGAAAAAACCACACACTGGAGTGCAAGGAAGGTGGAAATAGTGGCTCTTACATCCTACAGTGTTTACACTGAATCTAGAGACTGGAGAAAGGGAGACAGGCACCACTGCTGACAGCTCGGGGAAGACTTCAGTCTCATGTGCAGCTACAGCCCAAAAGCAAAGAACTGCTCTGCTGTGCAAGGAATAGCAGGCTCGGTCGTATGGAGGATGCTGCAGAGCCTTTGTAAAAAGTAGTAAAGAGCCCTGTCTGCAAGGATGGGCAGAGCTCTGCTTCCTCTCAGAGGAGCAGGGGATCTTTCTGGCTGAGAGACGCCTACTGTGTGAGGCTGGCAAAACTCTCCTCTGGGGAAAGAAAGAAAAAAAACGGGGTCAGTTTTCAGTAAGAGACAAAAAGAGGAGCCACGAGAAAAGTAGGTAATAGAAGAATGACTGCATGAGAGAAATTACAGTGGGAAAGTCTGCTTTCTCCATCTCATAACAACACAGAAAAAGAAAACTTTCAATTTTGTTAATAAGGGAGAGTATTGAACTAGAAAACGCAGAAATGCTTATTCCACACAAGGTGCAGCCAGTGTGCAGAGCTCCCTGCCATCGCCAGGTCCAAGGGATGTTACGATACTTTGATTTCTATGGTTATGAAACACATTGGGAATAACAAAAAGAGAGGATAATAAAAACAAAGAGAGAACAGATCTCTTGGAAGAGAATCTGGATCATCAGTTAATTAGCAGAGCAGAGGAGGAGGCTTAATGCAAAGGAGTTCTTCTCTGAAGCCTGTGGAAGGCAATCCCTGCCTGGCAGAGGAGCAGCCTTCCTGCTCTGCCTGAGGAGACCCTTGTGCTGGAGGGTCCCCAGGGCCCATGCACAGAGGCAGCAGCATCTCTCTTGTTGCTAACCTCTCCTCCAGCTGCCAAATCCCACCCTTTTCCTCCTGTCCTGTATTTCCATGCTGAAATACTTGTGCTGCCTTCACCATCCCTTCCTACTTCCACTGTCCCAGTGAAAGACCACCTTCTCTGCCAGTGAGATTTAGGATAAGCTTGCTGCTTTGGCTGGAGCCACCCTTTCTCCAAGGCATAGCAGTAAAACTCTTGAATCAATCAGTTTTTCACTCCCCTATCCAGAGGTCAGCTTATTTCTTTAGCTTGAATATTGGCAACACAGATGCTTTTCCTCACTTTTCTCTTCTGCTACTTGTATTGCACCCTTCTGCTACACAAGCCCATAATCCAATTGTGTTTTGTTGCTTGACTCCTGCCCTCAATGCGTTACAGGTACTTAAAATCAGACTCTCTCTGCCTGACTTTCAGGAGATCAAATGCAAGGCCCAATTGCTAGATGTGTGTATGTCAAGGGAGAAATCAGGAGATTTCTGAGAAATCTGAGCCCAAACCAAGGCATCCCCTGACCACAAGCAGTACTTTTTGGAAACTCGTTGCCTGTACAGAAGATAACTGGTAGCAGACTACTCCACCAGTGTTTTTAAAGCACACCACCACGTGAGGTAGCCCCGGGCATGTCAGATGCTAGTGTATGACTGGCTCCTGGATTTCACCAAATGCTCAGCTTTGTTTCTTTTGTGGGATTAGGGGTGGCCAGCAGGGACAGGGAGGTGATTATCCCTCTCAACTCTGCCCTTATGAGGCCCCATCTGGAGTACTGTGTCCTGATCTGGGGCCCCCAATACAAGAAAGTTGTGGAACTGTTGGAGAGGGTCCAGAGGAGGGCCACATAGGGAGCACCTTCTCTACAAAGAGAGGCTGAGGGAGCTGGGTTCGTTCAGCCTGGAGAAGAGAAGGCTTCAGGGAGACCTCATTGCAGCCTTCCAGTACCTGAAGGGAACATACAAACAGGAGGGGAATCAGCTTTTTAAAAGGGTAGACAATGGCAGGACAAGGGGGAATGGATTAAAGCTAAAGGAGGGAAGGTTTAGATTTGATATTGGGGGAAGTTTTTTACAGAGAGCAGTGAGGTGCTGGGACAGGCTGCCCAGAGAGGTGATGGATGCCCCGTCCCTGTATGTGTTCAAGGCCAGGTTGGATGGGGCCCTGGGCAACCTTGTGTAGGTCTAAGCCTGGAGGTTGGTGGCCTTGCCTGTGGCAGGGGGGTTGGGATCCTTGGGGTCCCTTACAACCCAAACCATTCTATGATTAGGCAAAAAACATTGGCAGCAGTGACAGGATATTTTTGAGAGAAACCTATGCACCAATACCTGTCCAGAAAGGAGCTCCATGGTGGTAGACCTTTGCAGAACTGACTGTAGGAAAAACATTTTCAATTCAAGTTATGTTGGCAGTGCATAAACAGCACATGATAGTCTAACATAGTGTTCTTTTGCTCAATTTACAATTTTTAAGTTCCTCTTTTCAATGCATAATTGTATTTTTTCAAATATATATCAATATTGTATTTATATCAGTTGACATGTAAAATCTGGGTTTCTTTACATAAATTGTGTAATTTTGTGAAGTGGTGCATTTAGCAGAACTTGTTTAAGGTTATACCATTAATTTGTGAAGTTAAAGTGCATCATGTGGTAAATAGGTTCCAACCCTTGTTGATTTGCAGCCTACAAAAAGGCCATTGAGAAGATTTACCATAATCCATTTGTCATTTATTATAATAGCTTATAATTTACTCCTATTGCTGCCACCTCCCTCCTCTGCCATGTTACATTTCTTCACCTGACCTCTGCTCACCTACTTGTTGTCTACTCAGAGCCATTTTAAAGTTTTCCTCTGCTTCAAGCCCCTGCTAAGCAATGCTGCTCTGTTGAGCCATCCTTAGATTGTTCTCCCCTTGAAGGTTTCAAACTGGCTCACACTTTGCACTAGTTCTGGTTGAAAATTAGGTAGCTACTTAAGTGCTTTGCTGAACTCGGATGTCCTTTGTGTAATTCGGTTTAATCTTTTCCCTGCCTCGCAGCCTTCCCTCACTGCCTTGCTGTGATTGATACTGTTCTCTGATACAGGCTCTTCGAAGCAATGTCAATTTTGCAGTTACTTTTCTTGTTGAACCGGTAGGGAAAGGTCATTAACTTGTTGTCCACAGTCTATTCTCACTGTTCCCCACAAACCAAGGGTCAAGAGTTGCCCCTAATGATAAGCCCCTGCGCAAGTAGCTGCAATCTCCACACTTGTCCTACACCATCAAGTGTAAATGTACACCTGGCAGCAGGATAATAACACAGAGCCACCTCCACAGCTTCCACCGAGATGAGGTTTCAAGAACTGAAATTAATAGCTATTGCAAAAGCCATCAAAATTATATTAAAACACACAGTATAGCTCTTTCTACTTAGGCCTTTCATCCAAGGATCCCAGCACCCGTTACAAACACCATGCCAGGCACTTTCCACTAATGCTACTTCCCTCTCCAAGGTTTCCACCTTTAATGCCACCCAGCTCTCCTGCGTCTGATTTCTTTTCTCACCTTTTCCACTACTCCATTTCTTCCAGAGCTTACATACCCTTTCTTATTCCTGCTCCCTCTGCAAAAAAAAGTCCTGATTTCTGTCACTATCTCCAGTTTCTTCTCATGCTCCTTCCCCACCACAGGCTCTTCACCACTGACCATGTACTTTAGCAGCCCTCTGATTGTCATCACTGCTGTTTGCACATGCAGAGAGCACATCTCTTTCCACGTCCTGCCCCATCAGGCAAGGGAGCCCCTTGCCTCACTGCACATGCCAGTGGTCCTCACTTTGCTGGCAAGGAGCTCAAGTCCTGCCAGGGGTGAGCAGGGGCCGAATGTCTATACTTGCAGGTAAACCACTTTGCCAGCTATTAAGAGCGAGCAAATTTCCTTGTGTAGTGGAGGCACCGAGATGCTCTGTAAGTGGTTCCTATAGCAACTGTATCCAGGTGAAAACTCCTACAAGAGCTCCCCTTCCCTTCTCTTTTCTTTGCAGTGCTTTTTCATGGCAGGGGGTGAGCAAAAAGGATGCTAACCAGGCGATTTCACTGCCTTGGGTTACCCACGCGAAACACGTGTTAAGCGCTGTCGCTGGGAAGCAGAGCTGTGAGCCCACGTGATCTGTTGGGCAGCTTGTTGGCCAGTCAGGAATCAGTGACCATGAATGATCAATACATATGGACTGAGGAAACACCTGCATTCTGTAGAAGGAGAATATAAAATTATTTTTAAAGCTTTGCAAAGGTGTTATCTGCCACCTTCATTCTACGGTACTTGTCATCTGGGTCCTGCTCTGTGCAGAATTCGCCACCTCTTTCTGCAGCAAAATTATAATGGAGTGCTAAGGAAGGGAGTCTAAAAGGTCTCCTGGGCACAAGAAAGGAAATTCTCCAGAATAAATTGTTACATCATCCAAGAGGGGAAAATACAGACATCACCTCCCTGCTATGAAGGGAGGACAAGGCTGTGTCTGTGTGAAGAGCTTCACACTAGAATTCCATACAATGGATGCAATGGCCACACACCAAGGTCCTCTTTTGGGTCTGCTGTTTCCATCCTGCTGTGAGCAGGTGCAACAGACTCCAAGTTATTCTGAGCTCAACCAGCAAAGCTGATTGGGTGCATCCTCAGACCTTCCTAGAGGCTAGCTGGCTTTCCAGAGACACATTTAAGGAGTTCCCAAGCCCTTTCCCTGGCAGCACAGCTGGAGGACAACATTCAGCAATGCAGCATGGAACAGACTGCTCTTGGGATGGGGGCACCATCAACAGAAAAACAGGTTTCACAGCCATATTCAACAGTCAGAAAGAGTCCTGTAGGTGATAACATAGCTTAAGAAAAATAGAGTTCAGCTTGGCCAAAATTAGAAGCAAGGAGATAACCCATAGGCTATCGCACAAATCCTTTGCACAAGTTATTGGACCTTAAGCTTTTCTCTACAGCTATAAGGGCAGAACAAGAAGTTAAAGTTATGAAATAACAAGAGCAGTAGGAGCTGTAAGTAGAATGAATATTTCCACAGCCACAACAAATATATAAAAATTGGCAACACTGAGTTTGTTTACATATCTAATCAAGTCCTGATGGAATCAATGAGAATCATCCTCTTGGTATCAGGGGATTTCCCACAAGCCCAGAAATTGCTTTCTACTAGCAATCACAGCAACCATGTGGCAGCTGTAATTTCTTCGGAGCAAGAAATCACAAGGAGCTGCAAAAATCACCAGTATCATGTCCCATTGTGGTGGTTCAGCCCCAAGCAGTGGCTGAGCTCCACACACCGCTTGCTCACTCCCACAGGAAAAACAGACAGAGCCTCTGCAGGTTGGGATAAGGTTGGGGTGCAGGGAGAATTGGCCTGCCCCTTTTCTTTGGTCAGTGGAGACAGGACAAGGGGCAATGGCTGCAAATTGGAGCACAGGAAGTTCCGCACCAACATGCGGAGGAACTTTTTCCCAGTGAGGGTGACAGAGCACTGGAATAGGCTGCCCAGGGAGGTGGTGGAGTCTCCTTCTCTGGAGATATTCAAGTCTCATCTGGACACCTATCTGTGCAGTATGAGCTAGGGAGCTGCTTTGGCAGGGTGGTTGGACCCGATGATCTCTCGAGGTCCCTTCCAACCCCTACAATTCTGTGATTCTGTGACAGTTACTGATAAAAGTACCATGAAAGGGGAACAGTAACAGCCCATGGCAAATTTCACTCACACCTGGTGCTAATACAGAGTACCTTATCTACCCAACATAACACAAACTACTGTGCCTACCCAACTGAGATTGCTGGACCAACCCAATGCTCCAGCCACACTCAGACTGCCCTGACCAGCCACTTTTATGGGGGAGTGATGTCAGGTGGTGTGGAAAACAGTCCTGGTTAACTCAGATCACCTGGGCTAACTCAGCTCACCTGGGTTGGCTGCTTGGTGAGGTTAGCTCTGTCCTGGCCAGAACCAGGACACCCATCTGAAGCCTCTCAGTGTTTAGACCTCCATCACCCTTGATAGATGCTGCTCATGGTAGCCATCGGATGCTGGCAGACTACTGACAGTCATATCCTCTGAGTAGTTGATTTTAACTATGAACAGCCCCACAGTCCATATGCAGGGTCAGATCACCCTTTCCCTGCCCCACCAGCCTCTGTTAGGATACAAACACAGCTATGCAGGGCCTTATCCTGACCCACTGGATGCAGAGACCTGAGTTTCTCACTCATGATCACACAGGTGCCTGAGGTGCCCAAAGTGTGGCTGTGCCAGAAGACGATGGGTGCCAGCAGATATCCAGAGCAGTGGTGATTAACCCTATAAAGGCTCCAGCTCTTCTGCCATGCTGCACTTTGAGATATCATTTACAGCCAAAGAAGGGTTTTCTAAACTACGTGCCGGTGCTTTTTGCTCCAACCACACAGCCAGGCTATAGATTAGCTGACTAATCCAATATGGAGAGAAAGAGACACTGTGCCAACACACTTACCTCTCATGGGGATAGGGATGGATAAGGGGAGGGAAGATGTGGAAGGAGGAAACCAAGGAGCAATCAGGTAGACCATGCCTAAAACTAGCTCAAAATCATTGGAAGTGGCTCTTTGAATCTAGGGGGGGAAAAAAGAATAAAAGACCAGATCTCTTTCCTTTGGAGTCCTAAAATTTGGTGCTCTAAACTCCTAGCTTGCCATCGCCTGTGTGGAGGACAGAGTCCTGTTGCTCTTGTTTGTAAGAGGAAACAGGGAACAATTAATGCTCTTGACTCAGAAAACTGCAGAGGGAAAATCTTGATCAGAACCTGTAGAATATCTAAGGGAATTACTGAATGATCTTTAAAACTACCTGAAAATAAAGTCTCTGCTGATCTGAACTATGCTGTCAGCTTTCCCGAGAGACTGCCACCCTTGGGGTAATTGTGATATATCACACGTTGCTTGTCATGCCATGGAACAGGAGGAGCAGTGCAGCTGCCAGAGGCTGAGGAGCTGATGCCTCGGACAGGGAAAAGGCAGGGTCCTGCAGCTTTTTTAGGGATCCCAAAAATAAAAGCCAGAAAAATTACTCTGAAAATACCTCGGAGACCTGTGGCCTGGCATCTCCAGCCTTTCCCCTGTCATGCTCAACTCTCTGCTCTGCTTTGTTGTGCCCCACTGACAACTCCACAGCTGCCAGCCTCATTGCTTCAAATTTACTTTTAATGCAAAAGGTGCTGCAGCAATGGAGACATTGCAATGAACTCATTGCTGTCACAAAGTGAGGGACAGCTCTCCAACTACATATGACTTTACAAGCCAGACTTAGTAAAGTCACACTATGGCTGAGTAGGAGATTTAGTAGAGCTATACTATGGCTGTAGAGTCCCGGCATAAGTTGTGATCTGAGTAAAACCAAGAAGGAATCTCCAGGTGCAGCAGGAAAAGTGAGACAACTGTAAGCAGATGGTCTGGGAATCTTGGTTTGCTATAACCATTGAATATCCCAGACATGGGCTGCTCTTCACATGAGCCAAACACCCAATGAGCCAAACACCCCACAACTGCTGTTCCCCAAGAGGAGCCAGCGCAAAACCTCATTCTCCCTGTCACCAGGCTCTCTCCAGTGGCCCTTGCCAAAATGGGGCCTTGAGAAGACAGAGCTAAAGAGAAGCACCTTTTTATGGCTAAGACAGGAAACAGAGTCAGCAATCATGTGCCTTTGGAAAGAAATGTCATTCCAGCAATGATGCAGCTATACAGACCCCCTAGCTCTCAGGCAAGGTTGGACAACACATGGTGATTGGCAGTAGAGGAAGGTTACAACTCTTTCTACCTAGAAAAATATGCCAGCACCATTTTCTATTTATGTGGGACTAGCAAAGGGAGGGCTGGTGAGAGGGGAGAAGGGGGCTCTCAGGAAATGGAAAACAGCAGGAAAGCTGGATTTTCTTCGCTACTCTATGCAAATAAAGCAAGCAAACATGACTCTGAAACTGAGCTGATAAATCTGATTCCCATTTCTCAAGAAGGCTCCTTCCTACCGACCTAACAATATATACACGCATTACGGTGGAGACAAATTACTCTCTGCAAATGAGAATCTTGCCAAATCATTTTTATACCTTACCTGCCTCCTCTCCACCAACACATGATTGTTTGACAATTGAATAATGCTTAGAGATGTACAAATAAATGCAAATAAAAAATGTCAAAACTCCCAAAATTGAGGGATCAGCAATTTTTTCTTCCACTTGCAGCAGCCAAGCTGGTGCCACCAGATTCATTCTACACAGCGGTGGTCAGCAACAAACTTTGCATTGCAAGGGGAAGAAATAACCCAAATCTCAGATGAGATGTACCATGCACATTTCCTAGGCGAACTACGAGCCTGCAAGAGGAGCAACATTTGGATTCAGCTATGCTGGAAGCCAGCCACAGCTCAGGGAAAATGTGTGTGAAATGGTTGGAATCAAAAAAGAGTCTTTAATGTACCTCAGCTTTTCAACACATGTTTTTTTGGCTTTGGAGCTGAGCAACTTTATCAGCTTTGAAGAATATACATAACAGTTCTGACATGGAGCGGAGACATGGGAGCGGAGAGTGAGAAATTACCATAACTGCAGCCAAACATTCACTATTTCTGAGCAGTTAGCTGTAAACTCTCCCAAACCTGCCAGGACACAACTGAGGAGACGTTCTCTGCACGGTGCAGACCCTATCTAGGTGGTTGCCCGGTATGTTGGGAGCAAAAGGCCTGTTGGCTTTCCAGCTGTGATGCTGGAGATTCCTGCACCACCCCAAGAAAGCCTGAAGTCCGTGAAGGGCACATGATCATAGTTTCTCACTGAGCTGATGGATTTGCTGGCCCTCATTCAGTACTGGTAGATCAGTAATGTTTTTTAAGCTTCCAGGTGTCTTTTAACGTCGCTGTAATCTTCCTTATTCAGTTCTCTTCCACCAAATCTACCTCCTGCGGATCGAAGGTTTTGCTGCTGCTGCATGCCTGTGCAACAACACCTGCTGCTGCCAGGAAACCCGGAGAGGCTGCAACTGAAACAGCTGCCAAGGCCACCAGCTAGTCATCGCCCCTGATTCGCAGGCAAGCGCCAAGCAGATGACTCAAAATTCCTCTTCGATTTCCCTTCCCACCAGGGAAATACCATTGTTGCCTCAGCCTTAGAAGGGAGCTTTCCATCAGGCCTGGCTCTCACCCAACATGATGGCCCCATCCCTGAGGGAGCCTTACCTCACCTGCTGGCAGCAGCATCCTGCACCTGCACTGATGGCAGGGCCCATTGAAGCACCTCGTCAGAGGAGGGGTTGGCTCAGCAGCACAGTAAGACCGTCAGGGGAGGTGGTGGGACATGCATGGCTTGGTGGAGGACGCACCAGCTCGGTGCCAAGAGCTTGCTCTGTGACTACATGGACTCAGAGCTCGAGGTGGTTCACGTTGCCATATTTCCCATCTGATATGAGAAAACTGAGGAGCTAAAATGAAAGATGACTAAAATTTAACCTTATTTTTTGAGTTGCACAGGGCCCTTTTTTGATTTCCACTTGCCTTCTCTCTCCTTGGTTTACTCTGGCATTAGCAGCAGCAACGCCAAACATCACAAGACAAATTGTTCTCCTGGTGGTTCAAGCCCGGAGGGCAAGACAAAATGCTGGAAATACGGCAAGGAAGTCTGCACTATGTCATATTCGCAAATTAAGCATCCCCCATTCAACAGACTGCTTTTCTTTTGCCACAGAAAAGTCCATATTTTCCAGCGCCAGTTGTCCTGGCTACAAGTTTTGACCCAGATCCAACAGATCAAGTCTACGGAAAAAAACCCCACACAATTCCTTGTATCCAGTTCCAAGGTACTCTGCATCACATACAAATCGATTGCAAATTAGTAACAATTTGGCATGGAACCTTTAATTATTTTAAGGGAAAATTTGCTCAATTTAAGCAATTTAAAGGGCGTGGGAATAATTTAGATGTTTTTAGGAAGCGTGGAGCTTATGCAACGTAAAGTAATCTCAACATTTTCTGAATTCTCACCCATGTTGATAAACCATGGGTCCTTCTCACTAAAGTTTGTAAGCATGGGTGGTAACACAAAACAGTGATAAAGCAACAATATTCTTGGAGGAAAGCAGCATAAATCAAAATGATGTATATGCTCTGCAGTTATCCATGCTCATCAACTAGGTTTCTATGAACTGTAAGGACAGTCTTTGGCTGAGATAAAATGTCTATTAGTAATAAATAATTGTTGTAAGACTTCAAATTCACACACGCGTGCACAAACACACACACACACTGAGCCTGGGCTCCACCCCTTGAGGCTTAGTGGGCTTTATCCTTTACCCAGTTTGCGTTTCTGGAAATTGTGGGTTTTTTGCAAAAACACGGTTGTTGTACAGATAAATAGACCTTACAGGGAGTCACCCTTCACCTGTCAGATTAAGCAGCAGTTCTGTTTTATGAAGTACACTCTGTAAATGTCTGTACATGCAGAAATATAATTGCCTGTGTCTATAAAAAGCTCTGATGTGACAGTAGGCCCAGACTACAGAAGACAGTTCCAGTCCTAGGATTAAGGATGCCTGCCTACAGTTAGGTAGTCAGCTTTTTGTTGAATGATACCCAAAACACCCTGTAGTTGCAGCTGTACTTAGCAAGCAGACTAGAGAAAGCTTTGGTCTTTGAAAATAATTTTAATGGAAATTATTTCAATTCTTCAGGAAATGAAAATCAACAGAAATTAATTTTTCCCCCCACCAAGCTCCCAGTTACGCGACTGCGGTTTCGATAAATGATTGTAGCAATGCAGTATGCTACAGCATCTTTGAAACTACCTGGAATGCATGATACTGTGAGTACTGGGTAAGTACAGCACAAAGGACATATTCTCTGCTCTTCATCTGAAATAGGAAAGCTATTTAATACTTTGTAAAACATGTTAAATGGAGTTTGCTCTCTCTTGGAGATAGCTATTTTTTCTTCGTTCTGTGCGGGTGGAATGTTTGAAAATTGCACGAGACAGGCAATTTTGGCACTTCAGCTTGGAGTACCAAATGTTAGCAAATCATCCTGAATGGATCTGAAGTTTAAGGCTGCAATGTTATTCTGTGTGACAGTGGATGCATTTTCATTTTCACCTATTTACATATTCACAGTCAGAAATGCGAGGTAGTTATTGTGTAAAAGTGGTCTATTTAGGGAGAAGAGGCACATACCATTTCTGAAAGCAGTTCTTCCAGGAGCGTGTATGCACCATGAAGTGTACAAACAAGCTCTACCCAGAAATGTTTGTAGGAGGACACAGAGCTGGACAGGTGCAGAGAGCTAAAGCAGAACAAAACCAGAGATCATCAGGTCTTCATGGGAGTTGCCAAGCTCCTGTGGGTCATGATGCAATAGAAAACTGCACATCATGCAGTCCACACTGCAGTCCACACTGCATTTGCTCAGGAAAGCAATAACCCATTTCAGTGGGCACAAAACATCCCATCCAAGGGTCCTTTTATGTCCTTCCTTCACCTCCATGAACACCTCAGGCCTGAGAAAGAGTTAGAGTTGCTGTGATACTACAATTTGTGCAACAGAAACGCTGTGTTAGGCAGAGGGTTGTGACTGTCATTATTTCATTCACGTTGGTACTTTTACTCCTAGCTTCTCCACAAAACCAGCTCTGCTGCTTTTGGAAACAACCTGGTGCCTCTCTGAGTACCACATCAAAGTATTGCCAAAGGAGTGTGCAAGGAAGGCTGGTTTCCACACCTTGGTGGCTCAGGCATGAAACAGCAGATTGTGACTATAAAATGACAGGATGAAATGAAGGTTGTTTAGATAGGTGTTTTAGTGGGGGACTTTTTTTTTTTTTAAATATAGACTTCATTTTGCTAGCAGTAAATGATGGAGATGATGTCAGGGACCACTTAACCACCCAAGAGCACTGCATCTCCACATTGGCTCCAAAATACGGCTCACAAACCTCCGCACCCAGGGCAGCATGCTGCAAACCCAGGCTCCATATGGGGACCCCTCCTACAGGTACCATGATGGCACCAGGACCAAAGCAGCTACCTGAGGGTGATGGAAACAGCAATATAAAAAGGGCACCAGAATTTTAGGGTCAAAATCTAATCTTAAAGGAGTGACAAAGTGCTTTTGATGGAGGTAGGTGGTGTATTTTCCTATCACCAACTACTTAGATGTCTAATAAAAGGTCTAGCAAGGATGACTCCCTGAAACAAGCAGAGTCATCTGTGTGTAGGACACCATCCGGCAGCAGGCACAACTCACATGCCTAATTAACCCAACACTTCTGTCGTTGGCCTATGTGAGGTAATATTTCCTTGCCCCGTGGGAAAGGTTTGCTGTGCTTCCTCTAGCAGCATTGCTTGTTGGCCTCAGCTTCTCTTTTCCAGCATCTGAGTAAGCCCAGCTCATCATCCTGGCTGGGAAACCACAGACCATTTGTTCTTCTAGTTAAGAAGTGATCTTGCTTCAGCAAAGTCCCAGGTGCTCTTGCTGAAGACTGAACTTAATACCCAGAGCATTGCACAAATTGGTGTGGGTGAGTTTTGGAAGAAAAAGCATTTGAGTTTGAATGCAAAGGCCAGCCCTGAATAAAACCAGGGTCTCTGCTCATACAGAGCCACATCTGCAAAAATCAGGGCTGAAAGGGAAACTTTAACCTCTGGGGTTGATGGAGATCAAAATGATGAAAGGATTTTGTAGGTGTGAAAAGAGGGATCAAGAGTTTTACTAAATCCTAGGTCGGAGGGAAGGTTGAAAATTGCCTTTGCTCTGAATCTTGGACATTTCAGGCTGAAGCAGGTGTGCCTCACATCTTGAACGTTTCACGTGTTTTCATTTCATTCTCTCTATTTTCAATTCCCATTCCCTCAGATTTTATTTACTTGTTTCTTCCAACAATATGATAGCAAAAAACAGTCAAGCCGCAGAGCTTCTCTCTAAATGCCTGATTTAAATAATGCATCCATTAATTTTTGCACCAATAGTGGTACAACATAAAAAAAAGTACATTATTTTTCAGCATTTGATTCTGCAAACATTAGACCATATGACTAAAATATTCCTAATGTATAAATAAAGTTACTCTTGTGCATTAGTGTTTTCAGGCTCAAAGCTTTAATGTGCTATTTTAAAATACAAATATTTTCCAAGGTGCAATACATAAATGCAACTATATTTAAGTCTTCACTGAAATGAGGCATGAAAAAAAAAAAGAAAAAGTGATGAAGGCTTTTCTTCCTGCTGCTGAAATAGAGGACTTTTACCAATTTTAACAGAACATCCTTAATATATACCTAGAATATTATGTGTATAGTAGGTTGTTACTCCATAATTGGTTTGACTGATTACAATGATTACACTAAGTTGGTACACTAGTATAGCTACCTGGTGAAAGTGCTTCTGCAGAGCCCACAGAAATCTGCTCACTGCAGACCATATTGTGTGTTTGGGGGTCAGAAATTCTGATTTTCACGGATGGCAGCTTTTTAACGTTGCTTACATTTAATTTTCAAATAAAGCTGACTATGTTTCAAGTGCTCCTTAAAACAAAATTTTAAAATCCTCTCCTACAGACTGAAGTATTCCTTTTACCAAGTATTAAGAGACTGTCGTTATCTCTGGTGTGGGCTAAATCCAAGAAAGTTTGTTTCAAAACACAATAAAGAAGTGCTCTCTACGTGGAAAATGGGAAGCGTTTCACATCACTAAGGTTGTCTGTGATCTGGATAGGGCATTGCAATGGTGATTGTCTTTGCTGGAGCCATGCTCTTCCACAGAAAGGTTTTGCTGCCCAGCTTTAGGTATGCACTTAGGCAAGCAGGAGGAAGGACTGAGAGGTGAGTTCACACCAGCGGTGCCCACCACCCGTGTGAGGAGCAAACCTAGAAACCTCTGCTCTCAGATATCTGTCTCACACATAGATGCAAACATCTGTACACAGATGGACATTGCCAACGTGGGGCTGGACTGCTTTCACAGGCTCAACCTCTCCATATACCTGAAGGGAGCATATAAAGAGGATTGGAATCAACTTTTTAAAAGGGCAGATAATGGCAGGACAAGGGTAATGGATAAAAGCTAAAGGACGGAAGATTTAGATTAGATATTAGGGAGAAGTTCTTTACAGAGAGAGTGGTGAGGTGCTGGAATGGGCTGCCCAGAGAGGTGGTGGATGCCCAGTCCCTGGAGGTGTTCAAGGCCAGGTTGGATGGGGTCCTGGGCAACCTTTTCTAGATTATGCCTGGAGGTTGGTGGCCTGGCCTGTGGAAGGGGGTTGGAACTCTATGATCCTTGGGGTCCCTTTCAACCCAGACCATTCTAAGATTGTATGATTCTATGATCTCCCTTACAAGCAGGTGAGGGGGTGCTCAGGAGGTCCCCAACAGGCACACGGACTGAAGAGTCTCAGCAGTGCACATAGCTGAGGACAGAAGTCAGGTCTTCCTTGTGACACTTTGTGCTGAGGTGTCAGGTGGATGGGGTGGCTGTTGGCCTTGAGGGAGGTGGGAGAAGGATTTAATCAGCAAATTTCAACAAACTGAATAATAAAGTCTTGATGCCTTGGCTCTTTGCACAAAAAAAGAAGCAATGCTGCATAACACCACTTCCCAACACACATTCCTCCCTGGTGTCAAGTGCAGCTTGTCAATGGCTGGTGAAGCTGCTGTGAAAGCCACATCCACCTGGAAGGGCTCCCTCTGTGCAAGGGGGCAGGGGTGGACATTGCACTCCTTTTTAGGGGCTGAATAGCGGGTGGCACGGAGCTGCTGGCCACCACACTTCCCAGCTGCATGCTGGCACTGGCTTTCTGTCGGGAAGGGGGAGAAACGCCCTTGCTCCATTGTGAGGAGTATTAAATGCTTTTAGCAAGCAATGACCACCCTTAATGATTTCTAAGAGAGGAAATGAACCTCCAATCAATTATGACACTTGATTAGGTTACTTAAATTGCTGAATCTCCAGCAAAATCAGCAGTGCCAACTCCCCGACACCGTGTGTGTGATTCGATGGCCCTTATAGTAATGCAGCTCTGCACACCTCCTGTTTTATGTACGTTCCCTTTGCTGTTACTCAACTTCCATCTCATTACTGAGAGCGCAGGTTTCCACCTCGTCACTTCACAACCTTATTTGAGCATCGCTCTGGTGATTGCCCGGTGATTTTTAGGCCTTTTTTTTTTTTCTTTCCCTTGAAATGCTAATGCATTCCCGATGAAAACAAACACGGGCCTGTGATTGTAATACTGCCTCTGCTCAGCTTTATTTCAAACGAAACCAAAATGCAACTTCAAAGCCATCGAAGCAATGGGTGACTATCATTGGCCTCTGATAACATGAAAGACCACTTTAATAGGAAAGTCTTAAGGGAATTTCTAGAGATCATTAATAGAATGTAATTCACTTATTTGCTAATTATAGGAGTGCTAGTGGTAGTAGCTGATTGGAATACTGAAAATGGCATACTGTGTTATCACAGCGCTGACCCCACGGAGGAGGCAATGTCTACTCTGCTTCCCACCCCACTGCTTTTGCCCCCTCCAAGGCGGCAGCTGAGGTGAGGTGAGCTCGATATCCCTCCACAGAGTTCACCCCATTTCTGAGCAAGAGATAGTTTTCAATCCTGTACGCTAGAAATGAAAGGTCTGTGGGCAACTACATCTACTAAATCCCCTGAATGAGGTGGAAGGACAGATGGCAGGTTGGGAGATCAGGGTCCATGGGAGGTGAAACAAAATACAGACCCATCTGGGTCGAGTCCCAGGGAGGGTAGGGGTTGTACTGAGGTCAAAGCTCTCCTGAGATCTGTAAACCTGTTAAAAAGCAGCTCAGACAACCTAAGCAAGCCTGGTTTTGCAGGGGAAAGCAAAAATAATGAGGTACCGTTTATGAGAAGATACAAATTTCAGATACATAGGTCTTGGGTAATTGAAAATAGTGAGAACTACACCGTTATAAATTCAGCAGGCTTTACCAGATAAAAATGACCAACAGTGTCTCAGGCTGTGAGTTCCTTAAAACAGCAGAATATTCCTGAATAGGGGGTGCAGGATTCCTCCCCAAACTGAAATTTTTATTTATTACCATTTCCTCACCACAGACCCAGGAGCTGCTGAAACTGTGCATGATAAGTGAAAGACCCTGCCTGGCAAATCACTGGTTGGCCTGGCTGCCACCCTTAGAGGTCCTTTGTGGTGGGTGGCAGGTAGAGGTAAAGCAGGGTACGTCCGCCCTCCCTAGCTGCTCCCTGCCCTGGGATAAGGAACTGCCAATAACCCCTGTACAACCTCCTACTCTCTTCTGTGTTTATCCTGATCTCAGATCTGAAACATATAGCTCATCACAGTACATTCCTGGCTTCAGGAACAAAATATTTCCTGAAAAATTAAAATTTCTGTCCAGAGACATACTGGCTAATCCCACAGGGCACGCTCAGGTGGGGACATGCAATGGCTTGTGCAATGATGTGTCCTTGGGAAAGCAGCTGACTTTGAAACAGTAAGCAAAACCTGTTGGAGAACAGAGGAAAGTTTCTGCCCAAAGGATATCCACTTGGTAGCTTGCCATCACTTTGTAAAACAGGTATGCTGACAGATACAGAGGCGCAGCTCTGCAAACTGGACACTGGTAAAACACCTCCAGCACTCAGACACGGAGATGAGGCACAAGCATTCATCCTCATGCATCATGTACCTTCCTGAGGAATGCTGGATCCTTTGGTTCTGAGGTGGTCCCAGCCTGAATTCACTATTTCTTACCCTCTTCAGCTCAGTGGCTTTTGTGTCTTTAACATCTTCTGCATTTCCACATCTATCTTGGTGTCTCTACAATTACATTTTTTCTTTCCTCATATGTTTTTCCAAACCCACTAATGTATATTTGACTTATCCCATTCCCTCCCAAACTAACCATATATTTGTGCTCAAGATTTTCCAGCAGTAGGTTGAAGAGATTCAACTCCTTTCATGAACGTCGGGCAGTTTCTCCAATCACTTGAAGTCTCAGTGAGAGCAATCAGTGATGACGATTAACGGCGCTCACTACAGAGCTGATGCTGAAGTGCCTCAGATGATCACTGTTGCTCATCGTAGCAGTAAAAGTCACCAGCTTGCACCATGGATACATCCTCCCCTGAAGGCAAAAATGCTCCTCCGTGACCATTTCCCCACCCAAAACAGGACACATGGTCAATGCTAGTGACACGTCTCTGACAGGAAGCTTTGGCTGTAGGGACGCTCCTCCCAGCAGACGACCCCTCCAGACAGAGCCTTACAGCTACTCTTCAAGCACGAGAGCTTCACTGTATTAAGGTGGTTTCTACCTTGATACTTTCCTCTGAGCTACATTGTGAATATGTGGAACAGGAGACTATTTACATTTCTTGCTATGGGGAATGTTCTCTTGAATCTGTGGTTCTTCCCTGACCCTTTCTCCCATCTTTGAAGCCTTTCTGGAAGTGGCACAGGTGATACCAGCATGAGTCTCTTCCACCTACTAGAACTGACTTCAGCAAAGCCCAGTAGGAAACTCCTTGAGTGCTCTTGCTAATATGACTATCAATGTCTCCAATTTATAGAGCTGAAGCTCATGGCACAGTTTCTACCAGGATGGACTCTAGCCATTGGACTCCAGTCAGTGCCCCTTGGAAACACCAAATGTTTGGGAATACATACACCTGGCTCAATATTTCAAAAGTTTGTGAGGAGTTTGGATCTAATTAAGATGTTGTATTTAAGTCCCTGCCTTATTTAAGTCCTCTGCAGTCTTCTGAAGGAGAAGCGAAAGGAGACCTGTGTCCTACACACAGAACACTGCCAGCAGTCCAGGGGTGCTCAGGGAGCAGCTCCATATGCACCACAGACAGCCCTGTGGGCCTTCCTCAAGCCCACGGCTGCAGACCATTTTTACTGCACTTTCTCAGGCTCCAGGTTGCAAAACTCCACACCAATGTGAAAGCAATACACACCCTTTGACATCAGTGAAGCTAAAGCGGGAGAGAAGGACCTGGCAGGCAGGCTGCCTGATTCAGTGCCTTCTGTCACAGAAGAGGTTAGAGATAGAGGTACCATACAAACTCACATTGTATATTATTAATGCACAGCAAAACTCACTGCAGCGCCGAGCAGGAAATCCATGATAAGAAAGGACTGAATTGATCATGTGCACTTACTCCCTTTAACTTGTTCGTATTTCCATACTGCCGTTTCGGCACCACACCTACACACCCTCTTGCTCAGCCATCACAAAGCATCAAGAAGCCTAATCTTGGTTACCAGCTCCATGGTGGGCAGACCGCTGAGATTCTCTCAGATTTTCTCTGAGAGAAAAATCTTTCAATGGTTCAATTCAGAATATGCTGTACAAATGTACAGCCTGAATTTGTCCAATTTGATCTCCCAGTCTCTGTCATACTCTGCCTTTACTGTGAGGTTAAAAATCCACCTCCTTATGGGACAATTTTCTTCTCCATAAAGGAAATCAAGAACTATGATCAGATCACCACTCAACTGTCTCCTAGATCAAACAAATTGCCCAAGTTCTCAATGCCTTTCAGGTATGCTGTTCTTCAAGCTAGGGAGACTGCTCGTTTCATGTCAGCCTTCTGAATCCAACAGCAACTTGGATCCAGTCCATTTTAACCACTGAAGCTGAACTAGAGTGTTCCTTGCTTCATCCTAATCTCTTCACTCAGGAGTCTCTTCTTTCCTTTCCTCTGCCTGCCCCCAAACATCCATTATTTGCGCTGCTTTACCAACGAACATCACAGCCCATTCCATCCTCTCTTGCAGCATATCCTGTGTGTTGTTTCTGTCTCACTCAGAGTCTCGGGGCAGGGGGGCCATGTCTGATGCTGTGTTTGTAAAAGCACAGTGCCTGTCTGGTGTGACAGAAAGCTACTTGCTAAAGTGTGTATTTTCTCAATAAACAATGTAACCTGTAAGCCCCAAATACCTGTATAACATCAAAGTTATTTTTTAAAAGAACAGCAATTTCTAAATATGTCGGTGCCACTGAAAAAAAAGAGGAGGCTATTTATAACTGTAATACATATATTCTATTTAAGATGAGTCACGCAGCTTCTGTGGCTCCATCAGGTTGCAATCATAGCTCTACCCATTGGTTTTATAACTACTCTTTTAACTGCTGTAATACCTCTAAGGCTTACCCCACGGCAGACCCTCTGACCCTCTTTGTGGTGCAGACAGCAAGCACCTACAAAGGGGAACAGACAGTCTCTAACGAGGCAAGCTACAGCCAAGTAATGCCTAGAAATGACATCCTGGGGAAGATGCACAGTACCGAGGTAATCACACCCATGCTCACAGGCAATGAAACCATATTTTGCTCTCTTTTCTAATGGACATTGATCACAGAGTAGCCAAGCAAGAAGCAGAATCCAATGCACATTTTCATGAAATCCTTTCAATTTCTTAGCACCTACTAATGCTTCATCTGTGAAATGTCAAATCAGAGGCTGTGAGAAAGCCACGTTCCTAGGCTGAAGCCAAGGCTCCCAGTACACAACACTAGGCGCCCATCTCGCTGCTGCATTTGCACAGCCCATGTCTGCTCTGCAGCACCAGGGATCAGCTGCAGCCACAGCCTGGCTCTTAACAGAGCCAAGAGCCACCCAGTTGCAGCACTGAGCCCTCAAGAGATGCGCACTGTGGTGGGAGAGCCTGATAAATAAGCTCGTATCTGTGGGATGAGGCCTACTTTGTGCTGCACCCTCTGTGCAGGATCTTTCTCTGTGGCAAACTGCTGCCCAAGAAGAACACACACTTGGGTCTCAGCTCTGTCAGTTTAGGCACCAGCTCACACTCACCCACACATAGGTCACAACAGACAGCATGGGAAGGGAAGAGAAAAGCTAATGTCTTAAATACTTTGGAGTCAGACTGATCAAACTCTTCCGGTAGAGCTTTTGCCTCTTTTTATACATGTGGTGGTTTGGCCCTGGCTAGAAGCCAAATGCCCACCAAAGCCGCTCATTCACTCCCAGAGGAGAAACAGGCAGAGCCTCCGTGGGTTGGGATAAGGACAGTTTACTGCCAAAAATTACAGTGAATATAGAACAATAATGGCTAGTTACACTCGCACCCGGTGCTAACACAGAGTACCTTATTGACCCAATGATTACAGAGGGTTGCCCAACAGCAAGGACCGACTGACCAGCCCGACATCCCAGCCGCACTCCAACTGTCCTATAGGCAAATGGCCCCTACCCCTTCTCAACCAGCTTTTATTATGGGGAAGTGGTGTCAGGTAGTGTGGAAAACAGCCCAGGCTACCTCAGCTCACCTGTGTTGGCTGATTGGGGAGGTTAACCCTGGCCTGGCCAGGGTTGAGGTTTTGACCTCAACCGGTTCTCTTTGATGCAAGAAAGCGGTACTGAGCTAGCATGAATGGAATCGTTACACCTTTGTTTTCTGGATTTGCTGGCACTAGCCAGCCACCCCAGTGCTCTCCCCAGGGAGAACTGGCTGTATAGCATCAGTTCATTACTAAGGTTTTGAAAAACACAGTCCCAACATTATTGCCAGCTTGCCAGTATCACTGAACAGCCCCATGACTGGGACAATCCATCCTTTTAATCTTTATGGATGTTAGAGGCTTATGTTTTATAGTTCCACTGCATCCTATCTGCACACAGCAAACCAATACCGCTAGAAAAGGAAGCAGAGCCCACCGCTCATCCTTCCCAGCTGCCCTAACTTGCTTTTTACATCTCAGACTACCGTGTCCCTTGGGAAGAAAGTGCTTTCATTTCGTTTGTGGCAGGAGGAACCCAGAGCCGGTGGCTGGAGTATTATTAGCAGGGCTGGTTTTGCATCCTCAATGAGTCACCGAGCTGCTGTGCCTCCATCAGGTGCAATGTAAATCCAGTCCAGTGTCTGTTCCTTTTCATTAAGAGCCTTGAGCTCACTGAAGAAAAGATGAAAAGGGCTGGTCATTATCCATTTCATGTGACCCATTCACTTGCTGATGGGCTGGTTTTCATCTCTCACTGACCTGCCTGTAGGCAAGCATCCCCCAATAGCCTAATCTGCTTTTTTTTTATTCTCCACCATTTATTTTCCTGGGGGCCTTGTCAGTGGAGTCAGAAGCATTAAAAGGTTCCAGCTCATGCTAACAAATTCCAGAAAGTCTGATGGTTTATTACGAAGCCAGCATAGGAAGGATATGAGAAGAACACGATGTAATGAGAGAGCTGAGGAGATGCGGAGCACAGCCACATCCTGGAAACGTGCAAAGGTGAATGGGAAGGGGAGGTGGGGAGCATTTGGAAGCCCATTAAATGAGGGCTTATCATCCGATTTATGTAAATCACTTCAAATGCCTTCATTTATTAAAAGTATTAAGCTGCATTACTGTTTGCCTTTGGTCTCCTAATTTGGCTGCTAATGTCTGAGACAACTGTTGAAATTAATTTGAAATTAATGTTCCTATATAATTACTTAATGAATCTCACATTCACTGCCCTTAGCTCTCAGCTGACAAAGGATCTCACCCACCGCATGTAAGAGGTTGGAATACTGACTGTGATTTTAAAGCGGTTGCTAAATTATAGTTTGCAAATATTTTACATTTATATCACACACTTCATCTTGAAGGATCTCGGTGCGTTTGAAATGTTACATAACATTAATTCTTTAGCAAAATTCCATCACAAAAACTTTCTGGGCATCAATCTTCTTACTTCCCTGCATGTCTTGGAATTAAATCAAATTTAGCTGTATTATTATGCAAACACAAAATCATACCTGCATTAAAAGATTATTATTATTAGGGCTGTAAAGTCAGACACTTAAAAGATAGTAAATGCTGGAACTGTAACCATGTAATAACCATGCAATACAAATTCCTTTTTCCATATATATGCATTCTTGTAGACTTCTATTTTATGATCATATATTTTCCTATACTCACCCCCTCCCTCAGGGGACTTATTAGTCCTTGTTAGTGTTCAAGAAAAAACAGGGTAAGAAAAAACAGGGTTCAGGAAAAAGCTAGCAGGGGAAGGCAGCGACTTGTGGAGTCCTTGCCTTATTCCTTACAAAAGCTGCAAAGGTTGTAATGCGTGTTCCTCCTTTTCTGGGTGGCTGACTTGATACCCCATAAATCCTGATGGGCAGAAACACTGAATATGCACAGCAGTAACTGAAGCTAAAGAAACATTCAAACGTGCAGAGCATTTTACATACTACCGAATTCAGTGAAACGTGAGGTCCTGGGGTCTCACAATGAGCACTTTAAATTAGTGTACACTTCAAAGAGGGGAAAACGTTTCTCTCTCTCTCTCTCCCAGGGGTGGTGGAAACCATTTGCAAAGAACACAGACCACAGCAATATGGAGACCCCAACTTAGTCGTTTTGTACAGCACAATGTGGACACAGTGCAAGAAGCAGGGAACAGGACATGCTGTGACCCAGAAACAGTATGTAGGGAAGCTGTTCGCGCTGTTGTGGAAGCTGGGGGGGGGCGGGGGTCAGGGCCCAATAGACTTTTCTGAGATAAAGGGGCTGAATTAAAGGCTTGAATTTACCTGCTTTCCAGGCGGCCTTCATTTGGACTGCTCACCATTTTGTGTGCTTACCTGCGACTCTGCATTTCTTCTTACAGGTGTGTAGTTTCTTAAGGAGCAAGGTAAAGTGGGAGCACCAGACTCCTTAGCAGTCAGGGACCCTTCAGGCCTTTCTTGTTAGCTCAACAGTGCTTTGCCTCAGGACACTCTCAGCATCTAGGTCAGAGTAAGTCAACCCTCCCCACACTGCAAAACGCCACCTCAACTTTCACGTAGAGCTGTGAGCCCCATAACATGCACCCCAGCACAGCTCAGACTGACACCATACCCAGAGGTCTTACAGCCCACCTGAGGGGCAAGCTGGTGAGGATAGGTCCTCAAACATAGGATAATGACAACCTCTTTGTGACCTGAATCGCCTGCTGACAAAGCACTCCTGTCTCCCACACTTTGAGCATCCCAACAGAGATCACTGACTGGCACATCTTCAGGAGAGATCTCCAAAGAAATCCCCTCCCAGCATGGCCAGCCAAAAAACCTCAAGCCTCCAAACACATGGGAAGATTAGTTCCTTTTAATGTTGTATTGCAGGTAAATTAGGGAGAATTGCTATGATGACATCCTGGTCAACCACCACAACTTCCCTCTAGAAGACCAAAGCTGTCAAAGATTTAAAAAAAAAAAAAGGGGAGGCGGGGGGATTGTTGTAAAGAGGGAAGCCATTAGCTTGTCTCAAAATGAGCCTTTTTAACAAAAAATAGAAAAAAATAAAATAGCCACTCTGAAATAGTTTGGTTCCCAAGCTGGTTTTATACTAGAAAGCTTAAGGGAATCCATATGACCATGCAATAAACTTGATTTAAAAAAAAAAAATTGCTATAGTGGCAATTATACAGGCCAGCAGCTTCCATCAGTGCTTGATCTTACAGTAAACTACATTCCCACAACTTTTGTCTACTCCTTTGTAATGAATTTCTTATGCAGCCAGCATTACACAACTGTATCATCCCACTGACCTTCCAAGCAGATTGCTTTTTTCCAGCTGCAGGTTATCACTGCACGAGCACAGCACCAACAGAAAACATCAACCGAGGCTACCCTTCCAAATCTGCTTTTGTGGAGAAAGTGGAAAACAATGCTAACACAACTGCAGCTCAGCAAAAACTAATATTTCTTGAGATAAAGATGCTTTTCCACCCCCACAGCTTCCTCCTGCTGCTAGCAATTGATGGGACAGGGCTGCTTTAGCCAGGTTTCCAAAATCCATGTAACAGAAAGCAGCTGTCCCTATCCCAAGATTACACCAGGCAGCTCCACAACTCTTCTGCCATCTTCTTTGGCCAGTCTTACCACTCAGCCTCCCAATATCGATGTGTTAGTAATAACAACAATCCCAGAACTGTACCAAACATACTCTGTCCTTAAACTCCCAACACTACCTTGAGGACGCTCACAGTGCTATCTGCCACTCAACACACAGGCTTCTCATGTTACTCATCACAGCAGGAACTCCAGGACTTTGCATCCTACCAAGTCAGGCTGCACAAGCCACACGTTTCAACCTGATCAAGTCACTTACTTGATCTTAGAGCAAGTCTGCTGGAAATGGCTTCCCTCTCTCTTCCCAAGCAGAGCACTGAACTGGACAAACCAAAGGCATCCAACACTACCTGAAACATTGTCTTGCTGAACCATTCTGATGGCAATGGAAGGTCTCGGTCTTCACTGAAATATCTGCAGAAAGCAGTATGGGTCACAGGAAGTCTCACCTCCACCATAAATACAGCACCACCTATATAATTCGGGGAGGGGAAGCTCCCTAGCTTTTTGCATTAATAGATGCAATTATAACACAAGATACTAATTTAGTTAACAAAGTTAAAGCATTTAATACAATTACTGCATGTCCATCAACTAATACTTTTATTCTGTCACTAAGTAACAATTGTCTCTGCTTCTTCACAGTGAACCACTGAAAAAGCAAGCAGCTAATCCAAGCTCTGCAAGTACGTTGCTGTATTTGCCCCTTTCTTTAAAAAAAAATAAATAAAAATTTGCAATCAGGGCCTATGCTTGCAGCATTGCTGCATCTCCCCCCATCTGAGTACACCAGCTTTAACAGCTCCTTGGGGGAGGATTCATGGAATTGGCAATATGGTTTGTAATTTCCACCTTCTGTTTTCTAGTTCAGGGAGTAATCGAATCCAGTCACTACTGCTGTATCTATCTGGTAACTATTTGTTGGCCTCCATGAAATGAGTTGGGAGTTTGATTTCCGTTCTCAGCAGGCATGTTTGTGTGATACTGATGAACTGCTGTAACTGGCAAATTGGAAGCAATTTCAGCAGAGATTCCTAGGCCTAAATAAGCATGAGAACAGAACTTTTCACCTCCAGAGAGGTCTCCCCTTTCACAGGTTTGACAAATGACAGGACAAGTTTGGAGTTTGGATTTCTGCTGTTGCAAAATGCACTTTAAAGTGGACTTTATCTTCCGAGCCCATCACGACACCCATGTGAAATCACTAACAAAAATAAAACAAGTCATTATGAAGTAAAAGAAGTCTTGAGGCAAAATCAGCTTCTTTTTACCTCTGCTGCATTTTAATTGAAATACATGAGCATTTTCTTTCTTTTTGACACCTCCACATCCCCTATAAGGAAACGTTCACTGATCTTCATTCTGCTAGTGCTTATTTGCTTCCCCATGATGGGAGCTGGTGCAATACCCATTCGCCACTAACAGATCATGAGTAGCATTCTAGGCAAGTCCATGAATTCTGTCACACAAGGCGTTTCAGAGCTGAAATACAAGTCACCAGGTTAGTAGAGGCTGAATGTATGACCAGGGCAAGATTAAAAATTTTATTATTAATACAAAACAATAATAAATCCAAGCAGATAATGAACTAAGTGTGTCTTCTCATTTTCCACCTTCTCTTCTTTTCCCAATATAGTCTATCCACAGTTCAGTGTTCAACCACTCCATATCTGGCAAAAACTATGAGGTTTCCATCTTGTATCCATGTTTTTCTAATTCAGCTCTGCACAGAAAGAGAGATATATTAAAACATAGAAATAAATATTGTCCAACACTTGTGTTTTAAAAAAATTAAATATACTGCACAACATGTAATTATTTTAGGAATACCAGGAACATCACACTACTTTTTGGTTCATACCAATAACCTTAACCTCACTTACCCAATAGTTTCCAAGCTTCAGCTTAATGTCTTAGATCACCAAAGGTGAATTCTAAGCAAAAAATTCAAGTACTTGTTTCAAGTACTTTGTCCTCTGACCCACCACAGCTGGACTACAACTACATGGCACTAAGCAACACCTGTGAGCCTGTAACAACTCCAGATGCATTAGAGAAATCAAAATATTGTCTTACAGCAGTTATTCTTAAGATTTCTTTAAATCAAATGATCTCACTAATCTGAGCAATATAAATGCATGTACTTCCAAAATAGCTTTAGCTTTTTTCTCTTTGTTTTAAATAAACACACACACCCCCCTGGACTGCACTATTTTAAAATCATGGTGCAACACACCTTCCAGTGAACAATTCTGAGGGGGGAGGGGGCGGAAATTGCTTTGTGCCCCTTAGTTGTGGCCAGAACAGCAAGTCAGCAACTGCAAACACACCAGCCAGAACTACGCCCTGGTTTATCTCGATACAACCGTCCAAATCTCAAAAAAAAAAATAATGAAAAAATCAGCTTTCATACTTAACAGTGCAATTAGAAGTGGAGGACTTCAGCACTTCCTAAAGATGAAATAAAAACATGCTGCAACCAAGCAACATTACACACCATCATTTTAACACTAGGATACAGTCATTGATGCTACAGCTAAGACACAGTTACTGAAGGTTTGTCAAGATCAACTGTTTATCAAGAATTATGCTACACCTTCAAAGACTTTTTTACTACATATCAACTTATATTCCAACATTACAGTTTAATTGCCTTTCAGTCTTACAAGAACTAACAATACCAACAAGACTATTTTGGCACCTTATAGCTCAAGGATCACTTTCACCCAAGTACAAGAGAGATCAGCCCAGGAACCATTCAACCAAGCTGTACTGCAAATAGTTTGCTCCTCACCTAATATACCAAGGGATTAATTATAAAATGTGACCTTGTATTGATGCTTGAAACAATTTAAGTTATAACTATGCATCTGTAAAGATTAAGTGAAACTGCAAGCGACAAAGAAGATTAAACAACTGGATTAGAGGGACCGAATTGCTGTCACTTTTCTTAACACATGTGATGAACAATTACTTTGCTAATGTTGCTCATCAACAGCGTGCTCACCACACACCAGAAGGGAACCTTAACATTAGTATGTCACTGATGTCTAGAACATTTGTCCATTTGGACAAAGAAGAGCTATGCTATTTGAAGGTACAGAAAAAATTTTCTAACACCACACTTTGCACACCACATAGTATAGAAGATATCATCTTGGATTCCTGCAGTGCAATGCAGAGTTTTCACACAGACGTAGAAAAGGATTTTTTCAGGTCAAATCAAAAAAGCCTTACAGTATCACAATTTAGAGAGATGTTTGTGCTCTTTAAGTTCTGTAACACAACAGAAGCCTAAACACATCTATGACATTAGGCATACTTCATGGCTCATGGTGCAATTATTAAAGGATGAAATGCTCATCAGTACTTGTCTGTGCTGCAATCCCTTAAATCCAGCTCCAAAAGGTTTGAGACAGAAAAGTACAAAGCAGAGCTTTTATTTATTTCAGTATCACTTCTCCATTTTTTGAAGTAACCAGATTTCAAGCTTTCAGATATAACTAAACATTTTACCCATCTTCTAGAACAGTAAGTTAGAAATAAAGTTACCTTAACTGGTTGGAGAAATCATCTTCTACGTTGTCATCATCCCAATTGTCTTCCCAGACATGCGCATCTTCATCTTCATCTAAACCAGTCCAATCTGAAAACAAAACAAACAAACAAGAGGTCTAAATACTCTGCACTGCTTTGGTCCTTTGCCTTTCTGACAGGTGAGTTCAGCCCTCAGGCAAGGTTGGCTTTTGCTGGTAACAAATTTCTCTCTAACAGAAAAGTCTGGATCCCATTTAAATGTTTATGAGCACAGAAAGATCTAAAAAACCCCGTATCGCAGTGTTTTGAATTATTGTGAAAATACAACTTGGTAAAAAGAATAATCACTGCACTTCACACCATGGCTTGCAGGATTATGTATTCATAAGAGACATTTTGCATACAAATAGACAAACTGGTATGCCATCGTAAAGAGAAAGCAATGCTGAATACTTGACTCCTAAAAGCTCAACACAACATGTGCAATTCCAGCTTTGCCTTTAATTTTACTTTTTTAATCAGAAAAATTTTACTTTAATTAGAAGAAAATACCTAATGCATTTGCCAAAACACACACACAGATTCTCAGTTGACTCAGATCAGATGCAAAGAGTTTATGCATAAATGCCAAAAACATATCTGTCACACAGAAGCAAAAACAAATTGAAGGAGGCATCCACAAGCAGCAGTTGCTATCTGTAACCCCTAATTCTGGGTCCTCAGAACAGCAGAAGCTGTTTCTTTACAGAGACAAGACACTAGAATTCCACTTGCTAACCTAGTTTCTATTTTCCTTATAACAATGTGGCACATCAACCTTTACAAATTACTGATCGCTCACTTAATGTGTCATTATTTAAAAAAAAAAAACAAACCCAAACTTAACTACCTAGTTTAGAAAAACAACACGAAAATGAAGAATCAAGAAGGCTCAGAATCAGTTTGTAAATAATACAAGCCAAGCAATACTTCACCGGGAAACAGAGTTGCTCAGTTTTCTTCTACTGACAGACACCAAGTTTACTGAATGTAACTAAAATAAGAAGGATGCCAATTCTGACACCTGTGACCTTGTATTTCTTAAAGTCTAGTAGTAAATTTAAAGAGATAACACTGCTCTTCCCCTTACAATTCAGTAATCCATCTGCTGCCCCTCCAGAGAAAGCTTTGAGGACTAAGGCCCCAAGTAGGGTGAAAGATTAAAAACTAACTCATGGTGAACAACTAAATTCCTAAGAATAAAGGTTGGTCCTTGTGTTTCCTCCTCCTTTTTCTCATACTGCCAGGCAACAAAATAAATATTTGAGATTAACCAGGACAGGAAAACCCATTTGTAACCAACTAAAGACACACATGTAGCCGGCATTACAACTAAACTTCCCTACTCAAATAAATTATATAATGGGAGTATATATAATAATAAAATACAAAATGAAGGCATACAGAAATCCTACTGGTCCTGAAGACAGCAAACAAAGGAACTAGGAAGAAAAGGTGAAGAAAAAAATGCACTACATAAAAAGAACAGTATTTTAATTTGGTTGTACTGCAAGTTGCTCTAGAGGAAAGATTTTATTTTAGTACTATCTACAATAATCTTTGTTCATTTAAATGCAATAGATTTCTTTTAGTCAACATAAAAGCTTTACTACTCACATTATTTATCTGTATTTCAAAGATAGAAAAAGAAAACCAAAGCTCAAAACAGTTTTAAAAAAAAAAGTTAAACTTTTCTACCTACTAAGGTACAAGTAGCTCAGGCAGATCTAGAAATTTGAGAAAAGTTATAGTTACATCCAGCAGAAGAAACAGCAGCCCCAATCACAAAAGGTAAGCTGGGGAGACTGCAAAACCATGCTTCAAAAAAATCACACTGAACAAAGAACCCCAAAAAGCAAATGTCATCTCCCACAATGAGAGGGAGAGAGTAAAGTCTAAATTATATTCTGATCACTGCAGCTGCAAGACTGTACAGCATCTTTAAGTTGACACTATACCCCAGAATTGCACACTGAAATTATTGTTCCCAGCTACGTTTTATACCCACAACTAAATAAAAGTTTAAAAAAAAATTAAAAATATATATAGTATTGTCTGGGATTGAAAGTATTATCAACATTTGAAAGCCTGCTACCATTAAATATTACTAATATACACCAAAACTACAAGATCAACTTTGATAAACTTGTCATGGCTGGACTCCTTTAAAAAAACCAACCAAAACAAGACAACTGATTACCTTAAGAGGGGGATTAAAAAACCAAAATCCTGTCATTTTATATATGACATTTTACATTCTGAAATGCATCATACAAAAGGTTTGTAAGTGACCAACTGACACATACTTGAAACTATCACACTATACTCTGGTGGACTTCAAATAAACTGTCCTACAGAAATATAGAAATAGGACACTTCATTTTTCAATACATAAATCTGATTTGATAAGTTATATGAAGAAAAAACTCTTGAGTATGAGTAAAATAAAATCCCCAAAAGCCAGTGTTTTTATTCCACAATAAAAATTTGCATTAGCTAATTTCTTTTAAAACACAGGTTTTCTACTGCATAGAAAGTGGTATTTTAATTTGAAAGCACAATTTGCCATGTGTTTGATCACAGTTATGATTCTTTGCTAAGCACTGAACATTCCAAGTGGTCTGACCGTTCTTTATAACATCTCAAACCCATTATCTTGCTTCAAGATTTAAACAATCCACTCTAGAGGTTCTTAGTTTCTGCAAGACTGATCAGCAAGAAGCCTGATTGTGGTCACTCTTTAGTAAATCTCTGTTCTACCCAGGAAGTTTGCACAGTATTTGGTAGCACAGTTAAATTCAAGTAGAATCAATTTCACCTTCTGTAACAGCAATTCAATGCTCTGACCAATCCAAGGTTCAGAAGCATGCTTCAAAGACTTCCTTCCTCCCTACTGGGAATACTTAATTTACACTAAATGAGATAAATATTTTTTTGCCTGTTTAGGAAGCACATATGGAAAGAAAAGCCAGCCTTTTTAGCTTAGCTACCATCTCAACTATGGTAATAACCTTTTCTGTCAGTAAGTGCAAAGACACTGTTTTTACTGATTCAGCATGCCTAAGGCTTGTAAGACCACATAAGTCTCATATAATGAGAACATTACTGACTTTTCATACATCGTGTTTTATACAATTGCTCGCGTTCCACAGCTTGAGACAATTCCCAGAGTACAGGGCATAGAGAAAGCAATCATGCCGAACAGGGATCTCTTCAAGACTGTATCTGCAAAAGGCCACTGAGCAATCTTACTGAAGTCCAGATTTAATTTCCTCATTCAATATACCTGCACCTATGAAAAGCAAGCCAACACGGAAACGTTTGTGCTTCAAAAGGTAGCGAGGCTCACAGTAAGTACGTCGCTCGTTATCTTCTTTCCACACGCTTTTCCACCCCGTTTCCAGCCCACCTCCCTCCTGTCCCTCTCGATGTCCATGTCGAGAGCAGAGGCGCAGTAAGTTTCCCCTGCTCTTGTGCCCGGCTGCCTCGCAGAATGACACAGCACCTCGAGTGCCCTATGCACGGCACCCTGAAACCAGCACGGCCGGGCACAGGCAGCACGTTCGTGCTCGGCCCTGACTCATGACAGGCCCGGAGCCCCCGCATGACCAGGGCGGGGAGGCAGGAACCGGCGGGGCACCGGGAAACTGAAGCACCACCCTTCACTGAAGCGGCCATGAAGCGGAGTCGCATCGCGCCGCCATGTAGACCCAGAGGGCTGCTCTGCAGGCGGGGGCCCGCTGACAAACCGCGCCCGGCCCCACCGCCCCGCTGCCGCCCGTTGGAGGCCGCGCGCTCCTTCCCCGCCTCAGCCGACCGGCCCGGCCCAGGCCGCGGCCTACGTGCGGAACCGTCGCCGCCACCCCCGCCGCCTCTTTTCCCGTCCCCATCCCGCCCGGCACCTTCCGCCGGGAACTCCTCAAACTCGTCATCCTCCTCCAGGAGCCCCAAGTCCACCGGCTGCTTCTTCTCCGACATGCTCGGCCCACCGCCCCAGCACCGCGTCCCGCCGCCCGCGGAGACTGATGGGATGCCAACGGCCACTGCGCCTGCGCCCTGCCGGCAGCCGTCTCTCGGTCTCCTGCCTCACTCCGCCCCCTCACACCGCACCGCCCCCGGCGGCCCCGCCCCCGGCGCCCCATCTGCTCCTGGCTGGGCAGCCTCACCCCGCTCCCTGTTCCTTCTCCGCCTCCTCAAGGTTTCCCGCAGGCCGTGCCCGGCCCGGCTCGGCTCGCCCTGCCCCGCCCCGCCCCGGGCTGCCTCCCCGCCTTTCGCCGGGGTCCCCTCAGGACGGCCTCCCTGGCGCCGGTCGGCCGCCCTGGCCCTCCGCCGGCATCCGCACTACCTCAGAGCTCGGCCGCGTCAGCCACCGGCTGCCGGCTCCGGCGCCGCTGGGCAGCTCCGGCTGCAGCCGTGCCGCGACCCCCCTCGACCCACGGGGCGCGGTAAGGGAGCAGGTGCCGAGGAGCTGGGAAGAGAAGAGGCCATAAACCGGGATATGCGCCCGCCGCCGCCTGTACGTGCTCCCGGCCCTCCTCAGCGGCTCCTGCGGCTGCCAAACCGGAGGGTCGCCGGTCGGGCAGCAAGATCCATCGCTCCGGAACGAGCTCGGGCTCCCCGGAGCCGAAGCTGAGAAAAGACGCCGTGTGCGGAATGTATTTCCAGTGCTGGAGGTAGAATAAATCTGCCCGCTGCAACGGAATTACACAAGCCACCACCGCTACCCCACATATCTGTTCTCTTTATGTCCTTCGATTATTGATTTATATTCAGGCAGATCAAGTATCGGCCTTCCGTCCTAATCTAGAACCTGTGTTCGCTGAGGTGTTGGGGTTTTCTTTACTTCTGGCGTTTCAGGGTTGTTCAAAAACCTCCATCTGAGTTGCTATCTTTTACATCCCTTGTCCATCACGTCAGGAAACAAGGAAGCAGGTTGAAGGAGAGGCTACGACTATTCAGCAAGAGTTAGGATCTTACATGAAAAATAGAAATGCCTTAGTTTGGTTTGGGGTTTTTTAATATTTCACTCAATTCTAGATTCTGCTGATTTAAACCACGTCAAGGTTCAGAGGTCACTAGCCTGAACAAGTCTGTGCGTGTGGCTGCTCCAATGGCTTCTCTCTAGGCGATCACCTTAGAACAGAACTGCTGGTTTGCTGGAGAAGTTGGGTTTTCTCCTTCACTCTGTGAGAAGCTGATTCACAAGACTGTGAATTCACAAGTACAGCTGGGTTATACCGTGCCCTCCATTTAAAGTCAGGGAAACAATGAACAAAAACCTGCTATGGGAATTCATATATAGCTCAGTTTTAGCCCAGTATAAGCATGTTCTGGCACGTGGCCACAGTTGAAGCAAGGTGGGAAAAGTGCCTTTCTGGCAGATGAAAGGTCTGATCGAGGGGTGACGGAAGGACTGACTGACACTGATGATTGTGAAAATTATGGAAACTCTGGTTTAATAAATCAATATGTGGAATCTAGTTACAACTTGGTTGGGATTGTTAGCAAGCCACGCATTTTGGAATAACAGATGACAAGTAAAGTCATAAAGTGGATAGGGGTTTGTTGTAGCTGAAGCTTGCAAAGATCCATGATCATTCAGTTACTAAGGCCCTTATTCATGTCCTCTGCTTTTTGCCTTACTTAGAACTAAGCTATGGAGTTTGCAGTACACTGGGGAATATTGAGATGCTCAACTACACCTAGATTATCTAAGAAAAAAAAATGTAACTTGGAAACTCCTATGGACAACTAGCTTCAAGTAACCCCGGAGTGTTGCCCTTGTTTTGGCAACTTTGCCTAGGTATCTGCTGTTGAGAAAAGATACAGCAGTCCTTTCCACCTCCTCTTCTCCTTCTCTGAGAAGCTGCTGGTTATGAAGCTCTTGAGTGACAGTGGAGAGAAGAATCTGTACTCTCCTAGGGAATATGGCCAGCCACTGCACAGAGAAACAAGGAAAATCAGGGACTCCTGAAGAAGTGTCTTATGTAGGGACTGACTACAGTCAGTCTCAGATCTCAGTCCTCCTTTGCATTTCCGATCTGGGGAACTGCATATTCCTGTATCAGCAAGTAAGCCAAATTTAATCTTACGTTGTCACAAAAATCTACAGTGTCAAATTCTCTTCCTTTTATTATATGTCAAATTCCTTCATTTTATTATAAAACTCAAAAAATTTGTTGGTTCTCTTAAATTTGTGGTTTCTAGAGTTTTGTGGTTAAATAAGGAGCTTCTTGTTGAAGACAGAGAAAAATAAGTTACTAGCACAGCCAATTCTAAATGAGCTTGAAAATATGAATCAGCTTGATCAAAAAGTATTTTAGATAGAGCTATTTTACTTGTAAGATTGTTTTAAATAAATGGATTTTTAAAAAACCTAACATAAAATCCATTGGTTTGAAACACATACCACAGGTTTTGGAAGCCTGGAATTTACATTACCATCTCTAGGCTTTCTAGCAGATGAATGCATGGATGCAGACCTCACTGTGATTCCTCAAACTCTTTACCTTTCTGCTAGTAAGGTCTACAAGGGCACAGGTATCTGCCATGCCATGTTTCCCTCATCAAGCCCATCCTGTGATCCCTGAAGG
Organism: Laterallus jamaicensis coturniculus; assembly: GCA_022605575.1. Classification (NCBI taxonomy): domain Eukaryota; kingdom Metazoa; phylum Chordata; class Aves; order Gruiformes; family Rallidae; genus Laterallus; species Laterallus jamaicensis. The sequence goes on from JAKCOX010000008.1 coordinate 6,973,871, forward strand.
AGCTGATCTGTGAGGAATTCTCCACAGCAGCCCTCTTGACCTTGGTCAGTGGGCATGGCAACAGGCTTGCCTTCAGATCTCCACTGTGTCCAACACTGATGTCAAAGCCAAGTGCCACAGCCACCAGACTGTTTGCTTGGTCTGTTTCTCTCTTCCAAAGTACATTTGTGTATTTTCACTCATGGTGGAGCAGATTTGGCAAGTAAATAACTCAGCCTGCAATACTAAATAGCCTACCAAAGAGGAATTCTCCTGGGAGCTGGTTAATGTGGACGACATACCATACCCCAGATGCATGCTCTTAACCACCAGACTCTACAGTAAACAAGTAGAAGGACCTTATCCTACTATTTGAAAGCACTGATTTTAGTGCCAGGCTTGTGACTGGGATTTCTTAGCGGAGGCATGGCCTTAAATCATATTTTCTTAAGGTTTCTTACTGGCATTCTTAGGTAGCTTCCTACTTGGTCTGTGGGCCTTGTATATCCCTTACCTTACTGCCCCCAGGAAGCATGTATAAGGAACTTATGTTCTTCTGCTGAGAAAAGACATCTTCAAATTCCACAAAGCATCACAGCATCTATAAATTTGGTGATGCAGTTTATAGTACTCAAGCCTTTTGGTAGACCTAGCCCCATTAACTCTTTAGAGCAAAATGCATAAGGATTCAGTTGTCCAGAACAGATTTTCCAGTGTGAAAAGTTATTTGAAAAGTCGCAGAAGAGTACCCAAGCCCCATGTGTGATTGGAGTTTGATGGTTTCTAGATGGACCATCAAGAATCAGAGTTGCCTGTTAGCATTTACCCTATGCAGTCAGAGTGGGAAAAGGCACTGGTATCCAATTAGAGCATACTGCCATTGATTTTGGGTTTGTGCTTCCCAAGTTGCAGTCCCAAGGCTGGTGGCAGTCACCAAACCTGTATCTCATGTGGACAGAGGACACACAGAGCAAGGAATAGTTTTGATCAAATTAGGGAAATCAGTTCCTACATTCCCAAAATAGTGTAAATTATCTGCTTTCTTGGAGCTGCAGCCCCCACACAGCACAGCAGCTACATGCTGAATAGCTTGATCTTCCAGGACCAACAGCCTGACACTATTGGGTGCTTCAGCAGAGCGGACTACATGGCTCTTCCATGGAAATTAAATTTTAAAGAATCCTGTAGAAGTCAGTGGTTCAGGATATGACCATCTCTATTAAAACCTTAACTTAAATACACCCTTAACTGGTAACATGTTTAAAATAATTGAACAAGACAATCCTGAGTAACTCATCAGTCCCTCTATTATTCTTTCCAGAGCTGCACAGCTTTACTCAACATGATTTGGTTTAATTTTTTTTTTTCAGCATGTTTTATGCATTAGTATCAGAAAAGCCTGTCTTTCTCTTGGCAAATGTTACTGCAAGTTGTCTGGCAGGGAGGTGAGATTATGTAGATTTATTTATTCAGAGTGCAATTTGCATAAATGAAAAATGGAAATAGAGCATTTTTTCTGAATTGGAGCCATTTTTTTCTTCAAAGTGAAACAAAAATGCATATGGTACACTAGTTTGGATTTCCAGATTTTTTTTTAGGGCAACTATTTGTCATTACAATGGCTGGGCCCATTTTCTTCAACTCGGACACTTTAATGTCTAAAAGCATCTTCTGAGGAAAAGATAAAGAAGAGGAAATAGAACAGATTGGAAGAGGAATTGCTTGTAAGCAGTTAAAGGTGTCTTGGTGAAAAAAAACCCCCAGCAACCTGAGAGTCATGTTAAGGGTTTTAGACACCCTGTTGGTTTGGAGTTCTGCATGGTCCCAGGGTACCATACAGTGCTTCTCCAGAGAAAGCCTGTGCTGCACAGAACATTGCCTTTGCATGTGTTGGATCCAGCTGGCCTCATTGACATAATGTGAAATCTGTGGGCGTGGGCTCTTCATCTAATGGACCACAAGCTCAGATACATCTGGCTCAGACCAGTGATGCCCACACCTTTTATCTGGATGGGAGAGGAACTGCCTTGCAGTCCAGGTTGTTGGATACCCAGGAAAGCACTTAGTTCCTCAAAAAAAAAAAAACCAAAAAAAAAAACCCGCATGGAAAGCTTATTACCATGTGCTTTTCATTCATAAAGCAAGAATTAACCATGCAATATAAAATATCTATCCTGCATTATACAGCAAATCTGGCAGTCCAAGCACTGGTTGGATCCTGGGAATCCCCTCAGAGTCAGCATTCTGCGTCTCAGGATAGTGCAGCATTTCATGCTGTAGTTTTTTTTATCAAATTGGAGAAAAACAAGCATATCCTGCACCCAGTGCATCTGGATGTTACAAATGTATTGCCCCACTTCTTTCAATAGCTCTGTGCAGCTTGGGATCTGCAGTATCATTTCTGAGGTCAGTGCCTTTGGTTTGCCACTATTTATTTATTCATGTCTGCAGAGGTCCTCTTTTTCTCTACAGCTGCTCCATCATTCACCAGCACCTCCTGGTAGCCCACCCTGCTCCCACAGCCCATCCCTTCTCACAGTTGACCCTCACTGAGGTCAGGATGCGATTAGGTGGCTGGAGATCATAAGGAGTATTAATCACGAGGAACACTTAGATGTTGCTTTACAGACTTCCTTATGTGAAATACACTGTGGCAAGCTATCGGGTTACCAGTGGCTGAAAAAGAAACAGTTCTCTCTTTACCCTTGACAGTCAAAAGAAAGTTTGATTTATTTTCTCATTTTCAGTTAGTCTAAAGGCAGCTGGGCAGTATTGCTACAAAGCTCTAGCTGTGTGTCATTGTAATAGGGGCAATATGTTTGTTCGCTTCTGCTCTCTTCCTCTGTCTAATTGTTCTATTGTCTTTCTGTTTTCTCTCCACATTTGGGCTGACAAAATGTCTCCTTGGGTTTAGCCCTCTAGCCAAAACTTAACGGGCTCCTAATCAAGAACTAACACCACCAGCAGGCTATTTCCTGTCTTTGTTTACCATTCCCGGTATCATCTTTCTTCTCCTCTCAGAATTTTCCCCATTCTTTTCCTTTGAATTTCCCTCCATACAGGCTGCAGGAAGCTTCCTATATATTGTTCCTCTTTCATTTTCTGCCCACTCGATCTCTGTCCTCCCAGCTCTACATCCTGAAAGAGCAGCAGATGTGCCCAGAAACAGATTTCAAAAAGCCAAGTAATCCTGAGACAGCCATATATTCCACATTGCTGTATCAGCAGAATCAGTATTGCTGAGCCTCAATGCAAAATGTATTGATGTTTTGAACCGAGAAGAGGTAATCGCAATGTCATTAATTACTAGGTACTGTTCACCACAACTTGCATTTCCATGCAGATATCAAGACCTTCAGGGTACGATCTGGTTGCCTAAACAAAGGTCCCTAACATGGGTTGGGATGCTCTGCTCTAAAACCCTGGGCTGCCTGATGCAATGTGGGAAACCATGGCCCGTCCCAGATGGCAGCTGGAGATGAGCCAAAATACCCCAGGGTTTCCAAAATGGTACCAGTCACCTGTGTTTAGGCAACTGAATGGCACTCTTAACCATACACTGGAATAGCTGATGGTGGTGCTCAAGTGTCTTTTTCATGCTATTGCACAACTGCCTTGGTTTGTTTCTGCCAAGTCTATAATGAGATTGCTACACTGCGGTGATCTTAATGTGAGATATTCACTGGACAGGTTAGTATAAATCGTTAGGAAGACTTTTTTTTCCATTTAAAATATCCTTCTACCATTATGTATCTAGGTAGTGGCTAAGGTGTGGCCAAGGATGAAGTTCAACCCAAAGAAAATAAAATGCTGTAGCCTAGGAAGTATTACCAAACGTTATTTCTGATGTTTTGATAGGTACGTAGAGTTTATCCTCATTAGTTGTCCTGACAAGCTGAAGGACTTCTCGATACCTAGACCATTTGAAGGACCAGAATCAGGCCACCAATCTTCAGTCCACCCTCACCTTCGGTGGCTTGTTTAGCCAAACAGCCCCTCTGGACTCCCAGTTCAGAAAACAGAGACAAATGGGCTCTTCCAGGTGGAGGTTCAGAGCACCTGGGTTAAATATCAGCCCTGAAATGTAATTTGAAGGTACTTGTCTCATCTTTGACTATATTAGAAGCCTAGGAAGACTTGCCCCATAATTATGTGCTGAAAGCCAGGGGATGTAACTAATCTCTTACAAGTCCGGCTAACAGCAGTCACCCTTGTTGGTCACATTTTCTCCTCTGGCAAAGTTCCTCCAGGGCATTTTTAGCCCAAAGTGTATCTGTTTAGCTTGCTTATCAACTCAGCTCTCCCTGCAGGAGCTTCACCATTGGGAGCTGGCAGTGGCAGTTACATGTCACTCAGAGCTTGCTGCTGCATGTTGGCTTTTCCATGCTAGTAGGCAGAGCATCCTCACTGCCCTTCCATCCCCCTGGGGCTTGCTTTTCACCAGCCCTGGCTGTCTTTCAGCTGTTCCACACTTTCACAGGCAACACAGTCTCAGCCCAGGGAATTTCACTTAAGTTAATTAACTGTAAATTAACACAAACTTTTAATTACTGATTTGGGTATTGAGGGGAAAGAAGAAACCATATGCTATTGAACAGGCACTCTGGGAAACGCCTTTCCTCTGCTCACCTTGACACAAACACTCCCCCTTCCTCAGCTCCCCTCATTTTCACCACCATTTCCCACGTTCTCTCCCAGTCCCTTCAGTGATGTAATGGGCAACGCAAGTAGTTGGGATGAAGGCATGGTGATTTCTGTCTGCTGCCCTTTGCAGTCCACTCCTTGCCCTCTGTTGCTCCTCGCTTCTCACTGCTCCTTGGCATGGGTTATCCATGGCCTGTGAATAAGGTTGGTGCTTACTTCCTAAGCTTGCATGCACAACTTTGTTGTAAACATATCAGAGAAGGGAGATGGATGCATTTTATCACATAGACTTAAGCAGGAAAGGAAGGTCAGGTGTCTAAGCTAGGTTTTGATGCTGAAGCCATGGATGTAGCTCCTGGGAGGTATGGCACAAGTGCCGACAGTGCAGGGCCAGCACAGTGCATGGCCAGGACCACCACACTGGCTACCCCAGCTCCCATGCTGGCAGTCACCATGCAGGCACAGGGGCTGCAGGACCACTCTGGCTGGAAAAGCAGATTGTGGCACCTGTGATGTGACCCAAAGCATTGCTTTTTATTTGCAGAAACCCACAGAGCCTCAAAGCTCTTCCTTATCTGTCCTGCAAAGCAGAGGCTACCTTCTTCCTCAGAGCTCCTCTTAACCTGTCATGCCTCCTTCGGCTTGCATTGAGATTTTGATGAACCATCTTGTGGTTTTCCACAGAAACAAATGATGAAATGTTATGCCACTAGCAGAGATGTCAGCTCATTTTTTAAAAAAATGAGGACAATCTTGAGAGCTTAATCAAACTCTGCTTTTATCTTAGGTTACCAAGTGAAGTTGATGCGGTATGTCAAATCAGAACCACGAGGAAAGATCTAGTTGAGTCTTGATCTTAATCTGACTCATCCAACCCTCTCACATGAGTGGAGCCCAAGGCAGACTCTGGGCTGTTGTACGTACAACCATGTAAAACTGATGGTCCTTTTTGTTTCTGTTAGATAGCAGTTTATTCTGAAGGGTATTTTAAAGGAAACCCCAGACAACAGACTCTCTGTGCTCCTGACTCGGTTTCCAAAGCACATAAATCTTTTGTAACTTTAATTCTTAGCCCCATAGCAAATGCGATAGCACCAGTGACAGCTGGAATGCTTATAAAAACAGCATCAGAGTAAATGGTGAGCAGAAGTCAAACCGACCTGCAAAACCAGTGGTTTTACTGGGGGTGTATATACAGAAAATCCTTTTGTCCACCTTGTATATGTATACATAAATATATATATTTATGTGTACGGTACTTATTAACAACAGGTAAACTGTATGATTAAGCAGGCTCCTGTGAGAATGGTGCTAATTATTATTCTAAGGTGCGAAGTAAATTAAAAGTAGGATCACCTGCAGCAGTATATTACAGCAAAAAGAGAAGTTAGATTTGAGTACATTGTTATAGAGGTTGGCTGAGAAAGAAAGTAAGAGATCTACACTGATTGTCATGTGAAGGAGTGCATTAGGAAACAGCGCTCTCAGTTTTACTGTTTCTGGCTGTATCTTTTGTAATACACAATAGGGGAGTCTTTTCTCTGATTTGCTTTTAAGGCTTTAGTACAATCAAAAGCTGGAGGTATTGTAAAGAAAATCTGCAAATAGCATGAAAATGTCTTGTGGTGACATTCTTATTCAGGCTCCGGGCCTGATTTTGAAAGATCCCGAACACCCAGAGATGCCAATGCTAAGCACTTCTGCAGATCAGATCTTTGAGGTCTGAAAGATTGTTTTATAATCCTGTTTTCATGCTCTTGCAAACCTACAAAGTCATTTTTTCCCTATGTAGTAGCACATATTTTATTAAAACCATTCAGAACGCATATCTATGTTTTAAGGCAACAGTTTTCTGCTGACTGGTGAGATACATAACTTTAGTCAGTAGAAAAGTTTCCCTCCTTTCAGGAAACTGATGATATGTTTAAAGTTAAAGACAACATTAATTATTTAAAAAAACGAAGTCTCTGCAACACTAGGACTTTTACATCCTCCCCATTCACCATTCTGCCTGGCTATGGCACTGTCTTCACAGAAGCTCTTGCACACTAATGGCAAAATTTTATAGGCCATATAAAAAGCACATTTTTAAAAAAGAATCTGTTGTTTGTCTTTAATTGCCCTGTCATCTGTAGGGAAAAGTCCATATTTGCCACCGTGTCTTCCCTCAGAAGTGGTTTGAGGAGGCTGCACTAAACCAAAACAATAAGGTTTGAAATTGTATGTTAAGTGTTTATGCAGGGTGCATGTAAACCACGAGGAAAAATAAATTTAAACAATCACAGGCAGATCTGAGAGATGCAACTGAAGCAATGCCTCAGATCCCATAAATATGACTAAATTTAGAATTTGATTTCCCAACCATTTATCACAAGCATGGTATATTGGCACAGTGTAACTGAATACATCTGCCTAGCTCTTGATTTGTGTGAGTTTAAACCCAAAGCTGAAAAGGGAATTGAAAAATTGATAAAAGGGGGTTTTGATAGGACCTCTCTTTCTTTCAGATTGGTCAACAGATCTCACCTACGCTGTAAGATACGCAGAATTCTTAATTAAGATATAGAAGGCTATTTAGAAACATCATATTTTGTCATACTGTTAATGAACTTAAGGATCTCCAAATACTCAGCAAGGAGTATATAACCAAGCTACCTCTTGGTTATAATGGAAAACCATCTTCTCTTAAAAGCACAAAGCAAAGTAACATTTGCCTCTAGTTCTGCATGCATACTGAAGTCCAAATTCTTTGAGACATTACAAGGTGGGTTTTCACCTATCTGGTGTTGACAGAACAACACCCAGTTCCTCAGACTTTGGCCCACAGCATTCACAATCCTGTAACGCTACTTGTTTTACACGTCTTCTTAAGGTGATTCCACCTTCTCTACATTTTCAATGACTGTCAGAAATGCCCCATAATTTAGTTATTTTTCCTCAGCATATAACATGCTGATTGGATTGACAGAATCCTATAACCTTGTTTATTTTAAACAGAAGGAAAATCCAATCTGTTTGAGGCATAAGTAAGAACAAACAAAAACTATGAACACACATTTGGTGAAGCAGTGTGGCTGCTAACTGTAACAAAATTTATTCACTTTTTTCTTCTATTCACAGAGGTAATTAGGTGTGTTATATACATGCATACTATATTATATATATGCTGCAGATGGTCCTTTGCAGCTTTGCATAAACTTATTTAACAAGCACATCTGAAAGAGTCATTGCATTGAAATCTTTAATTGTACATTATAAATAATGATTTTCAAATGATAAATTGTAATTTTCATTTATGGCTGTTACAAATTTATATTAAAGCTTCACTGAATTGGACAATTTTTCAGTAGAGTTTACTTAATGTTAATCTATTCATTTGAGGGTAAATGAAGAGTTTAATGGTGAAGTGATGTAACTAGAATATAGTATTAAGTGCTGTGTTAGGTTTATCAATCAGTGAAAATTGTGCACTTGAGTGTAAGAGCACATGTCTATCCATACGATTTTTGCTACCTCAGTTAATTGAAACCTTTTTTTCACCCTATTATCAATACTTGAAAAATAGCTCCAACCACATCTATTAACCAGTGTCTTAATAGGTGCTTTATCAGCTCCATATAAATTGCATGTATTTCACTAGAAAGCAATCTCAGAAATACAAGGGTCAGTTCTATAGTTCTCTGGAGATATTCACCCAGGAGGTGTTGGGGCACAACTGGATGGATCACTAGAGGTAGTTAGAGCTCTGAGCCTGGTCTTCAGTCCACTGAAACACTGTAGATGGTTGGAGGTTCAACCTGATTGACAGTCTTGGTCCTCATTGATTTTTAACAAAAGCAAAGTGTGCTCATGATGAAGACTAGTTAAGCACCACCACTTCCACTGGGAAATCTAAATCAGAATCTAAATTTTCTATAAAACATTTTAAAAAATTAAATTAGTTTAGACTCAGAAAATCAGAATTATACACCTATACTGAGATGTCCTGAAGAGCTCTGAAACAAAAAGTTCTCCCTTCCAAGGAAACAAGATTTCATTGATATCAATTCATATCCTCTCTCCCCTAGATACGTGTTTTGAATGAAAAATAAATACAGATTTTCTGAGCAGCTCAGCTCAGTGTCTCCCAAGATCATGGACAGCTCAGATGTCGTTTATTGTGCCTTAAATAAACCTAGGTACTTCTGTCTTGCAGGCTCAACATACAAAACATGTTTCTGAGCTTGTCCCAGCCAAATTTTGCTGGTGGAAACTTCTTCCACATACCAGTCCTTCTACTTTCTGCTCCTGCCTTGCCCTTCATATGTCCTTCCTCTTTCTCATCTTCATGTCTGCTTTGCATCTCTTGGCCAATTGTCAACCTCATGAATCGACAGCAGAAGGAAAACAAAAGCTTCTGCAAAACAGGAAGAGGGATCTGAGATGGTTAGCAGTGTCTGAGTACTGCTTAAAACTCTCTAAAGATTTTTGTAGTCTTTAAAAACATTTTGGACCATTCAGGCCTCTGCTCAGAGAGTATCCATTCATGACAGATCCTGCTTTCCTTTCTGTGGCCAAGTTGTTTAATCAATTCCAACAGATACGAGGGTACGAGTTGCCCGGGTAATGCTTCTCCATCTCGGAAGGGGACAAATGAGTGGAAGGAGGCGAATCTGTGGAAACAGTCCTCAACAGGGAAGGGGTGTTATTAGTGCATTGCCTGCATACCTCTGAAAAGACGGAACGTCCCGCCCTTCTGCTCAGCCTTGGGGATCCTCTTTCTAATGGTTACTCTGTCTTCCCACTCCTCAGAGAAGCTAGTTGCCATCACAAAGAACAGAGCTTTGTAGTGTTGAAGGGTCCGCTAGAGAGCATTGGTATCTTTTTGGTTACTGCTATTCCTTTGTGTAGATCTGTCCCAATGTTCTTTGTCAGTGACCAGTGGGCAAACCAGTGGAGTTAGGAGAATTACCACAGTAAAGATCTATATCCAGTTGTATTCAGAGGGAATATACTGAGATAATTTGCACTACAAGTGAGTAAATAACTTATTATAGTCATAAGGCATAGTTTTATTGACTGTATGATATGCAGGAAAACACAGCTGAAAATGGCACACAAAGTTAAGTGCTTGTGGCACAACTAGTCGTAAGTAGGGAAAAAAGCCCCTGGTCATAGCCATCAGATCCAAGCTATGGCTCTGCAAACTGACCATGGCCAGCTTAGAGCTCAGTGCAATACTAACAAACCTGGTTTGCATACAGGAAATTAAGGCTTGACCTTACCAAAAAAAAAAAAAAAAAAAAAAGATAAAAGAGTACAACAAAGATCAGTGCTTTACCACATTTGAAAACTTGATGTTTTCATTTTCAAGACTTAAAAAAATTACTCTGTTGTGGGCAGTCAGGGCAAAACCGTAGCTGAAAGCTAACAGAAATCCTTTTTATGCAATGAAGAACTTCCTTTTACAGCGTGGTTTTCTTCACTGAAAGCAGATCATTGCTATAAAGAGCAGGTATTTATCAATTTTCAAAGGTCTTGGCCCATCAAAGCTAGTGTTAGATTTGGAATTTCGCTTTTGTTGCCAAGGTGACAAACACTTATAAATATACCACATCTTCTAATGTGCTTTTAACTTAGTATTTTTATGGCTTTTAAATCAGATACCATTAGCAAATATATTAGGTAATTTAGCTGAAAGACCATTTTCTACTAACACTTTTTGTTACATTTCCCCAGGTACTTCAGTAAATGTCTGTTGTGACATTGCAGTCCTGCCAGGCTTCTAGCATGTAAGGATACGTACAGTACATCTGGCAAGAATTAACATATTACCTTAGGGTTTTCTTTTTTTTTGTATTGATAATTACAAATTTTATAAAAGAAGACAAATATTAAGGGTTGGATCCTACAGCCCACTGCCTTCAGCAGGATCTCTGGAGAGGCAATGACTCCAGGCTTGGCCAGCGGCTGCAGTGTGCCTTGTCTTTCTTGGCTTCCATCTCCCCTTTTAGAGGACAGCAACAAGGCTGAGCATGAGATCATAATGGTTCCATAGCAGGGCCATTTCCTCTGCAAAGGGGGAAGCAAGCAAACAAACACAACCTGCCTGGGTGTTTTCTTCTTTTTCATAGACTTGAAGGTGAGATGAGACCTTTGCTGTCTCCCTGCAAGAATCCAAGCCAGCAGCTTCCCTGGTGGGACACGGTGGCCACATTGGCCACGTCTCAGCTGGAGCAGGCTAGGAAACACTGCTGGCAGACAGGAGGTGGGCACTGGAGCTGCGTGGCCACGGGGAACAGTTGTACCACTGCGAGTGTGTGCTGCAAGCACCTGTGGTGGAGCCTTGAGAGAGCTGGGCAACAGGGATGGAGGTGGATTAGTGAGCCAAGACAGCGACAGTCCCCATCAGCCTGACTGCAGAGAACCATAGGCATGGAAGTTGTGTTTTCCCTGCTATCCTGAAACCACATCTGGAGGCAGAGGTCGGGCTGGGCTCTGCTCCAGGGACCTCCATTTTGCACCAGGAGCCCCATCCTTCAACAAGGGGCATCCCAGTTTGGGATGTGAGTATGTGAGTATGCAGGGCTGGAAGGGTGGAGTACTGACAGAAAGGAATGATCACTTCCTAATACATTTTTTTAAGAATTTTGACAAAGCTTGCCATCACTGAGGATTAAGCACAGTTCATAAACCAGTGTATAAGCTTCCTACAATAGCAGCGTGTTAGATTGGGTGGAAAGGTCTGATGGAGAAGCATCCAGGAAACATCTTTCATGTCTGCATATTAAATTTAATCTGCCACCCCTGTCTTTTAAGACTCAGCATTCATCTGCTGAAAAAAAGATGGTGATCTGAAAGAAAAAGGGGGGTGGGGTGGGGTGGGGTGGGGGGGAGCCCAGCCCGCTATAACAGTTAGCTTGGCAAAGTGGGAGAGTCTTAAGGAAAAATTCATTGTGTGTGAGTTACAAAGAGCCGCCCCACGCTGCACACACAGGCCCTGTATATGTCGCTCTCTCCCCCAACCCAGCACTGTCCCACTGGCCTCTTCATTCAGCACAGCTATCTGTCATGAAGAATTTAAGCTTCATATTTTCATCTGTCAGTTGCGAAAAGGCCTGTCAGCTGAAGCTTACACTACCGTTTGCCAAAAAGCCTATAGCCCACGCTGACAATACACTCTTACATTTGTGCTTCCAGGCTCCAGATAATCCCCTCACTTTCCTCCTCAGCAGTCCAGTTATGATGAGGCTTAAATTGCATATTTTGGGGGTTTTTAAATCCAGATTTTGCTGATAAATGCTATCAGCAGGAATGAAATGAAATACAGCGCGGTTTAGCTCTTATTACCAGCATAAAGCCTACTATGAGTATTTTGTGCGGGCTATAGAGACAGTATTCAGATTAAGCAGGTTAATGTCTATAATGTCTATAGTCACAGGAACTAAATGTTGGAATGCTAATATCAGCTTTTATCTATTTTGTCTATTTGCCATCCCTGAAAAAACCCCACCCATCCTCCAAACAGGACGTTTCCCGGTTTGTTTGTTTAATTTGATTTACAAAGGGAAATACAGATAACCAGCTCATTACAAATCCACAGATGATTATTTTTATGCTTCAAGATGCCACAGAACTATTTGTACAATGCCACAATGGAAGAAAGTGTCTAAATCCCCAAAGTACACTTGCAACCCCTGACACTTTTCCTGCAAGACAGCTGACAAAAGTACCACAATAAAATAGGGTTTATGTGTTTATGAGAGTAAAGAAGAATACAAGAAGCTAATCTTCACACCTGTAAATTTAGGGCTGTGCAGCTTTGATGTTCACACCTAAAATAACAACACAGCCAAAAGTAAAATTGCTTCCAAAACTCCATTTCATCTGAGGATTGTCGGGGGATGTAGCACAGTAACCCAGGTTAATTGTTTGCTGCCTTGTCTCTAAGAAATTGATTGTCCAGCCATAATGCAACCACAAAGAAATCACATCTTTAACTCATTAAAGGCTTTTAAATTGTCTAATCGATTATGACTCAATTACATTTTTCTGAAGTCAATATTAGATTATGTCCTTATGAAACAAATTGTCCCTATGAAACAGATTTATTTGGTGAAACATTATTTTTTCCCTGCAGCTCTAAAATATTCTACTGTCATACACTATTGCTGAGTGTATTTCTGTTTCATTGCTTTACACTGTCATTTGGAAACTAACTCCAGAACAATGTTTTTCAAGCCGTGATCTGAGTCTGGAAGGAGAAGGGACTGCTGTAGGGAATTCTGCAGAAACCCTTGTGAAATGAAACCTTAATGTTGGTAGGCTTCGGCCTGATCTACTTCTCCACTGGGAAGGGTTTTCAGGTTTCCACATACTATTTTTTTTTAAAAAACAATAAAAATGTTGAGAGCTGGTGCCTTGGAGTGTTGTGTCCGTGAGAAGTGATGTGGGAACCTGCCTCCCCTGAACTGACTCGTGGTCAGGAAGCGAGAGCAGCTGCGCGGCACTGTACAGAGCGACTCCTTTCTGGCAGCGCTTCTGCACGGGCTTCACACCTGCAATTGGAACAACCTGTGTGTGCAGCTTTGAGCCAGTAAGTGTCCTCTGGGTCAGAAACTGATGCAGTCGTAACACTGCTTGAAATAGAGAACTGCCCTGGATGTCCTAGCTGGTTGGGTCCAGCTGTCTTCTACTACAGCCAGCTGTGGCAAGTAATTCTTCTCCCAATGGGGTCAAGTTCTCACCTGTAAAATTTTTTTTTGCCCCTGTTATATCCTTTGGCTGTGACCCACCAGTAGGTACAGAGCAACCAAGAGAAATGAAGCTGGAAAGAAGCGCTGTATCACGGTATTTTTGTTTTATTAATTTCCTTACATTAAGATTTGAACAGGGTCCTGTAAACAGACAACAATGGCTGACAATAAAAATACATTAGTATTATTATTAGCACCAGCAATAATTATAAGACATCCAGTAAATCTTTTTTTTCCTTTTTTTTTTCTTTCTGTAACGGTAGTGAAATATTGCCAAGAAAACAGCAATGGAGCATTGTCTGTTCAATCCTTGGTTCAAAGCAGAAGGTACATCCTGCCCCAGAATATTCCCACAGAATGACTTTTGGACAAGAAGGGTGGGAATTAAGGTAAACAGGGATCGCTCTGAAAAGCAGGGAAACAGTAAAAGCTGGCGTTGAGTATGAATTTGCTCTCTCTTGGTGCATGAAGTAGTTGGAGATGTCTGCAAAGCTAATCAGTGCTGGAGGATAGTGATTTGTGTCAGCTACCTTTTTCCTCCAAAACATCACAATATCTGAGGGACAGAGGTCTTGTGTTCCTCTGTGTTACCACCTGGAGTATTTTGGATCTTGCTGTGTTCTTACCGTTCTTACACACCAGAATTCCCTTAGCATCGTGTATATGTTGACTATCTTAACTTTTTTTTTTTAAATAGAAGTGAAAAGACTAAAATATATTTTGTTTCAGGAATAAATTACTCCAGGAGCTGTAGCAAGTTATTTAATTCCCTAAGCCATACAGACTCTTATGTCTGAGTTGCACTGTCTTTGGCTAAAAATTCAGAAAATAGTTTCACCTCACTGAAAAGCAGGATTTCGCTCCTGAATTCCTGGGAAGTTCCCACCTAAGCTAAGCGCCTTGTGTTTTCTTGCCTCCCAGTTCTTTTGTCTCTGGAGTTGCTCATTAGGAGCAGGATCACTGCCTCATTTAAAGAACAACAAACCAAGGAGGAAGATCAACATTTCTTTCTGCATTTCATTTTACCTGCAGCTTGGGAACAGCTTTGGTTAAATCCAGGTTACCCGTCTCCACAGACACGTACAAATCTGTCTGAGCGTGTCCAGTGTATTTGCAGCTGAAGAAAGGAGGGAAAATTGCTCTGATACAACATATCCACTTTGCAAGTTATAAATCCTGGCTTTTCTTACTAGCCTGTGTTGGGCAGCTCCCTCCTTCAAGTGCTGGCTTTTAGGACTCTCATTCCTAGGTGCTGAGCAGCTAATTTTAATTGCTTTAATTTTTCTGAGAAACTGAGCCCTTACCCTCTGTATGGATCTTCAGCACCTAACGGGGGGTAATAAACACATGCAGGCAGCAGGATGCTTAACCGCCAGGCATGGCAAATACCTCCCAAGCCTCCTTTGGAGATCCCAGCCAAACCTTTCTTCCCTTTGCTGTTATTGCTATTCCAATTAATCCTTCTTCCTGCCCTCCAATCTCTTTGAAAGGATTTCTTTGATTATTAGCTATGTTTTTCTACTTTAAGCAGCGGGGTTTGACTCCACACACAGGTAGATGCCAGGAAAAATCATTTCCGTGGGGTGCAGAGCTCAAGGTAGCGACAGGAGGTCTCATCTCCAGCCAGCACAGTAATCCACTGGCACCAGCACAGGAGCTGCTGAGATGAAAACCCCGCGCCCATCTCCCTGAAGTCAGTGGCCTTCTTCCAGTCCTTTTGGTGGGAAGCATTAGGTGCAGTGCCCCAGGACTTCTTGGAGGGAGCTGGTAGGACTCTGCATCCTTGCTTAGTTGGTCCTGGGATAAAAATAACTACATTTAGTCATGCCCTAGTGCAAGCACAGCTTGCTTCCACCAGATTTGGTGGGTAAAAGTCCTGACTTCTTCTCCCAAACTTTTTCAGGCAAAATTCACGTTTGGACCTTTGAGTATTTTATTGACATGTCAATAATATTCCCCAGAAACTCAGAGTCCTTTATTTTTATTTTCTTACTTGCTTCACTAGGGGATGAGAGAGCCAGAGGCCAGGCATTTAAGTTAGGATCACACTGTTCAATCTTTTTATGGTGTGATAAAGTTGTCATGGCCAGCTCTGGGGAGTCATCACCATTCTAACCATTAGGGTTCATGTGAGTTTTGACCTGGCATTGCAGCAATGAACTCCCTTTGTTTCCTTTATCAGCAGGATGGTCCGTGCCTCCAGAGATAGAAAGACCCCCCCAGAGGAGAGACACAGGGCCCACCAATAGGACCTTTGTGGGAAGCAGCGGTAAGAGCATTTGTCAGATGCAGGACCATTATCTCGCTGCTTGCCCTCGCACCTTCACCAGCAGTTGTGTGGCTTGGGGCAGGCCAGGCTGCAGGAAAATAGTAAGAAAAAACACAATAGTGTTTCCTTTTTGAGTTACAGTATAATAAAACCAACAGCATGGGGCTACTTGTCCCACTCTGTGAAACAAACAGGTGGACTAAGGACAAATAACTCTGGTCCCCTGTTGTTCATCTTCAGTTCACCCTGGATATTAAATGGGTTGGAATGGTAAACTGGGGAACTTTTTTTGAGTTGTGTGAAGAGAACAGAGCGTAACATACATGAAAGTACATGAGTGCTGTGGAGCCAGAAGATTTCCATACTACTGTACTATACATCCACACTCATCTACTTCAAAGTCCTCACTTCATGACATGTGCCGAGGTGGGGGAATTCAGAGACCCCAGCTGACAAAAAGTGAAGAAACGGACTCATTCCTCCCCCAGACAGAATGTTTATTATGTTCCTCTTGCTTTGTTCTTTGAATTGGTATTTCTTCATAGTTTTTAAGCTACACATCTTTGTAAAAGCCACAGCTTCCCACAATGCTATTAATTTCAGTTTGAGAGGATTGAAAGAGCAAGGGCACAATTAATTACACAGTGTGAAATAGTTAGATTTAACAGGAAACTGTAAAGCTTTATTTTTTTAAAATGTTTCTCAACTCCAGCACTAAGTGAAAGTGTAAAGGAAAAGATGTTGGATTTTTTAAATGTCAAAGTAATTTTGGCCTATCTCCGGCCTTTCCATTTGCCACATTAAAGCAGCCCTGTTATTCCGTAAACTTCATAGTCTCAGTGGGGATACAACACGGCATTTGCCAGGGCCAGCTTTAAGGGTAGGCAGAGTAGGCAGCTGCCTACCCTAACAAGGAGCTAGATGCAGGAGGGAAATAAAAAGCACAAAGTCACAAATACAAAACATTGTTATTTGCCAGCAGTAAGTGTCTCCCGTTCAAATTGGCCGGAGAGAGAAATATAATTATTCTAGTATTTATCAGGGGGTGAAGAAACCCAAGCAGGGGGAGGACATCGAAGAGTCTTCCTAACATAAAAGGGGTGAAAGCTGGCACTGGCTCCTGCTGCCCAGCCATCTGAGGTGGCCTTTGGCAGCTGGTGGCTGTGGAGGCTGGTCTGAGCAGATCTGCTAAGCCCGCAAAGGGCAACACATCTAAACACGCTTGCTGCTATGGGAAGGCCTTGCCTCTGCAAGCAAGTACTTTTGGAATAACTTTAGAAGGTTTTTGTTCAAAATAAACTGCCTTGCAGCCATATGCAAAAGTTGGGGGTTTTTGTTGGGTTGGGTTTTTTTCTTTCTTTTAGCCAGTCATGTGTTTTACTCCACATCACCTGCAAAATGGGCTGAAGCAACTATTCTGGGGTTTTGAACTGATTTCTTTTATCTTTGCAGTTACTGTACTAGAGAGAAGCACTGGCATTTTAGGTTTCCAGCACCTGAAAACTGCAATCTTGCAAGCTGGAGTCTCTTAAATGGAAAGCAAGAGAGAAATGGCAGTGGCTCACAGTGAAAGAATGACTTCTGGGACCAGATATTCGAGTCTCTCAGTTCTGGATCAACCAAGGAAATTAAGGTAAAACCCTGAGGGACAAATATACTGCACGGATCAGCTTGGGAAGCATCCTTTTATAGAAACAAACGGGGAAGTAAAACACTGTGCTTTAAAAGTGCATTAAGTATACTTTATTCCTCAGCTCAGAGTTAATTCAAGCAATAAACTCACAGATTTCACAGATCCTAAAGCTTCCTACAAATCTCACAACCAAGTTCCTTACCAAACCTCAGGGGAAGCTTTTATAATGATAACTCCCTTCCCCCACCTCCAAGCTGACCTGGAAATGCTTAGAGAATTGTGCTTAGCGAAACTCTTGTCCTAAGACTTTTTATTATTACCATTCTTACCTGTGTTTTTCAACTGAACCACGTATATAAAAGAGAGGGGATTTCCCCTTGCACCAATTAAACCCCAAATCTCACCTCTCCTTTCTTCCCCCTCAACAAGAAGTTAACCCCTGCTGAGCTCTTTCCCCCAAGGCATCTATAAAGCCTTGCAGGTGAGCTCACCGCAGCCTAATGAGAATGAATCGGCACTGATCTTCCAACAGATAAACACCAATCTTTTATTCTAGCCACCTGGCTCTGGACTTATAGGACAAGAAAAGGGTTATAGTTTGAGTTAGGTGGGTTTTCTTCTTTTGCAGTATTTTTCCTTTTGTAGTTTCCTTCTTTTAGCAAGCGCTTGTGGGAGCAAAGATCCTTTGGAGCATCTTCAAGCTAGGATTTTTCTTTTCTGAAATCTACGTCCTGACACTTCCTTGTTGGAGGAGATTGCCTTGGTTTGTGCATGCTCTGCCTCCTAAAGTCTTTCGGTTGTATTAGAACTCTCTTTTCACCAAGCCCTTGAAATAAGAGTTCATTACACCTGGACAGGATTAATATGGAAATATTTTCATTTCAGTCAAGATTCAATTATAATTAAACCTGGTTGTTATACCTCGGGGAAAATGAAAATATTTCTGTGGTTATATAGGTAAATTTGTCTTGTCTCCCTGTGGTTTTGACCATAAGAATGTAGAGTCAAGAATTATAATAGTTCAGTAAAATATTTTCTGTCCTAGATGTGCATGAATCATATAATTGTTTGCCTAATGAAGCTCTTAAGAATAACTAGAAGAAATGAAATGCATTAAGGAGTCTAACAGGAGAAGGGGCCGTAGTGCCAAATTACTTTGAATTTTATGATTGTTCTCAAGTAGGGAGTAAAGTGGGAGGATGAGAAGACAATTCTCCAGTTCAATTTCTACCTCTTCACTCATTTCATGTTATAAATAAGTGGCTTATAGGACTGCTTTCAATGTATTATCTGATCCTGGCAGACAGGTGTGGTTTTGTTGCCTTATATTTCACCTTTCTCTGTTCATGTTGTAAGCTTTCAGGAGAGCATCAACAAATACTGCTGGGTCCTGTTTACTTTTTATAAGTATTTCTAAGCAAATACCCTTATTTAAAATTTGTATTCTGAATTTTGGGCTCTGCTGCAGCCAGCATTCTTTTTTCTAAGCCTATCACAGGATAAAAAATAAGGAGTCCATTTGCTAAGACTTTTAAATGCATGCCTTTTGTTTGCTGCATTTTTACTTTATCCACACTAAAGGGAACGGCCTTTCTGGGGGGAAAGAGGGGAAGAAAAAAATACCAAAACTGTACAAAATGTTTACTATCAGTCCTGTGTGCAGGGAGGTTATTTACACCAGATAGAAGCATGGATGTAATAGAGTTCATTTTGGGTTAAATTCTGGGAAAGCCACAGAAGAACAAGCCCTCTGTTTAACTGGCTTGTTGTATCTACAAGGGAGGTTGTGTTGCTAAAGACCAGGCAGGGTAAATATCCCTTGTGTTTAGCAAACTGCGATGGAAACAGATCTTCTGCTGAATTTGTAATGGCTATAGGTGATTTACTGATCCTGTTGTGTCCCTTACCAGTTAGGATGTATTTAGGTACCTGTATTTCTATGCATGTTTGTTAAAATCTTGCTTCTCAAGAACTGCGCTTTGGGTTCAGTCTCTTCCCGTGGAATATTCCCCAGAAATAGAATGTTAATTGTCTTGGGGACAATAGATGCCAGTTTCTTTTTATAGAAATAAACATTATTATTTTATGCATAAAGCATTTTTTGTTGAAGCTATTTTCTTTCTTGTGGATTTGAGGAGAAATATAGTCTCATTTTCTTGCTGGTGACTTAGATAAGAGTATGCAATTCTTCTACGCTGCACTTTGTGTGGCAAGAGAAAGATGGGCAGAGACACAGCTATGTTATTTATAATAAATAAGAATTAGAAGTAATTAGCAGAACAGCACAACTCAGAGGGCTGGTAATTGAGTCCAGAGCCTTTTTTCTTCCAGGTGTTCAGATGCAGGGTAATGAACATGTCATAAATACCTCCGTGGCGAGGTCACCAGTTTCAATGGGGTTTGTGGAAAGGTGTGGAAAGGCATTAATGCACAAGCCTTGGTCACCAGGAGAACACGCACCGCTTCTGTCTGCCACAGAGGGGTGAGGATGGGGCTGTGTTGTTTGGGTCCATGCCAGCCCCATCAGGGAGGGACCCTCTGCCAGGAGAAGCTTTCGCCACATGCCTTGGCATCTGCTGTTAGTGCTTAGTTGTGCTAGGAGGACCTCCTTGTCCACAGCACTTGCTGTTTGCTCTGTAACTTCTGCTGGGTTTTCTTTGCCTCCTGTGGCTACATACAAATGTGATGGCCAAAGGTCCCTAACAGCCTTACGTGCTGGAAGCGGCAAATCCTGGCTTATTTTGTGCAGGAGGTGTAAACTAGATGATTGTGCTAACTCCAGCCTCACGCTGCAGCTCTCACGGTCTGCTTGCATCTACCAATCCTTACGTAAAGGAAACGCTCCACGCAATCCCTACACTTCCTGACCTGTAGAGGAGCAGGGTTGGATCCCACGTGTGCTTTTCTGTTTGAAAGCAAAGCTGCTCACAGACTTTCTTAGAAAAAAGACCAAAACTTTCTATTTGGCTGAAGATTTGTATGAACATCATCAGAAGTTTAGATGTTGTTTTGCACTTTTTCTCTTGAAAGCAGCAAACAACTTGGTTGGAGGGCCGTGTTATTCCAGCACCAGAGAAAACAAATTTATTTTTTAATATGTGGAAAATACAGTCTGTGCAGCTTCTTAGGACTGCAGAGAGCCTAATGCTTGGAGCTTAGCTGCATATACCCTTAAGTATTTCTACTTAAAATACCCAAAACGTTTTTTTCTCTTGGAAAATCAGTTCCCACTTTGGATTTAGGAAAGAATGCAACACTAAGATAATCTCACTTTTCCCATCATCATCCTTTCATTCTTCTTCACTCCCCCCTCCCCAGACACAAGGTGACATATCCAAGTACTTGTCCTTCAACAGATTCTTCAGCAAGCAACAGAGCAGAAAGCCCTAATATCTATTCATTTGTAATCTGTCATTCTTAAAGTATTAAGGACAATTGACTTCACATGTCTCAGGTAATTAGAATAGTCATCCTTTGCTCCAGATTTTTAAAGTAAGTGTCTCAAACTCTTAATCAGTACATTTATTGATGTCTTTCAACATATCTGTTTCTTGTCAAGTGTGTGTTAGATTTGAAAAAAATCTTGCATACTGAATTGTGCATAAGAATTATATTAAAAACCTTTTTCTATTGCTTTTGTAATCAAATAAAATATATTAGTGACAACGTGGTATTTTCCACATTCAGAGTAATCAATCTCTTTTTTTAATATGGAAAACTGCTCAAAAGCAAATTAATAAATATAAATGTCAGGAGTTACATTTACACAAATGTTTTAGTACTTGTTTTCCCAAGTTTATATTTCCACATCAAGCAATATTAACTATGATAATAGCTAATACCATTTTACAAGCTCTGAGGGGCTCATAAAAAAAAGGTTGTTGGATTTCCTCAGCTGTTACTGATCTTAGTGAGAAAAAGCAGCCATTCCCCACCTCAGAAACCTGACTCCTAATTTTGGCCACTAACACAAGTTTTGTAATTTTTGTTAGCTACAGATACAGGAGATCTCCAGGGATGGGAAGACCCAACTTCAGTGGCCTCAGTGGCCTCTTGGAGCATGAGGACTCTCGATAGATAGCACTCTCCTGGTCTGGCAGATCCATGTGTGCAAAGAGCGATCCTCAGGGCTTGCTAGGGTATTGCCTTTATTCTATATCCATGACTGTCTCTGGGGATAAGCTAACAGGTTTTTTTGGTCCCTTGATGCTTTAGTGTAGTGATTACTCAAACCATCCTGCAAAGGAGACTCAGGCTGACTTCATGTGCTGAGCAGGAGAGAAAAAACCCAGTCTGGAGTGGTTTTTATTGATCTGAAGGCAGAGTGAGGAAGCAGCTTGGGCAGCTGGAGATGCATGTGTCTGTCATTGCCACAGCTTTCTTCTGTTAGCCACACCCCACCAAGAATGGGAGAGTTTTTAGGGCAAGGATTTTGCATGGAGAACTGGAGCAATGAAATAAGACCAGTGAGGAGATCAAAGCTGGTCCCTCCATCACTTTGCTAGTGTGTGCCCTTGTGCCCCTGCTCTGTAAGACTTTCTGCCTTGTACAATGTAGTATGTTTGCAGTCCTGTTCAGGGACTGGTTCGACCTCTTAAGCCAAGAGTCTCTTCACTTGGTTGGTAAATTTTTTGAGTATTTGGTAATTATTAACAAAGGATGGAGAAGGATATACGGAGGGGTGAAACAAAAGCTTAGGGCTATCTTGGTGTTGTCAACATGTTCTAGCTGTCCCCCAGCCACAGGATATTCCCCAGCATCTCCCTGGGGAACACTCATTACAGACAGCCTAGGAACCACATGTAGACACACACACCTCTTAAACAGACATAGTGCAAACCTTCTGCACATCCAGTTTGGTGGAAGAAATAAGGATGAGCTCCGGAAGCTCTTTCTTTCATTGTCACTCTCTTTCCTGTACATCATCTTCCTCTTCCATTGGCACTCTCTCTATCCTGTACATCATCTTCCTCAGCTGTTCAGGCTGTACCGACAACAACAACAGGAGAGAAACTTGAGCAGGTGGGGTGTAATCCAACCTGAGCCTTAGAGCAGCCCCATGTCTCCTGGGAAAGCTGCTTGCTCATTATGAGACAGTTCTTTATACCTAAGGGTTGTGTACATGATGTGCTACAGGAGATACAAAGGAATATATTTGAGGTGTGCTTATGAGGACTTGTCCCCTTTTTGGTGAATTTCTCCTCTCTTCCTTTCATTTCATTTCTCTTCGGGACTTGGTGTGAGTTTCGACAGGGCTGTGAGGACATGGATTCCTCCTTAACTGAGGAAGAATCTCATGAATCTGCATATGCTGTGCACGACAGAATACCCTGCAGGCTTCAAATGAACCCCCGCTTTCACCAGAGAGTGCAAGACCCACAGGGTATAAGGCAACTGGCCTGCGAATGGTTATCTTCATCAGCTGGATGTACCAGTACGTTGGGTACCAAAGTGATTCTGAATCGTAAACCTTCAGAGTCTCTTTGTTCATAATGGGTGGATTCTCAGATTGACCTTGCTTCTCTTTCCTTGAGAAATGAATTGGTTCTGCATATGCTTTATCCTTTTTGTAATATATTACTCAACGTGGAATAATTAGGAATGCAAAGGTTGCACTGAGCAGAGGAAGGACAATGCATACCTCCCACTGAATCATTTTTGTCTCTTTAAAGGATTCATTTCCCGATTAGTGAATTATTTTAAACATAATATTTAAACTTCACCTTCTTTACTTTGCATGCACATTAAATAAGCTGGATAATTAAGGACTGTTGCTACACTTTGGGAATTTGGGGCCCCATTCTGAAAACCATTACTCTTACAAATTATCTCAGTGGAATAATTGATGTAAAAATAGCTGTGATTTTAATACATAGACGATTGGATTTTGAATTTTGCCTTCATTCATTTCATTGGAAGGTACTTACTTGCATCCCTCTGACTGCTTTGAAATTATTTTATGTGGGTATCTAAACATGCACCCGGTGATGCATTGCTATGTTTAGCACTGCTTCATTTCACCAAGAGCCACTTCAACTGAGCTGCAAATACAAAATCTTCCCATAGGAGAGGCTAATTGACTTGTGCTTTTGTGGCTTATGGTGTCACCAAACCCCTTGACACAGTTCTGGCTCTCTGTTGAATGGATGCTAATCTATTCTTTTTGTACCTATTGGCTTAATGTTGATATAATATCTATCAATACTTCTCTTTCCCAAGAAGACACTCTATAATTCAGTTATGATTGTAAATATTGCATCAACTTGAGACATCATGACTTCATGGAAAAGCAATGTTTTAGTGAAGTTCATATACATTTTGGCTTTCTAAAACATATACTTTATCAAGAGGAAAAATATTGATACTGGCTCTATTCAGACGTTTATTTCAGGATTGGGACAAAAAAATGGTTTCATAAAAGTGTCTAGGGCAATTTTATTGTTTATTAAAATCCATAAAATATATCTAGATTTGCTGTTACATTATAAATCATAGGCTTTTTCAAAACTCAGATTACGTAGACTGGATCTCTCTTCAGTTACATAGCCATGAAAATGAGTTATCCCATGCACTACCTTTTGTCAGAGTTCAGATTTCTGCGAATCCAAGAACCACAAAGGGGCCAAAGTGGAGGCTAGGGGTAGAGTCAGGGCTTAGCTTCATCCCAGTGTGACTCTGTTGATTTAAGAATAATTATGCTCTAAAGCTTAAAGCCTTAGAATCTGAACCCTGTCACAGGCAGGAGCTTTTCCACGTGGAATTCAGAAAGGAGATACCATGGGAGTTTGAAACCTTACTTCTTGGTTAGGGAACTGGATGTGTCTAAACTGAAAAAGGAGGCTATTCTCCACTGCTGGTTCAGAGGGCTGAAATTCTTCTGAGTGAGGCTACTTGGGGTAAGATTTTAGCTCATGGTGGCAGAAAGCCAATGAGGGCAACTGCTACTCTGACCTCACTCCCTGTACCCTTTCAACTGGTGAGTACCTCTGAAGCAGAGACTGAACGAACAGTTCCAGGTCTGAATCTGACTCAGAATTTGTTTTTTAGGCTAAATTATAGTACTGTCCCTCTGGCCAAACACAGGTCATGTGGTAAAAGTGAGCGGCTTGATAGTGTGTTGCCATTCACATTGTTGCTGGGGCAGATCCAGCTGGGATGTGTAGAAAGCACAAAGCACGCTGGGGCTGTAGCCACAACAAATAACGAGTGGGCTGGTGTGAACACTTTTATCTGCACTATGTATTAATTGTTCTTTACTTCCTGACAGGAGAAGATGAGCACATCTGAAAAGAGAGGAATGTTGGGGTATGCCTGGGAAAATGTGGAAAGCTGGCAACGCCTGATGCTCTTAATAACCATTATAATAAATTAGCATAAGATACAAATAATGCATCAGAAAAAAAGAAAAAAAAAAGCCCACAACTGTCTTGTAAAGCAGGACATAATTCTGCGACATGTCTACTGTCTCTAGATAAAGCTTTGAATGGTTTTCCCAAGAAGAAGCTTTATGCAAATGCACACTGTCATGTGAATCAGATTAAGGGAAGAAAGACTATTTATGCATGAAATCCAAATATGCTTCTGGGGAAAGGAGAAGAGAAATAAACCCTTTCTTTCACCTCAAATACAATATATGTGCAATGACTAAAAAGAAATGAATGTGTCATCTCTGTTACTGACAATAAGTGATTTCCCACTAACAATTAGCATGAATCATAGTGATGAAAATCTGAGAAGGAAAAGACCTATTAGAATATCTAGTCCATCTCCCAGTAAATACAGGAATCTGCCCAAAGGTTTCTATATGAAGGAGATCACTGGTAGAGAGTTTGTGTTTTCATTAGTGTGACTTCACACAGGCAGGTGCTAAGAAGTCTTTATAACAACTAACCACCTCTGTGCTTCACCCAAAAATAACATTACATCAATTTCTCTCTTCAAGACCAGTGTCCTTCTGGAGACATTTTCAGTTCTATGAGGAATCTGGACCTTAAAATGCATACTGTTGCTTTACAGCTTTAAATACCATGGGTTGCCTTTGCTTTCATGCACCACAGATGTACAAACTGTTCATGCATTCAATGGCGGCACAAAGGGAAATGCTTGCTTGCAGTGAAATAAAATAATGCAGCCAAAGCATTTTGGATGACACCAAACTGGACTCAGCTAAGTGGGGAAGGTGCATGTTTTGTGGCTTCCAGGTTTTGGGGCTTGTTCTGTGCCACCTTTACCCCAAAGGTAGGTTAGAACAACCTTAGGGTTGTTCAATCATATTCTTCCCAACTTGGAATGGCCCACAGAAGAATTTGTTCCTGCACCCATTTCTCCCTACCATGTCCCTTTTGCTGGGCTGCACGGGCAGCGACAGCACATGCCTGGCTGCGCTGGCTCTGCTCCCTCCAAGGGTCTCTGAAACAGTGAGCTGCTCTCAGTCAGCCACACAGAGCACCTCAAATACAGACCACAGTCACTGTAACCAACGGGCCAAGCCTCAGTGGGAATTTAGGACCACGTTTGGCAGCCATCCTCTTTTAATAATAGAGACGTACTGCTAGAAACAGAATTGGCTGGGAATGCCTTTGAAGGTAGGCAGTATATGAAGCAAGCCACATACGCAGCTTGACTTGAAAGTTTGGGCAAGTAGGTTCATTTCAGTGCAATCTAGGCATCCCCCAGCTGCCTGCTGATTTAGCTGTTTCCATAGCTGTTTGTGTATTGCACAGTCTTGAAAAGGGCCTGACCAGGTTCTCAGCTGACATCGATTGATTCTTCCCCACTGTTCTCCACAGACAGTAATGTCTCATCCTGAGCACTCTGCATGAACCTGAGAGGTGAGGCTGGACGTTTTGCTGATCACCCCAGGATGTGCATCACTATGCTATGATTCAGTTCCTACCCAAGTCGACTGGAAACTTCCTACCAAACCCATGGGCTGCTGAGCAGACCATCTGGAAATCAAGGCTGCAAGTGAGTGCGGAGATACAGAGCCAAACGCTTTTGTGTGAGGTGGCTGTGGGTTTTTTGAAAGGGGTGTGTGGTGATTCTGTGTTTGTGGCATCCTCCCACGTCCCGGCAGAGGAGGCAGTGGTCCTGTGCAGCAGAAGCTGCCACTGTCCCGGGGAGGGAGGAACAGAACAAACCCCCTGTGTGGGTTACATCAGCTACAAGTTTTGTGTAGGTGCCTGTGGCGGAACGGCATTCAGGTGTAGGCAGCCTGGAACAAATGTGAAGGCTGATCAGATGATCCCAGGCAGATAAATTTTTTAAGGATATTGTTCCTCTGAAATCTGTCGATTTGCCCCACGTCAGCTAAAATAATTTAGACAAAATTGATCTGCTCACGGTTCTTCTGATTGCTTGTAACGATTTTCCTGAATTACAGTGGTCTTTAAATACTACCTGTAAGAGCAGCTGTTACAAAATTTGCAGTCAGAAATCCAAGCTACTTTTTATTCAAAATAGATGACGGGCATTTAAAAATCAAGAGTTCCTCAGTCCTGGCACAGACCCAGTCATGGGTGTCCTGATGTGTAACACAGCACAGATCAGTTTAAAAACAAGGAGTTTGCTGAACAAATACAAGCTTCCCGCAGCCCAGCATGTCTGTCCTTGCAGAGCAATGAACCTCCCTGTGACTCGAGATATTTTTAATTCTGCTCTGGACTTTCTCCAGGAAATCAGTAATAATTACTAATTGTATTTTTGTAAGCTAAATGAAAGGATGCATTCTTTCTTGAAATTCTCCCTTAGCTTTTGCAATTAATTATGTTGCTCTTTTGTGTGATTAATCCTTGTCTTTGTATTACAACTTCACTTAATCAAATAGTGCTGTGTAGCATGCCAAGGGTTCTTAAGTGTAAGGTATTTTTCACCTTTTATATTGTCACTTTTTTCTTTTCTCTGCTACTCTTCTAAACTTTTAGCAGAGGGATGTTTTGCTAAAGAGTTCTGAAATCATCAGGGGGTGTTTGCATGAGGCTGTTGTAACTCAGCAAAGCCCCCCTGCCATGCACAGAGCTACAAAATGGATTTTTACCAGCTGAGGATGTGCCCTTACATCACCAGCATGTACTGAGGCAGTTTTCTGATAAAACTATTCCAATGGAAGGTCACTTAGAACCCCTAAGCGACCTCAGGTTTTCTTTCTAAACCTTTACTTTTGACATATATTAAACCAGACTTACCTGACCACCTAAAATTATATATTAAAATTATCCTCTTGCAGTATGCCCACACTGGAAATGTCAGGCAGAAATGAGCTGGTTTTGAGTGGTTTCGAGAAAGTCTTAAACACTTAAGTTGCTGTGCAATTTTGTGGCAAATCTTACTTCTTCCTTTGCAGCCAGGGAAAGTTTTTTTTTTTCCATGGTAGAAGTGGAGGATGTCTGGCATTCCAGCGTAGCATGGCTGCAATATTGCCAGCATTAAATGTTTAAAAGTCAGGAGACTGGTTTACACAAGTCCTTACTTTAAAATAAATAATTTTCTCTTCCAATTTCTTTTTTTTTTATAGTGTGCTCTAGGGTCATGTTTCCAAGGGCCCTTCTCTATCTTAAAATGAATAAAAACACAGACAAAATCAACTTCAGGAAAGGTGGCAACCTCGTTGATCCAGGATCCAGGGCTTTAAGAGCAAGATCTTACTACCCTTACTATGGGAAAATGTCAAACTGGTTGGAACTGCAAGGGAGATGCAAACATTTTATCACCGTAGAGGTGTCAGTGGGTCAAGGATGAGTCTGAACATCTATTACCATGGAAACTCTCTCTCCCCTGAGCACGGCAGAGGATGGGCATCGCCTGCTGGAAGCTCCACTGAAGGGAGCTGGGCAGGAGCCCAGGAGGACATTGACTGTTAGAAAGCACTGAGGAGGCTGCTTACCTTTCATTATGAGATCACTCTCACAGCTTAATAGTGAAATAATAACTGAAGGCAGTGACTGAAATGTTCTGTGCCAGTGTAAATATAGATAAGATGCTAAAAGACATAGTTAAAATACACACCGTGGGATGAGTCAAAATTTTGCTGGTGAGTACCACAGTGAATTCCTCTGTGAAGCTTTTTACACGGAGTTCCTAATTGCAAGGAGAATGAGCAGGCAGAGGAAAACAGTAAAAAAGTAGAATTGATATCTTCCATTAAGCACTTAATAAATGCTGAAAAGCAGCTTTGAATATTCAGGTGACTGACCTGCATCAGCAGAGCATGGGGGTGCAGGCTTACCCTAAGCATGGTTGCAATCTCATGGAAATAAAATGAAATAAATAACAAGTATTGTGGAGTTGTATGACCCTGTTTGTGTGAGCAGTGCCAGGGATCTGCTTCTTGAACTGGGTCCTTTATGCAAATAATAAGTCACAAATGTGGTAAGGATTTATTTTATGTTCCTTCAAATGAAGATGGGTTGGCTGTATTCAGTATATTAAATCCTTCCTGCTGCTAAGCTTAAAGAAACTGATTCTCTTGTAACATATTTTGATTTGACTACTGTAGCTTCCAAGTGCTATAAAGCACTAGAGTAGTTTGCCTTGGCCTCACACCTAGTTACAGTAGTGCTAACTTTAAAATTGCTGAAGAAACCCACATCTGGAGTCAATTGAGTGAATTTTAACCAGCTTTGGTGGTAATATGCAAGTAATATTTCATCCTCGTGTGTATTTCACTCATCTTATAAAAAAGATGCCTCATTCCAAGACTCCTAGACATATTTCTTTGCTGTCTCATATATCAAGAGTATCAGACTAAGCAGACCGCTTAAAACTGGATATGTCCAAACACTCTCTTATCCTAAACAACGGCAAATATTTTTGCCAACACTTCCATTTCCTGCAGTGGAAAAAAAATATATAACCCCAAAGCCTTGGCCAGATCCTGCTTTCCTTGAAATGCATGGCAAATTTGTCAACAAAACACTCTCTGGCTCAGTAGTGGGGGGAGAAGTTTAACAGCTGGAATTAACCAGCAGGAATAATGTGAAGCAGGCTGGAGCTTCGGATTAGGTTTAGTCTAATGCTGGGGTTCAAGGCTGAGCTTGCGTTCCGATCTGCCTGTGCCAAAATCACGGAAGTGACATCCAAAACCAGAACCAGAGAGCAGGCCCTTTCAGCTCTGGATTTGGCCCAAAGCCAGACCAGGGCTGCAGGCATCGGTCCAGGAATCCAGTGCCGAGACGCCCGCAGGCCCCAGATTCAATGGCTTGAAACTCCAGCTTTCTACCATTGAAAATATTAGTCTGGTGCAAGGAAACTACTTTTCTTTACAAAAAGGGTGTAAGCATAATTAATTCTCATTTGCGCGGACTTCATTTCCCTGAGTGTTTGCGGGGGGGTGCCCAGCCATGTGGGAGACAGGCATTAAACTAAATAAGACCCCAGACTAGTTTTATTATTCTTTTTTTTTTCTTTTTTTCTTTTTTTTTTTTGTTTTGTTTTAATCTGAAGGGACCACCACTGGTGCAAGGCTCATTGCTCGCAGTGCCTCAAAAAGCTATTAAAGGCAATTGTCATGCTGGACAGTCTGGGAGTTGAAATGCGGAGGTACCATCCTATTGGTGCTCCCAACATTTGCCTCCTCCACCCCTCTCTGACATGAATTTAATGCAGGTGCAGACACAAGCCTAACATCAGGGAGCAATTTTCTGATTCATTCATGTAAGACCCTGAGGGAGAGTAGGAACAAGATGTACAAAGGTAATGTGGCATTGTTAAAAAATTAACTTTGCTTCCATTTTATGGAGCCATAGTGCCGTGTTGCTTAGTTACATGGATGAGAAATTTAGCTGTAAACAAGGTATTTCACTCCTTGGTCCTAAGGGTTTTCGGCTCCCTTTGAGAAGAAGTTAAAAATGTGCATCTTCTGCCACAGCCTTGGCTTGTTTCTTGCCATTGCTTGTACCCTTTGTGGCTGCCACTGCTGTTCCAGCAGTGCTGGGAGATGGAGGTAGTAGCATCCACGCTAGCGTGACCACTGCCGGGCCAGAGCCACACTCCCCCCTGAATGCTGCACTTGTTTGGAGACAAGACAGACTATGACTTTTGTTTTGGTTTTTTGTTTGCACAAATCCTGGCTGCACGGGTTCCAAGCATCGAGATCTTGCCAGTTGGACTATGCAGTTATTCAAGCCATCAGGAGTGGAAAAGGGGTTAATTATCCTGGTATATTATTACATCACCAGTGGAAATTCTGTTTTTGCCCTCAGGATCTCCACTGCTGGAGATCTCTACTGTCTGCTCAGAGGGGTTAAATATGACAAGGTCACTCACCCTGCTTTAGAAACAACGAGCGCTAACAAATTTTGGGGGTTGCATGCACTGTCATTGCTCAACAGGGCCACCCCTGTAGCCACGAGCACTGCCTGTGCCTTGTGCCCAGCAAACCCGCAGCGAGTCAGATGTCAGAACACACAGCGTTACGCTGGAGCCTGTTTAGAGAAATACAGTAGCGACACGCAACTTCCCTGCCGATTTCCATTCTAAGAGACATTAGGCAACCAACAACTGGGGAGAAGATGGGGAGAGCTAAGTGATGAAGAGAGGTTAAGAAGTGCAGCTGAAGATATGAACAATATACTTTAATTGATACGGCAAACTTTCAAAACATCTTTCTCCTCCCTTTCCCTTCTGGCTCTGTAGTTGGCTGGGGGGAATCTGTCTTTTACAACACCATGTACTGCAGCAACATGTACTTTTGAAGTTTAGTCACCCACTAATTACTAGTCTTTCATTAACAGCACGGAGACACAAATGATGAAGTACTTGCTTATATCCAGTAGTCTCTATTGCTGAGGCTTAAAAAAATAAATCGTTAGCTACATGCTTGTTAAGCACGCTAAGACTGTTTATGTAAACTCCCTTGCTCTTGTTTTGGCTCAGACAGATGGTTAAGACACTTCAGCTAGTATTTCTTAGTTTAAAGAGAGGGATAATTGCCTAAATGTCAGAAGTGCCAAGTATCACTTGTCTCCAAGAGAATGGGAATGTAACGTGGGCACAGTTCATTGCAGATGTGGGTTGCTCTTAGGGATTTGTTGTCTGGCTACCTATTTATAAGAACAGCATCATCGGTACTGAAGAATACCTCCGTTGTGGCCACGGCCATGCAGGTCTCTCCAATTTCATGCTATTTAGGGACAGTTCTGTGTTTCTCCACCGACAGTGCCCTTCAAGGGAGTATCTGAAGGCTGAGGCAAATGTTAGCAAGCAATGCACTTGTTTGGTTAAGACTTCAGCCTTGACCTCCATCTTTAAGCCCTTGTTCGTTATTAATCACGTGTTTCCTGAATCAAAGAGAATATTTTTGGAGAGGGAAAATTGTTCTGGGACTGGAGCATTATACGCCAAACAGACTTGCCCAGATGACAAATAGCCTTTGCATGATAGCCAAGGTTCATCCAGCTGCTCGGCCCCGTACCAAGTGATTGATGGTGTTGATGTTCTAAATAGGCTTAAGATATGCCAAATATCGGGGCTGTAACAAAGTCCTTCAGATATATACTGTAGATAGGCAAGAAGGCATGTTCCCAGCATATGGCAATTCTGAGAGTGGTGTCAGGATTATAAGTAACCTCGCAGGGTTTGTCTGGTTTCTTTCGAAGTTAGACAAAAACAGTTTTCTGTGCCGGAATGAGCAGGGTCACGCGAGGTCTGCGCGAAGCTTCCGATTACCACCGATTTTCTCTGTAACTGGACACCCCTCAGAGTTATAACAACATTTGATTTCTTTGCAGAGATCAATAAACTGTTTTTCTACCACAGTTCTGAGGAGGAAAGAAGAATAGGATGTGCTCAGAAGTTGCTGTCAGGGGGGTTTTATGTCTTAAAGGAATGGGAAATTCACACCTGAATAGTTTTATCTTGGTAACACAACAGTACTGGTTCTTTCTACTAATCCACAAAGGGCTGTTCATCGATATCCCGCAGGATCAAGCAGCTGCACCGCAGAAGCAACAGTTCCATTGATCACTCCTTTCCCCCAGAGAAACTTCCCTGTTTTGTATTTTCCCTCTGCTCTGCGGTAAATTAAGTTCCCCAGACTGAGCAGGGCTGTGTGGCTGGTAGGAGGGTGGCAGAAGCACAGTCTGGGAGATGCGGGCATATTGGAGGATGAGCTGCCCTCTCCTCTGGCTGTGGGTACAGGCGGAGGTTAGAGTCAAGGGTGGTAAGGTTTTTCTCTGCTTGGTCATTAGGAGGTGATGGTTAGCCTGCGATTCAAATCTTCATCTGCCACTGAGCCCCAGTATCTTCCCTGGGATATGTGTGTTTTCCTGGTCCCGCAAACTCTCTATGCAATGCTGTAATGTTGCCTTCTAAGAGATTAACCCATCTTGGTTTCAAGCTTGTGTTTGAATGGTTTTCTAGGAAAGCATCTTTTGTGAAAAGGCCTTGATGGTGTAGACTATTTCCTGGATAAAACCATTTCCTCAGTAATTAGAAGATGAGTCAGGCTCACACGTGCAAAACCAACTTCTCCACTGAGTCACTCCAGTCTGGGGCTAGCAGATCTCTACTGGATGCTGCCGTGAGAAGTGTCCAAGGCAGCCTCTGCCGTGCACCAGGCTCATAGTGCAAATTAGCCATGAAACAGGATCGAGTGACTGCAGGGCAATCAAATTGATCCAGGCCGTACCAGTAAACTCAGGATCAGCGATGCTCTGAGACACCAGCAACAGAGAATGGCATTTCATAATAACCAGCTCAGTTTGGGGCCACAGTACAGAACAATTGGCCCATGCTCCTTTTCCACTGGGCCTGCCTGTAACCAGCTCCTTAAGAGATGAGAGGTTTCAAAATTCCCCTTCCTGTCACCCCCATGGGCTAGCTGGAATCAGCCAAAATTTATTGCCGACTCACTTCTTGTTGGCAGTTTGCATGTTGTGTCGCCTGCCTACCGAGCCAACAGGCTGTCAGTGGTGATTAGCAATTAAATCTTACACCGTTCAGGGCTCTGTGGTGCCTCAAGTGATTTTGTTTGCATCTGTCCTGAAGTGGAACAACAAGCCGGGTTTTAATTCACATTGTAATTTAAGAGCGAGCCTGTGCGTGGATGTTCTTATCTCTGTGTGCTCTGTTTCAACAGAGCTCAGGTGCGTTCAAAGTCACTCAAATTAAATCAAAAGTGAGAGCTCAGAGAATGAATGGAAAAGGAATAATCACACAATTACCTTCAACTAATTCAGTATATAAATGAAACCAGAACTAGCTTTTCCAGTGAGCTCCTCTGCGCAGGTAGCCCTCAGTGTGACACATCAAATGCAATGTAAAGTTGGTCATGGTCACAGTCGTATTCCTGGCTTTCGTATCATCTGCTGTTGGGGACATTAAGGCCACAGTGGAACACTATGGTTATTTTGTCTGACCTGCACGGCACAAAATATCAAATATTACCTAATAATTTGGGCATCAGGCCTACAACTTCTGCTTGAAATATAGCCTGCATTTCAGAAAGATGGACACTTATGACTTAAAGGCTACAAGTTTACTGAGGCTCTACCACATTCTGATCCAACCTGATCCAAGGGTTAATTACCCTCCTTAAAAGAAGTGCTATTTCTGTTCCATAGCCTTTTCTCAAAGTTGCATGTATAACCATCTGTAAAGTTGATGAACTGTGATATTCCTTACTTTTGCCGATTTTCAGGTGTGGGGCAAAAAATTCCCATCCCTGAGTCTGGCTGGGCTGACATGACTAGCTAATTCCAGCTGAATATTCCCGTTCATTGAATAATTTCAGTAAAATTACACTTTGGAGCAGGAAAGCTAGGTTTGCCAGACAAAAGGTGGTAAAAGTTGTTCCCTTTTTAGCCAACAACCAGGACACTATTCCAGGTTGAATTGAACCCAAGTTCATTTTCCATATCTGTCTGAGAGGGTTGCGACCAGCCCTGCCGCGGTTGTACTGTGTGTCTAGGTGGGTGCTCCAGCAGTCCTTTCTGTTGCTCTTGGTGTGGGGATGCTGACATGGCATTTAGTCAGAAGGGATGTCAGGTGGACATGCGTCCTGAGGCTGGAACATCTCACCTCAAGTGAAGAAAATTAAATATAAGCATAAAATGTGGAAAAGCTCCAGGAAGACAAACTAACAGGTTCCTTTGCCTCAGGATGCTGGAGCCTGGCAGATGAGTCCCCCAGCTATTGCTCCTGGAAAGAGGACTACTGAACCCCCTTCAGTAGGAGCCATTGGATGAAAAAAGTTGGCTCCTTCTCCCTCCCCGTGACTTTAGTCTTATACGCTTCTCTCAGAAGTGACCAAAAGGAATACTGCATACTGAGCAAAGCAAAATATTTTTTCTTTCATATAGAAGAACTGAAACATTTTAATCTGTCATTTAAACTGTTCCTTAGGCAGTTACTCTTTTGGCGGCTAAATCAGAGAACCAGAAATGAGGTAATAACGCCAGATGAGGTTCTTTTTCTAGGAATGACTTGTGAATAGGCTGTACAGAAGGGATGGCTTATCTACATGTCCTTTACTGGAAATGAACTAGAAGGCTTTTTTTGTTTATCTTCTTTTCGTGTACACTGATGCAGCTGTAGTTACATGGGTGTAAAATTGATGTGACATTAAGTTCAGTCATTATTTCTACTATGACTTGCATACATCAGTATTAACCCATTGATCCTCCTGGAGCTTCCTTCAGCAGTTAAAAAGCTGAAGACATGATGGAAATCTACTGCAGAGCTAGAAAATAAATCAAACCTTTGCATTTCAGTTCCGTGTCCTGACAACACTTTCCCATCTTACTCCTTGTATGGGTATTGCAGCATTTTTATTATTGTCATGCTTATGTAATTCAAATCCCGTTACTTGTTCTTCTGGCTTTGTAGATTAACAAGATTAATTGATCCCTGTCTTCCTTTCTGTATCCAGTGATATTTTCTTATTCCTCTCAGCTCTTTACCAGGCTGAACTTGCCCCATCCCTTGGGCTTTTCCCACGTGGCAGGTTACACAGATGTCTCATTCTTGCTGCTCTCCCAAGCTCTCTGCAGGTCTCAGTCCTTCAGGAAGCTCAGCATCCATCTCATCCTTTCCTCGCTACGATGGAGAAGTGTTCGGACATGTTCTCACTACAGAGCCGATTTGAACCAAACCTCCAGAAGTCAACAGCTGCATTGGACCATTGTAAGGACAAAGCTGCTTCCAGTTCTTGCAAACTTGCAGAGTTTTTAAATGCACCTAATGAAGGTTTGGCTTTGGATATCCCCTGCCTGTGAGCATTTGATCTTCTCCGCAGCTTTGAGTCTCATGGTTATTTCCAACTAGCTATTTGTATACTCAATGGGCTGCACTGTGTGAGGAAACTGTTTAAAAATACATTTTAAAGAGATTATTTCACTTCATGTGGGTTTTTTTGCCAGCAATGCGGTTTTTAAAAATGTTTTTTAAAGCCTGTGTAGCACACTACTATGAAGCTGTACCTTAAAAGGTGAAGCAGAGCCCTCACTTGCCCAGAGTGCTGAAGGGAGCTGCTGTTGGACCACATTGCAAGTCCTGTGCACTGTTTGAAGGCTTGGTGGGATTTTTACTTCCCTGTGTAGGGAAAACAGTGATAAGGTTGTGCAGAAGCAGGCAGGAAAGGTTATTTAAAAATTGCTTCAATATGTCTCTTGCCGTATTATCTGAATTGGCCTGGATATTTAAAAGAGAATTAGCCATAATGATCTCGCTCTGTCAATTTCCCTTTTGTTTCTACTTTTCTCTGAAAAGAAAAAAAAATAAAATTGGTTGATCAACAAAGTTCATTTGGGGTTTCTGCCCAGATATGCCATGTCCGACCCAACTCTCTGCCACATCCAAGTCTACCCCAGGAAGGAGCACTAAGGGCACTAGCAGAGATGGAAAGCCGCGTCAACAAAATCCTTCCCATCCAGCCCCACCGTGTCTTGATTAATGTCTGCTGCCTCCAAAGAGATGAACTCTGTCAGGCAGGTCCATCTGCAAGGGGAGCTCAGCCCACCAGTCTGCCCTGTTCTTTAGTGGTTTCTCTGTTAGGGCGAAGCAGCCTGCGTGGAGAACCCATGGATACTGTGGACAAAACAGCAATGTGGGAAGGCTGAAAATTACGGGACTTGAGACAACCATCAAGCCCTATAAACACGTTTGCTCGTGGCTCTACCTCTGAAGCAGCCAGTGTATCACATTCTTCAAACAGTGGTAGAATCTCACTTTACAAAATTTATTTTTGAGGTGTACGTGACCCAAGATTATCTTAATAGAACAGCAGGCCTCTTTCCCCCTGACTTGTAAGTTAGAAGATGTTTTCAGCTTGAAGCAATATTTTTGGTCAAGCTATAAAATAAAAGTAAACAAAGAAAAATGTAGATTTCTTATGGAAATGCAGATAGCAGTTGCTATAATCCTCAGCAGCAGACGGGTATCTACAGTTCTATCCGCGCATACCTTGTATGTACTGCAGTAATTGGTGGCTGAGCCCCTTGTTTTTAAATGACGTGCTAAAAGCAGCTTTCTGGCCACAAGACAAGAGTACTTTGAGTTATTCAACTTAATTTTGCAAGAAGCCTTCCTACCCTGTCATAAATTCTCTTTGCAAAATGCTGCAACAATGAATTCCTTAAAAGCAAGTACAAGTGGCTAAGGTTTCCAGGGAGAGTTAATATCTGTAATTTGAGCAGCTGATTTATCCAAAAGCATGTTTGGGTTTTTTGGGGGTTTTTACAGCCAGATTTCTTGGCTTGATTTTGGTTTGTAGAAAATCTCAAAACAAGATACCTATTCAAAATATTCATGATGAATTCAAAGTTTTTTTCAAATATTCTTCTCAAGCTTTTAGAATATTTTTTTTTAAATTATAACCCTTGGTAGTTCCTGCTGAATTTTGTGTGCCCTGCATTGAGCAGAATTAGTTTTATTCTTTTTCCCTGTAGGCTCCATCCAAACAAAATCTTCCAGTTTTGCATTTGTCATCCAAAAATCCTTTTAGTCTCCTTCTTCTCTGCCTTAAAATTTCACAAGTATTAAATTCCATACTGAAAAAAGTTGTCTTCACACACTTCCATACAATTCGATACCAAAAATGTTTGGAAGGCAAAGACACATTCCAAATGCTAAAAATCATCTGAAAGGGAGCAAGCAGTCAGTGTATGGTGCTTAATAATATTTTTTTTCCCCCAGAAAAATAAAAAAATAACTCTCACACACTTATTAAGGAAAAAAAATGGATAAAAAATAAAGAAGCTAGAAGTGGCTGGAAAAGATCTTCTGAGGAGTGATTATTTTTCCCCCCACTAGCAGAAGAGGTATGGAAAATGTAAGTACGCACAGCTGTGTTTATTCCAATGATTAGACATTCTCTTTCTCTGTGACCTCTCTGCATTGAGCTGGCAAGACACCTGGCTACGCTTAGAAGTGTCTCATTCATACATTTACATTTACTCAACTCAGACCTTTCCTTCTCCCTCCCATACCCTTTTCTTCTCTGAAAAGACCAAAGGAAAAAACAAACAGGACAATCTGTGAGGTGCACTCCCTCCTTTCTATTTCCCTCCCGCCCCCGTTTGCAAGGTGTTGGTTAAGATTCTACCTTGTGCCTTACACATTTGAAATGAAAGCATTAGCACTATTTTAATGGATAGCACAAACCCTTCTTTTTTCAGGGCTTTTTTCCAGGCTGGATCAGAGGGAAGGGGTGGCTGCAGTGCATCACGTAATGTGACCGTACACGTGCCGTACTCAGAATGCGATGGAAGCTACGGCTGCATCTCCGTGCTCTACATCTGTGCTTGCATTTTATTTCTGCAAAACATGTATAATCTGGCCTATCCTTGCCCTAGGGCCCAACAGCTCTGGTTGATACTCACTGATGCTTAGTTCACATGGAGGGGTTTGCTCAGAAAGAAAGGTCAGCTCAGAAAATTTGCGATCCGGATTGTGTTACTGATGTAGAAGTGAGACCGGGAGGGTTTAAAGGGTTGCTTTGCTGTCACGGAAGAAGTTTGGTATGGAGCTGAAGTTCCCCTTATATCTTCTGAGCCTCAGTCCAATGCCTTACCTGCAACTTCAACCTACCTCTGCAAGTATTCATCAGGTTAGGAGGCAGGGCTTCCTTTATGGGCATCCAAGCCCCAAAACCATTCCATATTTGTCTCTCTTCTGCTATCACTGAAGTCAAAAGCAGAATTTTTGGTAAACTGAAAGTTGCCAGATCAATTCAAGAGTGATTC
Source organism: Laterallus jamaicensis coturniculus (assembly GCA_022605575.1). Lineage (NCBI taxonomy): Eukaryota > Metazoa > Chordata > Aves > Gruiformes > Rallidae > Laterallus > Laterallus jamaicensis. Next base: position 7,012,310 of record JAKCOX010000008.1, read on the forward strand.
CCTTAAGCTTATTATAGTTGCCTCCCCTGCTCCATTGGATATCTAGGTATTTGAGACCACTAAATACTGACTGTAAATCCAGTTCTCAATAATGGCATCTTAACATATTGGTTTCCTTAGAGTCACTATCAATTTAAGCTGAAGAAATATGACTATATAGACATAGAATTAGAGTAAATGAAATGACAATGAGAAGCATCTGTATGTAAGGCACTCATTTTCCTTTCATTTCAAGCTATCTGGATTCATTAGCTGGCCTTCACAGAGTGTGCTGTGTACAATACAATGTCTCATACCTCCTCTGCTCTGTCAAATTAGCTTTCATTTTTTCTGCTTCCAAATCGTAACTCAAAAGCTCTGAATCGCTATTGGGTATTAGTCAGAGGTCTGTTTGATTTGCTGGTTTGATCCTTTTTTACAGGAAATCTTTAGATCTTAATCTTTACTTTGTACATGGTTAGCATGGTTTTGTATTTACCATATTAGTTGTCTTTTCTAGGGGTCAGTCCTGCATGGGGCTGAGTGTCCAAAGCTTTCTACTCAGGTCAGTAGCACCAGATCCTTCTTAGCACCCAGCCAGAGTGCCATTCCCATGCTGAATCAAGCTTTACATTTTCAGGATGTATTTAAACACTATCTAAAGAGAAAATTAATGAGAGATATCCTGCACCTTCACTCCACACCAACTCTGTGAGATCCTGAAACTCAAATACAACCAAACTCAGCGCTGGAATGGTCTGTTCATGTGCTCCCCAACATCATCCTTCAGCACTGGGGAAATGTAGGCAGGTCGAAAAGACTTCACAGCAGAACAATTTCCTAATTAGATTTGTAGGAAAGTGTAAAGAAAAGATATGTCTGAGATAAATGGGTTTCTGTGTATTGGTTTGCCGCCCTTTGGCTAGCCCACTAAAGCACGGGAATCTACAGAGCCAGATCTGTACAGTCGGGTTATGGAAAAGGGAGATAAGCAACTTTGGCAACACACAAGTTGGAAGAAAGGGAGTAAACAAGAATGACAGTAAGGAATAGAAAGAGCAAGGCTGAGGAGGGAGGAAGGAGAGAGGGAGGAAGCAGTCACAGGAATGCAGCATGAGATCTTTTCTTTGCACTTGAACTGGAAGACCCTTCAGGTGGGACATTTAATATGAAGCCAGGCAAACTACTAGCTTGTCTGTTTGTTACTGACTTTGTCTTTTATGGGAATGAGCTGGTACTGAAAGGGTATAGGCATGGAGTAGTTTCCTCTGGTGGCAAAGCTGATTTAACAGGTTTCCACCACCTCAATTAAATTATTTGAGCCAAGGAAAAGAAATACTTTTCTTTCAACCTCTAGTATTTGTAAAACTTGGGTTATCTTGCTTGTCTGGTTTTTGATGTTGTCATGAAGAGCTTGTCCTGCTGAGCATGTACTAAAGCACCCCAGTGGGGACAGCAAGCTGGGGGTGCTGCAGGTGGCAGCAGTAGGGGACGTCAGAGGGAGACATTCCCATGTCACCAGAGAAACCACATGCTCTAAGTATCCTCAGCAACTTCATAGGGATTTCCCTCTGCTGAGCAGAGGGAGTGAGATGGGACAACTCTCAGGGTTGGCTCTCCAGAAGTATCCAAATGGCTTAAGCAGCAGCCCCCAATGAAATGCAGTGGGCAGGGGGTATCTGAATACTTCAAACCCTTTAGGGTTCCACCTTTGTGGAGCCCAAGAAAAGTATCCCCTGGGATGAGATGGGGTAACCAGGATGGGGTGCCCAGCTGCCTTGCTGAGCAGAAGCAGCAGAGGCCACGTCAAGGTTGGGAGACCCAGGGACTGCTGGGGGAACAGGCGTATGAGGCTCCTTTGAGCTCAAAGCATTTTTCCAGGGGTGGGGAAGGGCTGCCTCCCCAGACCCAGGTTGAAAGGAGGGCTGGAGGGAAGGGGTGGGAACTGGCAGCCTTCTGTGCCCTGGCCTGGGGCGGAAAGGTGGTATGTTTGCCGCCTTCACCACTCCCACCTTTCAGCCACATTAAAGCCCAATTATTCACGCTTGATGTCAGCAAGGCAGGGCCCTGCTACCCGCTGCTCCCAGATCCTTTCCCTGAGGGGCCAGATTACCCCAGTATGCACTGGCCCCTTCAGGGTGGGGTTCACAGGGTTCCAGGGCCGGCAGGGACCCAGGGCCAGCACCCTCAGCCCCACGCAACACTCGCTTCATCCAACCCATGTCCCAGTAAGGCATCACTCCATTAGCCTCCAAGGGAGGCAATGGCTGTCAAGAAGTGGCCGTCCCTCACCCTGCCTCACAGGCTGTGAGCTCCCAGGGGTGATGGTTGTCAGCCAAGTGGGAGCCCTGAGCACCGCTGCGACACAGGAGCACGGTCACGTAGGCCATGCTGCTCACAGTAGTCAGCCCTGGGACCAAGAGACAAGGAGGGATATCTCACTGCCCCACTGAATGACTAGGGGCAGGAGGAATGGACTCAAAATTCAATAGGAAGGAGAGAGGGAATGGAGAGGACTGAATTGACCCTTTTTTCCCCTCACCATTCACATGCTTACAGATTTTTATCAGGCTTTTTAGCTGCAGGGCAAAGTGTTCCTTTATAGTTCCTTCCAAAGCGCTGCTGCCAAATTCAGGCTGCTGTTGCAGCAGCTGTAACCCATCCCCCAAGGCCTGCACACCCCTGGCCTGGGAGCAGGCGGCAGGAGCGGCTGAAAGCACTTGCATCAGCCTGGCGGGGCTCCGCAGCCTCCGAGGCCTCTGTGCATGCTGCTCTGTGGGCATTTTGTAAGGGCTTTTCCCAGCTTTTGCAAAAGTGCTTTGCCAAAACACACGTGGTCTTGGCAAAACCCCACCATTGTGCCCTTGGGGCATGGATGCTGTGGAGACTGGGGTGGAGCTGGGCAGTGCAGCACGTTTCAGGGGCACCCTGGGTGCAGACTGCAGGCACCTCTCTTCCTGGGATGGGATTTACCGGCTAGCTGATGGGAACCACAAGTTGGTGATGCTCATGCGGAACTGGCATGCAGGTGGAGGAGGGCAGGGTTCCGAAATCCACATCGATGGGCACCAACTCAGCACTGCTCCATCCTGTATGCCAAACCCAACACAAGCTTCACCTCAGTGGTATCCCCAGGAAGGGGTTGTGCAGCACCCATGAGTGGGGAGGGGGCACAAGCAAGCCGGCACTGAGCAGCGCTGCTCTCCCAAGGCTGACAAGGGAATCGTGTTCTTGCAGGCAGAGTTAGACACTTTTATGGGCTGTCGGGAGCTAGTTTCTCTCTCTTTATTTCTTTCTTTCCCCCCCCTACTTCCCCAGTGGAGACTTGCTCATTTTTAATAGGAAGGTTCATTGTTTTCCCGTCTGATATTTCTTTGATTACTTAAAAAGAAATCCCAGAGGCTTGTTTTCACAAAATAGTGATTGCATAATTGATGTGATTATGATGTATTTTGCTGTGTCACTGCAGCTCAGTTGATTATTTTGAGAAGCTCTGAGCACTGTTAACTCTGCCATGTGTTGCACATGCATGGCCTGGGTTTTCATTTCCCCCTCACATGTGTACAAGAGCTTTTCAAACAGCGTTTGACTGTGCAAGACCTTCCTTCCATGCAAGGGAAAGGATGCAGACCCACAAATAGCTAATACCAGCGAAACGACAAATACTGTGGGGCGAGCTGCAAAGCTTTGCTCTGGTTTAAATAATGACTTGTTGGCGTGAATACTCTCCCTAAAACCAGATTCATCCTGTGGGTGAGTGCAAAAAGTAAAATCACTGGGACAAATTCTCTTTCCTTGGCTAAAAATGTACAGATAAAGCAAATGCAGACCAGTCAGGTGCGCCAGGAATAAAATTCTCCTGAATACAAAAAAGCGTAGCAAATCATTAAAGTTAATTGTTAATTATAAACTGAAAATCTATCAACTAGCTTCAGGTAGGAATATTTAAGAGCTCACCCAGGGAAGCCTTGCAAGAGAGGATTGCCTTCTCTTTCTTTGGCTAGAACTTTTTAATTGTTTTCAGCTTCAGGCCAGAGACTGTCTTAAGAGTCCTTTCTTTCTCCTGGTGACTGTTTTTCTTTAATTTCATTTCTATATTCTCCTTTCTTTTCTTTTTAATTCAAGGATGAAACACTGACCTCAGTAAAGCTTCTTGGCCAAATTTCCAGATTTCTGAACCTTTTGTTTTTCTCAACATGTGTGCAATTTTGACTATTTTTGTTCAGTGGTGACCTCTGGAATTCCAGAATAATTTTCCCTCCCCTTCCTCCCTTCCTGGTGCCCTCACGTGACCCAGGAACACAAACATCTGAGAGACCTCTGGGCATCTTCACATCTGCTGGTATATAAGATCAGAGCCATTGTGTGATGTATTTTTAACAGCAGGTGTTGGGTTTGAAGAAGGGTGTGTTGGGTTTTGAGGGGCTGGGCAGAATCTGCACTTAATTCTTAGTTCCCAGGCTATTTAGGAACAGCTTAAAAACACACTTAATCTGTTTGTACAAATTTAACATTGTAAAACCACAATAAGGAATTGCTAATCAAGTGCAAGCCTGGATTTAGTTTCAGCTTTGCATCATTGCTGCCCTAAAAAGAAAAGAAGAAAAAACAGAAAAAAACCCCACCTAAACAAAAAATAACCCAAAAAAACCCCAACAACACAACCCACCATCAAACTTTAAAGCTGAGTCCAAGATTCTAGTTTACAACTTATTTCCACGAAATACTATTGATTGATTACTCAAAGCCTGATAATTATTATTTAGTCACGGTTTTCAACACAAACTCCTTACAGCAGCAAAACAAACAGTGTGGATGTTTTATCTTTTGCCAATTAACACAGTTTGAACATGACTTAAAATAGGCTGATAGCTCAGGGTCTGATTCACCACTGCATCTCTCCCATTTGTGCTGCTGTAATTCCATTGATTTCCATGGAACTTGGATGCGAAACAAGGGAAGAGTTTCTTTTTCACTGACACACACTCCCCCCCCATATGTAAAGGAACCCAAGGCACACTAAAGCCTCTCATGTGACTCTCTTCCATGGTCCATTAGTAGAGATATAGCATCTAAATTAGAGAAACAGTGCAAGCAGAGTGTTTTCCCAAAAATATCATTGAAATCCTATTTTCACAGAAATCTCTCTCAAATTTTTTTATCAGACAAATCTAAAATGGTGCTTAGCGTTCAGTTATCTGCCAGGTATAAATGGCATAAATGGGTGATTACTTTAAATACACCTTCTCTGAGAAGTGAGTTATGGGACCTCACAAAAGCATCAAGCTGTGACTACTTTCAGGAAATCACTTAGAAATAAATAAGATAATAAAGGTTGCTTCCAAGTCCTTAGACTCTTGTCTTTTTAGGCTGATAATTGAATTCAATATGAGCTGTAATTCCTTTCTGGTATCACTAAAGAACAAATGATTTATTTTTTGGGGGAAGAGGCTGAGTGACCTGACAGGTCTTTTCAGTCACATCATCTATGACAGCAAATTCTCACAGCGTCCATCGCAGGGGTGTATCCACATGAAAATAAAGAGGGAGATTTTTAGCCTTGTTGAAGCTGGTGAGGTTTCAATGGTGGTGGTTTCACCACCACCATGGTTTCACCTGTCCACTTTTCTAGGCTACTTTTGAATTCTACCACATGACTTTGACTGGAGTTAGAATACCTGTTTCTGAGTTGTTATTTTTAATATTTAATATTTGCTTTATTTAATCATTTTTAATAACATGCCACATGTGGGTACTTCTGAAATGCAAGGCCCTTCCTGCGGATTGACTCAACCTGCTCTGGATTCATCGCAGCTGCTGGGGGTAGAATTTGTGTCCTTTGTTTATCCTCCTTTATTCCAAATTTTATTGTAAAAAGGACCTGACATCCCATGAGCAACCCAAAATGCCCTGCCTCCTCCCAGCTGCCTCCTGGCGCTGCTGACACACCACTTGCTGTCTCAGAGACAAGCAAATAGCAGCCACAGACAGCTGCATGTGCCTGGCTTGTTGCACTGGTCAGGACCCACATCCTGCCCTCTCCTCACCATCTTCACCCACATCGGGCTACATCAGGTGAGACATGGGATGCCAACTGAACTGCTCTGCCTTACACCCAGCAAAGCATGCCTTGCACAGAGACGTGGCTTTCAGATGACCAAAGCAATTTCTTGAACAATTGGATGCCTGAATGTGAATCTTCTTTTTATTATTATTTACTTATTTATTTTAATGATCTCTGTTCTATAATTGAGGAAATGGCACTGTTGACTGTCTTGGCATATGTCAAGGAGTCATCCTTTGGGCTGCTGGACTTCGTGGTGCTGCAAATGCTGTTTCAAATCCTGTGTGCTGCATTACCAGAATGTCACAGGATGACCAGGAAGGTTTCATGGAGCAACTATGAGAAGGGCTGGAGGGAAGAGGATCTCTGAAGGAAGGGCAAAAGCATTGAAGTTTCTTAGCTTTAAAAACAAATGCTAAGTGATGACAAAACGAGTCTATATCAAAGGCTGCTGCAAAGAAGAAGGGAAAGATTTTTACTCTGTGCTTGTAGGGGATAAAGAAAGGCTCAGACTTCAGTGGGAAGAATTCATGAAGAAGAAGGGTAGCAAAGCAGCAGAGTACATTGCCTGAGAAAGCTATGGAGTTCTTTAAGAGCTCAGTCAAACTGGCTGACAGTGTCAGTCCATTCTGCCTGGGTTGGGGTATCTCCAGAGTTCCCTACCAGGTATATGGCAGGGGGAGTGAGGCGTGATACTCAGGAGAATTAGAGCTTTTTCATTCACTTTAATGCAAGCAGAATCAGAAACAAAGTAGAGGAGGTCTCTACTTCAGTAGAGAGGTGGTAGAGGATGGTTTGGAGAAAACTTCCCTCCCACAGTGGGTGGGAGCCCACATCCTGCAATCATATACAGCAACAGGGATCTTCCCCTAGCATATCAGTCACCCATCAACATTTTGCAAATGCCACAGTCTTTAATGCACTTGGAAATAAAATTTCTATTTCAGTTGGTTGTGTCCATCAGGTATTATGAAAGCCACAGTGATTGTGCAAATTTGTTTTACACTAAGACTTGTTCCATAACTGATTTGAACTGATTGGAATGATTTTAAAGAAATACCAAAGTAATTGCTGCTCTAATTACAGAGATCTACTCTTGTAGACCTTTGTCCTCACATCTTTCACAGAACAATAAGCCTAACCAATTAAGCAGAGGAGCTGTGGGACAGCTACCTAGTTGAAGTAGTAGGGAATTCACAACGTGCATACAGGCCCCTTTCATCTGCCCTGTGATGTTTTTATGTTCCTGGAAACTTGCTTCATTCCACTTAGAATTCAATTTAGGTTGGCCTTCAGACACTGAGGATGCTTTCAGACAGTACCCAGCAGCCTACATCACTAACCTAAAGCAACAGAGGCAACATTTTTTTCCCCTTTCACCATTCTCAACTGACAAGAGGCCAAATGTCTCTTTCTGTTCTCTGCCAGGCTTCTGCAGCTGTTAAGCACTGGTTCTCTTGCCTCTACCCTCCAAGCAAAACCACCAGTGGTGGTACAGCTGCACTCCCCACTGGCAGGCCTAAAATGTCTCTCCTGGATTTTAGTACAAGTGTAGGATATGCAGACTGGTGATGGGGCAGTTAAAATCCCGAGTACTTTTAAGATAGGGTTTGAGTGAAAGATGAAGGATGGTGAGCACAAACTAATGAGAGTTATTAGGTAATAGTGGATGCCCTGTGTTCCCATGAACAACGTTACAAAAGATCCTCTGATGCTCAACAACCAGGTTGTGGAGACCTGACAAGCCTTAAACACACTGTCCTGACAAGAAAGTGTCCTGGGAACACACAAGTCCATTCTTGGACACTTCAAGCCTGGCTGATGCACCAGCTGAAGCCTGTGGATGATTTCCAGAGGAGTGTCAAAGGGTCTCTGGTGGTGTAGCCTACTGGAACTACAGATCTTTATATAACGTACTAAGGCTGTTGTACTGAAAAAAGATCACACTGTGCAAGCAGAAGGAAATGAAAAGGAGATAGCCTAGTCCTTCAAAAAGAGTTTGCTGCCCTGTCCAAGTTGGTAGATGGCTCATCTCTTGTCTCTACATCATCAAGTCCTCTCTTGTACAGTTAATGCCTACACAGACCCTTTCAGAGGGGATATGGACAGGTAAAAAGGATATCTCTAACTTCACTTTGGTAAATCCACCACTAGCATGTTCATCCATGCTGATTGCACTTCATTTCTCTCCTGCTTTTCTCTCTTCTTGGCCCAATGAATATCTCCTGGTTGGCCCATCCATTGGGGCATCTTCAAGTGCAGGTGCACTTTCAACCACAGAAATTACTTGAGACTAAAATCTGTGAGACAAACAGGCTCCTCTCACTTGAGGGGGGTGAACCTCATTTCACAGATACTGCACGAGTTCCTGGCTGCTGAACCATGGAGATTCACCGCTGTTTTTCTTACTGAGCTTTGCATGTTGCCTGATCTAGAAGGTGTGCTCTGAACATGCATGTCAGGTCAGGTCTGGCTAGTGGGGGTTAATGCTTTGTTTGCAAAGCCCGGAAGAGCTTAGATGTGATTTAGGCGCTGGGAGGCTCATACTGTTAAGACCTTGGCAAGTTCTGGGCTGATATTTAGGAATTTTTCTGGCAGGGAAATAGACACCTCTGGGCATATGCAGCAGCTCAATGGGAATGCAAATGGTGGTGCTGAGAAGTATAGTGTCAAGTGAGAGGTGCTGGGTGAGCAAACCTTCTTGTGAATCCAGGCAAATACACTGCATGTAAATGAGGATAATATCTGAAATGCTGGAACAGTGATCTGAAGGAAGTGCAGACTTGAAAAGGAGGAAGCTAATAAAACCAGGAGAGATGTCATGGAACACAAAAAATCCACTTAATGAGCTCATCTGGCAAGGGCTGTGCAGCAATATTTAATTCTCTGTCAAAAATGAGACCCTCTGCATTGGTAGCTTACCTTGAGTTGCAAAGAAGGGTGACTAGGACCTGACTGGCAGAATGGATCATGTCCCGAGGGTGGGCTGAAATCTTACACCCTGTTTATGTAAAAACACAAGTGCTTCTTGCCTCCCTCCAACCTTGATGCATAGATTTGCTTTGAGTTGCAAGCTGGCTAATTAATCTGCTCTACGCCTGCTCATCAAATCTTTCTTGTGGTAAGAGCATTTCTAGCCGTTTTAAGTAAAAACCATTTTATTTTGCAGACAATTGCCTTGTGTTTCAGATTTGGCATTATCCGACAGGATTTTGGATAGGAAAAAGGCGGCAGCAGCACCCTGCTCATTTGAGGGCCAGTAAGCCGTGCCTCCCATGCTCGTTTGACACGGGGCACGTAGATGGACGTGGTACTTCATGGGTGTTCAGCCCCGTTCATCTCCTCTCTCGTGGCATTGTAGGCGCTGCTCTGCTAATACCTTATGGGCTACTACAGCCTGGCTGCCCCAAGAGCTCCTAGTGTGGCTGCAACCAGCGTCCTCTCTAGCCACCTGGCCCAGGCTTAGGGCAGCCAACCTGGGCAGGCATCCTGCTCAAAGGTTTCTTTGAGTTTTGGTTCATGCAGCCAGCATCTACTTTAAGCCCTGTGCTAGGAATGTTACTCTTCATACTTAAGAGTTACCTGAATCTGAGCAAAACACTTTATCTTATCCATTGCTAAGAGCTGAGCTGCCTTTGTTGTTGTTAGCAAAACATGTTTTTCTTCTTGGCCTGTCTTTTCTTTTGTGTGGCATCTACATTTTGATGTGGAAAAGATCTTTTAGCATGCAAATGCATCTAACCTCAAACAGAATGGCTCCCGTTGTTGCGTGCAGTATGTTTGCGCAGTGGTGTTCTGGAAGAAAGCAGATTTTCCCTATGATGTACAGATCGATTCACCTTAACCCCACAAATGCGTGCTATTGTTGTTGCTTTTCTCTGCACACTGTAGAGGAAACACAGGGGAAGAGCAGACATGAAATAGATTTTTCCAAACAAACTCCAGACAGAACAATAAATGAAATGAGTCTCTTCAAGGTTTCGGTGTCATCAAATGTTATTGTTGACACTCTGAATGTAGTAATAGTTGTTAGGCTAATTAGAGTGGTGTAGTTCTAGAAACAGGAACTGTGAAAATACAGTGTCTAGAAGGTACTAATAATCTTTTGATACCTGTATTTTTGCCATTCTTTATTATTATAATGAGAACGTTAATGTGCAGGGGAGAAATCGTGTGTGTCCTTAATAAAGAACGAAGCAGCACAGTTGTTATCATCTTGAGTATCATATTCATTTAAAATCAAGTAGGCAACTCAAAGGTTAAGAGGTTTAATGTTCCTGAACTGTACAATTGAAACACTATAGTCCAGGTTATTGTTAGCAATTATTCAAAGTGCTTGGGGTTTTTATTAGAAACTTCATTTTCCAGAAGAAAGTCCCCCACAATTTTAGCCAGCATTGCAGGGTGACCATTTAACAGCCAGACACTTTCTGCACAAAGTGCATCAGGAGGTGTTGTCATGACATAATTTGCTCACAGCTATTTAAATGCTGTTAGATCAAAACCAACCATCCTTAAACAATTTTCAACCTCTCTTAAGTTTTCATGCCACTTATCTTTCCAGTGAGAATCAGAAAGCTTAAGAAGCTCCTCTGTATTTAGCAATTAATGTGATATTCTGCGTGCAGTCCTCTCAGTCTGAGGAATACGCCACTTACTTGTGGCATTTCCAAGCACGAGAAACAGGCAGGCCTTCTAAAACAGATAGTGTACCAGTAAACCTACCAGACTCTGTGATATAAACCAGTGAGCACAGGTGAATAGTACGGAGCAGAAATGCTGAAGGAAACCAGATAGCTAGAGGGAAGAGAGGAAGCCTGGAGGGGAATTACAGATAGTTTAGGGCAGCATTAAATGCAAAGCTGAACTCCACATCTTAAGCACAGGCAACCATAAAAGCTAATTAATATAGATGTGGATGATTACAACATAGCATCCACAATTAACCTTTTAGAATAGGGTCCCTATAGAAAACGGGGGAGGTGGTGCACATGATGAAAAAGATGTGCACAAGACTGGATCAGCTCAGGAACAGCCAGAGACTGGAGGAGGCCATTTTCGCAGGAACACTACAAAACATAAGAAATGTGCTAAAAGAGTGGTGACCATTTACTGAAAAGCAAAGAGTATGGCTGTCTTGCCTACTTTTTATGTCTTTAATTCCTATGGAATATTCCAGAAGCAACAAAACTGGTGGGTGTTCTGTATTGCCTTTCTTCCACTTAATCAGACACAGTGGTGGTGTCCTCCTTTTGTCCCTCAACAGAGGCTTATTGGCACTCACACACCACTGTGGGATGGGTGTTCCCAGATAGGTTCTCAAACTCACAGCCTTCTACTTAAATACCTAATCTACAGTTTGGTGCCCACAAATCAAGACCTGTCAATGGGGAAGGTGAAGGTGAGGGTGAGGGTGAGGGTGAAGGTGAAGGTGAGGGTGAGGGTGAAGGTGAAGGTGAGGGAGAAGGTGAAGGTGAAGGTGAAGGTGAAGGTGAGAGGAGGTGAAGGTGAGAGGAGGTGAAGGTGAGAGGAGGTGAGGGGAGGTGAGGGGAGGTGAGAGGAGAGGAGGTGAGAGGAGAGGAGGTGAGAGGAGAGGAGAGGAGGTGAGAGGAGAGGAGAGGAGGTGAGGGGAGAGGAGAGGAGGGGAGGGGAGAGGAGAGGAGAGGAGAGGAGAGGAGAGGAGAGGAGAGGAGAGGAGAGGAGAGGAGAGGAGAGGAGAGGAGAGGAGAGGAGAGGAGAGGAGAGGAGAGGAGAGGAGAGGAGAGGAGAGGAGAGGAGAGGAGAGGAGAGGAGAGGAGAGGAGAGGAGAGGAGAGGAGAGGAGAGGAGAGGAGAGGAGAGGAGAGGAGAGGAGAGGAGAGGAGAGGAGAGGAGAGGAGAGGAGAGGAGAGGAGAGGAGAGGAGAGGAGAGGAGGTTGGAGGACACAGCCTAGAAAGACAGTCAATCTCACAATTCATGTCAGCGGGGATGAAGAAAAGGTACCCAACAGTGTGAACTGATGGCAAATATACCATTCCCAGGGCCCGATTAACTCTGCTGGCAATCAGGATTTGGTACTGAAGTATTCAGAGTTAGACTGTAACTAGGCCAAGTGGGAATGGGGGCAGAGGAACAATTTCTATTCCACCAATGCCTTTTTCAGGTTATATTCCTGAATGCACAGTGTCATATTTTCCTCCACATCATAGTTTTATACCCACTGATAGTATACGGCTAATGTGACTCAAATTGCTGTGTTGAGATTCACCCAAAAAAAAAAGCAAAATGGAGAGATAATAGAATTGAGTACTGAACACGGCCAACGTGAGGCCTGAGGGCTTTCACCCTGAATGGAACAACCATCCTGAGACGCTTTTACATCCTTTTTGTTAAAAACATTTAATCAAGACAATATCATTAATGCATACCCAAAAAAAATTATCCAGTACACAAGTAACACTGCTGTAAGGAAAATACTTTCTTCAATGATGTTATAAAAAATTATAGGTCACTGCGCCCACCGAAGTTATTCTAGCAGAGCTATGTTGTTAGCACTGGAACTAAGCCATGTTTTCATAGTCAAATGATAGGCCTTTTCTAAGGTCGTGCCCACCCAGTACAAAGCCCACTAAGTGCTTCATTGAAAAGACTAAATGGAATTCACACTTCCCAGGCAATCGTTTCATTATGATCAGTGTGAGTATTCACAATGTAATTTTTAAAATCTCAGAAATAAAGCAGGCCAGTACCTAAGAGCAATCATGTTCCATGGCATGTTGAAAAGCTTGTGATTTCTGGCTTTCACTTCCAACATATAACACACCGTGCAGTGAAATGCGTGTTTGTTACCTTACCCTGGCCTTTCAATCACATGCTTCTGGCTTACAGTTTTGCAGGGGAAAGAAAAAATGCTTTAAAATAATAGCAACCAAGATTTCACTACTTCACGCTGAGACCTACCAACAATCATGTGGCATTATGCATTATGCAAGTGGCATGGGGCCTATAAAGAAGAGACAGTGCATGGGTTTGGCTTCAGAATTCATTGGGTGTTTGGTTTCTAGCACCAGGTTTAGGTAAATCTAGACCAAAAACACAGTGCATGGAGTCATGAAACCAGACTTCCATTATCACCGCAAATGGATCCTGTTAGTGTTGACCTAATTAATAGATAACACACTACTGGCAGCGCTAGGCTGGGCTTCTGCTCTACCCCTCAGCCTCTAGCTATCATCAGAGTCTCTCTGAAGGAGACGGCCTTCATGCCATCGCAATGAATAACCACTGACATCCTCCATGAGTTTGTCTAAACCTTTTCTGAACCGTGAACGCCTCACATCCCTCTAACAGCCTGGGCCATGCATTCTGCAGCGTAGCCACACAGGTATAGAAAAGGGCCGAGGGCTCTCAGCAGGCTGGTATGTTCATGTGGTCTGGCAGGGCTGTCTAGGTGGACTTCAGTAAGCCTTTTTGTCCCCTCTGTACATGGCATTCTCATAAGCAACCTACGGAGAAACACCAGAGGGTAGGTGCACAGCTGAGTGGGTACTATACCCAGGGAAGAGTTCAGTGTTTCAACACCAAAATATAAAACCAGCTCCTGCCAGGTTCTGTCTTAAACACACTGCTGCACTTTTTTTCCCCTTTTGTGAGCTGGTCTCCTTTACTCTGTCTTCTTTTATTTATTTATGAACCAAAAGCCTGGGTTCTTTAGAAAAGGGGGAATTTCACTTTGAATTTAGATGTAGAAGCAAACCCTGACCACAAAAATGCTTTCAAAGGGTCACGGTAGTGTCTGGAGATTGAATTGTCCTGACATTTCCTAATATTTGGAATAAGGCAAATTCCCTTTGCCTTGATGTGAGATACTGAACTTACTCAGGTTTTATAGGTTAAAAATGGTATCCTACAAAACTAAACTTTGGGACAATTTTTTCCTCTGTTGTGTTCTCAGCATTTCTACACCCAAATCTTCTAAGGGTGCCTCTGAACTTATATTCACCAGGGGCACAGCTTTGCAGATCTTTTTCCATTTCATTGTTATTTCTGAATAACGGTTGCACTTGATGGTATTCAAGGTCTTTTCCAACCACAGGATTCTGTGATTCTTAAGCCCTTCCTCAGCTGCGGGTATGTAGTGTACCCCTCCATCTCCACACTCAGCTAGTATCTAAGTGTGGATATGTAGGGCTACACTACATATCCATGGTAGTATGGATAGGCAGTGTACAGCTGGATAGTATATAGCTAGCATGTAAGTGTGGATATGTAGGGGTACATATGATGGCACAGGCTAAAAGGGAATTACTGGCAAAAGTATTAATGTCTTTTAATTCCACAGTACAAATGCGCCTGAGGAAACAGACACCCAAAATCACTGTCACAAACTTCTGTATGGCTTGATCACTATTACTTAATCAAAGTTATCTAAATTTTTACTTTAAGAAATTAAATCTTTCTTCTTCATATATTTTTCACCATTTCAATTTTTGTCTTTTTGGAACGTCCTTGATAGGCTCAACTGTGACACTACCAAACCTTAAACTGAGTCATGTTTCTTATCACAGTTTAGAGAGAAAAGTGTTCCATCTTACATGACAGATCTTAAAGCCTGACTGAAGATCAGCCCCAAACATTTGTCTTCTGGTAAAGTACAAGTTTTAAAAACAAAAACTAAACAGCTTGGTTTCCTTCTTTCAAGTCACCTGCTCCAACTAACCTGACACAGCAGAGGGAAGGTGGGTTTCTGGCCTGGGTTTTCTGTCTCTCTCTTATAAAGAAGGAAATACTCTCAAAGTTTTCTTAAATAATGTTCATAAGCTTCCAAAAATCCTGTTCATGTTTTCCCACTGAACAAGTAGTGTTTAAAAAGCAAGGTTAACCACACACTCCATTCACCTACAGCTCCCTGCTTGCTCCCAGCTAGCATCTCCCCTCTGTCTGTTCTCACCCACAGCCACCTCACAGCATCTTCTCCGTCCAGAATATTTTTCCGTGTGTGTAATTTAAAGAAGGTTCTCAGATTCCCTGGTCAGGTTCCTACAGGGTTAAAAGGATACCTGGCTGTATAGGAAGGACAAGGTAGAAAAGGACATCCAAGTTGGCTCAGACCATTGGAGACAGGGAAGCTCTTGGTACATTCCCAACACAGAGTCTCCCACATGAATGACCTTCCTCCTGAGATTGCCCAGGTGCTCTACCAATTACAGAGTCAAAAAAAAATCACCATTTAACTGCAACCAGTGGACAAGAGTGGCAGGACCATGGCAAGGTGGGAGAATTGACACCTGCTTTGGGATGAGAAACGCCACGTGGTTTATCAGTGTCCACAGGAGGAGGGCTGTGGTTTCTGGAGTTTCGGATGGGCACCCAAAGGTGGTGTGACTTACACTAGGGAAGACTTTGTTGAGCTATGATTTGATTGCCTTCGGCATGGAATCCCTTGTTATAGTGTTTCTGTATTTTCATTTGAAGGTGTATTAAACAATTTCATTATAATGATCTACCAGATAAATAGTAGAGTGAGCCTTTGAGCATGCTGGTAATGCATAGTTTAGGTTACTTTATCTCTGGGAATGGGCCAAAGTGGTTTCTGTCTCTGTGTGTGCGTCTGGGTAATTAGCCCACAAATACAGACACAAATAAAACTAACTAGGTGATGAATGTAAATAATCAGGGTCACAGCACTCATCACTCTCAAAACACAATTACCATGTGTTGAGAAGACACAAGGACTGTACAAAGTTAGAGTAGCCTCACCTTTCATTTCAGTCACTGGAAAGAGCTGTGGGAGAACTTAGATACCTGTCTAAAAAGGGAAGTGAAACAGAAAAGCGGGACCAACTTTCACGCACAGGGAAGGTAAACCCAACCTGCCTAGGATGGCAAAACCAACGACAGAGTGTAGCTGGAAGTGGAGAAGGAAGGCCATGGCTTGCAGAGGTTTCTGGTTTGGAAGCACCTTGCTGCCTTGGAAGACCTGGCATGGCAAGTGGCTGCACTGGCCCTACAACTTCCTGTACCTGGCTCCCCAGCCAAGGAGAAAAGCCAAGCTCAGGTCATCTGCTGCTAGAGAGGACTTTTTTATTCTACCTGTCTGGACAGTACAGGTGGAAGTCTGGGGTCACACTCAGGCATTTGGTCTCCCATCCCGGGTGCTTCAGGGACAACCTCGCCCCACAGGCTATGCTTCAGTGGGCTTGCACCTTGGACATACCTTCCTGGAGCCAGCCAGCCCTGTACACACAGGGTGGCCTCCAGTGACCTCCACCCAACATTTTTTTCCTTCCCTGTAACATGGGACAGTCATGGCCACAGGTGCCTCTGCAGTGACAGGGGGGACACTTAGTAAACTGGTCTTCAATCTTCCTGCCCTTGTGTCACCCAGCATGAACCAGGACACACTGCAGCACTGCAGACTCTCATGGTAGTCCCTGCTACCATCACTGGAGTCATACCGACATCAGTAATGGAAAAATTCAAGAGGGAAGCCTGGAGGGCTGTGTCCCAAGATACTTTCTGCAGATGCTTTCCCAGAATGAGACAGTGGTTTCACAATGTTCAGAGGTCTGTTGCTCGTCGATCCTGATACTGAGGTCAGAGGAGTGGTGGGCAGCGGCTGCTGGCACACCCGGGCAATGTCACAGCGTCACATGCTGACAGAAGATGGGAGGGAATGGAAGCACACAGAAATATGATACTATCAGAGACAACTGTGGCTGCAATAATTATTAGTGCAATTTGTGAAGCTGACAACACCTACCACAAGTTGCAAAATAAATCGGAAACGTGTGCGAACTGTAAACCTTTCTGAGGACAGTGGGGATGAACCCTTGTTAAGTTTTATCACAATGAAGGACAAACACCACAGAAATTCCAAACATCTTTTTTTACTGGCCTATGTTGCCTGATAGCACAGGGGTGTTTTTGTTACTGCTGAGCAGTTCTTACACAGAGCCAAGGGCTTTTCTGCTCCTGAACCCACCCCACCAGCAAGTAGGCTGGGGGTGAACAAGGAATTGGGAGAGAACAAAGCTGGGACAGCTGACCCCAACTGACCAAGGGATATTGCATGTCATATGGTGTCATGCTCAGAATTTAAAGCTGGGGGAAGAAGAAGGAAGGGGAAGATGTTTGGAGTGATGGTGTTTATCTTCCCAAGTCACCATTACGTGTGATGGTTCCCTGCTTTCCTGGGGATGGCTGAACACCTGCCTGCCATGGGAAGTAGCAATGATTCCTTGGTTTGCTTTGCTTGTGTGCATGGCTTTTGCTTTCCCTGTAAACTGTCTTTATCTCAACCCACCAGTTTTCTCAATTTCAGTCTTCTGATTCTCTCTCCCATCCCACCATGCGTAAAGTGAGCAAACGGCTGCATGTGGCTTAGTTGCTGTCTGGGGTAAAGACACAACATGTTGTTAGCCTTGCCTCTTCTCCAAACACTAAGCTGGAGCCCACCAAGGAAAGGACCCCCATATCTTCCCTGGCTGTTTCTTCCTCTGCTATTTTTATCCCCTTCAGCTTGTTCTGCACTGGGAGGTGCTGCTTCTTTTTGGATCCCAATAGGAAAGACACACATGCACTTTCAGGACAGATTACTATTAATACAGTCCAGGTAAGGTGACATGGAGTTAAAAACTCAATGCTCCATCTCACAGTGGGGAGCCCATGATGCTGGGACAGGCTGTGGTGAGGGCACAGAGCTCCATGTTCCCGTGTGCTTCAGCAGTGCCCGACTCACTGTACAGGTGCAACCATTGTCCATGAGAAGATAGGGTGAGTCCCTGACTGACTGGATGAATTCCTGACCAAGCTGTTTTTCCACATAGCTCATGTTTCCACAGCAGACTGTTTCCTGATATCAGGAATGCCAGAGAAGTCATGATGTGGACACCCTGTCCTGCTGGCTGGAGAAAGTCCCAAGCACAGAGATGCTGATGTAGTCTTTCTGAGGCAAATATCTCTTTCTGTGATGTGATCCTCAGCCCCATGCCAAACTGGGTAGCAGGGGACACCGTGAGCCCAGCAGATCCTGTGGGAGGACAGGGGCAGTGTGTTGCTCATGAGCTGCTCAGGGAATGCTTCAGCCCTAGCACGTGTGATGGGAATAGTGCTGAAATCCCTTTGCATCCTTTGTCTGTAACAACCTGGCATTTTTCTCTAAGAGAGGAATAAATTCATGTGAACAGTCAAAACCAAGCCAGAATGATGAGACATGATGAATTCTGTGCTTTGAAACACGATCGGTTTAATCAACATTTCTCAACTGCAATGACATTGGGTCAGTCCAGCAGTTCTTGAGGCTTATGTTGAGCTGTAGTTGTGCTTGGAAACATTGCTGCTGGGAAAATGGACATACTAATTCCAGAAAGGGAGAAAATTACTTGGTTTCCCCTCCAATGAACACCTCCAAGCTCCAGCACATCGAGGAAAGGCAGGTTGGAAAATAGAAATTAGTTGTGCCATGTGTCCCACTCCCTCCTTTTGCCCCTGCCCTCTCCTATGTTCATGCTCCCCAAAGAATCTACAGGAACATCCTGCAGCACTTTTCCACACAGTCACCTGCTTCAGGAAGGGAATGCATTTCCAAGCAGTCACGGCACTCGAGGCAAAGGTTTTCATCTGGAAGCACAAAGGAGTGAAGGGGATGCACAAAGGACACTATTCCTGCATTCTAGCATATGTGTGTGCACATGAGAGAAATGCAGTAGAGGTGATGCCACTGGAGCACAGAAAATGTTTTGCAGCACCTGCAAATGTTTGGTACTGTCTGGAGCTCATCTCTCTTTGCAGAAGTCTTTTCACCTCAGAAATTACTGATCCTTCTTTTCATGCACAGCCACAGGACCTATGTACTCTCTCTGGTTCAGAATGGTGCCTGCTCACAGGCCAGAACCATTCGTAGCATCACACCTACGCAAGCCCCAGCCTCCAGTCTGTGCTGCGATACTATTCCTGATTACCTGTCACCTCCTTCCCAGTGGAGTTGGTCCCTGGCAACACCCACTTCACTAACTCAGGTGAGCAGGGAATCAAGTATCCCTCGTGTGACCAGCACTGCCAGGCTACACTGGGGTAATCCTTCTGAGCACTCGCTTGCAGAGCCTTGTGCAGTGTTCAGGGCCCCAGGCAGGGCAGGAGAACACGAGCCGTTGACTCCACGTGTGTGGTGTGACTGGATATGATGCACATCTGATGTTGAGTCCTCTGCACACATTCCAATGGACAGATAATGCACCCTGGTCTGTCTGGCAGTGGACATGGGAGCTGCTGGCCAGGGAGGATCATTTGTGAGTGGGTACCTGGATCTATCCCCATGGGTCCCCCCCTCAACACATCCTGACTGCCAATACAAAAGTAGGTTGCCATCTTTTCCCACTATCAACTGCACCATCCAACTTAATAGTGCTTACTAAGCTAATTCATGGACACACACGTTTTATCTTGTGTTCTTAGGTTATTCCTGTGTGACCAGCTTTACTGACTATTCAAGAAGATTTATAGATGGTAGCATCTGAATTATTGTTATTTGATCATTTTAAATGCTAGATATGGTCAAGTCTTAATATCATGATGATGATAGAGATATGTTATTGTTCAGTGCATTATAATTTAAGTAACAATAAGATTTCATCTCCCCATCTTCTAAATACTTTCAAAAGAGAATTATTGACAGAAAGGTAACTATTCTCAAACTCTGCAAATTTACCCAAAGTATCTATGTACACTTTACAGTTAATTTCACAGCCAACTGCAAGTTGACTCCAAATCAATAATCTAATTCTTTTTCTATCCATGTTTGCAGAAATCATATGAACTAGTGGCTAAAGCAGATAAGGATGTGTATTAATAATATTTTACAAGTCCCTGGTGAGAACTTATCTCAAATGCTGTGTGCCACTTTGATGTTGCCCTGTCGCAAAGGGGCTGGAGATGGTGCCTATAAATGAGCAGAATCAGGTTCTGTGGCCCTGGGAATACCTTCCCAGCCCTGTTGTCCTGTGTGCCAACTGGTGTATGAGCTGAATTAATTTATATATGTGACTATTCAAATAATTCCAACAGCACAGCCTCACTTTAAAGCGTACAGAAGTGAGATTTAGCAGCAACTCTGGGACATCTCATTTGGACTCAAAATACCAATCAGAATGCAGGCAAGGACAGAGCTGGGCTTCTGGAGTCTGACACACCGGCATTCGAAACCACACTGCTGGTGTCTCAATGAGCAGATTTCTCAGCTCCACTGCATCACTAGGACTTTTACTAGTTTCACTGAGGCAAGATTATCACTTCTGGAATTAGTTTAAATCAGTGGAATTATCCCTATGTGCAACGACATTGCTGAGATCAGAATCTGACCCTTGTTCTCTTTCTGGGTGAACTATCAGAGTTAGAAGCAGAATCTTACATTCTTCTAGAAGTTTGTCAGGCTCCCATCTCCAGGCCCTTGCCTTCAGCACTGCCCGCTGCTCTGTTGAGCATCCCACCTCTCCCAATAAGAGTGGTCCACTACCCCAGATCCTCCCGTGAAAGGGCTACTCCCATCCAGGTTGGAGCACGTTGTCTTGTGCTGGCTGGTCTGTGGTAACCCTATCAAAGGCAGGTGTTCTCAGCGTGCTGAGGGAGGCAGCAGCTTTGGAAAAGCAGCAAAAAAGAGGCAGCTTGCCAAGAGGGATGCAAGGCACAGGAGAGATGGGCTCCCACAGACCCCAGAAGCATCTGATCCAAAGTAAGCACTTGAAGTTGCATGTGACTGTAACTGGCTTTCCTCTTTTGAGGGTTTGGAGGCAGGGGGGTTGTAGCCTGTAAGCCTATGCATCTCACAGAGCACCCACATTAGAGTACTGGCTATCTTGGCCGCAGAGACAATGGTTCCACCTACGTACCTATGGCTGGCCGCCTGTCCTCCAGGCAGCCTTCCCACCCCAGTGACTGTGCAGGAGAGTGTGTATGCCTTGCTTCATCACCTGCACTGCGTGCCTCAGATTGTTTTGCATGTACCCACGCTCATCCCTTTTCCTCTTTCCCCTCTTCCTCTTGGGCCCAAATGCAACCATGAATCACTACGGGAAGTGCACTTGATGATCTCAGAGCCACAACACTAAAAAATAGAGCATCACCAAGCAACCTCATGTGAGAGCTGGGGACCAAGCCAGCTAAAGTCTACTGGTCAGATAGCCATATCAGGAGTTTTACCCATTTTCACTGTGTTTTCCAAGCAACAGTAGTTCTTTATGAGTTTGACAGACACTCAGATTTTGAAGTGGCACATAAACATTGTCACCTGTGATGTCATGTGATGTGTCTAAAAAACTGAACTGTGTTTAGAGAGATGGGGACGTTGTTTATAGTTTAAAGGTTGCTTTTAGTCTACAGATTTATCTGCTATCAATTGGAAGACAAGTGTAGTATGAGCAACGAGCAGGAGCTTGAACTTTTGCTAGCAGTGCTGTTTGTGCCCCGTTAAAAAGGATGGAGAAACTTAGCCACAACGGGAAAAATAAATTGTCACAAACACCAGCAATATTTCAGAGTCCATATGTGGATGCATGGAGACGTATTTAAATTGGCAGCAGCAGATGCCCCGTTTGCAAGGAATAGTCATTCTGGGCCTCACACATCAGTGAACGCTGTGAGAAGTTTATGTAAGGAACTAAATCCATCTCACGCCACTGAAAACACACAGCTAAGGCTCACTGCGCTCTGGCTTCACATCTCTGTGGTCAGGGGTTTCTTCTGCACTCTCCCAGGCAGGAATAGCATTTCTTCCCATTTGTATACATTTTAAAGTCATGCTAGAAATTATTTTTAATAATACAATCACTGCCCTGTACAGGAGCAGAGCTCTCAAGATGCAGTTGAGGGCAGTAAATCCTATTTTCTACAGAGATGAACAGGTTTTGCAGGCTAAACGTGCCCGAAGGCAGCTGTACGCTACACACCCAATTTTTTTACAGAACACAGCAAGACAGGTTCATGTCTGGTGTAATCCCTTTGCCTCCAGAACATTTCCATCTTGGCAAACTGGCCCTAGAAGAAAGCTGCACACTGCAGTTTTCCACTTGGGGGGCAGGTTTTTTGTTCCGTTTTGCCTAGACCACATCAGTTCCCTGGGCTTGGCCGTTTTCTTCAGATGGGCAGGACACTCTACAAGGTCAGCTTGGAGGAGTACAAGCAAGAAAAACATAACACAAATCTTCCTTCAGTGGAGAATTGGTACAAAAATCAGAGGTGGGCAGAACACAGTGGTATAGACCTCATTAACAATCCCTGTATGGAAGTGGTTTTGGCTGGAATCCCACCAAACAGCCCTTTTCCTTGTGGCTTGGAGCTCCCACGCCTTTCCACTTGCGCAGGCGATGTCTTGTGCATCGCAGGGTGGTGTGAGCCAGACCTGGAGCCTCCCGCTACTTTCATGTGGTGGCATCAGGTTTGGATTCAGTTTGGGATTTGGAGCATTAGTTAGGAGTTCGTCCACATGAAAACACGTCCGAGTTCACTGCTGCTTCCCTGTGTTCCGATAGCCCTTGTTCGTGGCTGTGCATCCACCTCGCTTCTGCTGCACCCATGTGAACCGTGCCTCACCACAGGAAACGAGCTGATCCAGTTAAAATTCTCCTCTCTCCCTGTCAACATGCAGAAATGAAGACAGAAACTGCTGCCTCCTTGTTGCTCAACTCGACAGGCGTTTGAAAGGGCTTTTAGGTGAACGTGGAGCCAAACTGTCTGTCTCCACCCACTCTCCTTTTGCCAAAGAGGCAAGAGGGAAAAAAAATATATAAATATATAACCCTTGCCGTTCTCTGATTTCAGTGGGTTGCTGGATGTGTGTGCGTGCGTCTAGCAGAGTTTCTGCTATAAAACACCTCCCTGTTTTGGAGGGGAAGAGGTTCTTTTCTGTGTGCACAATTGACTCAGAGACTTGTTGGTCCTGCAGGAAGAGTTGAAGGATTAACTTTGAATACTTTGATATTGAGCCACGAAAAAGCTCACACTGACACGGGGATTTGGGGAGGCTCAGAGCGTTCTTCTTTCTCGCTTTTTATGCACCTAGAAGCTGAGCATGATTGACAGATTGCAACTTCAGACCTGGAAATAGTCTCTTGAGGCTTAATCCAAAGAGCAACAAAGGCATCATGAAACTCAGTCCTGCTCTACCAAAAAATCAAGCAGCTGGCCGCAGGCACCAAGACTCCAGTGATCAAACTCACAGCTCTGAAAGGCTTCAGTGCCATTGGCTGGAGCTGCCAGAGGCACACGTAAAGTCCTTCTCCAGGGCAGCCAGAAGATGCATCCCTCAGGTGGAAGTTTGCCCTCCTGTATCGGTGCCTGATTCAGCAATGAGGCAGAGTGACTTGGCTGATGCACACACATCTCTCTTCGATGACAAGAAAAGAGGAGGAAATGCTGACAGCACCACCCAAGCGTTCAGTCAGGAAAAGAAAGACCTAGACCCTGGAGCTTGCTCAACCTGAGAAGATCCAGATCCACAGCTCCGATCCTACGTAAGCTCTTGGGGGCATCTAAAGAATCGCAGGGGACTGTGGTCCAAACACTAATTAAGCTACATAACAGGCTGCATAGTGTGCTAACTTGGATATTATCCCTAACCTCCAGTTTGTAACCTATAAGCACACTCAGAAATCACAGATCAAAGCTGTAGTTCTCTGACTGCCCCATGCTGAATCAAATCTCTCCAAGAGGGATTATGAGAGATGGAGCAGTCATGAGGCAAAGGGTGGAAAGGAGTAGCATGCATTTATTTCACACAGGCAAGAAGTTGATAAAGAACTGTCAGTAAATCTTCATATTGGCATTCCTGATACAAATAACGTTCTGGAATTACAGATAAAGTATTTCTTCTCGGAAGCAGAGGAAAAACCCAACTCCAAAAAGCAGCTGTTGCTTATTGCTATCTAAGAAGAGTGTGGTTGCTACAGACTTTCTGCTCTAACCCTTCCAGTAGGACACCCACTCCTCCACACACACGTGGCATGAAACGTGAACGTGAGCATTGCCTCTGTAGAGGAACAGGGATAGGATTCTCTGAGGGTCCCAGAAGAAGCACACTGTATATACACACCAAACACACAGATGTTATTTTTACCACTTATTTACCCATTATTTATTTCAGTAATGCCCTCTGCTTGTCTCTCAGCATCAAAAAGTATCTAACACTGATGTTCTCAGGACACTGAAGGAAAATGATGTTTCTCCAGTTGCCAAACTTGTGGAAAATACAGAACTGACCCTATGTCAAAATTAGTTTAATTTCAATGAAAGTAATCAGTGTAATACCAAAGAGAGCAAATACTCAAAATTTTTGGTCAGTTTTATTTACATTAGACCTAGTTAAGAGGTTAATGGTGTAATTGTCTATAAGGAAGCAGGCATGCTGCAGCACCTTACATTTCTTGAGTAGGTTGGGGTTTGTATGCCTCTGTAAGCTCCCCATAGCTGAGACATGAGGAGTGAGTGTTACAAGTCTAAGGCTGCACTGCTGTCCTACAAAAGCCTGGTGACACTTGCAGATCTTTAAGGGCAATGGAAAAACAGACTGACTTCAGCTAAACTTTGGTGACCTCAGCTGATGGTTTACCTGTCTAATTTTAGAATATGAAACATTTTCAATGAGCTAGCACTGGTAGAAAACTGTTGTGTAATTTTAAACTCTGGTTTGAGTTGCGCCATTCCCAAGGAGTCAATGTAACGCCAACAGCTCAGGGTGCAGGATGACCCATCCTGGGTCTGAACACAGTGATATTTAGAAGTTTGTCCTGCTGAGGGCTGCATTCCTCCCAAGGAAAGCTGTGCATTCACCTTTAAAATATAACTGCCATTGGGAAAGTAAAGGAATGGCATCTGATTTAAGAAATGATGGACTAAATGGAGCAGGCAAGATTTGTTCATCAGGACTCTGCTGCATGAAAAATGCAGATATGACAATACTGAAGCTTTCTAGGAATGTCCCCTTTCACCAATTTATTTCCATGCAAAAAACTGAGGAGAAAATCCCTGAAAATTAAAATCTTTTGTTGTAACATTCTCAAAATTAAGGATTCAGTGCTTCTTTGCAAAACAACTTTTTTGTTTTGAAATGCCTTTCAACTTTCTTTGAAATAAAATTGAAAACATTTTTTTTAAATCTCAGTTTCAAAATAAAACAGTTCGTTTGGGGATCAAACAGGATATTTCCTTCAAGTGGTCAGAAAGGCTTTTTATTCTTTGGAGCTGCTGATGAATCAGAAAAACTCCTTCTTTCCACGTCTGATATATGTTGTGTGGAAGCTGCTTTGATATTTGATATTTATTACCCTAATCTTGTTTGTGCTTTAGCATTACTGGCTATAATGGCTCCATCTTTGCCTGATGTTAGAAGTTTAAATGATGTAGGTCTGAACAGGGCTGGGATGGAAGCCCACTCAGGGGATCACGAGCAGTGTTGACATAAACCAAGCAATTGTGATGGGACTGCCAACCTGGTAGACAAAAAAAAAGAAAAAAAATAATCATCTTGGTCACCAACAGTCACAGAACATGGGTGTAAATAGAGGATAATAGTGAATATTCATTAGAGGAGAATCTGAATGCAGGAGAAAAATCAACTCAAAAGAAACTGAGAGATCTTATTCAGATCAACTTTGAATCTATTTCAAATTGTATCTGATGAACAAGGTGTCATGTTTTCAATGACTAATAAAGGCAGTCTTGAGCCAGAAATGATCTGACTTTAGGTATTTTCTTTTAGCAGATAACATATGTTAGTGCTTTGAACGCACTGACTTGTGACTACAGGAAAGCTGCCCCTCATCTGCATTTTATGAGCACATCTCTTTTTCAATGCAAACACAAGGGAATGTTGGTCTCTGCGTGGCTGGTTTTCAATGCATTAAGAAAAATCCTTTTTGGGGGGAGAAAAGGAACTTTTTGCCACCAGAAACCCCAAATTATCACAGCCAGCTTCTCTGTGAATTTCAAGTGAGTAGCATGGATACAGAAAGTTATGTTTAAACTGAGAAGGCTATATAGGTTTGTACTGGATATTTTGTTTCTCTATTTGACTTTTAAAAAGCAGCCATTATCGAAGTATCACATGGACTTTGCTCCTGTTGCTTACAGAGGTATTGAGTCTCATTTTCAAGGAGAAAACAGTTTGACTTGAGGAGAAAGCAACTCTCTGAAGTCCAAATGTTAGGAAGAGAACCAAGGTCTTTGGACCTCCAGCATGCTGAGACAACCACAAGTCTGTTCCTCCTGGTAAGGGCCATAGCAGTCATCAGTGATGGAAATCTTAACGTTTCTCCTTACTTTTGAATATAGGCATCACAAGGGCAGGACAAGCCAGGAGAGGAACCAGTCATGAAATTCCTTTGCAGTCCTAGGGTCTACATCCTGAAGCTGCCCCTGTTAAGCTTCACAATTTGGATTCAAGCATTTATTTTGAGGCTATTTATACTTACACAATGAAATCTGAACACATACCAGCTGAGCTTTTGAACTGTATCCCTTCTTCTTAGTGGTCTAGTAATCTTCCCATGGTAAATATGTTAGATAGGGTGATCACTGTTAGAGCGGGTTCAGCCAATTCCACGTGGAAAATACCTTATGTTGAGATAGAACAGCAATGCCTAACGGCAACAGGACATATTTTTGGAAACAGGCCTTAATTCTAGCTACAAGGACAGCACGAGCCCGTGTTTTAAGTGATACAAATGATGGGGTCAGGTCCTCATGGCAGAATTTCAATTATCTGCATGCTAACTCATACAGGCAGCTGAACAAATGGTTTCAGACCAAACATCCACAAAGGACACAAAGGGCATGAAAAAAGGAGACCTTTCTTCAGTATAGTGCTACTTGTGTTTGGTTTCACTATTCAGATGGCCATAGCAACCTTTCTTCCATCTCCTCATCAGGAAACAATATTTATGCTCTGAAGGTCTGCCAAAACGCTTCAGCTTGCCATGCAAGGCTCACAAGCAGCTCAGCTCCTGCTGGAGAAAGGGACATATTTTGGATGCATCTTCATCCCACATCTCCACACTCCTCCATACAAGCGTGGAAACATCCCATGTTGTCCTGTCTGTGCATGAGCTTTTAGCACTGCTACAGGATGCTCAGCAGTGTGGTTCAGAATGACCAAAGACATCAGGGAAGATGAATTGGTGGGTGATCTAGGTCACCCTCTGCCAACACAGGAGTTTCATCTGATATGTTGTCCCCATAGCATAGGCGGCTCTGGTCAGGTGCTGCAGGCAAGTGAAGAGGGTCAGACAAAAGATGCCTGATCTGGAAAGCCTGTGGAATTCCTCACTGTTGTTATGAATGCTGCCTATTTCAAGGTATCTGGTAGATACTTTTGTCACCGCAACTAATGACCCGCCAGAAGAAAAGGAATAAGACATATAAAATGGAGCTGCATTCAGAAGTAGGTGGCTGTGCCCTGCCCCTCCAATCCCACCCTCCCCCCAGGTAAACTGTGTGGGCTCTCCTTTGTGAAGAAGCTCTTTGAAACTTCTCATTCAAAATTTGCCATTTTCCTTACAGTATTATTTATACAGTGGTCATCTGGAAATGGGCTAAAGCTTTACTTGTGCCCCTAAAAAACAACCCAGACTTTATTTTAGAATGCATCTTCTGATCAAGAAGACAACCAGTACCACTAGCATAAAAGCAATTCGGTTAGATGGCAGCTCTTTGAAACAAAGGTCTGCTCTGAGCTTTTCCTAGACAAAACCCACTCTTACTAATAGGAGCCTGTACACCAGGCACAGCCCTCCCAGACAGACCCTTCAAAGTTCTTACAGAGGATGCAGCTACCAGTGTCTTCTACAGAGCTAAACACAGAGACACAATGGGACTTGCCCCAGCTGAATATGAATCCCAGCTCTTCTGAGAGCCAGGCCACTGAGCAATCTGACATTTTTCTCTGCTGCACATGCAAGAGTGGGGAAGGCAAGGAAGTAGCCGTTTTCCTTCAGTCACATCCAAAAGCCAGTTCTGCTCACTCTGATCTCTGACATTACAGTTCATTCATGTTCATGTGGAGTCAACTGCAGGGCTATGTGGCCCACAGTCCTTTGGAAACAGCCCACTTGCTGGTAGCTGCAAACAGCTTAGTTATCTGATAGATAGATAGATAGATGATAGATAGATAGATAGATAGATAGATAGATAGATAGATAGATAGATAGATATCTACCTACATCTATACCTACATCTAAATCTGTCTCTCTTTTCCCTCTCAGATTTTGCAGCAATAATTGAGCCCTTTTGGTTTGTCTCTAAGGAGGGGAAACTCAATGACTGATAATTACCTTGCATGCCATTTAATGAAATTGAAGGAGCACAGTAACATCCATAATCTAACTCTTCTAGCTTGTTAAGCTCTGGTTCTGCATATTTCCAAGTGTTAATGTTCAGACATAAATGGAAAAAGGTTAAAAGGATTCAGTGAGTTTGTAACAAATGTGCCCTTTGTATATATGAATTTTGAGTTATCTTTACTGGACATGGTGCGTTGGTTAATCTTGCTATGAATACCAAAATTACCTCCTTGTTAGCAGGACTCATTGCTGTTATTACTGAAGCCCAGTGGAAAGGGCATTGACTTAGGTGCTGAAAGACTTCGTTATTCACCACATCACCACTACTGTCCTGTCATTTGTCCTAGGACCAACTCATGCATCTATTTATTCCTCTGTCTCCTTTCCCATCTCATGCTGTCTTGTGTATCTGGAGGTGAAGCTCTTTGGGACAGAGAACTCCATACATGCTCAGTGTCAGCTACAAGGGAGCCTGATCTCAGCTGATGTCTTAATAAAGTAGCAACAAATACCAACCAATTCAGTGTTAAACAAAAAGAAGTTCCATCTAAATGAGTGAAACCAGTCAAAACTGAGCATACTCCATACAAAGTTTAAGCCAGCTTTATTGACTACAGTTTCAGTAGGTTATCTGGTACAGGAGATGGCACATTCTGCAGCAGCTTCCCCTAGATATTAAACATGGAGGCCTTTAATAAATAAACACTGAACAAAATCCAACACAGATGACCCCGTGCTTTTTCAATTTTACCTTCCTTCCAGTCATCCTGCTTTCATCCTGCCACTTTCCATACACAACAGATTTTTGTACTGAAAATGAAAAATGAAAACCCAAAAGGAGAAGTTAGCATGGGGGAAGACTGAGAAGTGATCAGAGGTTACCTGGAGTGAAAGTGTACAAGTTCTGCAGCTGTTTTGAGAGAGCAAGTGATCAACAAGAAAAGAAAAGAGTGGGGAGTGGAGAAAAGAGGCAGCACTTTATTTATTAAGTGCCCTCAATGTTTAAGTCATAAGGCAGAAATTCCTGAACCAAGCAATTCATAGTTGTACCTTCAAGTAGAAAAAGCCCACACTGAGGCCAAGAAACCACTTACCAAGTTTTCTCAGAACATTTTCCAGCAACACTGGGGTCTGCCTTCATCCCGCTTCACCTTCATCCCACCACTCCGGTGGAAAAGGAGGGTGTCTCCATAAATCGCATCTCCCTTTGAGCTGGCATCACCCACGTGGATACCCTCTGCTTCCTAAATGACTGCTGCTTCACCACCAGAGCCATGTCTCCACAGTATTCCTCTTGGGAAAGAGTCAGCAGCAAGAGAAATGTGACAGGGCAAGACACTGCCAACTTAGCAAAGGAGTGAAACCACAAAGCCATACCTCCCGTGTGAAAAGGGCCACAGTTTGTGGGGAGCAGATAATAGGAGCATAAGGACTATTAAGGAATCCCCATTATCTGTAACTAAGCTGTCCTCTCTCCAGCTGGGTATGTCATGCTGGTGTACACCTTTTCATCAGAAGATACCCACTCTTGTCTGCAGTGTTGATGCTTGAACATTGTTACCTTTCATTGTTTTGGTTTGGGGTTTTTTCATGTTTATGTGTTTATAGCTGATCAAGTTTGGACACTGCTAGCCATACCTCAAGTATCTATGGCAAATTACAACCTGTCTTGGCTAATGCAAGGCAATAGCCTTTATGTCATTTGAACCCTTTGTGGTCCCATCCCAGCATGCCTGAACACCTAAGGGTTTCTCTGGAGTGCCACAACTTACAAAAATGTAAGAAATAGCTTGTATTTCTGTCCTAAGGCCTGATCCACCTTACATAGGTATAGCCTTACCATGGAGGATTTATTTTGCCTCCGTTTGTAATGAAAAACTGCTTTTGTCATCATCTAAAGGCACTGGCATGCATTTGAAACAGAGGCAGGAAAGAAAACTGTGACCCTGTAAGCTGCAGAAAGGTAGTGAGCCCTCCAGACGGAGCTCTTGGAAGCCTGTTCTCCTACCACAGAAAGCAGATAAAATCTAGCTGAGGACAATCATCTTTGGCCTAATATGACCCCTGTATTTAGAGTAAGATTCAGAAAGAAATATGTGGCCTTGCAAGCACAGAGGGGTATTAAGGCATCCACCCTAGAAAGGGCCATTAAGCAAAAAAAAAAAGGCTGCTGATTGGAGGTGTTTGTTTTCTCTACCCATATTTCTCATACCAGGATATGTAAGACACTTTGTTGCCTTTTCAGAAAATACTGAGGTTATAATGTCTGCCATGCCAGAGCATGAAACAAAAAGAAAATAAGAATTCGCTTCTGGTTTACAGCTGTTGTCCCAATAGCTGTATGTGCACCAATAAAGTATTACAATGGTCCAGAGAGTCTTACTTGCCAAGCCACAAGCACATCATGCTCCATAAATAAATAAGGGCCAAAAGAAGAAAAGTCAGTCCGGTTGGAACTACGTTAAAGGACCCTCCTTAGCTCGGTTTGAAACCACGTGCACTATTGCCAATCTTGAGATACTGTAAAATGTTTGTCTTCCACCCCAAAACCATGAAATTAAATATATCTGCACTAGGCATTATTATTTGCCTTCTGCAAGCCCCAAAGGCTGCAATGTCCAATCTCCTCCCTGCCATCCCTAAAAGCACAAGCATGCATTGGAAACAGATAGAGGAAATAAAACCAAGACCCTGTAAGCTGCCCTAGCGCATTTCTTTTAGAACAAAAACTGAGATTAACATGTAATTAAGACACTCTAGGAGCCTTAGAAAAAAATGCACTTTCAAACAATGAAATGCTGCAGTGAGAGAGCCAACAGAGAAAAGTGGGGCACAGAGAGGGGCACAAAGGCTCAGGTGAGAGTGGCTGAGCAGGGCTGGTGACAGCCTCAGCTAACCCACAGCAAGTGGGGTCCACCCAGGGAGCCCCATGGAAGAGAGTGGCATATACACAAACCTCCAGCCTTGGTGTTAGGCTGCAGCTCTGCTGCCCTTGATCTGCAATTCCTCTGGGAAATCCCACTGAGATTTTTGGCTGGGGCTTTGGAACAACTGGAGAGGAAACTTCACCGAGCCCTCCGCCTGTTTGGAGAGCACTTTATAAGTTTATGCTATGCTGACTGAACACTTCTGCACTGCAAATACCAGCCGTCAGACTTCTAGCCTATAGGCACAGCCGTCAAGGCTCACAGGAGGGCTGCCAGTAAAAGACAGGCCGGTGAACTGGGGTGTGAGCAGGCTCTTCCTGGCTCAAACTTCTGCGGATCTTATTCTTCTGCTCTGCCACTGCAAGTTGTGGTAGTTCCCCGATGGGTAGATGGAATCCGTTGTTTTCTCTCAAGAGAGTTACTAATCTTTTCAGCTACATAAATACACTTCTATTATTGTCTGAGTAAATTGTCTTAGAAAACTGTTTCTTCAGGAAAAAAAAAAAAAACCAGCTGAAATTTCTTAAAAGGAAAATGTCAGTATATTTTTCATAATTATTCCAGGACTTTTTTCTACCATTGTTTATGGTAAAATCCCAGTACTTCAGAACTAGCATATAAACTGACATTATCATACCTGCTTAAGAATCTGAGTTTACCCGATCCCAAATAAAAAGTGAGGCTTGTGCATCTCAATCTCCCTCGCTCCTCTGCAAATCTCACCTAGATTTCTTCCCAAATTATCACCTGCCTACATTCGTTTGTTATGACAACATTTCTCTAGGATGGCAAAGAGCTCTGAAAAGAAAATGATTATACAACCTCACTGTCGGCATCGCACTTCAGTGCTCACATCCAGCCCTTCCCAGAAAGATTCCAGTTCAGCAAGATATTTATCCAAATGCTTAATTCTGCACGCAGCAGTCTGCACTCGCTCTGCTCCCTCCAGCATTAAGATGCACTGAGGGGTTTGCTCTGGCAGTTGGAGAAACGAGGCAGTATTTAATAGGTCTGGATATCAAGAGGTTGGAACTCCCTGAAAATGGGGGCAGAAGCCAGAAGAGGGATCTGCTTTCTTTTATACACAGCATTAGGTGTTCATAGTGATAGGACTGGAATTAATAACACTTTCGATACTTAACACTAACCAGCCCTTTCAGTAATTTCTTTTGTAAAAAGAAACTATGCAACAGGCACCATCTAGATGCAATTTCCAAACAAATTTGCAGTGAAGTTTCACCAGGAGGCTTGTAAGTGGGAAGGCAGACAAGTCCAGAGCAGACTTGTCAAGGTGCCTATGAACATCTATGGAATCTGGCCTTACATTGTAAGGGTCAAAGAAGAACCCACACCTAAGAAGAGTGCGCTGGAGAAACCATAGGCAAATCTGTACCTTACTCATGTTACTGGCTTTAGTATCTGGAACAACACCTGAGGAATAATATGGCCATTTAACAAACACAGCGAACAGATGCAGCTTGGATCTGTTCTCGACAGGTACGTCTGTTTGTTATTGGAAGGCTAATAACATCCTAACAGCAATTCGGATGGAAAATTCCTACCTCTAGCTACAGCTATTAAAATCATAACAGTGGAAGAGACCGTAATAATTTTTGAGTCTGATCTTGAAATTACCTGCCCAAACAGCAGTTGTACATACCAGATCCCATTTACAACCACGGGGCCAGGAACTTGCATGCAGTTCCTAAGAAGATCGTGTATTTGCCAAATTGCAGCTGGGTGCAAATGTTTGACCAGTCCGTGGACCTACTTGTGCTGTGGCCCCGAAGATTTTTGTCACAAGCTTTGGGATAATTTGCCCCATCAAAATCCCAGCTCCTGGCAGAAGCAGTCTGGCGGAGTATCAGCTTTCCTTTGTTTATCTTTCAAAGCCTCAAATCACCCCGGTTATAGAGCAAAGCTCAGTCATACAGTCTTATAGAGGCTTGAAAATCAGAAATCAGATAAAGTCCCTGTTTCCGAGATCTAAATGTCTCCTGATTTCTAAGCTAAGCTCATTATTCCAGGGATCTCAGTGCTGGTTTTTAAATAACTGGAACTGCAGTACCAATTGAGGGGTTCCCAGCACTATCAGCAGCACATCTCGCGGCTTCCACTGGTAGCAGATCTGATCTGATGTCAGCGATTAATCCATCACTTAGGTTTCAGCTGCCAGCGTTAGCAAAAGTCAAGGGGACAAGAAGCAGGTGTTATGTGTTAATAGAGAGGACTGTGCCTATTTACTTTATCATCTAATGGTTTTACTTTATAGTTTTAAATTTCACATAAAGCTGTCACAAAGACATTTATTAAGCAGCGGAGGGAGCAGCAGCGCTCGGGCAGGCAGCAGCCGCTAACGCAACAGCAGCATCTGACCAGAGGCTACTGCACAGAGCCCAGCTTACCGTGGCCTCGGGGACCTGTCGGCACAAAGACACCCCGACTGTCCTGCTGCACTGATAAAAGAAAAATGCCAAAAAATAAAGGCCACGTTTGCATCCCCCAGTCAGCATTTTGTTGCAGGAAAAGGTGCCTGGGGAGGGCCCGGGGTGTTTCAGCCTCAGTGTCCCGTGCACACTTGCATGCACGCCCCAGGTTCCTTCCCAGGCTTTGCTAGGCACCCCGAGAGCAGCTGGAGAAGCCTGACAGCTTTTCACTGCAAATGCTGTGTCCCAGCATTCAGCAGCCCCCATCGGCTTCTGTCCTGCCGTGCCCATGGGAGCTTTCACCCCATCAGAAACATGGGGTTTGCTGGGGGGACAACAGTTTCCTCAACGGAGGCATCGCAGGGGGATCGTGACCCTCCCGTGCTCCTTCTGTACAGTCTCGGCACTTTCTGGGTGTTCCTTCCCACTCCCGAAAGGAAAACTTCTGCCGTGATCACGAGGATTCCTTCCTCCTGGGCCAATTATTACACCTTTTTAGCCAGGGTTTAAGACAGCAAAGTGACTCCAAGGTGCACGGTGCCTGGGAGAGGAGGGGGCCCCTGTCCTCTCTGTGGGAAGGGCACGGGGGGCAGGCCCAGCAAAAGCAGCGCAAGATCGAGCCCTTCTGACTTTCTTCCAAAAAAAATACTTGCAGAGAAACCTGGAATTATATATAAGTAAAGTTGCCTTTTGATATTACCACGTAATTTCCACTTCTGGCAAAGAGATTTTTTTGCCCAGGCTAATTTGGAGACATTTCCCTTCACCACATTGGCACCGCCGTGTCATTTTTGATAGAAGTCTCATTCATCGGGAGAGCCGGGGCAACCCGCTCGCCTCTCGCTCCTGCAAACAGGGCTGTTTGTTGAGCCTCTTGCAAGACTGCGCGAGCAGATAAACATGCTACACATGAAGTGCATTAGGTGGAGGTGAAACACAGATGATTATATTTAAGGGCTTACAATAGTCGTTAAGAGCTTCTAACCACAGGCCCTGGCAGGGCTGGTGCTCGGCTTGCAGTGCATGTCTTGGCTACATCCTCAACCGACTTTCTGTTTCTCCCCCTTGAAACTGGGCCAATCTTGTCAGTCCGGTGGCAATGAATATAAAAAAAATAATTTAAAAAAAGGAAAAAGGAAAAAAAATCAACTCTGTTAATAGGATTATAAGATTTGGGGAATATAATGTTGTTGCAGATCATTTATTTTGAAAGCTGATTTCATTTTAGTGAAAACAAGCTCAGCCCTGCACACTGGGGGTTTGCAGCCATTATGCCAAACACAATCATTGCTGGTTTGAAAGATGTGATTGCTTTTTAATGTGGAAATTTCACAAGGTTACAAAAGAGGAAAAAATTAAACTCCTTTCTTATAACAAAGTCACTCTGGGATATGTGCTACAATGCCCTGACAATGTCCAGATACTCTGACCGCATTACACATCAGAAAGGTGGATGAGTGTGATTTACACCATTTCGCAATTGGGTGGTTTGGGTTTGGGTTTTTTTTTCACACAGCTGAAAAAGCCGAAGAGTTCTGGGCAAAAATAAAAACAGTGCTTTATAAAATGCATTCGGAATTGCACAAACACAGCCCAGGGGTCAAGGAAGTAGAGGGTGGATGAGGAAAGAGTCCAGAGGGATAAATGAGGGGATAACGTGATCTCCCCCTCTGTGCCTGATAGCTCTGGACCCACGGTGGCAGCCCACTCAGCGTACTGAAAACTAAGCTCCTCCTCAGCACAGCAGACAATCTTTATATTTGTTAGACATCAGAATAAAAAGCGATAATCAGCATCCCTGGCCTTTTCAATAGCAACCTCCCAAAGGGCTTAAATATATTCTAGAAATAATGGCTAAGCCCCATTTTCCTGGGTGTTAGAAGACATTCTGTCACCATCTCAGAAGAACCATTGTTGTGACAAAAGCCTCATGGCACAGCCCGGATGGGGCTGAACAGGGAAACAGGCACCAGCAGGAACATCCCAGTCAGAGGAATTCATCGGCAGAGACCAAAAAGAATGAATTTTTCCAATAAGCTCTTAAAAGAGTGATGAAGGGGGGAAAAAGGCTGCCCTTTTCGGGGGGGGTGGGTGGGGAGGGAGGCACAGTATGAACTCGTGGGCTCTCTTCTCCTTTGTAGTGAAGATGCTGCTTTTCATCCACAGTGCTGGAAGAGCTCTCCCCAAAGGCGGGGGTGAGGGAGGGGGT
This sequence comes from Laterallus jamaicensis coturniculus, assembly GCA_022605575.1. Taxonomy (NCBI): domain Eukaryota; kingdom Metazoa; phylum Chordata; class Aves; order Gruiformes; family Rallidae; genus Laterallus; species Laterallus jamaicensis. Next base: position 7,048,219 of record JAKCOX010000008.1, read on the forward strand.
AGATCCGCAGGGAGACACAAAGGATGGAGCTGAAGCACTGCCTCATAGCCGGGGATTGAAATGACATGTGCGCCACGGAACCTTTTTCTTTTCAAAGCAATTTGCTATCATTATATTGCCCGTGCATTTCCAATACATGTCAGCCTGTTCTCTTTTAACTTGGCGGGAGGGGAAGGTGCTTTTATTGCAGGGCTCCTTGCAGAAGCTCGCCAGACATTGCTATTATTACATCTGCCGGGCACAGCACAGAATGATGCATGTTCATTAAAGGAATGGGGTTCGAGCAAAGCAAATTCGTTCAGTCCCTGTTAGAGAACACTTGAGTGGGCTTGGAGGTTTTCAGATACAGGAATAATCTGAATTCTACAAGTAAGATGGTTTGTAACCCTGTACCATCAGTTTGGATTCTGGCTGGCATTACTGAAAGCATTTAGCTTTGTTTGCCTGGATCCTGTCAGTGCTGAGAATCCAGGAAACTGCCAGAGGAACATTTATTAAGGATTTCATAAAGTTGTCCGCAACAAGACTCCCATTAACTGTTTCAATCAGGATTCTTCTTCTGCTTTAACCCATGTGCCTCCCTAAATGTTCGGGGGCAGTGTGCGTTACGTATCTGCAAGCGTGGGAGGAGAGGTGGGGTGAGGTTTGAAACAAAAATTCAGATTTCACTTCTTCAACCAGCTGCTCTCTCATTCCCGTGCCAAGGGATGGAGCTGATCGTTGCTCCACGTGGAACCTTGCCTGGGCTGGTAAGCTCGGAGGCTCAGGAGCAATGGGCAGCGTGCAGAGGTTAATGTAGTCTCTGTTTCTGCATTTCCACACATTTGTACAGGGGAAACTAGAGAAGAACAATGTAATTTTGGCTCACTCATTTCTTTTACCCTGGTGTTGGTTCAACCCCAAACTGCCTGAGAATGACTGGGCCCTTCCTCCAGACTTCTTTTCTTTCTGTTCTTGCATGGGAGGTTGGTAGCTGGAAAGGTCTTTTTGGTGGGAGCACAGCCAAAGCCAGCCACCTCTGGCTGTTGAGCTTTGGAGTCAGGATTCCTAATGGTACAGAGAGGCTCTGCACATTCTTTGGTTTCTTCTGCAGAGTTATGAAGATGACATCAGTCACCTCCTCCAAAGATGGCAAAGAGTACAGAAGTCCCATCCACTCAGACCCACTTAGCAAGCATCAGAAAATGGGGGACTTCACATTGCAAACACTTGAAATCATCCTGACACACACAATGGAGCTTCAGAAAGAAGCACTGACAGTAGCGTGCTGCAAGTTTACATCCACCCTTTCCTCTCTCTCGGAGCCACTGACAGGGCACTCAAAGGAAGGTGACGCTGCTGGGTGGCAGTGGTGCCCACATCACCTCTCTCCATAGTGACACCCTTGTAAAGTGAATTAGAAGGACTGGTGTGGTGGGCCAAGAGGTGGGTGTGGGAGACAAGAAGACCTGTGGTCCAGTGTGGACTCCTGAAGGAGTGTCAAACCATGAAAAGGCCCCCTCACTTGCTCGCTATTGTTTTGGTCTTTCCACACAGAAGCCCAACTGGCAAAATCAAAAGCACAGCTTGAGGTGAGCCCACTGCACACAGGTTTTCTCCTGGCATGACAGGCTACAGCAGCCTTAATGGTAGGCTGCTAGACTAGAAGCAGTCTTTCATTGAGTTTGTCTTACTGAGAGGAAAAACTGCTTTGTGTAATAACTTTATGGTAAATGTTGGCAAAAGATTTGCACTGCATACTGAAAGAGAGACATTTCTGACCACAGCTCATGAACCACATTTATTTACTCTGGCATTTGTCCATTATTTGTTCATAGGCTTTCTGTCTCTGCTAAATGTGTTCCAATTTTGGGAGCTAAATCATTGCCAGTAGTTTCCAGGACATTCCGCTAGGCTAAGCAAAATTGCCCTAAGCAGTTGTCAGAAACCACTGAAGTAGTATTTTAAATACAGAGTATTTGAAGAAAATAAAAGATACCAAGCATCCGATCGGTCTGGATCCTGGATCTCGTGTGTTGTAAAAAGTTAGGGAACAGAAGCAGAAGGCTTAAAGCGTTGTCTGTCTTTCCTAAGCCATTTTCCATCATTTAATGACCAATCTGTTTTTTTACACAAAGATGCTAATGTAAAAATATATGCATTTATCAGCAGCTCTCCAGATAGAAATCCTGTTCAAACTCCAGTCTGGAAAAATCCTACTTCTAAATAAAAGGGAATTACAAAATACAGGGGGAAAGCCATGGCTGTTAATACTGCCATACAATTGCTATCAGAGGGCCATACAAACCCCATATATTTATATCTTAGGTGGGACAATAATATGGGAGTTGCTCTTTTAGACCAGCCCCTTGATCCATCGGCTCAATGTGACTGATAGACCTCACAGTAACCTGATGTGTTACCTGCCCTGACCATGTTATAATGAAGCCTGCAGAACAATCCCAAAGACAGCAAGAATGAGTTCCTGATTTTTCCATTAATTTATTTTACTTGCATTAATTCTTTTAATTGCAGATAGCTTTATCATCCAAGGGAAATCTCAGTGCTTCTTTGGACTTTCTTGAATTCCTGGCCTGCATGGTATCCTCTGGCAAACCAGTCCAAAGTCAGTGTGAACCCTCAGGGAGCAGGAAACTTGCCCGCAAGTGCTGTGGGATTAGCTGCCTTTCATTTTCATCAAGTGTCCACTTGTTGCTGTGTATGAGAGGGTACAGTCATTATTTTCTCTACTTTTATCATGCCCCTTTCTTTTTTTTCTCCATTTCAAAGAGAAACAAATCCTAGCTTTCCAATTTCTCCACCGATGACTCAGTCATTTCTGAGCTCATTCCCAAGCACCCTCTCTTTCTGCAGACAGAACAACCAGTCACACCTATGCAGTGGCAGGGAATGTGGTGGCAGTGCTTTACATAAAAGCATTCTGCTGTCCTGTTCCCTACCCATGCCATTAAATCCCCGCCAGGGTTTTAACCAGCGCTTCACATTAATCAAGCATCCTTCCTCAATGAACTGCCAACTAGGATTCCCCTCTAAATCAGTGCTTAAGTTTTGGGCTCTTTCAAAAGAGAGGGTTTGCTCCTTTCAATATGTGTATACAAATACTTTAGCACCACTGGATATCAGCCGTCATTTTATTGCTCCTTACTCTGTTTGAAACCACATGAACCTACTCAAAATGCTCTTTTTTTGCAGTTAAAAAAACGCTGTCCTCTGTTGATTTTTCATCACACTGCCCACTTGTATAATAAGTACAGTAGTAATAGAGTAACAGCAGTATACTAAGTAATGGCACTGTTCCTAATAAACATAGCATCTCAAAGGTAAATCTTTTACCTTGACAGAACCTAGCCGTACAATCCCTACATGAGCAGTTGTTTAGTCACTAGGTATAAAGAGTACTTTGCTTCCTATGTTCCAGACGGTTTTGATTGATGGAAATATTCAGCTTAACTTGCATCCTTAGCTTCATGCGTGTGTTTTGTAGAGGCTTCCTGAGATTGTAGAAGGATGGATGCCTGGTTCATTTCTGTCCACCCCCCAAGCATGAGCAAAGAGTCAGAGACATCAAGGAGGTACGATTTGACAAAATCTGCACCACACATTCTCTGCTCACATATTCCTGTTGCTATTTTATTTTTACTTGGCATTTGAAGTGTGCAGATAAAGAGTCCCACTGATCCTTTCACCCCAAATTATCCTTCTATTTTTAAATACTGGCAGTCTAAGCACTACCCTACTACTTTAAATCTAAAGTCTTCCATCTCCTAGAATTTCTCCTATTCCCATCATTAATAAGGAAAGACAAACATTATCCTATCACTTGACAGTGGTAGATGCATGCTGTATGTTAATTAATTTGCTTTTAATTTAACACTTTTCTTCAGCGACACCTTTGTTTCACACTCTGTACCATCATTATCACTACTAAGAAAGAGAAGGTGGAGAATAGGTAAACTTTCCAAAACCTTACATTATAAAAAGTCTTCCTTAGGTCCCTCTGTAATTCCTGTGAGCCCAAGCAATGCCGTGTTCCCTTGAAGTCTTGAAGCTTTTGATATATTCAAATAAAGCATTCTTACTCTGTTTGAGACATTCAGTTACTAGGGCCTGCAAAAACCTACCTTGACTTCCAATTTTTCTTCTTGCTAAAAGGCAGCACCATTATCATCCACTCATGTATTTAGACTATATTTTCTACATACCACCCCACTCCCCCCAAAAATAGGACTATGGTGGGAAAGCGACAGCATCTGGAAAAATCAAACAATGTGACTTAATACATTCTTTGTGGGCTAGAGGAAGCAAGGGAGTGAAGGAAGGCCTTTGGATGTTATGTTTTACAATACCTCTGGAGGCCCGAACCCCACCATAGGCTGTTTTCTTCCTGCCTTTGGACAAGCTGAAATTAACTGGTAATAACGTACAATTAAAAGCGTGTGTGTGTGTCTGTGAGGGTGTGTGTGTGTCTTTGCTCTAATTCCACTCCTTCAGTGCATTTTAACTTTCAAACCTAGACAGCAGTGAAGAGGAGACAGACAGGTATACATAGCAGCCACATCAAAATCTTGGTGGGGCAGGGTGAACATTTGACACCTCCTTGTTTCAGTGCCCCCTGTCTGTTTTTAATTTCACTAAATCGCTCCCGTCTGGGGATTGTATATTTTCAGTGGCCTCTCCCAGCAATGCCGAGGTGGAGCATGAGTGTGCCAAACCCCAGCTATGCTCAAGCGTGGGGCTGCAGCTTTACAGGAGGCAAGAGGGGAGGCAGCTCTCGGGACCATTTGCCGAACTTAACTCAGGTCTAGAAGTGATGCCAAGAAATCTCGCTTGCCCTTCTCCCTTTATAGCCATCTCAGGAGGGAAGAGGTGTATGTCCTGAGTAACAAATTGGCTAATAGACTTTGTACATCACACACGTCAAAAGTAGCATCAAGGTCTGTGTGCCTAAAAGGTCCCTCATTAGTGAGGGGATACTGTGCTATGGCTGCTGCTCATGGCAGCAAGGACTTTGTGGTCTTGGGTGGAAGGTTTGCTGTGTTTTAGGGGGCAAGCAGGCTCTGGTCCTGAGCACCTCCAGGGAAAGGGATGACTGGGAAGGGCTATTTGAGGAGGATTTCACTGGACAGCTGTAGGCACGGCTTGGGTTCCCATCCCTTGCCACTGAGGCCAGTGGAGGTTTTCCTCCTTGTTTTGTTGAAAGAAAACTCAGACTCATCACAGAAAGCTTGCATAATCTTGGGAGGAGTCGCCTCATAGCTAGGAAAATGTGCAACAAGACAACACTAAATTGGGAAGAAAAAAGCTCCTCAGTCAGCTACTCCAAGGCTGAAAGTCACCGTCATAGGACATAACCCTGCATCCTTCCTCCAGTGAGCATCTCCCTGGACCAATCCACTCACAAGCCCTGAATGATGAAGAGCAACTTCAGATACAGAAAAAGAAATTCTTCTTCACATATGGAGACATGTCAGAATGTAAAGCAAAGGCATCCCCCCGAGTACTAGTTTCCACAATTCCTGGACACTCATCTTGTTCATGGATGGGGGCATGAGACAAGGTCAGCGCTGCACAGGCTCCAGGCACGTATGGCTGCTGGGGAGGTGGGGGCAGGGGGTTGCAGAGCTCTGTCTCTAGGAGCCGGGGCACTAATATAACCCTCAAGTTAAAGTCAGCCAAGAGGCACCGTGAAATATTTTGGCCCACTGGAGCTCCTCCTGCAAGGAGCAGGATTTGGCCTCAATACAGGAAGGAAGCTGAGGTGGTAATAGGGTGCAGTGAATAATTTACACAACAGGCTAGTGCAAGCATGAAATGATAAGATACCTGAGCCTGATGCACTAGAGCTTCGTTACATGAACACACACTTTTCTGAGATGTGAAGGATTCCTTTTTCCTCCCCTGCCCTCACTGAGTTCTCTGTGAATTGAGCATTACAGTGGCTCTGACTGTAACCATTATAATCATTTTCCAGTGCTAATGTTGTGGTTTTAATGAAAGGAAACAGCAAATGGGGTATCGACTCATATACACAAATCTGCACTTCATTTGCACAAAATAGCTTCTGGATGGCTTTCCTCCATGTTTTTGGTCAACACCACTCTTTTTGAGAAATGATCAATGTCTACAACTGTTTGCTCTTCCACAGATAAAGCAGATGCTATTCATTACTGCCTTTGCCATGCATATATTGCTACTTTCCCCAAAGCAGCCGCAGTGGGTCATGTGTTTATTTTTCTTTAAATCCTTTTGTTCTTAAATCATTCCACTTTTGCTTTCAGGATACGATGAATGATTAATGCTGTAGTAGCAGCATTATTGAATTAGGAAAGTCACTGGCAGCTTCCAAAATCATTGAGACAACCAACAAATAAATACAAACCACTTCTTCAGAGTCAGATATAGTGCAGCAGTGCGATGGTGTCGAGATAAGGAGAGGTGGTGCTGATGTGAGCACTTTTAAAGCTGTAGGACAGACCTGCAGTTACTGACATGTAAATCACAGCAGCTCTGATAACAATGCAGATGTTTTGAACAGTCTTGCATTGAAGTAATATAACAGCAATAAAAACAATGTTAAGGCAAACTCAGAACTGGTGTGGGCACTGGGAGGGAATTCTTTTCTCTAAGAAGTTACATGATCATAAAGAAAAGAATTATTTATGGTTTTACGGTTTGGGTTTATTTAAAGAATAGAGATTTGGAGTCAGATGCTGAAAGGTAGGTGTTCGGCACCTCCCAGGGATTAAAGCCAACAGCATGAGCAACAACTCACCAGGAAAGTAGGGAGATTATAGATTTCTGGATTAACCCTTTGCAGTCACCACGAATATCCGCCTGGTTTGAAAGTAAAGGTCAACCTACTGTTTGTAGCGGAACTAGAGAATGTAATATGGTAACATTCCAGTTAAATGGGAGCTTGCATGAAACAGGAAAGCAGGATTAAGTTTATTTTCCTACATCTACACACATGAAGTTTCTCTACTGGCTTCTGAACAAAGCCCATCAGGTTTCTGTACAGCCCTGTCCCTTGTGTTTCACCACAGCACCCTGGTGAGGTCAGCGCTTGCATCACTGAGCCTTTGAAACTCCTTTACACAGAAGTGAAGGACTGAAAAAGGTACAGGATGGTGGGGAATAAGCACATCCAGCTCTTTGGATGTGCAGTCTGAAAGGACGAACATCTGTGGGTATGGCACTGCTGTGTTTTTGGACAACAGTACTAACCATGTCTTTCCTCACCCAGGGCTGCCCCCAAGCACACTGTAGAACTTTCTAATTCTTCTCCCTGCAGCTCTGTTTAGCATTTCTATAGATATCAAGAGACTCATATTCGTTACTTCAGCGCACACCTGAAAATAAGTGCTCCTTTCTTGAGTGCTACAGTGCTATATACTTTCCTGGCCTTAATTTTTTGTTTGTTTGTTTGTTTTTTTAATATAATTTTCAATGACTTGTTCCTTATTGAAGCTGGCTACAAAAGTGGTTTCCGGGCAGAGTGAAATATCTCAGAGTTTCAAGAAGGTCCCCACTGCTGTTCTACTTCATGATGCTACCAAAGCCTTTCAAATAGGGCCTCCTCAGAGCAGTCAATCAGGGATTAAGTCTCTCACTGAAGCTGTTGGAGGACTGGGTTAAAAAAAACATTTCTATACAGAAATAAGAATAAAATCTGCTGTAGTCCAAGATCAGCTCAGTATGCTGGAAGAGGGTGGGGTACTTCTGCTCGTTTCCCTGGCTGACGCTATTTCACTCTGTACAAGTAATGACATGTCAATCTGAGAAGAGACCTGGACTTCCATCTGCCCCTCCCAGCACAGTGATCTAATTCCTGGAGGACCAGCTCAGGTTCTTTCTCTTTTTTTCCTAACAATTGTCTCATCACCTACGCAAACTGGAGGATCTCCAAGAGGAGAAACCCCACACTGAAGCAGTCAGCAGTCCAGAATGCACCCGGACTGTGAGGTGCTGAACTTCATGTCCCTGGATCAACTTAAAGAAACTATAGCCTGGTTTGGACCTAAATAACCTACTCAGGAACTTCTGGCAGCCCTGAGGCAAATGAAAATCTCTTATTTTGACCAGAAGCTCGTCAAACCAGTGAGCATCTTCCCATTGCAAGGCCTGGGTTTGACAAGTCAGCATTTGAGGACATTATTTCGAAAAACTCCCAGCCACCTGTGTTCCCTGTCACCTTTACCTGTAGATCTTCAGTAGGCTTCTCCACCTGTGAGTCTTCACTTTTCTAAGAAGTTTTCGTTGATTCAAGGAAGAACGTTGGAGACTACAGCATCAGCTTTTCTGAAGCATAGGCTCGGGTAATTTTTTTTCGCCCTGCTTTCAATCGATGTGTAGTTATGCTCACCCAGGTGCAACCTTAGAGAATTCTCTCTTTCTTCATCCCCCAGATTGTTGAAATCCTTGGCAGACATTATATACTTTACACCTCACCAGCTGAGCAGGGATACCTGAGGTATTCTGGAAAGAACCTGGAGGTCTCTTCCATCTGATTAAGTGAATCCTAGATGAGGGGAGAAGGTGAGGACTGTCATGGGCAGAGATGAAGAATGGCCCTGCCCCCTTGAAAACCACATAACCCATAGAAGAATCAATCAAAATCTTGCCCCTTAACAGACCTGTCCACCCTTCCTTTATTTCTTCCCCTCACATGGCAAATCTTGGACTTTGAAGTCTTCACCTTTCTCATGCCTGCTTCAAGAAGAGGGAGGGCAGGGGATGCTGGAGCAGGCAGCGTGCAATCACATTTCCCCCCACCTCACCCCCCACCCCACTCCCCGTTCAGGCTCACAGCTGTTTTGATGCTCCAGATAAAATCTCTCTGCAGATTTTTTTTTATCCTCAGACTAAAGCTTCCCACTGCTAGCCTTGGGAGACACAGAACATCCCGGCTGGGCAAGAGCTCTTTATGGATATTTCTAGTGCTCAGAGGGAGAAGGGAGGGGGGAGGGAAAGGCAAGAAACTACAGCAAGTTTACGGTAATTGCTTTAATGAGGCAAAGCCCTTTAGAATGCAAACACGCTCAACAATACACAAAGAAACAATAAAAAAAAGTGTTTTATACAGGCTGTTTTATAAGAAGGTAATAAAAACAATTGTATGGCACACTCAGTTGCATAAACAGGCTCACCATGGAAGGTGTTTGTTTGAGAGCAGGACTATGAATACTTAATTGCTTCCATTATTCTTATTTTCAGTACAAAATACTGCAATCAAAACCTAATCTGCAGCTTGATTTTTAAATAAAAAGGTTATATTCCAGTTCTATTGTTGTAAACATAATAAAACACAGTCTTTCCGTTAAATGGTGTTTCATTTCTTGCTGCTTCTAAGGAGGTATAACAGTGATTAATATCTCCATCCCTGGCAATTTCAAAACCTTTTTCAAAGGCAGGATCATTGTTCCTCTTCATATGGAAGGTTGAAGACCAAAATGTTCAAAAGACCTTTGTTAACGGCCTGACTACAAGTCATGGAAGCCTTCTCTGAGATCCTTCTATGGCTGTCAATCCCCTTCAAACCAAGCCCCAAATCAACGCATGTTTCCAATCTGTTTTCATTCACACTGTCTCCTCTGACAAACCCAGAGAGTACAAAGGAAATGCAGCTGTGGGACCTCAGTAAGTTGCAAAGCATGAAATGAAGAAACACCACCCATTTTCCCCATACCTCTTGGGAGGGCAAATTACTCAGACAAAAGGCTCGTTTGAGTTTGGATACAATCTGGTGTGCCTGAAATGCTACATATAGTCAACATATAGTCTTTATTTTTTAAAAAAATGTGTACTGTTAGACTTGTGCTACAGTGTAATCTGCCCCAGAGTAAGTTTCAAGTCCTTAGACATAAGAACAACTCTTTTTTTTCCTCTGGCATTTTGTTTTAGGAAGAGATACTGACCTGTCAATGACTTGCTGTGTACATAACCCCAGTGATAGGTTTTTAAAGATTTAGGGAATAAAATTGCCTTATACAAGAAAATTAGTATCTGGATGAAAAATATATATATATGTATTCATTACTGGTGTGTACTTCATAGACTACAAATAACAGAACAATACCAAGAAGACCAGAGTCACTCTCACTGCAACCAGATGTTCCTAGGAAAGCAGTGATGATTTCTGGTTTTAGATTAATGACAAAGCATGACTTTAAACTTGGCATTTATTGCTCATACACATCTTCATTTACATACTTAATTTAAAAGAATGTTCTACTATATCAGACAGCAAGAAGTAGCATTTTTCAGTTCATTGGGACTATAGCAATCTTTAGCCTTAAAATCATCTGACTGTTAGACTTTCTGTTAGTGCTACAGAGCATCTGACAAATAGGAAATGTCTTTTTTATTATTATTTTTTCAACTTTCTCATCCTTATCAATAGCATAATGCTGTCAGGAATCAAGGAGGCACCCTTAAACATTTCCTACTCACAATTTCGTCATCACATTTTAATGCATTTCGTCACTAATACCCAAAACCAGTTCACATGAAGCACAAACAACAAAAAATACTAGAGACATACCTGTAGTCAAAGTCTGATCACAGCCTTACTTCAAGATCAGCCTTTCCACATAGTTATTTTCAAGGTGGCCAGGGGACCAAGAACTCCCAAACACCAACTGCTGACTTTTCAGCAATGTATCTTACCCTGATGCCAAAACCAGATTGTTTGCTGGCATACATCAGTCTTCAACCACTAAAGGCAAGAGGACATATCGAGGAGGTACATATATATGTATATGGGTGTGCATAGAAGAAGGAATTTTACATATTTATAGGGACAATGATGTACAAATTATATCCAAATAATGTATATAAGGAATACCTGTATATTGCACATATTTTAAGAACAGGTATGTGTATTGCACATTTGCTGGCCAAAAGAGCTTTAATAATTTAGAACAAAAATCTCAATATACCAAACAGCTGCTTTGAAGCCAGGCAAATTATGGTTTCTAACTTCCTAGTGTATGTGTCTCCGTCATTAAGAACCAATTGCCAAACAAAGATTACAAGTGTACCATGGTCCCGTTGATCTCATTTCTCCTAGAAAACAATGTAACAATGGTATTCAAGACCAAAATTTTGCTCACAAAGTAAATGGGTATTTAGGTTTGGATTGCATATTATGCAGAAAGATCCAGTGCATTAATTTGAAACTTTCAGAAGGAATCTAGACCATGCTTTCCTCCTAGTGTCAAATTCTTTAAGGTTCAGAAAGCAAGCCTGCAATCAGAAATCCAAACACGCCAAGATGATCTATAATATGCTACAAAAGTGGAATTGAAAAGACAAGTCATTCAGTTTGATGAGGTAGATGGGTGTCTGGAAGCATGCTGAATGTCATCTGCTAACAACAGCCATCAAGATCAAGGAGTCAGGCAGAGGCAGACTGAATTGATTCTGAAGTTACTCATGAGCTAACATCTGCTTACAAGGACATGTGAAGAACAGCCAGGAAGAAGTAGTGAAGAAATTTCAGTAAAAACTAATCAGAGAGGCTTGGTAAGATGCCACCATATGATTATTTGACTGATCCTAAATGTGTTGGCTCTAAGGTCCTGAAGTAGAGCTTTGCCAATGTATGTTTGTTGTCATAAAGGAGTTGTCAATTTTTCCTCCTCAAGTCCTCACCAGAGGTGCCTCATACAGAAATCAGGTTACAGTGAAGGCAGTTGTAGGTGAAGGTAGTCCTAAATAAAGCATACACTGTTCCTTTGATGCTCTCCTTGTTTGTTTTCCCCTTCTCTAAGAGGAAGCTTTCTGAATTTGGAGCTCACTTGAGTTCTTCCTGTCTTCTTCTGCAGGATATCCGCCTAAGTCACCTAACAACTTTGGGGAGGCCCCGTGAACACCCTCACAGCAATGCTCACAAGTGGCAGCTCCCCGATGTCCCCATGCTGCAGAGACAAAGCACTGAAAGCAATGCAGGTAACTGCCACGTGCAAGCGTGCTGATGGGCGTGCTGACTGCAGGAGGGCTTCAAAATAGAAATAACATTTCAAACTTAAATATAAATGCTAATGTGCTGAGTTTGGGCTTGTTTTTATACTGTGGATTATGTATGTTAGAGAGTAGATGAAATAACGCTTTCTGGACATGAACCTACAGTCAAAACAGGACACATCATGATGTGATGTAGCATGTTAGTGACTACATCTTGATCTCATGTAAGAACTCTCTCATCATGACTCAAAGAGTCACTGATAAAATCCATGACAATGACTTTACAAAGCATAGTGATACAAGTCTTTGGAAGGTGTGAACAGGCTCAGCAGCTACAGTCAATCCTCATCTCCAACAGCACTGCTTCTCTCCCTCTGTTTTTATCACACTTGCACTGGTAAAGTTGATTACTGAAGAAAGAAAGGCGGCTTCCACAGAATAAATGTTGCCCAAGAGCAGTTTACATCATATGGTTTCTGGAAGCTATTCTCTGAAACATCATAATAATTGCTTTTCCTGGACTGAGACACTTATTAGTAGCAGCTAAAGTTAACAGATTGGAAGACTGCCTGAAGATGATGGATGGATTTTCTCAGATTGTAGATTTCTGGTCATTTTCCATGGCAGCTGTAAATTTAAAAATAATATAAAGTTAAGCAGTGGTAGAACAGAATTCACAAATACTACACAGCTACTGACTTGATCATTAATCATTCTAAATTAATGTTAAAGTGTTACATACAATGAGCCAGATTTTTGCCCCAGGCTGTATACAGAAGTTTCTCATTGATTACAAATGGGAAATGGCACATATATGTGAATGTTGAATTCAGCCAACTGATAGTTTGCTGGATTTTTTTTTTTTTTATCACTACTTGAGAGAGGTGGAAACATTTCTTTGTTTACAAATCCTCTTTCATAATAGTAATGTGGAAGAAAATGATCAAGAGCTACCATCTGATTTGTAGTCAATATCCCAAGTTACAGCAACAACATCACTTCTTATTCTGAAAGCTGAAGAGCATCAATGCCCCCCAGAGTTCAGGAGCCATTTGATCTGCCCTGGTGTCCAATTCTGAGGTGGCTGTAGTCAAAAAAGGGTTTGTTATCAGTCAGAATGAAGATTTTTTTGTTCACAACTGACATTCTTTCTAGGACAAAGCACCTAAACTTTGTCCAATTTACTCCATTATTTTTTGATGAAATCATGTATCTAAGTGTCTTCTTCAGGTGAGCAACCAGAGAGAAGCTGCCAGACATACACATGTAAAAAAAAAAACCCCAAACACACAAACCAAACCAACCCTCCTCTCCTTCCCCAGCAAATCAAATCTGACACAAATTAAGGATATCTTCACTCAGAAATACTGTTATGATTCCTCACTTTCTCTGCAGAATCTGGAGACCGAAAACCTGTTACAGCTTCATGAAGGTCATGAAGATACACGGACTTTTGCCTTGTGAACATTTCACTCCTCTCAGCTCCTTTTGCACTTAACTAACACTGTTATACTAATCACACATTAGTTACGCTACATTTAGCCATATTTATCTTAGACATACTGTAAGTATTAACATATATTAGCTACAGGACCACATTTTTCAGCGTTGCTAGCTTAGTCTTCTATTTAACGTCTTTCAGACTCCAGGTATGATACTCTACCACGGTTGCACTGAAAACAACTTATTTGACTGCCAACTACAGAATACTGTTATCAGCAGGTTTTCTTGGGGACGATTTACTTCTGTTTATCCACAGGGTTTGGTAATAAATACATGTATTTTGGGGCTCTAGGTACATTAAACATACTGAATAGTCAAAGCTTGTAGAAGCTAATTTCCTTGTCATGCATTATAGTTAAATTGGTTACGCACGTCTCATTCAATTATGCAACTTCAAGAATACCAACAACATAGGTTCCTGATTTCAATAGTATATATGCTGGTTTTAGCACTTACAATGGATCAGCTTTTAGCATGAGACACTAAACTCATCATGCTTTGAAATTCGGAGCCACAATTTCAAACGTAATATTGTCTTTGTTTGTATGTGTCATTAATGGCTTTTCTTTTTATACTTTCTGGATGTATACTATAATATTTTGTTCAAATCAAAGTGAAGACTGGAAGGTAACTCACAATTACTATCTGCAGTTAAGCATTTACACCATCAGATCCTCTACTGATAGCAGTTTAGTCAAGTGGGTATTCAACCAGTAACAAAACATGCCTAACAGTCAAATAAACCATTTGCTGTTAAATCCCAAAGTAGGGAAAGTGGCAGGTGTACTGTGAAATCTCTTCTACAGGACTTCTTTAGCGGTATTCATTCTATGTAGAAGGCACTCAGCTACTGCAGTAGCACAGAAGGAACAAGGAGAAAGGAAGGGTTAAATTAATATCCATGGAAAGTGACACATTATTATGATTTTAGCATTGTGCAATAGAAATAAAGCACATATCAAATGGATTAAAAACTGGCTGACAGATCTCAAAAGCTAGGCATCAGCTGGGATTTCAGACTGAGTGAAGGTTCCCAATGTTCCCTTGGGCTCCTCACAAGGCCTAATATTCTTCATCAGTTTCACCAACGGTCATGTAAACGTATCCCTAACTACAATCTGTGAGTGACATGAGTTTGGCAGGATGGTATACAATGGTGAAGATTGGGCAGTCAAAGAGGAATTGGGAATGGTACAGCAAAGAACCACAAAATTATTCAAAAGAGAATTCCTTCCAGTAAAAAAAAAAAAAAAAAAAATTAAAGAGTTCCATCTGTTCAGTTTACCAGCAAGAAGATGGGAAGAGGTGAGTTGTACATAAGTAATTACTGAAGTAATTCACAGAGAGGGAAATACCAAGTAAGAAATGACTCTTCCATCTAGCAGGAGAACCATGGGTTGGAAACTTGGAAATTTAAGCTGGATAGACTGAAAGCAAGGTGCCTTTTCAACAGTGAAGATGCCTATCTGTTGGGAAAAAAAATCTCTCCAGGGATATACCAGAAACAATTTATGGTCTCAATTTAAGGCCAAGAGGAAGACATGCTTCAGCCAAAACAAGAGTATTTTGTTTAACATAAGAATGACTGGAGATAGTAAAGACATATAAGCAGACAAATTGATCATACTCTATGAGTATGAATGTATGCAAATTTACCAGAGCAAACATTTCCTCACCTGCCTGTGGTAGGTCTCATTAAGACAATTGCTTGTTAAGAACCATCTTCTGAGGAGGTGGATTATCATTGTTTAATCTTACCTTAAGGGATATTATTAAATTAAAATTTTATCAAACATTTAGAAAGTGTAATGAAGTCTACAATACAACTTGTCATGCAACACTACAAGTTGCTGGAGAGAACAGCCCTTATTTGTGAGATGCAAACCTGAGGTAAAATACAACAAAGGAATGGAACTCATCTTAGATCAGCAAATATTAACAGGCTAACCCTGAAAACACTGCCATCACATATGCTTTGTACTACATGGTGGTATTAAGTGTGCCTCAGTGTTATTATTAAAACAATGAGAACCACAATACATCTTCAGATATTTTCTGCTTTTATCAAATATCAAAAATTAATAACTGTTAACATCCTCCCCCCGATACCTCCCAGAAACTTGCTGAGCCAGTTACATTAGCAAAACCAGAGAGTAAATCCATTCAAAACAATGTGACTAAAAGCAGAATCTGTCTTTTTGCTTTTGCATTGTCAGAACAAAATGTTCTATTGCTGCTTTTACAGCTAAATAACATTTTTTAATGAGCTCCAAAATTTTGGGGAAAGTCAAATTACAATGTTGGTTTAACATCAGACACTCTATTGTTTAGATGTAGGACCACTGTGATGTCCAGTCTCTGAAAACTTGAGTTCTTCTTTTGATGTTAAAAAGGCCACTGAAGTAATCCACACAGAGCTCGGGCCTCAGGAAAGAAGTCTGAAAACCAAACACTGTTAAAGATTAACCAGACACGATTATGTGACTGACAATTACATATGATAACAATTAAAATGATCTGATTCCAACCACATGGAACCTTAATACAGCAGATTCCCAAGCAAATAACATGTCACATAACAGGTTTTGATTGATGTTGTCAGCAGCCTTTTGAATGTTACAGATACCTTCCCATCAATGCCTCAGAAATCAGTAGAGACTACTGACCTCATCCTGCACTGAAAGTATTTGCATGTACCTAAACACTCTGGTTATAACTGCTCGGCAACCTCAAATTCCTGTTCTACTAGATGATTAGATAAACGCATACAGGGTGTCCAGCTGCTTACTCCCAGTTGTAAATAATATAGGTAATATATGCATTAGTGGTTTGAGTGAAAACCCTGGATGATTTCTGAGGTCTTCGAGTTACCTGCCAGCACAGCTCTGGGAAGATACGTCCGATTGCAAGCCAGCCGAAGCACTCAGCAAACAATTGCTGAAGCCCATGTGTTGGTTGGCAAAGGGGACCTAACCAGAGAGCATAAAGGAGCTGCCAAGGAGCTGCCACTGAGCAGCATGAGCCTATTCTACTGCAGACTCTAATTTGTGTTAAAAAAAAAAAAAACAACATAGGGATGAGTTAATGATTGCTAAACCAACAAATCATCCTCCTATTGGAGGAGCCCCAGAGGACATTCTGCCTCCAGTGGTGGTATAACCAGTAAGCAAACACATTGTCACGTTGCCTAGAATGGGCACACAAAAAGCAGCGGGGATCGGACCAGGAATTCCGAGTATTTTCATGGTGCCAGTCTCCACACATGTTCTCAGCTCAGCCTCCAGCTCCTTATTTTCCTCTAGACCAACATGAGGGCACAGCCCCAAAACTACTCTTCAGATCTATGATGCAAGTTTTATTGTTTCCTTCTGTATACTGTTAAGTAGAAAGAGAAACATAATGTCTTTAAAACGAATTGAGGAATAATACCATACATTTGTTAGAAGGACAGCTTTTGCTACCATTGTTGTTTTAAAAAAACAGCTTTTTCTACTTTGGCAGCTAAACGATGATTGCAACATCACAGCTGGAAAAACAGCTGTCTCTTCTAACCATGGCTGCCATGAGCACAGTTCTCCCACTGTAAGCTGCAGAGTCAAGAGCACGTTGAGAATTAAGATATTGCAACAGTTTTGTCAGTGTTGTTGAAGGTGAGCAAAAATCTTGTGTTTTATTCCTATGGGTTTCACTGGTCTGACAGAGTACGTTATCCAGCCGCAGCACAAGATCTTGCCTGTGTTACAAATGTAACCCAGGCATTGTGTTTCCTCCCATTCTTTATAACAGATCTCACAAAAGATCAAGAAAAATACGAGGCAATAAAACTCCTGAACAGACAATGCAACTCAGCAGTTATTTTGGACACTTCAGTCACAAATGTGTTTCTGTCTCCAGCTAACAGTTCTACAACATATGCCACAGCTTTATCTGAACAGCCTTTCCAGTAAGCAACGGTCTTGGACTTCATCTTACTCTGAAGGAAGTACACTGGTTTTCAAATAACAGAGAGGAATTATCTAGTGGGTCCGTGTTAAATTGGAATTACTTCTCTGCAAGAAAAAAATGCATTTGTTCTATTTATGCACCAAATGTCACTATCACCACGGAGGAGCAGGTTCCCCAGAAGAGTAAAGCACCAGCTCGTGGCAGTACACCACACAGGAGGAAAACTCTCTGTATCCATATAGCTCTAAACTTTCAGCACCAATCAAACAATCACATCTCTTGTCCTGAACTGCAGAGAACACTCTCCAAATCACCACTGATGCCAATCAAGTCACATAATTCTCAGCCTTTACAGAGATGAGATCCCACTGTCGTGCAAGAATGCATTAGACAAAACGTCCAAGTCATTAAAGAGCCATCGATAGAGAAATTAATAGAGTATGTAAACAGGTCAAATTATAGAAAAACAGATGTAGCAATGCATCCACAAAGATGTAGCCATAGCCATATTCTCCAAAGACCTGGGTGGACAGCAGGACAGAGCTGATATGTATTTTCCATCCTTGATGTCCAACACTGTACATTCAGAGGCTACTTATTAAGTAAAATGACTGTGAGGCTTAAGCATGAGCAGAGGTGATTAGCATGGGGGCAGGGCCTCTCGTTTTCTTCATGCAGACTCAAATACAAAGGGACTTTGATCTTTAGGGGTATCTCTACCACAGGGGAAAAAAATAATGATGATGATAACACAACAGTAATAATAGGTACAGATAGCAATGCTGAACCTTGAGCATGTATCCATTATAAATACATAAATATTCAGTTGTCTACCATAAGAGCACAGGTCATGGACTCTTTAGCTTCATTTCCCTCCTACACGGCCAAAAGTAAGCAGGAAAATTATTGAAATATATTTATTAGCTCATAAACAGTATCTTTTTGAATTGGCATGACAGGAATTTGGGGAGTAGTGCTCCTAATGTCTCTCTGAAAATTTAAATAATATTAGAAGCAAAAAGAATATTTGAGTTGTGGAAGAATACAAAAACTGCCAAAACAGCAGAGACTTTCTTTCAAAATGGGACAGGAGAGGATGTGATGCACACCTACATTCCCTGCAGTGTATTGAAAAACTTAGCTTGTACCTACAAATCAACCAAAGGCCTCAATTAATTATTCTATTTATTCCATATATCGCTTTTAATTTTTTTATTATTATTATTTACCTTTAAGAATAAAGGAGAAATACTCAACCTACGGCCTCTGGGCCAGCTTCCAAAGGCCAAGACAACTTCTCCAACCAACAGCCACACTGTACTGTCACATCCTTCACTTCTCAGGGAAGCTGCTAAATCAGCAAAAAGGTGGCCAGCAGCTTGGTCTCAGTATCTTTCTTCCCAAGGCACCGTGGCCTCTACACCATTACCAACCAGGAACTGCACCTATCCTAATTCAGGCATGCCCCCAGCACAGGATGAATGGGTGGTATGAACAGCCCTGTGATAAAAGTATAAATGAATCTCAGCCTTGAGGCAGGTGCTACTTGAACCTCCTCATCTATTGCCAAAATGAGCATTTCCTGAAGGAAGAACTTGCAATTTGATTTTCTAATAGACATGCCTCTCATCAAGCCAGAGGTAAGGGCATATAAATCCCTTCCTAAAAAATTACACACGCCTTTCAGACCAAAGGGCTGAGATTGACACAAGGTATGTGGATTCCATATTTATGGAGTAAACACAACTATTATTTTTTTGCCAGATCTTATGTACCAGAGCTTGGCTTTGGATATACGTAGCAACACTCTGGCCTTTTTCCTAAATCTTTCTGTCATGATGACTCACCTATGACAATGAAAGCATATCTGTGTTTCAGATGCATGCAGAAGAAGAGCATCCCTGCCATGGGAAATCAACACTCCAAGAACAGAAAGGCAAAAAAAGGTCCAGAGAGTAAAACCTTCAGAAGGTCAACAGTGAGATTTTTCTGCAGATGTCATAAAAAGGCAAATCATATGTAGATGGAAAGCGGAGAAGGTAGTGGGCAGGTGAAAACACCCAGGGATGCCAAATAGTACCAGTAGGGCTGCATGGATGAAACAAAATATGTTCGTTTCTGATCAAAAGGAATCTACTGAACTCCAAACTCAATGAAAAGTGATGATGTAGTGCTTCAGAGAGGGGTTGAAAGCAAGGAGGTGGGGCTGCTTGCATAGTTTTCCTTGGCTTAGTTTCATTTTTCACAAAAATGAAGAGAGAAAACAATATTCCAAAACTCTTCTAGGGCAGTTATTAATTATTTTTCTCTCTTGGATTACAACACCAACAAATATAAACAACCCTTTTGGTGATGTTGGTCTGGAGTCCTGGCCAGGCTTTCAGCGTGGAGCTCATAAGGAGCTGTCTCACTCTGCGTGTTGAAAGTGTCTCCCCTTGGAAATGCGCTTGGGCTGGTGCCTTGAAGTGACATTTGAAACCTGCCCATGCTGCTCTGCTTTTTTTTCTTCCCCTTCTTGCTGTCAGGCTCATCATGCTGAGTCATATCTGCAGCTAGATCATAATGATTATCCTGAAATGTCAGCTGCTGCTCTTTTCACCCCATATGGTGCCAGATTTAGGATGAGGTTTCCCTAATGCATAAACAATGACTATAATTGTGGTTTTTGACAACCAAGGTATCACAGAGATGTTATTCTGTTTAAAAAAAACCTGCATTTCCACAGTTGTAATGAAGGGGTGGGTCACACTGACCCATATGTTTCTTTGTATTTCTCCCCAAAGGAAATCTATGACATAAGTGAATCCCTGTCAGTGTGGCTGTTGGATATCAGATGTTGTTTGACAGGGAAAACAGCTAAAAGCTTTAGCAGTTAAAATTTTCCTAACTGTGAGAGCATTATTTGCCTAATTTCAAAGATGATTGTTTGATAGACAAAAACCAGGCTTTAACTTCTATTCTCTTAATTTAGATGTAATTTCCTTGTGGTTCTCAGATAGTTCTGTCTTCTCCCTCACTGCTGCTTAAAGTTACCATGTCCCTTGAAAAGTCAACCAAAAAAAAGTTGAGGTATTGGAGACCTCAAACAAGGCAAACCAAACCAAAATAAAAGGCCTAGAAGATGACAAAACTAACACAAAACCAAGACTCTTATCTCTCCTTCCGCTTGTAGATGTGCATCAGAAGTAGCTCCACAATCTAGTATCTCCAGAGAAAGAAGGTAGAGGCTGTGTCAGCAAGAGAGGAATCTGGCCCCAGAACCTTCATGCAGCATTTTAATGCCAAATAAAGCAATACAGACATAAACGAAAGATAAGCAAGTAGAAAATCCTGTAAGGGCAAAGGCAGGGTGAACATGATGTATTATTGTTGAAGATTCAGAGAAGCGTCATTGAAGCTGATGGAAGTAACCACCACCCTTCATTTGAGATAACAGAGCCAAGTAAGTTCTTTGATGAGGTAATGCAGGTTCCTGAGACAAGGCAAAAGCACACTCTAAATCCTGAATAATGTGGGCAGGTGGTACAACTGGTTATTGCTTTGTGTAAGCGTGTATCTGTGTGTATGCATGTGCGATAGAACAAGCTAGCTGAAACAGAGAGAAATAAACTCTAAGCAGAGGGGCTAGAAGGAAGCTATCCAGGTATACAATGCCTAAAGGGAGAGCTTATTGGGGTGCCAAACAAAAAAAAAAAGTGATGCTATAAGCAAAGATACTGTCTTTGTTGGTTTGATTGCATCTGCAGTCAGGGAAAGGGGAGTGTGTGAGGTCTCTGTAAACAGGTAGAACTGCATCCAAGAAAGGCCTGACTCCATCAATGGTTTAGCCTCCTAACCAGAACAAGCTCTGATTCAAGGGAGGGAGTGTTACAGGTAACAAAACCTAAGAGAAGACTACAGACAAACCTATGATGCCCTGAGAAAGCAAAGGATGTTGTAATAAAATAAATCTTCTTGTAATTAATTAAATTAATTTTGTTGCAATCAATCAACAGCCACATGCACAAAAATGACTGCAAATGCAAAATGCTTTAATAGATAGAAACGCTGACCCTGCTGCTTTTCACAAAAAGAAACTCTCCTGAAGCTCAACCTGGCCCTCAGGGCTGAGCGTGAGAAGGTAACAGTTCTCTGCAGGACAAGAGGTTCAGGTTCAGTGAGACCAAAGTGGGAGATGAGTTCCAGAGCAGTGTCCTTCCTTAAGAACAAAGCCCTTCCAGGTTCAATATGTAGCTGCTCATCCTCAAAGCTGGCTTAGATAGATAAGCCCTAGCTAGGTGCCTAAGGTCCCATACCCTCCTTCCCCTGAAACAATCAATGAGACCAAATTTTATGTACAAAACGGTACATAAACAGCAGACAGGGATCTACCTCATTAGCTGGTTTCTACCCCACCTGCACAATCTTTCTGCTGAAGGTGTCAGAGGAGATGAAAACTAGCTGGTGAGATGAGCACAGGGATGACCTCTGCAGTACCTGAAGTGTGCATGTTCTATTCTTCCCATTGGATCAAGCAGTGACCATCACCTTCCTGATGAGCAGTTAATTTGGATGTCTAGTGCCAAAACCGTACTGCACTTCCACAGACATAACAGAAAAGCAAAACTGGTCTGATTGGAAGCTATTCTGATCCTCCATAAACTAAGCACACAAGAAAATCTGTAGGATGCCAAACATCCAGTCACAGTTGGATTTAATTTTTTTTACACATCTTTACTTTCCTGTGTAGCTGCTTCGTGGGCATCTTACATGATATTCATCTCCTTGGATTTAGCTGTCTAAGAGTTGGGTATCTAGCATAATTCAGTTTTGTCTGCCTCCTTTATAGTCATGGAGGTAGATGTTCTCTCCCTGAAACATGTCACCAAACCCCAACAAACAAATCTCTGACAAACAGCACCGTCCATCCTTCTCCATTGGCTGGAGTCCAGACAGCTAGTCAGCCTAAACACACCATTTTGGGACAGCACAAGCCAAGTGACACAAACACTATTTCTTGTGTATTGGGATATGGTACGTTGTCAGGTCTTTCACCAGCGCATCTGTGGTTACTGACATAGCTTTTCCTGTGTGTGACAAAAAGGACACTGTCAAACAGAGCAAGCTTATGAGAACAGAAGATGTAAGAAGAGCTCTCAGAGAGCCACTCCACAGGCTGCTTGGGTGTCTCACCTGGCGAACAAACCTCACGTGGCTTCTTTCCATGAAGAAGTACTGCTTGTCATTCAGTATTCTCCCCTCACAAAAAGTTGTGTATGGTGGGAAAAAAAAAAAAGTCCTTCTCTCAAAAAGGTGGGGCTTGTTTAGGAGGTTAGACTTGAGCGCCGTGGCTGTCTGAGTGAGGAGCGTTTTGATCTGTCTGCCACTCTGTGAGGGGTAATAGGAGGTTGTTTTATTGTTCCTCCAGCAATGTACAAGGATGATTTGTAATGAGGCAGAATCCAGGCTAAACAGCTCTTGCTATAATACTTTGCCTTCAGATATCGTAAGAGGTAGTCTGCGGTGGGTATGCTTGCTGTAAATCAGAGGCTATGTCTTTGCATTTGGAAGTCACTGTTATTATGTTAAAGGGTGTATGCTTACATAGTTCAAGTATGGCATTTGGAAAGAAGTAATTTCACCTCAGAGTGGAAGTTTCCCTGGGGCACAAATCTTCAACAGTGAAATTTTGTATGTGTACTTTGACAAACGCATGCCCAGTGGGCATGTGCCAAATTATGCCTTTGAAGCCATGGAAGCCTGGCTGTGGGAACCTAGAACCTTGAAGAGTTTCTCAAGAGAGGGGAAGCAGAGCCAGCTGGACTCATTTTCTATAGACAGAAAATTAATTGCTAGCTAGTAGCTACTACATAAGAAGAGAATCCTTTCAGAGACCTGGAACATGCTGGTGTGAAGCACTTGTTAGAGGAGCTAGGTAGCAGCCTGACTGTGACCTGTCCAGGTGCCCCTCTTTGCACATTCTTTTTAACTCAAATATTTACCGCCACGATATAATGTGATTGTAATTTTAAGGACAAACACATAGTTGTCATTAGTCAGCACCCAAGAACAAACTGTAAATGCTCTGCTTTTGACTGCAAACCAGCTCAGCAAAGAGGAATTTCTCTAGAGCCAATGCATATCAATGCAGCAGACTTGCAGACATGAAATTAAACCTATGTAGTAAAATTGATGTACAGCCTCTTCTGCACAACGCGGTTTATTCTCAGAACCCAGTGGTGGCTGGGTTCTGCCTTCCTCGCTCTCCAAGACACAACTGTGCAGCAGCCCCTGAGAAGCAGGCTCCTCTTTGAGGTATATACCTGTCTTCTGCACCGCGAGCTGTTTTTTAACTTCTTTAATGTTCTCAAGTAGATTCCAGGTCATCCTCAACTCACATGGACAAATACACATGCATTATTTTGTCTGTCCCCTGAAAGAGATAGAAAATGGAACAAAAGCATTGCCCTAACAGCAGGAAGTGCATGTGTGTGGTGTATTCCTGCAGTGACCTGCACTGGGGAACCAGTTGGTGGAGGTTAAAAATAATGGGGGAGGAGAGGGACACAAAACCAAAAAACCTCCCATATTTTGAACTAGTTTATCTGCCTGCTCTGGGGTACAATGTCATGGCAGCAGAGTTGGTTGCACTGGCTTAATTTGCTCGTGTAAGTACACTTCGGATCACAACAGCCCATGTTTGCCTTGGGTAAGAGTGCACACAAGGACAGTCCCTGATCTTCAACTGAGACACAATAGCTTGTTAAATTGTCATAAACTTATCATAAGTCTGAGTCCCAAATGGCTTACCCGAAGTCACCCAACAGTTTGAGACACACCCAGTGACTGAACAACATCTCCGGAGTCCAGCCTAGTGTCAAATACAATGGCACTTTTCCTCTCTAATTGGGACCAATTGTCACTGTCTTCTGGTGGGTGTAACCAGGAGAAAATGGACATGGGAATGAACTGGGACTGTCCAGTGAGCCCTTCCAGCTTCGGTTGAGGCACGCTGGCAGGGCCTCACCAGGAAAACTCCACGGGTCCACCAGGTCCTGCCTCTCCAAAGACAACAAATGGTTAGACTTTGTTGAGTAACCCAGAGAAAAGTTCTTGTGATGTGTAGGTGTTGCTGCCAGACAGCACATTTCAGGGGGAGCGAGCATCAGCTGCAGGAATAAAACCCATTTTTGACCCTAGAGAAGCTTGTTCAATTCGCAGTGCCTTCCTTTCCTCCTCCTCCGATCCACCAGAGCGGAGCGCTATGGTTAGCGCTGTGCAGCACAGAGTTTATTAGCATTATATTGATCTGAAAAGCAACTAACATGGGAAAAGTAAAAATGAAATAATGGGGCAGAGGGATTCAGTGTTGGAGGAACGCTGCTTTCCACAAGCCATGTAAACCCTAATTAATAGACAAAGGGCTCCATTCTTCGCCTGTGTTTAACTCCCTCCCTCTTGTTTCTCTTCCCTTTAACCATACTTCTTTCCCCCTCCAGTTTGCAGTAGCATACACAGGGCCTGATGAAAGCCCACACAAATCAATGGCAACACTCCCATTGACTTCAATGGGCTTTGTAACAAGCAAAGAGAGAAAAGAATAGGTGATTATTTTTCCTTCCCAAATGACGAGCCCCCCCCCAGTAAAACAATCCATATAGTAGTCATAAGTGCTTTATATTGTACAGTGTATGGGCATAATTACTCCAACCCTCTAAACAGCTAGCAGCAGTTGGTCTCTCTAATGCTTGGGAAATTATTTCAAATAGACTTCATATCTACAAAATAGGATTTTTTTCAGACTGTAAATACCTAGGGTCAGACCTCAGCTGTTGTTACCAGTGTATCTGCACTGACTTCAAAAGGGATAGTCAATTCACACATACAGAAGAACTGGCCCAAACCAGCATTTGCTGCACAGTCAAAATCATTTTGATATCCATGAGCTGTTCTCTCAAAGCCATAAACATAGAGTCAACCCTACTGTTGATGTTCAGCCAGTTATCCAAGCATGATCTTGATTAATGACTCGCCTGACTCTTCGAATTCAAGCAGACTATCACTCTGTGTCTCTACAGCATCTCCACCTTCCCTGCTCTACAGCAAGGCACAAAAAGATTCCTTCACCTCTTTCTCTTGATTCGTTTATAGAAGGACTTTGCTGTGAAGAGTAAAAATCCCAGGTGTATTTTTAAAAGTTATTTCCCCTCACAGCTGCCTGCAAGTTGGTCTGTTTAACGAAGGGCTATGATACAGGAGGAAAAAAAATATTAATCTGTCATCAATTTAGTGCACTAACATGGTCTGGACAACTAAAATATCTTTGTTCCAAAAAGCTGAGTTGGTTTTTTTTTTTTGGTTTTTGGCAACACTTAGGCAAAAATGATCCAACTGTATTGAAGTTTAGGTCATATGCAAATTGCTCTTATTCAAAATTGTGTATGGAATACTGTCTCTCTAATCCTTCCACTAAAATATGATTTGTGGCTGTTCTTCAGAACGTCTGCTTGATTAAACATCCTTGAAAAAAAGAAAAAACCCATGCATGGGATTGTAATAAAGAAAAGTAAAAAGATTTCTTTTAATCAGTAATTAAGTAGCAATTAAGAGTAATTATTACAATTTGTACCTAATTTATAATATCTGTAGAATGAACAGATGTAATTTATCCTCCAGCAGTCAACAGTGTTTGGCTTGAGCAAAGCCACCTCACACTTTGCTTCACAGTTGCACCAGCAAAGGGCACTGTGGCTGGTGAGAGAATGTGCCTTACCAGAGGGGTGAGCACATTCAGTTGTGGGGTAGGAACTGCTCGGTCACCTGGAAGCATGTGAAAATACCTGTACAGACAACACAAGGTTTTCCTACTGTCTTCAGCAGAGGAATCCTCCCTTTAGGCCAGGTGATAAAAATCTCCAGGTTTCTAACCCGAAGCATGAGGAGCTCTCATTTTTGTGTGGCTGGTACAGTAACTGTTCCATGTTGCAATCAACCCTTCGCAAAATGTACCCGTATGGTGGGGTTTTGTCTGTAAAATATGATTAAAATCGGTCATTTTCATGTGGGGAGTTCTTCATTAACAGGCTATGAACAGTTTCTTAGTTTACTGAGTTACTGAATCACAGAGAAAATAAGCTTTCTTCACAAACTCTAGGTTAATTTTCTTTTCACTCCAGAGTCCTTAAACACTTAAGAAACACGGGCATGATCTTGGACTGTCCGGAGGCAGCCAATCTGACAATTCTCTGAACCAGATGCTTTCAAATAAAAGTGTTACGAAATTTTTCTTTGTTGTCTGACCTTGCTTAAGGTCCATCTGAGCCATACAAGACAGGATTGTAAAAAATCTGCCTTTACATACAGCCCAGTACCACAGAGCTGTGTTCTGAAAGTCAGGTGGTGAGTGGCTAAAAAAAGCACCTGAGAAAAAGTGCTCTTGAATCTCTCAGTATAAAGCAGATGCATTTACAGACCAGAAGCTTTTGTCTAACGATAGCAAATTCATGCAACAGGCCTCCTGCAAAGGTGACCTCACAAATCTGGTTCAAGAAGAGGCAACTGTACATCTGATGGATCCAGAATGCCCTTCAAGCTCAGAAAGCAAGGATGCACAGGTCCGCCCTTACCCTGATGCCTTGCCAGGCTAAGAGGGATCTGTAAACTAGAGATCTCATTGATTTCTTACCCCTTGCAGGAACAATGTGAATCTGTTAAAAAGATAGGGCAAAAACCTCCACGGTTTTTTAACTGAAGTCGATGGTTTCCTGATGGAATGTGCCATTAGAACTTATCCATTTGAAAGTGGTAATAAGGAGACAGATGCATATTCAAATGTTTTAGCTCTTTAATTTTCCAACACCTAATCTCTTAAACGAGTAATCAGAAAAGGGGCATTCTAATTCTCTTGTGGGGAAGAGAAGGCGCCAGAGATCAAGTGATAACCAGGCTGTGTCTCAAGCCCTTCTCATGAGACTTTGACTGTGTCTGAACCCAAATTGGAGAGAAGAGATTTTTTTTTTTAGGTTCTGTGTCTGCCAGAATTCAAACAGCAGACACGCTTCTGCTCTCATGGCACACATCCAAACTGTGGACAACCACCGTTTCAAAAAAACTTTACAAAAAAGTCACGCTTGCTTATTTTGCTTTGGTTTATACTAAGATCTTTCACACAGACACACACACCTTGAACCTAAAAGAACAATAAGACTGTGAAGTTAGTGCCTTAAAAGGTAGAAAGTGCCAGATGTGAGGTTACATAGGCAACCCAAATTCAGTTCCTTATGTAAGCTCGTGATTAGACATGGTTTTATGACATGGCCACATACCCTTTTTCCACAGGACAAAGTGTGAGCTCGACAACGTAGCGGACAAAAGAGTAATACCATGTTCTGTGCTGGATAGTCCTGAAAAAAGGCAAAATTACCAGGTCTGCATGGCAAGAAATGGGTCGAACAACTCAGCTCTGCCCTCGATGGTGGAGGTGGGAGGTTGTGAAACACTCTGCTGCCATGTCAACAGGTTCCTTCCCTCCGCTGCCATCCCAGTAACCTCCTGCAGAAACAATGTGAGGAGAAAGGGAGAAAGGGAGGTTGCAGACCAGGACTGCAGCAGCGTGGCATGCCACACACCATCAAGGGAATCGCTGACAAAAAGGGGCAGGCTGCAGCCAAGGTTGCTCCCCAGCCTATGACCCATTTTTGTTTTCCATGGCAATCTGGTTCACATTACAAGTACAGTACTGACAAAGTTGGGGTGGTGGGGTTGGTTGGTTTTCTTTTTCTTTTTTTTTTTTTGGTTGTTCTGATATTTGCTGGCAGACCCGTGGCTTTTGTCACCTCTTCTCTAAATATTCCTTTGTTCAGCCTTGTGCCTTTGAAACTTTATACCCAGGTCCAGCTATCTTTGCTTGTCTAACCCTCCGAACAAAGTAGTGGCTACCTTGTGAGTAAGGACTCATCTAGGCCTGAAGTTTTCTTAAACAAAAGACCTCTAGATAATTGTTATGACTCTAATCATCCGCTGCCTGAAAATACGCTAGCACCCTCTGAACCGCAGTGGGTATTACAGATATTTGGGTTGACTTCCACAATCACTTCAATGTGCAGGCGTTGGCTTTCTTGAGCCCTAGTCAAGCCACCACATTAAGAACGGCAGGGGGTGGGAAGCCCAGACAGAGGCTCTCATCTCCCAGATAATAGCAGGAGACTGGGCAGGAGCGGCTTTAATCTCACCTCTCGAATCACAATTTACCCGTTTCCATTGCCAGTGGGGCACCTGGCAAGGGAAGCACGGACTCCTCCCAGGGGGCTCCCCGCAAAGCGCTCATTTCCCCGGCCGGGGAGACCCGAATTCTCCCGGGATCCCTCGGCTGGCATCGAAGTGGGACTCGGTTATTCCCCCCCGCCCCGCTTGCACCAGGCGCGACAAGACTCGGGGCGGGGGGTGCATGGTAAACAGGCGGGCTGCAGAGACGTCAGGAGGATTCAGTCAAAGGCGGCCCGCTGCGGCGGGCAAGCCGGCCAGGCCGGGCAGTGCCGGGCACGGCCCCCTGGGACAGGGCCGGCCGCGGGAGGCCCAGCGCAGCCGCCGGGGCCGCGCTGAGGCGGGGCGGTGCAGCCCGGCCGCCGCCGCCGCGGGCGGGGGAGTCGGCACTTTCCCCGGCGTGGCGGGTTTCCGCCGCCCGCCAGGCGCCAGGTCCGCGGGGCCCGGGAAGTCGCCCCAGGTGCGCCGCTCCCGGAGGCCCTGCAGCCGCTCCCGCCCGCTGCCCGGCAGCCTGGCGGCGGGGCGAGAAGGCCGGCTCCGCGCCACCGCCCGGAGCCCGCCTCCGGCCGCCGCGCCCCCGCCCGACTCCGCTCGCTTATTCCTCACCGGGGTGCAGCTCCCCACCACCCCCCAGGCCCCGCGTTGCCCCCCCCCGGAGCGGGGCTTCGGCCGGGAGCCCCTAGGACGGCGGGCAGCGGCGCGCACCCTTCTGCCCTCGCGGGCCGGAGCCCCTGGTCCGCTCCCGCCGGTGACAGGTCGCAGGCGAGGAGGGAGCAGGGCTGCCGGCCGGGACGGCGCGCAGCCGGCTGGAGGGGCGGCTTCCCTGGGCGGGTGGAAGAGCTGGGCACGGCTGGACCCTCGGATCCCTGCGTTTAGCCTAATCTAATAGCAGCAGTGATTAGAGTTTATTATTATTTGCGCGCTGATCTTTTCGGCTGAAGGGAGATTTAAAAATCAATAGCGAAGTGGCATGCCTGACTGCTTGGGCACTTATGGAAACGCTGTTGGCCAAGGCCGATAAATCAATCCTTTCTCCTTCCCCCTCCTGTTCGTTTCTTTTCTGCCTCCAGAATTTTCCTTGCAGAAGGGGACCACCTCTAGCAAGGTGCCACTTTGAAACACATCGTGCTTGAAGCCAACGTGCTAATTATAGATTAATAAGAGGCAAAACTCGGTGGAGGTGACATAGTGAAAAAGAAAAAAAAAAAATCCAGGCTGATCAAATGTAGAGCGTCATCAGATGTATGATGGTGGCTGAAAGGCGTGTGTTTGAGAGGGCGCTGCATAATCTGCTGAACCCCGTGACTCCCTGCACCGGCTTTTGCTCAGGGAAGTGAAGTTAGAGCTCATTTAAAGCTCTTTTGTGGTAACCGGGCTCTCGGACCTCTGAGAGTTTTTACAGCCCCAGTCAAGGTATGCCCAGTATTTCCAGCCTGACACAGCAGCAGCCTACAGACGGAACAAGTAAATGGAATGGAAGTGTTTAACAGGCTTCACACGTTCCATTTATTTGGATTTGAACTGAGGAGCTGAGCTGAGCCTTGAATCACCAGCGAAGGAAGAGCCTAATTACTTGTCATTATATTCATTCCGATTTATAAATAATGTTTCTGGCTTTATTTTATTCAATGCTTGATTTAAAAATAATGATTAAAAATTAGCCCTTGGGCTACGTGCTGGATTATAGCCAGATGCGTTATTACTTCTCCTTGGGACTCCGGAAATATCTAAATGGACTGGGAGGGAGAAATGAAGATTTCCCAGTCAATTAGTTATGATGGAAGGACAGTGCTGTGGCTTACGCATTTCAGATTCTAATTGTTCTGAAGCGACGAGGTATTTCACGTAAAGGTTGGGAGAAATCGCGCTAGCCGAAAGGTGATGGTGCGTGTCTTTGGTATCCCCTCCGCCTCGCACAGGGAGGAACACGCAGCGCTGCCTTTCTGGGTCTGTCTGTATGTACACACACACGTAAGGAAATCGTAGGTGGCTGCATATCTGCACACACAAGTAAATTTCTCTAATATGTTTATATGTTCAGTGGCTGGAAATAAGTGTTCCTTGATTTAGAGCACTTCCCAGGTACTGCAAACACTGATGAACCAAAATCCTTATGTAGAAAATGAATAGTTCCTGCACACATACACACACCTCCCCCCACCCAAAAAAAAAAAAAAAAAAAAAAAGGAAGAAAAAGAGAGAGAGAAAGAAAGGAGAGGAAAGGGGAACTCGATTTATTCTCATTTGTTTATCTCTAGATTTTTCCCCCTTTCTGCAAATTCATTTGAATAGCTTTCAAGCTGCAAAATGGAAATGTGGCTCCTGCCCTCTATTTCAGCAGCAGCGTCCTGGCAACAGAGCAATTTTCTATCATCAAGGATAAATGGCATCGAACAGAACATTCTGATAAAAAAGAAAAAAAAAGCTTTAGCCCAAGAAGCCCATGATTGCTGCCCTTCCTGTCTGTCATCCCTTTACAAAATCCTCTCCTCCAAACCTGAGCTGCATGCTGTCAGAGCTAATAATGTCTTCTAAAGAAAAGGGGAAGAAACAGCATTCATGCACAATGTTCCCATTTATTACACAGAGTGCTTATTTAAAAATTGCAAATATCTTTGTTTGGTTCACTGCAAATTAAAACCAAGATGTAGGAAGTTACACGATGCAACAATTATTCATGTCACAGCAGAGCATCAAACCCTCATATCTTGCTTTTCTATTGGTTAATATGTGTGTTTGTGTGCGTGTGCGTGTGCATGCGTTGTGTGTATGTGTGTAACGCGGGGAATATCCCTTGTTGTGAAAATAAAAACCACTTCAGGTAAGTCTGTGTTTTGTTGTTTTAGAGCGGGGGGGGGGGCCGGGGGAGGGGAGGGGGGAAGTCATTACTGCCAGGCAGCAGGGAGAGGCTGTGCATGTGTGCTGTCTTTGCGGTTCCGCGGGGGGTTAAGCCCCAGGGCTCCTAACAAGCTGGCCAGGGGAGGCTGCTCTGGGCGTGGGGTGTCTCGCTGGGGTCGCGGGGCTCTCTCGGTGCAGGCTGTGCCGCCGCTGGGCTTCCGCTCCTCGCCCCGGCAACACCCCCGCAAACGCGCTGCCAGCGACGGTGCGTTGCCGGTGGGCAGTACCGGGCAGCCGACACGGTCTGGCTATGAAAGGACCTCCCGGTAATAAACGACGCTGCAAGAGCGGATCTTCAACCATCAGAGGTTATTTTGGGGGGACGGGGGGGGGGCGGGGAATTACGGAGCTGTGGCGAGAATGCCCCGCTGGCCGCTGCCAGGCATGATGGACGGCATGGCGGTAAGAGGTGGGCACAGCCTAAGGGGACACGGGCCGGGCAGGGGCAGGTGACACCACCACCCGAGCGGCGGGGAGGCAGCACCGGCCCTCTCCCGCGTACCCGACGGGCCAGGAGAGGAGGGAAGGTGCGAGGGCCGCCGACAAGCGCCCGCACCCCGGCACCTGCGCCGGTTGGCGGATGGGAACAGCCCGACCGGGGGGCTGCCGGCTTCGGACGGG
This sequence comes from Laterallus jamaicensis coturniculus, assembly GCA_022605575.1. Taxonomy (NCBI): domain Eukaryota; kingdom Metazoa; phylum Chordata; class Aves; order Gruiformes; family Rallidae; genus Laterallus; species Laterallus jamaicensis. The sequence continues at coordinate 7,080,391 of JAKCOX010000008.1, forward strand.
ATGACTTCATAGGGTGCCGCACCGATTCGGGGCTTTTCTCAGCCCCGGCGGGCAGGCTGCAGGCCGGAGACCCGTCGGGGGGCCCGGAAGGGCGGCGGGGGTGAGCTGGGAAGCACCGCGCCCCCCGCCCGGGTACGGCCGGCCGCGGGGATCGCCGAGGCTCTTCGCGCCCGCCCGCAGCAACAGCCCCTCGCGAGCGGCCGTTAGGGCCCTTGAGGCCCATCGCCGCGCGCATGCCCCGCGCCGCGGTCACGTGCCGTGCGGGCGGCGGTAACGGCCGTGAGGAGAGGCCGCCGGCACCCCGCCGGGCAGCCCCCTCCCTCCACGCCAACCCGCTCCGAGGGTAGCAGCGCGCAGGAGGAGGCCGGGCCGCGCAGGGGAGGCCGTCGGAGGCGTCCCGGCGCATGGCCCGGCCGCGCTGCCCGGTGCGAAGGGAGGGGACCCGGCCCTGAGGAGCCTGATGGCAGCGGGGGTGCCGGTTTCCGCTCCCGGGGGCGATCGGGCCGGAGGCCTGGGCATCGCCTACAGAGAGTGGCTGTGTGGTCCCCGGGGCTGCCTGCGGCGTCCCGTGTGGTTGCCCGTGCCCTCGACGTGTACGCGGGGCAGGGCCGCTCCGGACGCCGCACACGCCGCTCTACTTTCCGCGGCGAAGCCACTCGGAGTGGTCTCTCCTCAGGGCGCGGCCAAGCAGCCCTCCAGAAACAAACACAAAGGAGCCCCAAAGAGCCCAGCTAAGAAGCCAGGGCTCGGGTCTCATGCCGGGGCCTGATTTTCCTGCTTGCCCTTTCCTCACGCACACGGGCTCCAATACCCCTGGCGCTTGCTCTGCCCGGTGGCAGGGGAAGAGCAATCAGCCCCCGCCCGGGCAGTGGGAACCTTTGAAGTTTAGATGAGTGTCCCGAGAACTTGTCACAAACTTCATTTACCCACAGGCCACCTGGAGAAAAGAAGTCCGAAGGCACCAAGCATGAATGATTTCCCTCATTATTTTTTCTTTTTTAATCCAGGTCCGTGCATGTATAAGATCAGGCGAACCCTTTAAACTTCCATTCTAAAGGCGGCGAAGTCCATGAAAGACTACTTGCCCTATTCTAGCTGTGGGCGGCGGACAGACCATTTGATTTATTTTTATTTTTCAAAGGAATAGAGAAAGTCGTCCGATTAGCAGCGGCATTATTATAATCTCCATTCTTAAACCTTGCAAGACCCTTGTAAACAATCGGCTCCTTCTCCCAGCCCGGTTCCCACCGCCGCTCAGTAATGACTGGAAGATTAATGAGGCTTTTTTAGCAACACCTGTCTTTTTAAGCTGTCGACACAACCAATTAATACTTTTAATTACCGCTACAAGGAAACTAACCAGGACCTTTCTGATTTGATTTGACCGATGAATTTCATCCCCTCTGAAATGGAGCAGTCCCAATGCGAAGCAGGGCGGCCGAAGGGGATGGGGGGCGGGGGGGGAAAGGGTGGGGGGTGTTCTGTGGGGTTATTTTGCCTCGGGCTGGACGGGCGGGGGTATTTGTTTTGGGGGAAAAATTTGTTTTCGGTTTGTTTCGCTTCGCTTTTACCCCGCGATTTTGGAAGTGTTTTGGCACCCCTTTCGAAAAGAAGAAAATAAACGTGTTTGTTGACAGGACCCCGGGGCGCGCAAGCCCGTCGGCTCCCCGAAAAGCAGGCTCTCGCACCGGCGGTCCCGGGGACGGCGGGGGAGAGGCTGGACGGAGCAAGCTACCGCTCAAACATAAGGAGAATTAGCGCGGGGCAGCCCGACCTGACTCGCACCGAGTTCAGGGCAGTTTTTACGAGTTATTTCAACTAAAGAGCGAGTCCTCCGCCGGCAGAGCCGGGAAGGACCGGGGTCAGGCGGCACCCGAGCCCTTCAGACGATGGGGCGGCCCTCCGCTCGCCTCGGGGCCGAGCTATTCGCTTCCTGCACCCCCGTTTCCTCAGGGGTCCCTGATGGCCACTTGAATAATCGAACGGCCGAGTATAGACGGGGCAGAGAATGGAGAGTGTGCTTTCCGTTCCAACGGCACGGAGCATCAAAAGTTCAGAGGCGCCCGTGCACGGGGCCGTGGGGTGCCATCTTCTCCAAAGATCCCTTCTCAGTCACAGGGTGTGGGGGGGATGCATGCCCGCTCCCAGGCACCAGCCCGAAGAGCTAGGAAATGGGGCTGCCGAGGAAATCCCCCCAACTTTCTCCTAGAGAGGTGGGGTGGGCGGAAAAGGATGTGATCAAACCTTGCCCCACGCACGTGTTTCCCAACGCGACGTGAAGTGGGCAGCAGCGTGCGGAAGCGAAGCGGGGGCATCCAGCTCTAGATGCTTAACCCCGGTCCATCCTCGGTGGGCTTCTCCCCCCACCCCGCAGCCCCCAACTACAGAGTGTGCGGTGCCGGGAGTTCCTCCGATCGAAAGTCGGGAGCTGGCAAGCGGAAAGCGGTGGGCTTTAGGTTAAACAGACACCCCTCCGCCTGGTAAAGCACCCCATACCGTTCCTCGTCTAGTCTCCTTTGTGCTATCTCTCGTGCTGCCCAGGCCTCGCAGAGTTATGCCGTAAAGGCGATGTCCCACATTAAAACAATATGAATTCGCGGACGGATCCTGAATATGAATGAGGTATGTGGTCGTATGACTGCTTTTAAGCTGTACTTCTCCGAATATGGCTTTAATTAAATGTCTTCCGGCTCTAAAAGATTACATGTTGCGCGAAATATATCCTAGCATGAAATTTACTTCCACGATCCGAAATTAGGTTACTTATAAATGTCTTCATTTAAAAAAGAAAATCGCTTCTCCTCGTTCTGGTTTCTGTTTTGTTGAATAGAGAGCTCCAACGAGGAGAGAGGGTTGGGATAATATATTTATAGAGGCACGTGTAACAAAACCTGCCAGAAGCGGAGTGGGCGAGGGCTGCTTGCTCAAATTCAGACAATTCACAAAACAGGCAAGTTAATCCAGATCTGATTTGTTTCAGATCCAGCTGTCAGATCCCCGGGATACCTCCCGCGTCTCACGCTGCGGATATCTAATGTGCTCTCACCGCCTCCTCCACCCCGTCCCTTACTCCTGCGTTGGTTCTCTGTGAAGGATACTCGGGGCGGGGGAGCAGGGAGTGGGGAAAAAGGGTAGAGGGGTCAGGGCAAACAGGTGGAGAAAGGTGAGCTCTCCACTCGAGAAAATAAAAATAATTCCTGGCGGAGTGGAGGATAGCGTCGTGGCGAGACTGGGACCAGTTAATCGAGCAAAGGAGTTTCACTCTGCCGGTGAAATCTCGCTCGGTGTCAAGAGCTTTCCCGCTCCGGCCGGCGGATGCAGGCGGAATTTAGGTTCCTGGGGGCGATGCCCTGTTGGTCTGTTTCTTTTTACGCCCTCGGATACGGGACCTCGCCTAGCTGAGTTTCAGTAGAGAGATCAGATAATGGATCCCTCCGGATTACCTTTCTAAATTAACTTTTAGATTTGTTTTTATAGTCCGCTGAGACCCTGACAAAAGAGGCTGTAGCTAGATACGGATACGAGATAAACACATAAGGCAATCTCATTACACGGGAATGAGCGAAGAACTCTCCTTGCAATCTACTCCAGATAACGAGGCTGTCTGAAGAAACAACTAAAGCCGAGATATTTACTTCTATTCCTATTAAATAAACCTCAATAACTGCATTGACTTTGCGCAGTGTTTACTACATTTCCATTCAATGCTTGGGTAAATGCATCCCTAAAGGTAGAGTAAATAATTGCACTGATCTCAACAAGGGAAATGTGTAGGCATTTGAAGTGAGCTAAAAATAAACGGAGGCGAAACAGTCTGAAGAGAGAGGACATCGCGCTCGTTTGCCGCAATTAGAGCCTCTGCTTTCGCTCGCCGGATCCCGAGGCTTCCTGAGCGCAGCCGGGGTGACACGTTCCCCGCGGGTGTCACCGGGACAGGACCCGAGCGGCCGTGGGGAGGCCCCGGGGAGCTGCGGCTCGACCCGGAGGGGCCGGGCTAAGGAGGGCTCGGCGCGGCGCTTGGCTCGGGGGAGAAACTGGCCGCTACCGCAGGAGAAATTGCAGCCTCTCCGGTGACTTGAAAGAGCCTCGAGTTTCCATTCGCCTCTGAGCCCTTCCAAGATGAGCACTTAAGAGCGGTGGGGTTTTCTTTTTTTGTTTTTGTTTTTGTTTTAATTGGATGGCGTCTTCTTCTGCCAGATGAAGAGAAATTTTTCTAATTGTTGTTGTTTTTTCTTTCATTCGAAAAGAAAACAAAACAACAAAAGTCCCCGCTAAAACCAACATCTCTATTTCAGCAGCACCCGAGCAGGCGGGGACGCCTGCCAAGTAAAAGCCTCACAGGCGGAGGCCTGCAAACCTACGGCTGCATTTCGGGGAGGTTCCCCCCCGACCCAGGGAGGGGATGCCCCCCCGCCGCCGCTCCCAAGTAAGAGTCCCAGCGGAGGGGCGAAGGAGGCAAACCCACCCGCTCAGACTCTTGAACGGGGATCCCGCATGCCGGGGTCACCGTGTGGGCAGCGCGGGAGCGACCTTGTCCCCGAGGTTTCGGTACGGCAATGAGGATGCACACCTGTCCAGGTGCAGGGAGAGGGAGGCGGCCAGGCCCTCCACGGGGGGGGGGGCGGGGGAGGGGGCTGTGCGTCCCCCAGCCAGGCAGCCACTCGCCTGAAGCCTAATGCCATTTTACAGCAGACATCCAGCCCCCCCTACCCCCCACCCATCAGGGAAAACAACCAACGACAACAACACTACAAAACATTAACCAAACAAAAAGCCCCAACCCCCGACCCTCTGCAGAGCCACACATTGAATGAATCTGCCTGTAAGGTTTTAATTACAGCGAAAGCTTCGCTACAAATCTGTACAAGAGACAGTGGCTGGTTCCCTCTGGATCTTTCCCCTTCTGACTCCTATTATTTTGACCAACGCTACAACATAGAGCGCGGCGTGTGTGATCCATCTGCGAGGCTGGGCTGGGGTTTACCCCCACCCCCCACCTCCCTGCCACTTCCTTCACACTCGCGGTATGGAAAGCCATTGACGCCTGCCTGTCTGTTATAATGTTAGTGGGTTGAAATCCAGAGGAGCCTCCGCTCCGCTCTTGCTCTCGCATTGGCAGCGCTCAAATTCCCCAGTCTCTCCTTAAAATAGCTCGCTTCCAGCTTGAGGAGGTGACCTCCTTTTGCGGGAGCCTTTGCTCACCACTCAGCTGCTATTAAGACGATGGCAATATGACATGCTGGCAGAGAGAAAGGAGGCCATGTGTTTTGGGGCAAACGGGCTCGAGAGACCGGGGGGAAAGATGCCATCGGCAGATGTAAAGCGAGATCCTTGGTTGTAGCCTCTCTGGAAGCTCCAAGTAAAGCGGGTAGAGCCGCGCTGCCAGGGCAGGACGAGGGTACCGAGCCGTGCCGTACCGGGCAGCCGCCTCGCACACCCGCTTCGCGTCGTGCGGTCGCGGATGCCCGCGGAGAGCCCACGACCGCGCGGGGCTGGGACGCGAGTTTGGCGGCCGCCGCAGACGCCCTGCAGCCGAGGAGACTCCCGTGCCTCTGCGGAGGGAGACTCTCCGCAAAAATGTGTCTGGAGCGGGCCGCCGCCAGCAGGAATATTCTCCGGCTTTCCACTTCTCTCGAGATTTTCCCACCACCGCGCTGCGGGAGACCCCCACTCTCTCCCGAGTGCCTTACGACTGCTTTGCGTGTCCCGTTCTGTCGCTTAAAAGCCCTCAGGGCATCCCGCATTAACCTTTACCTCTCTCCCCCTCTCTGCCCCTTTTAAAAGACCCAGCTGCAAGATCCGCTTCATGAACACACACACGGTCTTCCCGAGGAAAAACACGTGCACTAACATAATGCCCGAAATAAGCTTCTCCCGAACTTGCCCAGCCACGCTGGTCGGCGTGGGACAGAAAACACGCTCCGGGACTCCTGTGTGAATTGAGGGGACGGGGGGTGGGATACATGGGAGGGGATATGTGCTCCCAGAGAACAGCCCTAGTCCCCTGCGCACTCTTTCTGCGAGCAGGAACCCCCCAACGAGAGCACCTTGGGGGGTGGGGGATGCTCGCTTGATGTACGCCATCGCCTATCACAGCCTCCCCCTCCCCCCGCCTCCCCCAAACCAACAAACAAGGAAAGAAACCCCAAAGAGGGACTCCTCTCTCAGAGCCCACCCGTGGAACCGCCAGAGCGGGACTTCCCGGGAAGGAGGGGATGAGAAACGGAACGGGAATGTTTGTTTTCCCCTGTTGTTACTGTTGAAGCCATGAATGAATGAATGAATGAATGGAACAGAAGGTGCTCGAAGGCATATAGGAAGCCTCTGGCCGCTTATATTAACTTCCTATTATACCCTAAAAATAGAACCCCGTTTCCTGTTGTTCGTCAGCTCCTTCCAACTGTTGTGTCTGTTGTGTGACATCTTTCGACTCACAAATGTGACTTTAAACCACGTACACAGGCGTCGGTATTTTGCAAGTACAACCCGCAAACATCATTAATGCGACGCGGCTTAAGGTGACACGGAGGGCCGGCAGCACGGAGTCACCCAGTCCTGGGGCATGGAGAGCCCGGTGCGCGGTGCCACGCTCTCCGCCCGTCACCGCGGCAGCCGAGTGGGGGAGCAAGGGGGGGCGGGGAGGGGGGGGGGAAGCGGGGGGAAAGAAGGGAAGGCCGAGCTGCCCCCGCGGCTCTCAGCCAACCTCCGGGAGGAGGGGGACTGGCCCTAATCCCGCTCGGGGTGCCAAGGCCTCTCTGCCCTCCAGGCGAGCGAGGGCGATTTAAGGTGCGCATCCCTGGGGAAGGTTAAACCGGGGGGTTAGGGGAGGAGAAGCCCGGCCGGAGATCCGCGGACAGAGCGGGCAGAGCGCGGAGCAACGCGCAGGACGCGTCTCTATCACCCTCGGCCAGGGCTGCAGCCTCCATCTCTGTGGGCGCGGGTTTGGCCACGGAAAGACCGGAGGAGCCGGGCTGGGGGTCGCAGGCACTGCGTTTCCCCGGGGAGGGATGGGTACTCCCGAGCCGCGGTGCGAGGGGGCTACCATCCCTGGGCAGCCCCCAAGCCACCCCTTAACTCGCATCTTGCCCCAGCCGGCCCGGGTCTCCTCCTGCCCGGCTCCGCGTAACTCCCCGGGAGTTCGGCTTAGGCCAGGCAGCCCCCCCGGTGGGCTCCCCCCCCCCGCAGCTCCGCGTCCAGCTCATGACTACTGCCGGCTCGGGTTCGGCCGCACTTCAGGCGCTCACTAGGAGGTGCGGGGTGTCCGGCCTCCTCTCCCCCTTTCGTGAGTCACCCACCATGGAAATGAGCACCCCATTGCTCCAGTGCGTCCAGAGCTATTGATTCTGGTCTAGTTTCCTCAGAAGGAGGCCGGTAACGGAGCTCGGCTGCACGTAAACGCTCCAGGGGGAGGGTCGGTGCCCGATAGCGCGGGCTCCCGGCGGGCAGGGACCTACCGGCCGCCCCGGAACCCTCTGCTCCGCTGCCAGAGAGTGGGCCCGGGGCCTGCCTGCCCCCAGAGAAGAAATACCCCTGCAGCTGCCCAGCCCTGCCGGGAGACGGTCCGGGTCCCTATTGCCCCTCCCAGTAGCCGTCCCTTTTACCCTCCGCTCGCCGGTGCGGGTAACGGGAGGCGGTCGGGACAGCGGGGCGTGGGGTGGCTCCGTCGGGCGGGCAGCGGAGCAGTGCCGAGCCGTGCCATTACAAACCCTGCCGGTGCCGGTGCCGGTGCCGCGCCGTGCCGCGCAGCCCGGCCCCGCCACCCGCCGTGCCCCGGCCCCGCCGCGCTCCCCCTCCCTCCCCGCAGGCACGGATCTTTCGTGCCAGAGGCCACGGGGAAAAGGGGGATGGGGGCGAGAAAAAGAAAATAAAACAATAAATATTGACAAGCAGCGTGACTCTCTGCAGCCGAGTCATTAACATCGACCAATCACCGGCAGCTCCATACCGAGAGATTTGCCTAATTAAATTGGGGAAAATGATCGGTGTGAGGCTGGATGGAGTCAACTGTCCTGACGACAGACGAGGATGTCTGAGCACGGCGGGGAAGAGCAGCGCCGGGCGCCCACCGACGGCTCGGCGGGAGCTCCCGCACCCCCACAGCATCGACGCTCCCCCCGGCCCGCACCTGGAGCCGTTGCCTGTCCCGCGGGCGCGACACCCGCTTCTCCCCACCGCCAGTTCGTCCGCCAGCTAGCCTGAGCGAGGGATGCACATGTATCTCCGTTTGCTGCCTCTCGGAGGGAGCAGCTCCTGAAGACTCGACCTTTTCTTCTTTTTGTTTGACGCTGCCTGGCTCAGACGCCTTATCCCCCTGGCTAAGGCAGCGGCACCTAGGTATTATTGCAAACCGGTCCCCTCTCCTGCCCAACTTTTCCCCATTCCCGGGTTAGCATCCATTGTCTGGCTTGAATTAGTTCGAAATAAGAAAGCACCGCGTTGCAAACACTCCCCAGCCCATTTTCTGACACCTTTTGTCATGCATGCTCTTACTGATGGAGAAAATGCTAGTATGTGCACCTGCGGAAAAACGCCTTCATAATGTTAACAGCAAGCTGGAGGGTATAAAGCAATAAACCTGCCAAATGTACCTGTTCCTATCGAGTACATTAACTACACCTATGAATAAAGGGTCCCAGTAGGAATTCTTTACCTTCTCTTCCCCTTTCTCTATATTTTTATTCATTGTAGGTTTGTAAACGCCTGGATCGGGTTACTCTTTCGCGTGTTAAAGTGGAACTCTTGTTAAAGGCAGGAGAACAAGGCAAGACACTTACAACTGCATTCAGAG